>JASUAD010000018.1:7034666-8234666 GCA_037013555.1 Sextonia rubra | reverse complement strand
AAAGTGATCCTAATGCTCTCTATGAAAAATTTCGGAAATGCGGGGCGACTGAATTCTATGGGAATGAAGATGCTTTGAAAGCCAATTAGTGGTTGGAGCATACGGAGGATCTATTCGATACAGTTATGTGCACCAACAAACAGAAAGTCTTACTCACAGCTTCAATGTTTTGCGATGTGGCGAAGACGTGGTGGGAGAGTGTGAAAGATTCCTATAAGGACATGCCAGGTGCGACAGTCTGGGAGACATTTAAGAAATAGTTTAGAAGGAAGTTTATTCCGGCCCATGTGCAAAGGGCAAAGGAAATTGAGTTCTTAGCCTTGAAGCAACAGTAGATGTCAGTGGCAGAATATGTGCATAAGTTCACGCAATTATCGCATTGTGTGGAGGATATGGTCAATACTGAAGACAAGAAGGTTGACAGATTTATCAATGGCCTGAATCTCAGATATAAGAACCATGTTACAGCTTTCCAACAACTAGCTACATTTGATGATGTCGTGGATAGAGCCTATACTGCAAAGGTGAATATTCGAGAAGAGAGAGCTGCGGACCCCAAAAGGAATGCATCTTTTAGCACAAAGGGGCAAGCACAAAAGAAGATGAAAGGTAGACAAGGTACTTCAAGTTTAATTAGTGTGTCATGTGGGCACTGTGCCAGAGCATACAAGACGGAGCAATGCTAGAAAAAGAAAGGAGCCTATTTGATTTGTGGATCCATGGACCATTTGATGGCTCAATGTCCCAAATATAAGTCTTCCCAACAATCTAGGCCAACTGCTTCTACAACTCAAGGCAAGTCACAGCACTCTCATTTGAGCCAAAAGACGAATCGCCAGACTACAGATGCTTATGCCGCTACTCATAAAAGCGGAGGATGCGAATGTGTTGAAAGATACTATCTTGATTGCTCAGGCAGGAGCTCTAGCATTGTTTGATTCGAGGTCTATGCGTTCATATGTAGCACCTCATTTTGCTGGGAAGCTATGACAGCTGCTTAAGCCACTACCGCATGTGTTGGTGGTGTCCACTCCTGTTGGCAAGAGAGTGGAGTGTAGTGTATACTAACCCCAATGTGATATGCGGATCGAAGGTTGTCAACTCCCAGTTGACTTTATCTTACTATCGATGTTGGACTTCAACGTGATCCTTGGAATGGATTGGATAATGAGGTATCGTGCTGTTGACCCATAAAAATTACAAATATTGCAGCGAAGACATTACAAGCAAATTCCAAACCAAGGACACATAAACCTTAGGTTTGTGGAATGACAAGTCAAGTACCGCATCTAGATGTTCAGAGTTGGTGTAATCCATTTAGAAGACTTTAGATGAGCTCATAATGTATCATTTCAAACTTCAGAGTTAGTGGACTTCGTTTTGTCACTCAACTCACTAATACTAAATTCAGGGTTCATTTGCTTAAAAACTAGGGTCACTGAATACACTCAAGGTTCTGGATTACCAAAGTATATGAAAGTCACATGATAACTCTAAAGCATCTTAGGAATGATGTTTCAAAATTTTAAAGCATTTGGACTTCATCTTAGCTCAAAATAAGCGTTAGTGACTGTTTGCTAGCTCTTTGGGGGTCGCTGTGGAAATTGACACTGCTACATGTCAAAACAAGCTCAAACTCAAGGGAATGCCTTCAAATACACCAAAAGACTATCTTTCAAAATTTCAAAGCATTTGGACATCATTTGGATCCAAACTCAGTCTAGATGGTTATCTTCTATGCTCTGTGGGATCACTGTGCAAAGTGACACCTCATGAAGATTAAATCAGCTAAAACTCACAGAAGAAGCTCAAATTATGCTCAAGGAAAGTTCTGCAAGATCTCAAACAGATTTCATTTGATCTAAAGTCTTCAAACATGTCAACTTTGGGTCAATGACCCCTAAGCCATGGGGTCACTGACCAAAGTCTTGCTTCAAAATGCCCAAAATTGATGAAAATTGGGCACAAAGCTTCATTCATGCTCCAAGGAGGTTCTACAAATTTTCAAGTCAAAGAGATTTTGTCTGATCACACTTCCACTGCATGTCCACTCAAAAGTCAATGACCCCCTAGCTATGAAGGTCACTGATCAAAATCCTACTTCCAGGAGGGCAAAGTTGACAGAAATCAGAACAGAGATTCAAAATATGTTCAAAGTTAGTTCTCCAACATTTAAAGTTAATTGAACGCCGCTTGGGTAGAAAACAAGCTTACTACCCACAGTGTGAGGTAAATAGTGACTTCAAACATGTACTAACTAAGTCATTGCTCGAAATCCTACTTCCCCATATCCAAGTTAGATGAAATTTAGTTGAACACTCCAAGATGCCCCTAACATCAGCCTTCCCAAGTTTCAAACCAAACTGAGGTCATTTGGGCCTTGAATAGCTGAAACAAGAGCTCATTTTCATGAAAAGTCAACTGGGGAGTTGACCAACTTAAGAAGGTCAAAATAGGCTGAAACTTCTATGATATACTTAAAATAGTGTTAAGAAGCATCCTTCCAAGTTTTGTGAAGATCGGACATCGTTTAGCCCCAAAAAGGCAAAACTAGGTCACAAATGCAAAAGTCCAAAAATGGGCCTTGTCCGTGACCGCAGCCCGATCAACGAGGGAGTTGACCAAGTTCATATAGTCAAAAATGAGATGAAACTTCAATGACACACTCAAAATAGTGCCAAAAAGTATCCTTGCAAGTTTGTGAAGATTGGACATCGTTCGGGCCCCAAACAGGCAAAAATAGGTCACAAATGCAAAAGTCCAAAAATGGGCCTTGTCCGTGACCGCAGCCCTATCAACGAGGGAGTTGACCAACCTTAGATGGTCAAAATGAGCTGAAACTTCTCTGACGCACTCAAAATAGTGTCAAGAAGCATCCCTCCAAGTTTCATGAAAATTGGACATCGTTCAGGCCCCAAACTAGCGAAAATGAGTCACATATGCAAAAGTCCAAAATGGACCTTTGGAGTAACCACGGTTGCGGTTCCTGACACCCATGGAGCAATTTTTGCGGTTTTTGGCGGTTCCTTCCACTTCATTTCATAGCTTAGCTTCCTATAACTCCTTTTAACTCCTCATAACTCCTCAAACTACTGCTAAAGTCTAAAAAAAGGGAGGTTTAACACATGGACAAGGACGAGTAGTGAAGGGAAAGGGCAAGTGCAAGTTCCTAAATTAAATTCTAGAATTTTGAAGCAACTCCAAGCAAGCCACAAGGAATTCTTCACTACTCCAGCATACTTCTTCTTCCCATTCTCACCAATTCAAGGTGAGAAATATTGTAGAAGAGAGGAAGACACATACATTTCACTTAAGGAAGGCATATGCAAAGGCCACTCGGATGACATTTTTTTCCTTTGATTTTCTCACTTGGGAAGGGTCTTGGGTCACGCCGGAAGTTGTGAACAAGTTTCTTTAGGCTTCATTCTAACCTTTGAAAATTATATGGTCAAAATAACACAGTTTTGGCTTCATACAGTGCCCTTTTCGGATTTGTACAAAAACAGTCCATAAACCAAAAAGTGATTACTATCAAAGGTTTAAGTCAATTGCACGGCCAAATCAAGCACTTGTGGTGGCCGTTCAACACTCAAAATTCAAATGAAACAAGTTCCTACACTTTGAAGAAATTACAGAGAAGAAATAGTGCAAATGGTAGGTGAAACAGTGATCTTTCGGTCACTGTTTGCTAGTGACCGTGGACCACGGTCACTGGTAGCCACGGTCACTGGCAGGGGACAAGTGACCGTGGGTCACGGTCACTCAATTTTCTTCTCTTTTTTGCATTTTTTTCCACTTTATGTATGTTTTCTTATATTTTCCAAATTAAGATCATATCTGAGACTTGAGGGAAGAGTTTAAACTTTTCAAAACTATGTAAACAACCTGCATCCCCACGGTCAGAGCATTTGAAGTCATGTAAATAAAAGGAAAATTAATGATGAACTGTAGTTAATTCTTATTCTTCTTAAACGCTTTAAGTATGTGAATGTTGGACTCGAATCCGTTATACACATTGTCATGCCATTTTTCGAGCGCAATCACGTGCCAGTGTGAATTGTTATAATAAGACAATTTATTTCGATTTAGAGAATGGGTTCCATTTTGAGGGCAGTCAGAAGAAATGCCCTAGGCGCGTTATTTTTGCATGCAATGCGGATCGAATGGTATACAAGGGGTGTGAAGGCTTCATTGCATTTGTCTCAGAAAAGAAAGAACTGAAGTAGCTGGGAGAGATTTTGGTGGTACGTGACGTTCCGGACGTATTCCCTGAAGAAGTCCCAGAGTTACCCCCTATTCGAGAAGTGGAATTCTTTATTTACCTAGTGCTAGGTACAGCACCGATTAGTAAGGCTCCATATCGTATGGCCCCTGCAGAGTTATTGGAGTTGAAGAAGCAATTACAAGATCTATTGGATAAGGGTTTCATACGTCCCAGCGTGCCACCTTGGGGAGTTCTTGTGTTGTTTGTCAAGAATAAAGATGGCACCTTTAGGATGTGTATTGACTACCGACAGTTGAATAAGGTAACGATAAAGAATAAATATCCCCTGCCATGTGTTGATGAATTTGTTTGATCAACTTCAAGGTGCAGCATATTTCTCCAAAATTGATTTGAGGTCTAGGTATCACCAATTAATGGTTAAGGAAGATTACATTCCTAAAACTGCCTTCAGAACGAGGTATGGTCATTATGAATTTCTCGTGATGCTTTTTGGATTAACCAATGTGCAACACTCCGACCCAACTGAATCCAATTTAATGCCTGGTGAATATTCTTCTTGGTTATTTCCAGCGAACTAGATTAATGCATGTCGTTTTGTTTTTGTTTGAGTTTCGTTTCGGGTCATGGATAAGTAGTTGGGTTGTGTTTAATCTAGCTTAGGTAGACATGAGCCCTTTTTTGTAATTTGAGATTTTGTAAGATTTCGTCATTTGTGCATCATCTTGGCGTCATCACGTGTATCTTGTCAAGCTTGTTAATTTCTGTAACTGACTTCATGCAAATAGCTTCGTTTGTTTCCGTTGAACCGTTATTTGACTCAAACTGTAATTAACTTGAACCTTTGGACTTTTTTATAATTTTCTTTCTCCTTATCTTATAAAACAAGATGCATACTCTCCTTTTCTTCTCTCAACTTAAGGTCGCCTTCTCTCTTCTTTTCAACGGTCTCTCTTTCTCGTCGATCTTCTTCGTCTTTGTGTTACTAATAGTGTGTTTACACCATCCATACGGTTTATCTCTTTGTGTAGCTAGTGGAGGTAAACATTATTTTGGTTTTTAAGTTTAGAGTCCTTGTCGTTCACTGCATGCACTCAACTCCTCTTCTTTCTTGCATGGATGTTTAATTTAAGCCAAAGGACAATAACTCACTTGACAAAGCCCATTTGAGGCAAACATAAACACGATTTGGATGAACACTTGTTGGTACACGATGATTGCGAATAATTTCTTAATCTTACATGTGGTTTGTGTTTTACAGCCCAATTGTGTCCAATTATACACACTTGTTCTTGTTGTTTTGCATTTGTGCAAATTTAGTTTTATCTGTAACAGGCTCAGAACATGACCTTCTAAAACTTGCGGTTAAGCCGTAGAGCTTCACGGCTTACTGTCCAGAGAACTGCAAAACTTGACTTTGTACTACAGTTAGGCTACGGCTAAGTTGTAGAATACACTACGGCTAAGCCTTAGGCTAGCCATGACCCAATCGTAAGTCAAGCTACGGCTTGATGTCCAGAGAGTAGAAATTTGAGAGAACCTTTTACGGTCCAGCCACGGCTAAGCCGTGTGGTGTGCTACGGCTAAGCCGTACCCAACCTTGGCTGAGCGGTAGAACAAACACAATCAAGTTGTAACTGCGAAATAAATTATGGGGAACTACAGTTGAGCCGAAGTGCATCATACGGCTAAGCCGTAAGTCACCCATGGCTAAACCGTGAGATTATTAAAAGGTAAAAGAAAAGGTAGGTTTTGAAGATACCTTAAGGGCCTTCGTGTTGGGATATAGATAACCCTTCACTTGTCCAATGGAATATGGGAATAGCATGAATGGTCTGGAGGGTTGTGACTCATTCATGTGTGTTGTCCAATTGTTAAGCACCTCTCATAGGTGTTGGTTTAAGGGACTTCGATACACCTTCATGACACAGTGCAACACGAAAATAAAGATAACTGTGTATCGGATAACTTAAAACTACAATCATGTATGGTTAGCGACACTGGATAACTAGTTTAGGGGTGGCTAGTAAACTATCATGACTCCATGAATTGACTTGGCTTGCACAACCTGTTGTCTTCAGTTCTTGCCTTCCATTATTTTGTTATCGTTTGACTTGTAATTTAATTGACTTGACCAATAATTGGAACGGTCCTATAATTTGTGCTTACGCTTATTGTGGTATGGTTTGATATATGTACTACTTGAACGTGAATTGACTTGACTTGCATGGACTTGCATGACATGACATGATTGACATGGTCTGGCTCTACTTAACCTCAGCCTCAGGATACCGACAGGGTTGACTTTGGTGTAGCTTGTTTGTGCCGCTGCAGTGTGCTATTGTCTTGGGATTTCTGGACCCTAGGAACCAGAAACCCATTCGTACGCTAGCCCGGTTGATGGTGTTCTCAACGCGTGCTCCCTGAAGGGAGAATATGGCCGATGTAGTAGCCACCTAGTAAAGTATATCTATTTACTGATTCTAAGAGCTTGTTTTACTCAAATGCATAATTTGCTTAGTAGACAAAATTGAAACTCCACACAATATCATTTGTTTGTTATTCTATTCTTGTAGATACAACGCGTGTTAACTTATTATTGCTTATGTTTTGTTGAATTATTGTATTCATTAATTGTCCTTGGTGTTGCAGGCTCAGATCTCACTGTCGAACCCTCATCAATTGGCAAGACTCCGGAGAAAACCGTAGAAGCCCCATCAGGGCTAAAGGAGTGGATGTGATCACTCCATCGAAGAGCGGTTTGGCATAGTTTTGGTCTCCATTTTGTTATGTGGGATGCATCTAGTTTTTGTCATAAGAGTTTTGTTTGACATCCTTGGATTTTGTGTCTTGACCATAGCAACTGTCCCTCACTATTGTAAACAGGACTCATTTTGTTTGGATATTTTGTACTGCCTATTATCTTTGTAGAAATTGTCGTATGCTCATGTATCATTTTCTTTTTATACCACGATACTTACAGTTTCTGCGTACATAGTGTTTGCACATGTGAATTTCTCTCCTGCATGTGCACTCGGATAGGATCTAAGTGTAGATGTATGGGAGTACGTGTGTTACTGATTAGGTTCAACCCTAATCCCCGATGTCCTGGGCTCGGGTTGTGATATACGTATCGTATGGTTGAGGATACGATTTCAAATACTTGACTTTCTAGTCTGATATTTTGAGTTGTTATGTGGATATGTAGTCGGGGACGCCTTGTGTTTGAATATTGACCATTTACCTTTTATAGGATATGGCATCTGGATCCGGTACTAATAACAATCATGGAGATAATGAGAGTGGATCCGTACATCCATAATAACTGCTCAACACGGTCGATTGTTTCCTTATGTTGTTGCAGCGATTCAGGCATAATCACAGGTAGTGCATTCTTTGCAAGCCCAAGTAGTGTCCATGATGGACAGGCAAAGCCAAGTGTTAGTCCCACCCCACATGGAGCAATAAGTAGTTTTCAGCCTAAGGAAAGTGATCCTAATGCTTTCTACGAGAAATTTCGGAAATGCGGGGCTACCGAATTTTATGGGAACGAATATGCATTGAAGGCAGATCAATTGTTGGAGCATACAAAGGATTTATTCGCTACAGTGATGTGCACCAACAAACAGAAAGTCTTACTTGCAGCTTCAATATTTCGTGATGTGGTGAAGACATGGTGGAAAAGTGTGAAAGATTCTTATAAGGACATGCCGAGTAGGATAGTTTGGGAGACATTTAAGAAGCAATTTAGAAGGCAATTTATTCCGGCCCACGTGCAAAGGGCAAAGGAAGTGAAGTTCTTGGCCTTGCAGCAGCAGCAGATGACAGTGGCAGACTATGTGCATAAGTTCACGTAGCTATCTCATTTTGCAGAGGATATGGTTAACACTGAAGAAAAGAAGGTTAATCGATTCATCAATGACGTGAACCACAGATATAAGAAACATGTAACAGCGTTCCAATGGCCAGCTACTTTTGATGATGTCGTGGACAAAGCCTATACTGCGGAGGCTATTATGCAGGAAGAGAGAGCTGCAGACCCAAAAAGAAATGCATCTTTTGGTGCAAAGGGGTAAGCGCAAAAGAATATTAAAGGCAAGCAAGGTGCTCCAAGTTCAGTTGGCGTAGTGTGCGGCCACTGTGGCAAACCACACAAGATAGAGCTATGCTAGAGAAAAACAGGAGCCTGTTTAGGTTATGGTTCCATGGATTATAGGATGGCTCAATGTCCAAAGTACACATCCCCCCAACAATCCAGACCCACAGCTTCTACAGTTCAAGTCAAGTCACAGCGTCAAGGCTAGAAACCGAACTGCCAGACCGCATGTGTTTATGCAGCTACTCATGAGAGCGTGGAAGAGGCAAATGTAGTGGAAGGTACTATTCTGATTGCTCAAGCAGAAGCTTTAGCATTGTTTGATTCAAGTTCTACGCGTTCATTCATAGCACCTTATGTTGCTGACTAGTTACAGCAGCCGCCTAAGTTGCTACTGTATGTGTTGGTGGTGTCCACTCCTGTTGGCAAGAGAGTGGAATGTAGTGTATACTACCCCCAATGCGATGTGCAGATCGAAGGTCGTCAACTCCCAGTTGACTTAATTTTGCTGTCGATGTTGGACTTCGACATGATCCTTCGAATGGATTGGCTAGCGAGGTATCGTGCTTGTGTGAATTGTAACAACAGGACGATCTATTTTGATCTAGGAAATGGGTTTCGATTCGAGGGTAGTCAGAAGAAATGCCCTAGGTGCATTATCTCCGCATGTAAGGCAGATCGACTGATACGCAAGGGGTGTGAAGGCTTCATTGCCTTTATTTCATAGAAGAAGGAACCAAACAACTTGGAGAGATTTCAATGGTGTGTGACTTTCAGGATGTATTTCCTGACGAAGTTCTAAAGTTACCCCCTGTGCGAGAAATGGAAGTCATTATTGACCTTGTGCCAGGTACAACACCGATTAGTAAAGCTCCTTACCGTATGGCCCCAACAGAGTTATTGGAGTTGAAGAAATAATTACGGGATCTCGTGGATAAGGGTTTTATATGCCCGAATGTGTCACCTTGGGGAGCTCCGGTGTTGTTTGTCAAGAAGAAAGATGGCACTTTTTGGATGTGTATTGACTATCGGCAATTGAGTAAGGTAACCATAAAGAACAAGTATCCCCTGCCATGTATTGATGAATTGTTTTGATCAACTTCAAGGTGCAGCGTATTTTTCCAAAATTGATTTGAAGTCTGGGTATCACTAGTTAAGGGTGAAGGAAAAGGACATTCCTAAAACTGCCTTCAAAACGAGGTATGGTCATTATGAATTTATCATGATGCCTTTTGGATTAACTAATGCACCCGCTGCTTTTATGGTTTTGATGAATAGGATCTACGCTCCTTTCTTGGATCATTTTGTAGTCGTTTTCATTGATGATATTCTGGTGTATTCTAAGACAGCAGAGGAGCATACAAATCATTTAAGAAAAGCCTTGCAATTATTGAGAGAACATCGACTCTATGCCAAGTTGGCGAAATGTGATTTTTGGCTTGAGCAGATAGCGTTTTTCGGTCATATCATTTCACGACAAGGATTGACAGTTGACCCCGTAAAAGTTGAGGCAGTGGTTAATTGGCCCAGTCCAAAGTCTGTGACAGAGATTAGGAGTTTTCTTGGACTTGCAAGGTATTATCAATAATTCGTTCAAGACTTTGTAAATATATATGCTCCTTTGACCAAGTTAACTTAGAAAAATGTGCCTTTTAATTGGACTGATGAGTGTGAAACTAGTTTTCAAACTTTGAAGGGAAAATTGACTACCGCTCTCGTATTGACCCTACTTGATGGAAGTAAAGGATTTGTGATCTATTCCAATGCTTCTAAAGTCGAATTGGGGTGTGTGTTGATGCAGCATGGTAAGGTGATTGCTTATTGATCTAGACAACTTAGGGAGCATGAAAGAAAATATGCCACACACGACTTGGAATTGGCAGCTATCATGTTTGCTTTGAAGCTTTGGCGACATTACCTGTATGGCGTGCAATTTGAGGTACACTCAGATCACCACAGCTTACAATATTTATTGACGCAGCATGATTTAAATATGAGGCAATGCAAATGGCTTGAATTTATCAAGGATTATGATTTTCTTATTAATTAGCATCAGGGAAAGGAAACGTTGTGGCATATGCTCTTAGTCGGAAGTCAGAGACTCTCAATGTTTTAGTAAGTTCCCATTTGTTTATACAAAATGAATTCAAAGATCACCCAGTGGAAGTAATAGTGGTGGATGACTTTGTGATGTTTGCTAGTACCATTGTTTTCCAACCTGAAGTGATTCAACAAATTAAAGATCAGCAATTTGAGGATCCGAATGTGGTGTGAATCAAAGATCATATACGAGATCGACCAGATTTCCGTCTAGAGGATAGAGTGCCGTATTTCTGGAATAGGTTATATGTACCAGCAATAGATGGATTGAAGGAGAACCTGATGATCGATGCACACTATGCTCGATATGCGATGCACCTAGGAAGTACGAAGATGTACCGAAATTTGAAGGATCGGGTTTGGTGGAATAATATGAAAAGAGAAATCGCAAGGTTCGTCACTAGGCACTTGACTTGTCAAAAAGTGAAAGTAGATCATTAGAGGCTACCCGGTTCGTTGCACCCATTGCATATACCTCAGTGGAAATGGGAACACATTACAATGGATTTTGTTTCAGGACTACCTCCGACGCGCAAGAAGAATAATGCCATTTGGGTGATAGTGGATAGATTGACGAAGTCAGCCCACTTCATTCCTTTTAAGAAGGGCATGACATTTTTTAGAGATGGCTAAGAAGTTTGTAGATGAGATTGTCAGACTACATGGTATACCTGTGTCTATCATTTCCGATTGTGATAGTCGTTTTGTTTCGTCTTTCTAAAAAGCTTTCCAAGACGCTATGGGTACTAAGCTGAGGTTTAGCATAACATATCACCCTCAGACAGATGGACAATCTGAATTTACTATTTAGGCGTTGGAAGACATTCTACGGCCAGTGTTTTAAACTTTGAAAAAGAATGGGATACCCATCTCTCAATGTGTGAATTTGCTTATAATAACAGCTACCATGAGAGCATTGGTATGGCTCCGTATAAAGCTTTATATGGATGCAAATGTCAGAGTCTGGTATACTGGGAAGAAGTTGGAACCAAAAGTTTTCACAGACCGACGATTATCGCCAAAATTACTGAGAAGGTATGGACAGCAATCGAAAATTTAAAGGTTGCCTGATTGAGACAGAAGAGTTATGTAGATACACGTAGAACAGCTTTGGAGTTTCAGACTAGCAATTGGGTTTTTCTAAAGGTCTCGTCGATGATAGGGGCAATATATTTCGGTCAGAAAGGTAAGTTAGCTCTGAGGTATGTTGGCCCGTTCGAGATCAAGAGTAGAATCGGTGATTTGGTGTACAGGTTGGCTTTTCCAGTGGAGTTCTCCAGAGTACACGATGTATTCCATGTGTCGATGCTCCGCAAGTACATTAGAGACCCTATTCACATCATTTGATACGATGATGTATAAACTCAGCCGGATGCGTCATATGTTGAGCGCTTGCTCCATATTGTAGAGACAAGAGAGCAGATATTGCGTACCAGAACCATCGATGGGTCAAAGTGCTTTGGGAACATCATGGTCCTGATGAAGCCACTTGGAAATTAGAAGAAAATATGGCACGACAATATCCCAACCTCTTCATGCAGGTATGTGTTCATTCCGACAACGGAATGACTCTTAAGTGGGGGAGGATATAACACTCTGACCTAACTGAATCTAGTTTAATGCCTAGTGAATATTCTTTTTGGTTATTTCCAGCAAACTAGATTAATGCTTGCCATTTTGTTTTTGTTTGAGTTTCGTTTTGGGTCATGGATAAGTAGTTGGGTTGCGTTTAACCCTGGCTTAGGTAGACATGAGCCCTTTTTCGTAATTTTAGATTTTATAAGATTTCATCATTCATGCATCATCTTAGCGTCATCACGTGTATCTTGTCAAGCTTGTTAATTTCCATAATTGATTCTCATGCAAACAACTTCATTTGTTTCCACTAAACGTTATTTGCCTCAAACTGTAATTAGCTTGAACCTTTGGACTTTTTTAAAATTTTCTTTATCCTTATCTTATAAAACAAGATGCATGCACCGACTCTCCTTTTCTTCTCTCAACTCAACGTCTCTTTCTCTCTTTTTCTTAACGGTCTCTCTCTCTCATCAATCTTCTTCGTTTTTATGTTGCTAATAGTGTGTTTACACCATCCATACGGTTTATCTCTTTGTGTAGCTAATGGAGGTAAGCATGGCTAAAGTCCTTTTTGTTCATTGCATGCACTCAACTCCTCTTTCTTTTTGCATGCATGGCTGTTGAGTTACATGTAAACGTTCAATTTGAGCCAAAGGACAACAACTCACTTGACAAAGCTCATTTGAAGTAAGTATAAGCACGATTTGGATGAACACTTGTTGGTACACGATGATTGCGAATAATTTGTTAATCTTACATGTGGTTTGTGTTTTACAGCCCAATTTTGTCCAATTATACACACTTGTTCTTGTCGTTTCGCATTTGTGCAAATTCAGTTTTATTTGTAACAGGCTCAGAACGTGACCTTCTGAAATTTGCGGCTGAGCCGTACAGCTTCACGGCTCACTGTCTAGAGAGCTACAAAACCTAACTTTGCACTACGGTTAGGCTACGGCTAAGCCGTAGGCTAGCCGTGACCCAACCGTAAGTCAAACTACGGCTTAATGTCCAGAGAGTAGAAATTTGAGAGAACCTTCTACGGTCAGGCCACGGCTAAGTCGTGTGGTGTGCTACGGCTAAGCCGTACCCAACCTTGGCTGAGCGGTAGAACAAACACAGTCAAGCTGTAACTGCGAAATAAATTCTGGGGAACCACGATTGAGCCGAAGTGCATCATACAGCTAAGCCGTAAGTCACCCATGGCTAAACCGTGAGATTATTGAAAGGTAAAAGAAAAGGTAGGTTTTGAAGATACCTTAAGGGCCTTCGTGTTGGGACATAGATAACCCTTCACTTGTCCAATGGAATATGGGAATAACATGAATGGTCTTGAGGGCTGTGACTCATTCATGTGTGTTGTCCAATTGTTAAGCACCTCTCATAGGTGTTGGTTTAAGGGACTTCGATACACCTTCATAACACGGTGCAACACGAAAATAAAGATAACTGTGTATCGGATAACTTAAAACTACAATCATACATGGTTAGAAACATTGGATGACTAGTTTAGGGGTGGCTAGTAAACTATCATGACTCCATGAATTGACTTGACGTGCATAACATGTTGGCTTCGGTTATTGCCTTCCATTATTTTGCTATCGTTTGACTTGTAATTCAATTGACTTGACCAATAATTGGAACGGTCCTATAATTTGTGCTTACGTTTATTGTGGTATGGTTTGATATATGTACTACTTGAATGCGAATTGACTTAACTTGCGTGGACTTGCATGATATGACATGATTGACATGGTCTGGCTCTACTTAACCTCAGCCTTAGGATACCGAAGGGGTTGACTTTGGTGTAGCTTGTTTGTGCCGCTGCAGTGTGCTATTATCTTGGGATTTCTGGACTCCAGGAACCAGAGACCCATTCGTACGCTAGCCCAGTCGATGGTGTTCTCAACGCGTGCTCCCTGAAGGGAGAATATGGCCGATGTAGTAGCCACCTAGTAAAGTATATCTATTTACTGATTCTAAGAGCTTGTTTTACTCAAATGCATAATTTGCCTGGTAGACGAAATTGAAACTCCACATAATATCATTTGTTTGTTACTCTATTCTTGTAGATTCAACGCATGTTAACTTATTATTGCTTATGTTTTATTGAATCATTGTATTCATTAATTGTCCTTGGTGTTGCGGCTCAGATCTCACTGTCGAACCCTCGTCAATCGGCAAGACTCCGGAGGAGACCGTAGAAGCTCCCATCAGGGCTAAAGGAGTGGATGTGAGCACTCCATCGGAAAGCGATTTGGTATGGTTTAGGTCTCCATTTTGTTGTGTGGGATGCATTTGGTTTTTGTCACAAGAGTTTTGTTTAACATCCTTGCATTTTGTGTCTTGGCCATAGCAATTGTCCCTCACTATTGTAAACAGGACTCTTTTTGTTTGTATATTTTATACTGCCTATTATCTTTGTAGAAATTGTCGTATGCGCTTGTATCCTCTTCTTTTTATGCCACGATATTTACAACTTCCTCGTACATAGTGTCTGCACATGTGAATTTCTCTTGTGCGTGTGCACTTAGGTAGGGTCTAAATGTAGATGTACGGGAGTACGTGTGTCACTAATTAGGTTTAACCTTAATCCCCGATGTGCTGAGCTCGGGTTGTGACACAATGTGCCTACTACTTTTATGGCTTTGATGAATCGGATATTTGCTCCTTTCTTGGATCATTTCGTTGTTGTTTTTATTGATGACATTTTAGTATACTCAAAGACTACAGAGAAGCATACAGGTCATTTGAGAAAAGTCTTACAATTGTTAAGAGAACATCGATTATATGTCAAGTTGGCAAAATGTGACTTTTGGCTTGAGCAAGTAGCATTTCTCGAACATATCATTTCGCGAGAAGGATTGGTAGTTGACCCAACAAAAGTTGAGGTAGTTATCAATTGGCCTAGTCCGAAGTCTGTGACAAAGATTAAGAGTTTTCTAAGACTTGTAGGGTATTTCCGAAGATTTGTTTAAGACTTTGCAAAAACATCTGCTCCTTTGACCAAGCTAACTCGGAAGAATGTGCCTTTTAGTTGACTGATGAGTGTGAAACTAGTTTTCAAACGTTGAAGGAAAAGCTAATTACCGCTCTAGTATTGACTCTACCTAATGGAGGTGAAGGATTTGTGATCTATTCTGATGCTTCTAGAGTTGGATTGGGGTGTGTGTTGATGCAGCATGGTAAGGTGATTGCTTATGGATCTTAACAACTTAAGGAGCATGACAGGAATTATGCCACACATGACTTGGAACTAGCAGCTATTATGTTTGCTTTAATATTATGGCGACATTATCTGTATGGCGTGAAGTTTGAGGTACAGTCAGATCACCATAGTTTGTAATATTTGTTCACACAGCATGATTTAAATATGTTACAATGCAGATGGCTTGAATTGATTAAGGATTATGAATTTCCCATCAAGTATCATCTAGGAAAAGGGAGTGTTGTAGCATATTCTCTTAATAGGAAGGCAGAGACTCTCAGTGCCTTAGTAAGTTCCCATTTGTTTATACATGATGAATTCAAAGATAAGCCAGTGGAAGTGAAATTAGTGGATAACCTTGTGATGTTCGCAAGCACCTTTGTTTTCCGACCTAAGGTAATTTAACAAATTAAGGATCTGCAGTTTGAATATTCGAACTTGGTGTCAATCAAAGATCATATATGAGACCGATCCAATTTCTGACTGGAGGATAGTGTGCTATACTTTCGGAACAGGTTGTGCGTACTAGCAATTGATGGATTGAAAGAAAACCTACTGACTGATGTGCATTATGCTCGCTATGCGATGCACCCAGGAAGTATGAAGATGTACTGAAACTTAAAAGATCGGTTTTGGTAAATAACATGAAAGGAGAGATTGTCGGGTTCATCGCTAGGTGCCTGATGTGTTAGAAAGTGAAAGTAGATCATTAGAGGCCTCCGGGTTACTTGCACCTGTTGCATATCTCTTAGTGGAAATGGGAATATATTACAATGGATTTTGTTTCTAGTTTATCCCTGACGAGCAAGAAGAATAATGCCACTTGGGTGATTTTGGATAGATTAACAAAGTCAGCCCACTTAATTCTATTCAAGAGGGGCACGATAATTTCGGAGATAGTTAAGAAGTTTGTGAATGAGATTATCAAGTTACATGGTAAGCCAGTGTCTATCGTTTCCAACCGTGATAGACGATTTATCTCGTCATTTTGGAAGGCTTTCCAAGGTGCTATGGGGACTAAACTAAGTTTCAGTACTGCATATCACCCGCAGACAGATGGGCAATCTGAACGTGTGATTCAAACATTGGAAGACATGCTACGAGCCAGTGTTTTAAACTTTGAGAAGGAATAGGATACACATCTCTTATTGTGTGAATTTGCCTATAATAATAGCTTCCATGAGAGTATTAGTATGCTCCATATGAAGCACTGTATGGAGGTAAATGTTGGAGTCCAATGTGCTGGGAAGAAGTTGGGACTAGAAGTTTTCACGAACCGACCATTATCGCTGAAACGATGGAGAAGGTGCAGAAAGTAATCGAGAATTTGAAGGTTGCTCAGTCAAGACAAAAGAGTTATGCAAATACATGTAGAAGAGCCTTAGAGTTTTAGGTTGGTAATTGGGTTTTTCTGAAGGTTTCACTGATGAAAGGTACAATACGTTTCGGCTAGAAAAGCAAATTGGCTCCGAGGTACATTGGCTCGCTCGAAATCAAGAGTAGAATTTGTGATTTAGCTTACAGGTTGGCTCTTCCAGTTGAGTTCTCTGAAGTACATGATGTATTCTACGTTTCATGCTCTGTAAGTACATTAGAGATGCTACCCATATCATTCGATATGATGATGTGAAAATTCAGCCGAATGTGTCCTACGTCAAGCATCCGCTCCGTATTGTTGGGACAAGAAAGCAAACATTGCGTAC
Organism: Sextonia rubra; assembly: GCA_037013555.1. Taxonomy (NCBI): domain Eukaryota; kingdom Viridiplantae; phylum Streptophyta; class Magnoliopsida; order Laurales; family Lauraceae; genus Sextonia; species Sextonia rubra. The sequence goes on along the minus strand of JASUAD010000018.1, from coordinate 8,217,762 downwards.
CAGAACTATATGATGGGTCAAAGTGCTTTGAGAATATCATGGTCCTGATGAAGTCACTTGGGAATTAGAAGAACAGATGGCATGACAATATCCCAACCTCTTCAAGCAAGTATGTGATCATTCTGAGGACGGAATGATTCTTAAATGGGAGAGGAAATAACACTCTGACCTTAAGTAATCCGGTTTAGTAACTAATTAATGTTTTTTTTGGTCATTTTCCAGTTAATTAGTTTAGTAAATGTTGTTTTGTCTTTTTGGGTTACGTTTTGGTCATGGATAGGTAATTGGGTTGAGTTTAACCAGGATTAAGTAGACATGAGCCCTTTTTCATAATTTTAGATTTTGTAAGATTTTGTCATTCATGCATCATCTTGGTGTCATCGGTCGGACCAACATTCGATCGGTCAAATAAGCCTGACCTGTAACTTACAGAAATGTGTTCCAAACTGCATTCTATGCTTGACTATGGACCTTCTATAGTCTACGGGTTAGCCTAATGATGAATTACTCCCTTAAACCTTAGAAAGAGACCGAGCTATCCACCCACATTTACCATAGCTTATAAGTTCAATCCAAGATCTTATAGGACCATAGAATTAGATTCTTTGCTACCCCAAACTAGCCCAACGGTGACTAAACATGGAGAAGGAGGAGTGTTGAGCTGTCACTCTTTTCTTCTTGATTCTTTGGTTAGTTTTTAATGTCACATCATGGGTGTTGGCATAAGGTGGAGTGTCCTTTAGGTACATGAGGTAACACCAAGATTGGTAATACTAGGACACCGTATGTCTTATGAATACATCGTTTTGAATGACCTTAAAAATCCAGATTATCTAGTATAGGATTGGCTAGTAATTATCCTTGATAACCCCACAATCTAATTGCATTTATATTGATAGTAACCTTGACCTCCACATAAAAGTTATATCAGTTTGCATCGATGATGAACATTGTTTTACTTAGCTGTGATTCTCTAATTAATATTTCCAACAATAATGGGTTACCTTCTGTATCAGTATAAACAGATCAGTATATAGTAAGTATGGACATCAGATTATTTCCAACATGCTTAGTGTCGGTGCCACTTAGCTTATACCCCATAGGAGGTCCGATGGAACCCCATGGGAGTATTTTATTAGTTGCCTACTGCAATAGTATCGGAAGTGTGAGTCGATGCTCTTAAGGTAGCTAGTTGGTCTTGGCCCGATCGCCAGTGATTTCTCACAGATCAGTTTACTCTCTTATTAGAGAGGAGATAGCAAATGTGGTTGCCATTTTGATATGATATGTTCTTTATTCATGACTCCATTTCATGCTAACTCATATGCATAAGTGCCTAGATTTCGACATTGATCTCTTTTAATCATCCCGTCATTTAATTCAGTTACTACATCATGTTAAGCTCATATATCCTTATCTTTGCTTAACCGTCGTGTTAACCAGTTACCATGGTGTTATAGGTGCAGAACCCGATGCCAATCCGGCAATCAGTGAGCCCTCGGAGGGAACCCCAGCATTACCTCGGGATATAAATGAGTGGAACGAGGGAGACATCTTTTCGTGATCCTCCTCAACAGAGCACAACAGGGTTATCTTGGGATTAGACTTAGGGTTCATCTTGGCATTTGATACATTGTATTATTATTATGGATTTTCATGTTTATGCATGTAGTTGGGTTAATTAACAGACTTGTTTATATAATTAATCGAAATGAATGTTTTATGGATGCTTGTGATGTATATATACAGGTGAAATCTCCAGGTTTTCATTTAAATGCTTTATATTGATAATCCGTGTTTGTGGATCTTCCTCACACGTACCTGTAGGATCACCCTTGTGACAATTCGTACGTGTTTTATCATGGCATGAATTGTCACGGCTACGTGTGTCACTCCTCGGAACCCACAACAAATCCCTAATTCTCAGTTCGAGGCGTGACAGTACATAAGTATGGTATTAGAGCATTGATAAATCAATTAAAAGACTCAACAACCCTAGGAAACGTGATGAGGATACAATAGATTTAGTTGGGGGATAGGTTTTTGCATAAGGATTTATAGTTTACCTTATGTATTTGCATCGATTGAGACTAATTACTATTATAGTGCAGATAAATGTCTTCTGGATTGGGAACAAGTAACAACATGGAAGATCATGACCGTGACAATATGGAGATAGAGGGTGTTTATCCTCCACCACCTACACTTCCACATCTTACATATTCAACCGAGGAACACTTTATAATGATGATGCATTAGTTAGCAGCGAGCAATGCTAACCAAGTAGCGATGCAAATGCAGCTAGCAACCTTGTTGGAAAGGTAGAACCAAGCGGGAAACCCAAACTCTCTATACAAGAAGTTCAGAAAGAGAGGAGCTACTGAATTCACGAAAAGAGAAGATCCAATGCAAGCAGATGAATGGCTTGAGCACACAAAGAATGTCTTCGAATCGCTGACTTGTACAAGAGCACAGTAAGTGATATTGACAGCCTCTATGTTTAGAGATGTAGCGGATATTTGGTGGAAGACTGTCCGTGACCACATCAAGGCCATGCCTGAAATGACAATTTGGGATACCTTCAAGAAGCAATTCAAGAAGAAGTTCATCCCTGAGCATGTCACCTTCAACTAGAAGGTAGAATTCCTCTCTTTGCAGCAAGGTACTATGGCGGTAGCGGAGTATGTGCATATTTTTAGCCAGCTCTCTCAATTTGCTACAGATTTGATCAATACTAAAGGAAAGAGAGTTAAAAGATTCCTTGAGGGATTAAGGCCAGCTATTCAAGGGCTTGCTACAGCCTTCCAGTGCCCAACAGAGTATGATGACGTTGTAGAAAGAGCCTATGCAGCGGAAGAAATTGAAAGGAGCTTGTTCTTGAGTGAACCAAGGAAGAGTGCCCCATCTTAGGGGAGGAGCCAGCAATACTCCAAGAAGTAGAAGAGAGTTATCAGTAGTCTTTCCAGGCCGGTTTGTAATGTGTGTGGGATAAACAATGAGACTAGCAAGTGTTGGAGAGTGACGGGAGCGTGCTACATCTGTGGCTCTATGGGTCATCAAAGATCCGAATGCTCGAGGAGGAGGAGTATAGAACTAGTCTCACAGCGGCAGTAGTTTTCACAGACTTCTAAGACCCCACCATCTGCTCCTTCACGACAACAAGCACCTGCAAAGGAAAGCCAAGGGCCATCGCGATCAGGACAGAGCCAGCGGAGACAAGGACAACCTAAGCAAGGACAATCTAACCGACCTCAACGACAGGGCCACGCATATGCAGTTACTTCAGAAGAAGCTAAAGCAGCAGATCATATGGTTGTAGGTAAGGTCTCTATCTGTGGCATAGAAGCCAAGGTTCTTTTTGATTCAGGATCATTGCATTCATTCATCTCACCTTAGTTTTCTGTTAGAATACAGGAGTTACCAGCACAGTTACCGTATGAGTTGCATGTTTTCACCCCTGTAGACAAGAAGGTGATTTGTGAGGTGTACCACCCTAGTTGCAAGGTTGTGATTGGTGAGATGTTATTTCCAGCAAAACTCATTATGCTACCTATGCATGATTTCAATGTGATTTTTGGCATGGACCGGTTGAATAAGTATATGGCCTGTTTGGATTGTTTCCGTAAGACCGTCACCGTGAGGATTGACAAATCTGGTCCTAGTGTCATCTTCCAAGGTCAGAAGAAAAGTTCGAACACCAGGATAATTTCTGCACTTCGGGCAGAGAGGTTAATTCGGAATGGTTATAAAGGATATATTGCTTTTATAGTTGAGAAGAGACCACCTCCGAAGTTAGAGATTCCCATAGTCTGCAAGTTTCCGGATGTATTTCCAGACGAAGTTCCCGGTCTTCCTCCAGTTAAGGAAGTAGGTTTCTCTATAGAGCTTATGCCCGGTATAGCCCCAATTTCTAGAGCCCCATATAGAATGGCAATGTAGAACTACGTGAGCTTAAGGTGCAGTTGCAAGATTCATTAAACAAGGGGTTTATTCGTCCTAGTACATCACCATGGGGAGCTCCAGTTCTCTTTGTGAAGAAGAAAGATGGCACCTTTAGGATGTGTATTGATTACAGGCAGTTGAACCAAGTGACAATTAAAAACAAATACCAACTGCCTTGAATAGATGAATTACTTGATCAATTGCAAGGTGCAACATATTTCTCTAAGATTAACTTGAGGTCTGGATATCACCAGTTGCGAGTTAGAGATCAAGATACACCCAAGAAAACTTTCAGAACTATATATGGGCATTATAAGTTATTAGTGATGCCATTTGGGTTGACCAATGCCCCTGCTGCATTCATGGCTTTGATGAACAGAATCTTTTCTCCTTATCTTAACCGATTTGTGGTGGTTTTCATTGATGATGTATTGGTATACTCCAAGATCAGAGATGAACATGCTGGGCATTTGAGGACTTCACTTCAGTTATTAAAAGACCATCATTTGTACGCTAAACTAGACAAGTGTGATTTTTGGTTGAGATAAGTTATTTTCTTGGGGCATATTATTTCGAAAGATGGACTTGCAGTAGACGCAGCAAAAATTGAAGTGATAACTAGTTGGCAAAGCCCAAAGACAGTTGAAGAAGTTAGAAGTTTTGCTGGTCTTGCAGGTTATTATCGGGGGTTTGTTAAAGATTTCTCCAAGATTGCAGCCCCATTGACTAGATTGACTCGGAAGAATGAACCATTCGTTTGGTCGGATCAATGCGAGTTGAGTTTCCGATTGCTTAAGGAGAAGTTGATCTCAGCCCCAATTCTATCTCTTCCAGAGGGTAGTGGTGGATTTGTGTAAGGTCCCGAGTCCCACTAATCTTAATTTACGTCAATTAAGCTTGTTTTATACTGATTGAACCTTATTAAGGATAATATAATTCAATACTGTTGGGTTTGGGTCTTGGATAAGTAGTTGGGCAGAGTTCGGACCTTACTTCAGTAGTTAAGGGCTTTTTTGTAAATTATCCTTGCATCTCTTAGACACTCCGTCCACTACCTTTCGTGTAACTTTTCGTGTGGATCGTCTTTCGTGTTGGGCCCGAGTTGATCCAGACTCATTCTGGGCCAATTGAGGTCCTTTTGGTCTAAACTGAAATTTCTGGAAACTAATGGACTTGCATGCAACTTCAGGAGGAAATGATGTTTAAAGAGAGCTCCACGTACCCACCTCTCTCTTCTTTCATTTCAACTGCTGGAGCTCTCCCTTCTCTTCTAATTTTCTTCTTCCTTCTCCTTACATTGAGGTGCTGCTAAGGTTAGGGGGTTGTGCATGCATTGAGGATAGCATTCACCTTTCTTCTCATTGTTCCTTGGGGTATCTCTTTCTTAGGATTTATAATCCTCTCCAATAATACAACAAATAAGGTAAAGGATTGTCTCCTTTCGTACATTGGGTTTGTTAGAGCCATGAAGATTCAATTCCCAAACATGCATGTAAACTAAACCTCCATATTCCATATTTCATGTTTACTTGTAGAGAACCCATTTCATTCCAGAGATTTCTCCTGAGCATACAGCAAGAAAGGGAGTTTGAGAGGGTTAGCACTGTTAGAAGAGGCAAGTATTGAGTTGTGTGTACTACATGCATGATTAAGTATGGATGATTGAGCTAGTTACTTGCATTTTCTCAATTTCAGTCATCTTCATTGTTTTAATTGTTGTAAATGTGGCATAGAATGAAATGCAAGGTAAACATGCATCAGAACGTGTGTGAGTATTAAACACCTTCAAGGACAATGTCATTGAGCCACAGGAATGCCCCACTTATGTTCTGTATGGATTTACATTGAAGCTGAGCTACAGAAATGATTCAGATTTTCTGAAGCTTACGGTGGAGCTACGGCTAAGCCGTGAGCATCTACGGCTCAAAGTCCAGAGAGCAGTAGAATGGGATTTTGTACTACGGCTCACCTATGGCTACGCCGTGGATTTCATTATGGCTAAACCGTATCCAGCCCGTACCCAAGCCGTAGGTCTTCCTACGGCGAGCTTTTCAGAGAGCTCATGGAACCCAGTTTCTTCTACGGTTTGCAGACGGCTGCACCGAGTAATGCACTACGGCTACATCGTAAACTCCCTGTAACCTAGTCATAGGCTTAGCACTGCTAAGCCGTAGGCCAACATACGGTTGGGCCGTAAATGCGCCTGAAAATTCGGATGGATTCTAACCCACTCGGCTAAGCCGTAGCCTTGTATACGGCTAAGCCATAAGGACTCAGTGAATATAGGATGTTCGGAACCTCCAATGATCTTGTAGGGCCTTAGTACTGGTACCTTCTACACCTCCACATTGGCCACCGATAATTACATGTTGGAATGAATGAATGACCTATGAATGAGCTCCCAATGGCAAGTCATGGATGTTGGCATAAGAAGGTGTCCCGTATGCCTATAAGGTAATACCAAGACGCGGTAACACAACGACACCAGATTTCTTATAAGTACGTCGTGTTGAATGTTCTTGGGAATCATGGGCCAATTAATATAGGATGAGTAGTAATATCTCAATCCGAATGCATGCATCTTGCCATAATACACCACCTTCAACATAAACTACTTCCTTTAGCAAAACCCTGAGGCAATTCAGACCTGAGCTTCTAATGAGTGCGTGTTTGACAAGCCAGAGCTTCTAATGAGTGCGAGCTTGCTAGCCAAGGGTATGGTATGACTGATACGATTAAATCTGAGTCGGCACCACTCAGCTTACGCCCTTTGGGTATATGTATAACACCAGTGCAGTAGGTTTACGAAGGAGTAGTCGGCGCTCCTGGGGACGCTAGCTTGATCCCCTAGCGACCCATATGATATGTATGCTCTCTTTTGGGAGAATAGAGCATCGTGGTTGCTAATCAGTATGTATGACATTTAAGTTGTAATTCGTCACTCATGCATCATGTTCAGTGATTATTCTTGTTGATATATTATGTTGTATTAGTTTCATATGCCTTAGTACTTACTTAACCGTCGTGTTAACAGTGTTACCCTTGGTATTACAGGTCCAAAACCCGGTCCCAACGCGGACACTGACGCGCCCCCGGAGGGTTCCCCAACGGTACCTCGGGGTGTAGACGAGTGGACAGATGGCGACGTCTATTACTAGCCGTCCTACGGAGCGCTTGTATTCTTGGGATGTTATACTTGGACCTTTTGTATCACACTCTTAAGTAGTATTCTTGGAATGTACTTAAAAGACTTTAACACTATTGTATGTATATATGTTTACTTATGAAGGTTAACAGACTATGAACTTCATGTGCTCTTGATAATTACTGATTATTTCGCAGGATTTCGCCTATGATAAGTTATGTTTGTACGTGTGTTAGCATACCTCACACGTTCCTGTAGAATCTCCCTTGTAGGAATATGTGCATAATTCTTCAGGGCATGGATTTCTAAGGGATTACGTATCCACGCCCTGGGGGCCCACTCAAATCCCCAAATTCCCGGGATCGAGGCACGACAATTTGTTATTTATACAGATGCTTCCAGGATTGGATTGGGATGTGTGTTGATGCAAAATGGGAAGGTTATTGCATATGGTTCTCGGCAGCTAAGGGAGCATGAGAAGAACTATGCCACCCATGATCTGGAGTTAGCCGCTGTCGTCTTTGCTTTAAAGTTATGGAGACATTATTTGTATGGGGAGAGATTTGAGGTTTATAGTGACCATCGAAGTCTTTAATACTTATTTTCTCAACATGATCTTAATATGAGGCAGCATCGATGGCTAGAGTTTATAAAGGATTATGAATTTCCGATCAAGTGCCTTCTAGGGAAAGACAATGTGGTGGCTGATGCCTTGAGTAAGAAGTCGATGGTTAAGACTACAGCATTGTTTGGGGAGTGGTCTTTGGTAGAAGAGTTTCGAGATTTGGATGTAGAAGTAGAACTTGTGGATGATAAGGTGATGCTAGTAGCCATGTCTGTCTTTAAACCAACACTGATTCAATAGATTAAGGATAGACAGTTTGAGGACCCAGAATTTGTCAAGATTCGAGAGCACATAACTCTAAGGCCAGATTTCGGATTGGTTGATGGTGTGCTATATTCAGAGATAGATTATATGTTCTAGCAGTCCAAAATCTAAAAGAAACGATCATGGCCGAAGCACATCATTCTAGATATTCTATGCATCCCGGGAGTACTAAGATGTATCGAAATCTGAATGGCAGGTTTTGGTTGAACAATATGAAGAGAAACATTGCAGGTTTTGTGGCTAGATGTCTTACCTGCCAGCGTGTGAAGGCTGAACATAAGAAGCCTCCCGGTTTGTTACATCCTCTACATATTCCTAAGTGGAAATGGGAGAACATCTTGATGGATTTTATCTTAGGGCTACCTCGAACGAGTAGACAACATGATGCTATCTGGGTGATTGTTGACCGATTGACGAAATCAGCCCATTTTATTTTTTTTAGGAAGGGGATAAAGTTTCATGAGATGGCCAAGATATTTATTGATGAGGTTACACAGTTGCATGGCACCCTAGTGTCTATAGTTTCAGACAGGGATAGTAAGTTCGTTTCCTCTTTCTGGTGATCTTTTCAGGAATCCATGGGTACCCAGCTCAACTTCAGCACAGCGTACCATCCTCAGACCGATGGACAATCGGAGCGTACAATACAGACTTTGGAGGATATGCCTCGAGCCAGCGTGCTAGACTTTGGAAAGGAGTGGGAGGAACACCTCTCTTTGTGCGAATTTGCATATAATAATAGCTATCACGCGAGCATCGAAATGGCCCCATTTGAAGCTTTATATGGACGCAAGTGTCGTACACCGGTGTGTTAGGAAGAAATTGGAGTTAGGAGTTTTCATGGACCTTCCATTGTTGCAGATACCATGGAGAAGGTGCGACAAGTCCAAGACAGATTGAAGATTGCAAGGTCTCGTCAGAAGAGCTATGTAAACAATCGTCGAAGACCTCTGGAGTTCCAAGTGGGAGATAAAGTTTTTCTGAAAGCTTCTCCAATGAAAGGCACGATCAGGTTTGGTTAGAAAGGCAAGCTTGCTCCACGATTTATTGGTCCATTCAAGATTCAGGGTAGAGTTGGAGATTTGGCGTATCGGTTAGAGCTACCTCATCAACTCATTGAAGTTCATAACATGTTCCGCTTATCGATGCTTCGGAAATATCTTCTGGACCCCTCTCACGTTCTCAAAATGGATGACATCCAAGTCAAGTCAGACGCCAGCTATGAAGAACGACCTTTTCGTGTCATTGACACCAAGGATCAAGTGCTTTGCAGCCGGACGATCAAGTGGGTCAAGATCCTTTAGGAGCATCATGGACCCGAAGAAGCTACATGAGAGCTCGAGGAGCAAGTTCGAGAGAAGTATCCTGGACTTTTGCCAGAGGTAAGTTGCATTCGGAGAACCGAATATTCTTTTAGAGGGAGAGGATGTAAGGTCTCAACCCTAGATAATTATGATTTATAGTAATTAAGTTGGTTTTACTTGAATTAATATGTAATTAGGCTAATTGAGCCCAAGTCTCAAGAGGTTTGGGTCATGGATAGGTAGTTGAGTCGGGTTTCAACCTTATTAGGCAATCCAAGACCTTTGTGTTTTAGCATTCCCATGGTTTTACATTATTTATGCATCATATTAGTTGCATTGGGTGAGTTTCATCTTGTGGAACATCTTTTGTGTTTTGCCCAATTTCGTTTGGACCCATCTCAACCCATTCTAAGCCCAGCTACTTCAAATTGAAATATACCCAAACAAGAGGGCCGATTTGTAAATTCTAAAACCCACTCATTTAAAAACCCCAAGACTCGCAACGACCCTCTCTTCCTCTTCCAACTTCTGTAGCAACCCGGTCTCCTTCTTCTTTCTTCTTTTTCCATCATCTTCTTCTCCAATCTAACCTCCATTCCTTGGTGCTTGGACTTACATGCAAGAAGCTTGAGATTCTCCTTCTTCTTTGGTCTTCTTGCTCTCTTTCTTGGAGTCAAGGCACCATTTTCACTTTCTTGCTTGTAGGAAGCTTGAGGTAAGGAATCCCATCTTCCATTTGAGTTATTAAGTTCTATGAGACCCATCTGTTGGCATGCATGCATTCCATTCTCATTCTTCTTCATTCATGTGTTAGATTTTTCATTAGAGGAGCCTCATTCTCCATCTAACCAAGGGGCAAATCAATTTGAGTGAAGCACAAAGCTTAAGGCAAGTATAAGGATACATTTTCTGTACATGCATGGCTTTATTCCTTGATTCTTTATGGATTTTGTGTTTTTACCCTTTTTAGAGCTCAATGGAAAATGCATGGATTTGATGGCCTTTTGTGATGATTTTTTGATGAATAAAATGATAAAGGTCCTTTAGGGAACTCAAGAGTGTGGAATGGAAGCTTGTAGGTTGATTTGATTACATGTGGAATGGTGTATTGGAAGAGAGAACCCTTTAGAAACTGAGCATTCCCGTAACGGGGTACTTCAGGGCCGACCGGTCGGTCCTGAAGCCAAATTGGTTGAACTGTCTCGCAGGTAGTTTAGCCAGTCAACCACCCAGCACGACCGGTCGAATTTCCTTTCTGGAAGCAGTTCGATCGATCAGACCAACATCCGATCGGTCGGATAAGCCTGACCTGTAACTTACAGAAATGTATTCCAAACTGCATTCTATGCTTGACTATGGACCTTCTATAGTCTACGGGTTAACCTAATGATGAATTACTCCCTTAAACCTTAGAAAGAAACCAAGCTATCCACCCACATTTACCATAGATTATAGGTTCAACCCAAGACCTTATAGGGCCATAGAATTGGATCCTTTACTACCCAAACTAGCCCAACGGTGACTAAACATGGAGAAGGAGGAGTGTTGAGCTGTCACTCTTTTCTTCTTGATTCTCTAGTTAGTTTTCAATGTCACATCATGGGTGTTGGGATAAAGTAGAGTGTCCTTTATGTACATGAGGTAACACCGAGATTGATAATACCAGGACACCGTACGTCTTATGAATACATCGTATTGAATGACCTTGGAAATCCGGATTATCTAGTATAGGATTGGCTAGTAATTATCCTTGATAACCCCACAATCTAATTGCATTCATATTGATAGTAACCTTGACCTCCACATGAAAGTTATATCAGTTTGCACCAATGATGAACATTGTTTTACTTAGTTGTGATTCTCTAATTAATATTTCCAACAATATTGAGTTACCTTCTGTATTAGCATAAACAGATTAGTATATAGTAAGTATGGACATCAAATTATATCCGACATGCTTGGAGTCGGCACCACTTAGCTTATACCCCATAGGAGGTTCGACGGAACCCCATGGGAGTATTTTATCAGTTGCCTACTACAGTAGTATCAGAAGAGTGAGTCGACGCTCTTAGGGTAGCTAGTTGGCCTGGCCCGATCGCTAGTGATTTCCCACAAATCAATTTACGCTCTTATTAGAGAGGAGATAGCAAATGTGGTTGCCATTTTGGTATGATATGTTCTTTATTCATGACTCCATATTCATGCTAACTTATATGCATAAGTGCCTAGCTTTCGACATTGATCTCTTTTAATTATTCCGTCATTTAATTCAATTACTGTATCATGTTAAGCTCATGTATCCTTATATTTGCTTAACCGTCATGTTAACCTATTACCGTGCTGTTACAGGTGTAGAACCCGATGCCAGTCCAGCAATTAGTGCGCCCCCGGAGGGAACCCCAGTGTTACCTCGGGATATAAATGAGTGGAGCGAGGAAGACATCTTTCGTGATCCTCCTCAACAGAGCGCAATAGGGTTATCTTGGGATTAGACTTAGGGTTCATCTTAGCATTTGATACATTGTATTATTATTATGGATTTTCATGTTTGTGCATGTAGTTGGGTTAATTAACAGACTTGTTTATATAATTAATCGAAATGAATGTTTTATGGATGCTTGTGATGTATATATACAGGTGAAATCTTCAGGTTTCCGCTTAAATGCTTTATGTTGATAATACGTGTTTGTGGATCTTCCTCACATGTACCTGTGGGATCACCCTTATGACAGTTCGTACGTGTCTTGTCATGGCATGAATTGTCACGAGTATGTGTGTCACTCTTCTGAACCCACAATAAATCCCCAATTCTCGGGTTCGGGGTGTGACAGTACGTATGTCACTGATTAGGTTTAACTTAATCCCCGATTTCTTGGGCTCGGGTTAAGACACTAGCCTACTGGACAGGGCAATGGCCGAATGTACACTGGCCAACTAAACAAGTCAATGGCTAAAAATACAATGGCCGATATGGAAAAATGACTTGCTGACCATTATAAATACTGATAGCTCATCGAGTAGCCAATCTAGATCTAGTCAAATCAATCTAAGCTGATTTTAAATTGATTGATAGGATCCAAGGATAAAGATTTAACTGCCACCTCACAAAGTTGACTTTAAGAACGTAGCCGACCATGCAAATGCACGGTCGACTATCCCCTTGTAAATCAAATTTTTTGCTCAACCTTCTACTTGCCACAAATGATTGAAGAAGACTATAAATGGCTATAAATACGCCCCTTAGGCACCCATTCCACCATAGTGACAGACACAACACAGACAGAACAACAGCACACCAGACAAAGGTAGAGAGACTCTTTAAATTCACGAAGATTCCTTAATCGACATAAAAACAAAAAGGCAGTATGCATGCAATACACCCTGGATCAATCTCCTTTACTATATATATGTAAATTTTATTTATTTATGTAAATTCTCATGTACCTTTGTTTTCTTAAATGTTTATCATTCGAGATTGAGCGGGAGGGCTTTGATTAAAAAAAATACATGTAAATAACCTGCACCTTGGAGGTTAAAATGTAAAAACCCACAAAAAATAAACTTGGAATTGAAAAGGTCAAAAAATCTGACATTCTTTCTCTTTCTCTTCTGTGTCTTTTCTAGTTTGTCATAAAGAAAGAGTTAGGTTACATTTTGCATGCCTCGATTTTTCCCCTTTTTGGAGCGAATAAAAATGATTAGTGCTGTTTATGGGAAAACAGGACAATTAAAATTTTTATTTTGATCAACACTTAAACAACACTCAACATAAGAATACTGCATGGAGAGTAGTCGACCAATGCATAAATCGACTACCACCCCCCCACCCCAACAACCCGACCATAAATAAAAAAGGGATCTTCCCTTGGGTTCTTAAATTTTAATGCAATCCATATAGGTGGCTATGAACCACCTTAAAGTTTGACCAAGCGGGGTGGTGAACACTGATTCGTTGTGGTCCCTGGAACATACAAGGTCCACCTAGTTGCACTAAATGTTGTGCTTTCGTTGAACTATATTGGATTTGATACCTCTCTCCCAATTCAGGACCAATCTCTTTGCATCGAAATGTGTGAAGAGGGTTGGAAAAAGAGAAAGGAAGACGTGATATTATAAGTCTATCTAAGTGACGGATAAACACTGATTCACAATAGTCCTTAGAACAGATGGAGTCTACATGACCAGTTCAAGCTATTGTGCTAAATATTTTCACTTTGGTCGAACCAAGTTGGACCCAACCCTTTCTCTTCCCACTATAGGGCTACTCCTTTCGCATCAAGATGTAGGTGGATTAGAACAAAGAGAAAAAGGAAGTGCTAAAAACACTTACTAGGTCAGCTTGCTTTGCAGGCCCAATAGCCGTCCTCATAATCATCTTCATTGAGACCAAGGAGTGCTCTTTCAGGATCTCCCTCACTCACACTCAATTTGCAGCTAACAGGCCTACTCAACAACACATCGCCAACTCAACCCAGATCTTGGCTACCAATATAACTTGGATCCTGCCAACCAATGCAATTCAGTTCCTAGCCTTTCGAGGACCCAAGCCATATGAGCCAGCATTGGACCACCTCTAAGCCCCCATGTCCCAAAAAATGCAACCCCAACAACTACACCTTGGGTCTCCAAATGTGCTCAGAACCATTTCAGAGTCCACCTTTGGCCCAAAAGGTAACCCGCCAGGAGAAGGATGCCTGAAGAGCAAGATAGCCACTCTCTTAGTCCACATATTTCTAAGGGGAAAAGGAAGGCCAGAACAGCCCAATTTGTCCCAAAAATACATGGGGGCAAAAAAGGGTTCGACAGAATCTTCAGTGCCCTCAAAAGACCTAAAGAGCTTAACAAACTGAAGAACTCTTGGGAATGCTTGAGGGCAACTCCTTTTACCCTCTAGCTAGAAAGGGACATTCTTTAAGTCCCAAAAGACTAATTCAACCGCCTAGCACAAAAGTCAAGCGTAACGAAGAAGGAAGTAATGGAGAAAAGTAGCAACCATTGAAGTCCTATAACTGCTAGATGGGAAAAAAACCCATGCTGGCTAAATATCAGTCAAATGCTGAAGGTGTAGAATTAGCAACACCCCTTCTACCTCCCAAAGTGGTCCAAAAATGGATCGAAAAAGAGTCCGACCAAGATGTTGCACTCGTTAACATGGTCCGACTTAGGTCAACACAGCAGGTCACTGGAAGCAAGGCCCGAAGTCGAGCATCCCAGCAACCCTCCAGTTTAGATGAGACTTTGGAAGGCCATGTCCAAATAGACTACAACTTAAAAAATGGTACAGAGGTAGGAGAGAGCATCACTGTCCATACCTTTTCCCCAGCTAAACCCCACCAGTATTCAGTCTTCATGGTCGAACGAAGTGGGACAAACCCGAAAAATACGGAGGAAAATTAACGAGCCTCTGATAATGACGAAGGCAAAGAAGTTGATCCCAATCGCTTTGTTAAACAACAAGGGGAATAGATTGATTAGAATACCGCTCAACTGTAATTCCGAATAAAAAGGACAATTGCATCAAACACTCCAACCCCCTACGCAAGTCAACCTAAAGCATAGCCCGCAAAAGCAAAGATCCGGTAGATCATACATGGCCCAAATCAAGACTGTGGTCGAGAAAACACCAAGAGTAGAGACTTTAGGGGATCACTCCTCTAGCGATAGTTGGAAAGTCAACCCCTACAAACCAATGACATACAAAACGGTCAATGACATGATAACCAAGTCAAAAAAAGAAAACTGGTTTCAAAAGAAAAGGATGCTGCCCAAGTATCCTCCGAAATTTGATCTGATCCCATTTCCAAAAAATTACTAACAACCCACATTCCAAGCTTATGTAAGGAATGGATCTGCACATCAACACCTGGTGCATTTCAAGTCCTTACTCGGGAGTCTGCCAAACATAGACGCCTTGAAGATCTGCCTATTCATTGGCACCATCAAGGAGATTGCCTTTGATTGTTACAAACAACTGCTTGATTACTCCCTCACAAGAAAATTTCCTACTACATTTTTAAGAGGAGGATCAAGAAGTAACCCTCAGCTTCCTCAGCAACACCATATAGGAAGATGACGAGTTTGCCCAAGGCTTCATCAATAGATGGCCTCAACAAATAGGGGGCACTCTCCTATAGATGCATGGAGCCCCCATCACAAAGAGCAGCAATTGAAATGTGCATGGAAAACCTTAGGCTAGAAATCTATGCCATGATGGTAGGCCAAAAAAACAAAACCCTATCAAAGTTTATTAAAACAATTGTTTGAGCTAAAAATGTCCACAAAGAGTTGACTAAGAAAGAAGGAAAAATAAGCAATACTACCATTTCAAAGATGCCAAGAAGCGAGAAAAAGAAAAAAGAGGTGTTTAATGTTCAGACCTTTGAAGCTCCGCGCAAAGCTCAGAGCCTAACAAATGAATAGGCTCGTAAGGAACAATATGTGAAAAGGTAGAATACAAAGTACCTTTGTGATGAGGATATCGAAATCATCTTTAGATCCTTAGTCAAAAATGGAAAGATCTAACTTCCTCCCTCTAAGAGTCCAAGTCAAGAAGGGAAAGTCGGTAATCCTAATTACTGTGCATATCGCAGATTAGTCTCACATCACTTAAATGTCTATTTCATCCTCAAGGAAAATATCAATGAGATGTGGAAAAATGCGATCATCACATTCAATAAAAAATATGATCTAGTGCCAGTCAAACTGATATCCTGCAAGCAACTTGAACCTATGGTAGTTTTCGCACCTATTGCACAAAAAATAATGGAGTTCTAGGTCGTAAATCGGGTCCATCATGAAAATGGCCTAATGCCCTTCAAGACCAACTCCTGAGAAAAACTTTGGATCCATCATGATGTCATCAATGATGAGGACTAAGAACTAGTCAAAGGGTATCTTCAAAAGAAAAGATGAAAGGCAAAAGAAAGGCCAAAAGGCAACCCGAGAGGTCCAAACACCTCCAACGATCAAAAAAGTTGAAAAAAACCCTAGAGGAAGAACTTTCTTCCCCAACCATCAACAAATCCTTCACAGTGGCAGACTTCATGATTCTAGTCCATGATAACGACGAGGAAGACCCACAAGTCTCTAATTGCAAATAGGTATCCTGGGTCAAGTATCCCTCAAACTTCGAGAATGAAGATAAAAGAAATCTACATTCATGGGGACAACCCGAAGGATAAAGAATACATGTCTGATGAAGTCCTAAATGAACATGACATCTTCATCTTTTATTTCGAGATGCCAGAGGTAATTGTGTCCTTTTATGACCCAAACACACTAACAGAAAATGATTGGCATGTTAAACAAAGGGAAAAGACAGCAGCCTCACCGTAAAAAAATGCTGATCCCCACCTGATCAATTGGCTAAATTAGCAATTCAACCAAGTTCACCTCAATAACGAGCTTCAAACTCAAGAAGGTGCATAACAAGACTTGAATACCAAGGAAGAATTGCCAATAGCACTAAGCTTGATGGTGGCTAGCCCTTGCATACTCTCAAACTCTAAAGATATAGGGAATGAAGAAGCCAATTCGGCTTTGCTAGAAGCGTAAGAGGTCTTCACTACTAGAAGGTCCTTGAGAGTGGAAAAAAGTCCAGTCCTAGAAGAAGGGACACAATCAGGAAGAAACTAGAAGGCTATCTATGATTAGCCTTTTGCTTTTTATGTAAACCCCACATAGAAAGGCACCATTATAAATATACTTGAAAATAATAATGAAAAGCGGCCAGGCACATTTAAGTATGATGTTGTAGAACATTTGAAGCACAGTCCAGCATGCTTGCATATCCTTGACTTATTGGAAATATCAAAGGAAACCCATGACAATTTAATACAGGAACTGCATGTGCTTAATCAAGAAAACCAAGTTCATGTGTAACAAGTCCACCGGATTGAGAAAGAATATGAAAGCCAAAAGACCGAGAAGCCTAAAAGATGTTAAGAATGCCTTTCCATTCAAAATGTGGATAAGGAAATGATCTTATTTTCACAATAAGACTTACTGCTAGGTGAATCCAAGCACATTTGGCCTCTCTACTTCACAGCATATGTGAAAAAGATCTAATGCCAAGAATTCAAATTGATCCCGAGTCAGCATTCAACCTCATCACCATAATGGCTTTACAGGAGTTGGTTCTCTCGACAAGCAAACTGTCTAGCCGAAACACATCAATACAAGGCTATGATGGGGAAGTGCAAAACCCAATCAAAAGAATACGCATCAAATTTCAATTGGGGGACCTTAAATCTGAAGCCATTCTGCATGTTATCAAGACTAGAGCTTGTTATAACATCTTTCTAAAGAGTCAATGGCTACATGATTACGCCATCATCCCTTCCACAGTACATTAGTGCCTCAAGTATATCGATGAAAATGGTAGTCTACAACATGTCTTTGCAGACAAGCAACCTTTTAAAGGGAAGGAGGTGTACTGCATAGATGCCACCATGTAAAAAAAGGAGTCTAAAGATTTGAAATCCAAAAAAAAATAGACACAAAGCACCTTTAATTGGAGAATCAATGGACACTCCTCAAAAAAAACAAAAAAAAAAAAAAAGAAGAGCTAAGCAAGAAAACAATGAGTCAGTGCTTGATTTCATCAATAGATAGATAAAGATGGGTGAAAGGTGTGAAGACCTTTTGTCAAAACAAGTCGGTCATACTTGGTGTTTACACAGACTCCAAAGCCACATTTATTCTAAGATGCTCAGAATGAAGATTGAAACCCTAGATTAGCTAACCCAAATCGCTGTAAGGGTAGAAAGGAATCTTTTAAAACCAAACTTGCTAAGTTATCACATCAGTTGTGAGACAAGCAGGGTAACAAACAGGCCAGTTAATCAATTTGGGACTAATTCCCCAAACAAAATAGGAAGAAAGGAAATCTTTATAGAGATTCATTAGGTAATGGAATGAACCAAGTTACCATCATGAAAATCTTTCATGACCCTATGCCAACATCAACTTTGCTATTACATCCAAAGAACCATGATGAGCGAGCAATTTCAATCATATGAAGAACTATCTCAGGTGGTTACAAACATAGAATAAAGTGCTACCATCCAATTAGGAGGATAAAAAGATGTTACTCTATCTTCGCCATGTTTGCTACATATGATTCCGACATTGAATCAGAAAAAGATAGACATATATGCAGAAGAGGTACCATCAAATTAGCTTCCACCTTTGCATCCATGGCCAACCGCGGCCCCATATATAATACTAAAGGTCAGTATTCATGGTTGGACCAACCTGACATGATCCACACTCAGTTGTTTTCCCTCGAACGGATGACCACTTCTTTACATATCCTCTTGAAGAGATTACAAATTAAGGATGGGCAATGTTTGACCTCTACACTTGGCAATCTCGTCAGATAATGAAAAGGATGGGGTATGTGTAAGGTTTAAACCTGAGTTAATCATAATTTATAATAATTAATTTTTTTACTTTAATTAATATATATTTAGTCTAATACAACTCAAATCCCGTTGGGTTTAGGTCACGGACAGGTAGTTGGGTCGGGTTCGGATCTTACTTAGGTAGTCCAGGACCTTTTCTTATTTTAGAATCGCATGGTTTTGCATCATTAAGGCATCATATTAATTGCATCGAGTGTGTCTCATATTGAAGGTCATCTTTCATGTTTGGCTCAACTCAATTTGGATTCATCTCGGCCCAGTTTAAGCCCAATTGACTCAAATTGGAAAATCAAGAAACTATTGGGCCTGTTTTCAATTTCCAGAAACCCACCATTTAAAATAAGAAGAACCCACCTTCGTTCTTTTCCCTTTCCCTCATTTTTGCTGGAGCAAGAACCCTTTTTCCTTCTCCATGCTCTCTCCCTTACCTTGTCTTCATTTGGGCATAAGAAGTGTTGCATGTAAAGGTTTGAGCTTCTTCTTCAACCTCTTCACTCTTCTTTGTTCTCCTCCTTGGAATCAAGGCCTCATCTCCTTCCTTGTGCATGTAGAAGCCTTGAGGTAAGAAAATCCCATCACCATTGCATTTCTTGGGTTCATTAGAGTCAAAGAAACTCAATCTTTTAGCATGCATGCATCACATGCTCATTCCTCTCAATGCATGTTTTAGATCTTCCTCTAGTGAAGCCTTCTCCACCATCAAACCAAAAGGCAAATTGATTTAGATGAAGCATTGAACCTAAGGCAAGTATAAGGGTGGATATTCTCTACATGTATGGTTAATTTCTTGATTCTTGATGAGCTCTTACATATACCAATTTACAGCTCTTTTAATCTTTAATTAAGGTTGTGTAAGATTGGTCTAAGTGTTAATTGATTGGGTTGTTGAATGAATGATAAGAATGGATGGTAAGGAGACTCAAGAATGTAGCATGGAGGGTTTCTTTACTGTTTGGATGTAGGGGAGGTAGAAAGAAGCAAAGGAGAAATTAGTTTGAAACTGATTTTACCCGGAGCAAAGTGCTTCAGGGCCGACCGGCCGGTCCTGAAGCCTGATCGATCGAATTTCCACTCGAGGAGGTGTCCAACCAGTCAAGCACTTACCCGATCAGTAGGGTAACAAAATTCTGGGTTGGACAATTTAATTTCAAATTTTGAGTCAATGACTAACCATAGGGTTTTAAACCAACCTTACCTTAGAATCTTAAGCATAATCAAAGACCAATTAGGGCCTTATAAGTGGTACCTTTACCTCAAACAAATTAGCCTAATGGGAAATATATATATTAAGAAGGAAGAGTGTTAAGCTGTCACTCATTCTCTTTTGGCTTTTGGTTGTTTCCTGACGTCACGTCATGAGTGTTGGCATAAGAAGTGGTGTCCATCGCTTATACATTGTAACACTAAGATTTTGGTAACACATTAACACCGGACGTTTTATGAATACGCCGTATTGAATGACTAAGGAAACACAAAATGTCTTAGCATAAGTTGGCTAGTAAATTTTCTTGTAACCTCTCAATCTATATGCATTCAGATTGTTAAGTAAACCTTGCCCTTAACATGATTTAATCATGTACCCATTCCTCCTGGTGAACCTTGAGGCATAATTGGAGACAAAGCTTCTACGAAGCGTGAGCCCGTGAGCCAAAACAAGTGTAGCTAAGGTTGAGAGGGTTCGAGCTCTAATAGCTCATTTAAATATGCATTGTTGATTATCAGTTACTCCATTTAATCCTGATTTTATGATTGGTTACGATCTCAAAACTGATATACGTTTCTATATAAGTATGAGTCAATCACTATGTATAAGTATGAGAGTATAAATTCAGATTAGTCTTGATACATTGAGTCGACACCACTTAGCTTGTACCCATAGGAGGTTCGACGGGACCAAATGAGGGTATTCAATATGTTACCTACTACAGTAGTTATGAAGAGTTGGTCGACACTTTTAGGGTAGCTAGATGGTCTTGGCCCGACCGCTAGTGACTTCCTACCATACGATACACTTTTTTAATAGAGAGAAGATAGCCATGTGGATGCCAATTAGTGTGATGTTATCTTTCTATCTATGATTCTTCATTCATGTTTATTCACATGCACAACATGCTTAGTTTCCATTATTACTCTTTTTTAATTATTATGTTGTCTTTAATTTTAGTTGTTACATCATGATAAGCTTATGTACCCTTATATTTGCTTGACCGTCGTATTAGCAGTGCTACCCTTAGTGTTCAAGTATGGACCCAGTGCCGGTATGGCTGTTGAAGCGCCCTTGGAGGGAACCACAGTGGTACTTCAAGATATAAATGAGTGGAACGAGGATGATATCTTTTATTAGTTATGCTCCACAGTGCGTAACATGGTTCTTTTTGGGTTATTAGTGTATAGCCATGGGTTGGCTTGTAATAAATCATGTCATTGTCACCTTGCATTTTGTTTATGTTTATAGAACCTTTGTACCATATGCATATGGATGGGTAGTTAACAAACCTTGGTTATATTAATGAAACAGTGAATGTTTTATTAATGTCTATGATATGTAAAGGTGAATTCTCCAGGTTTTTGCTTAATTATTAGAATGTTTGATACGTATTTATGGATCTTCCTCACATGTACCTGTAGAATCACCCTTATGGCAGTTGGTACGTGTATTGATATGGCACGAATTGTCACAGGTTACGTGTGTTGCACCTCAGGATCCACTATAAATCCCCAATTCTCAAGTTCGGGGCATGACAGTATGGCTTTAGGAAGCCACCCAGGATGGGGAAATAAAAAAGGACTCCTAGCCCCCTGTGATGGCATGACTCTTGGTCAATGGGAGGAATATGGAAGCGAAGGCCATATCAACATTTACACATATAACCTTGAGTATATTCCCCACATTAACATCCAAGAAAAAATCCTTGACTTTGAGGAAAAGGTTACTGTATGAGATAGAAGGTTCTGAAAAAACAATTTTCACCTATGAACCAGATGACTGGGCTTCCTTCCAATTCAACGAAGAAGACAATGATTGGGACATCACTTCTCGGCAAACAATATGGCCCTCAGGTGCGTAAACGAGCAACCAGAGTCAAGGGGGGTGGGATCATCTTGGATTAAAAGTAAAAGCCGAAGAGGCAATAAAAATAAACCCTTGGAAAGGGATAAAACCCTGGCTCAAACCAAAAAATGACATCCTAGGGGGAAATATGGAGTTAGAAGCTTTCCGAAACAATGTGAAAAACCTCCCTTTAACCCTCCGATTGAGGATCAGGTTTAGGAGATCCATCTAAGAACCCTGGAAAATCCTCGCCTCACTTTTGTAAGTTCGAAAATAAAAGGAAAGGAACTTACAAAGTATATCAACTTCATGCATGAGTTTGTGGACTGTTTTGTGTGGACCTGTGTAGAAATGTCCAGACTCAATCTAGAAATCACAAAGCATAGGCTAAACATCACTCTAGATATAGAGCTTACAAAATAAAGTCAAAGGCGGACTAAGCTTAACAAGATGGACAAAATAGAAAAAGAAGTTCAAAAGCTCAAAGATTTTAACTACATTCGTGAAAAACAACATCATGATTGGCTGGTAAAAATAGTCTAAGTCACAAAGAAGAATGCTCAGATTATGGTCTACAAAGACTTCAGAGACCTAAACAAAGCATGCCCAAAAGACAACTTTCCATTACCTATTTCAGAGCTCATGATAAATAACATGTCTGGCTAACAGAGGATGTCATTCATGGATGGTTTTCTAGGGTATAATCTAATAAAAATGCACCCCTGAAGATGAAAAGCATACCTCTTTTTTAACACCATTCAGAGTCTACTGTTACACCGCCATGCCCTTCGGGCTCTAAAACGCTGAAACCACTTATCAGAGGGCCATGATGAAAATCTTCAACGATATGAGAACAATCGCGCTCTAATGGAGTGATAACACCCACTTCGCGAACCTGAAGAGACAGCTGGAGTCACCCAAGCAAGCTGACGACCGACAAGAACACGGTCAAGGGTACCTAAGCCTGCAACACTAAAGACAACTCATGAATACAACGATTCAGCAAAATATTAGCAGTAACAAGTTAACACCTGTGGTCTCTCATCATCATCATCATCATCAAAGCATTATCCCAACCATGTTGGGGTCGGCTACATGAATTCTATTTCTCCATTCCGTTCTATTTTGAGCTAAATCTTTCGATAAGTGCAACTTCTTCAAATCTGAATTAATGACTTCCATCCATGTTTTCTTCGGCCTACCCCTACCTCTTAATGGACCCTCCACCTGTATATCCAAACTTTTTCTCACCGGTGCCATTACTGGCCTACGCTCAACATGCCCAAACCATCTTAAACGAGTTTCTCTAATCTTATCTCCTATTGGTGCTACCCCTAAATGTTCTCAAAAGCGCTCATTTCTAATTTTATCTTTCCTAGTTTTACCACACATCCACCTAAGCATTCTCATTTCCACTACATCCATCTTATGAATATGTGTCTTCTTAATTGGCCAACATTCTGCTCCATATGTCATAGCTGGTCTAACCACTGTCTTGTAAAATTTCCCCTTCAATTTTGTTGGCATTTGTTTATCACAAAGTACTCCTGAAGCTAGTCTCCACTTCAGCCATCCAGCTCTTATCCTATGCTCCACATCTTCGTCAATCTCCCCATCCTTACTAATCATCGAGCCTAGGTACCGAAAAGAATCTTTACGTGGTATCTCATGGGTTTCAATTTTGACAGTGGTTTCAACACTTTGTATATGTCCACTGAAATTGCAATCCATATATTCTGTCTTTGTACGACTTATTTTAAAGCCTCTAGATTCTAATGCCCTCCGCCATCTCTCAAGCTTTGCATTTACACCCTCTCTTGATTCATCCACCAATACTATATCATCTGCGAACAATATACACCATGGTACTTCTTCTTGAATATGCACAGTTAACTCATCCATAATTAATGCAAAGAGATAAGGGCTTAAGGATGATCCCTGATGTAAGCCTATAGTCACGGGAAATCCGCCCGTT
Organism: Sextonia rubra; assembly: GCA_037013555.1. Taxonomy (NCBI): domain Eukaryota; kingdom Viridiplantae; phylum Streptophyta; class Magnoliopsida; order Laurales; family Lauraceae; genus Sextonia; species Sextonia rubra. The sequence goes on along the minus strand of JASUAD010000018.1, from coordinate 8,194,030 downwards.
TCTCCACATGTGGTTTTCACATTTGTTATTGCACCTTCGTACATATCCTTTAAAATTTCAATGTAACCTCTTGGGACATTCCTTTTCTTTAAGACCCACCAAATTAAATTCCTCGGTACCCTATCATAGGCTTTTTCCAAATCGATAAAGACCATATGTGGATTTTTCCTCTTTGCTCGGTATTTTTCCATTAATTGCCTAAGTGAAAAGATAGCTTCCATAGTTGATCTCCCTGGCATAAAACCAAATTGATTTTCCGAAATCGTAGTCTTTTTTCTCAGTCTTTGCTCTATTATTCTCTCCCATAACTTCATAGTGTGACTCATAAGTTCAATCCCTCGATAGTTGGTACAATTTTGTATATCTCCTTTATTCTTATATATAGGTACTACAATGCTTCTTCTCCATTCATCCGGCATTTTCTTTGACACAAGTATCTTATTGAATAGTCTACATAACCAGCTTACTCCAACCTCTCCTAAGCATTTCCATACCTCTATCGGAATACCATCTGGGCCTGTTGCCTTTCCTGTCTTCATTCGCTTTAATGCTTCCTTCACTTCCACCCCTCTAATTCTACGGAGAAAAGTATACTCTTGTAATGAAGTATCCTCCTCCACTCTTGTATCGCCCAAGTATTCTTCATTTAAAAGTTTACTAAAATATTCTTTCCACCTTTCTATAATATCGTTGTCCTTCACCAAAATATTTTCCTCATTGTCCTTGATACATTTGACATGATCTAAGTCCCTACTTTTCTTTTCTCTTATTTTTGCAAGCTTAAAAATATCCTTTTCTCCTTCTCTTGTTCCCAACCTATTAAAAAGGTCATCGTATGCTTTGAACTTTGCGCTACTTACTACTTTCTTAGCTTCTTTCTTTGTCTTCTTATACAACTCAAAATTTTCTATACTCTTAGTCCCCTGCCAAACTTTGTAGCAATGTTTTTTTTGTCGAATAACTTCTTGAACCTCCATACTCCACCACCATGTTTCTTTATTAATATGTCTCTTCCCTTTTGATTCTCCAAGTACCTCCTTTGCAAAATTCCTAATGCAATTAGCCATTTGATTCCACATTACTTTAGTTTCTCCTTCAATACTCCATTCTCCTTTCTCAATCATTTTGTCCTTAAATATATTTGCTCTTTCCCCCTTCAAATCTCTCCATCTTGATTTAGAGTCCATTTTGTTTACTACTGCTCTCTTTTTACTTCTAATGCAAATATCTAAAACTCCAAGCCTATGTTGCGTAGTCAAACTCTCTCCTGGGATAATCTTACAATCTTTACAAGCCAATCGGTCTTGTTTTCTAACTAGAAAAAAGTCTATCTGACTCCTATTACTCCCACTTTTATATGTAATTAAATGCTCATCTCTTTTTTTAAAGTAAGTATTTGCTACTATAAGATCAAATGCCACTGCAAAGTCCAATATAGTGTTTCCGAATTCATTCTTTTCTCCAAATCCATGCCCTCCATGCACTCTCTCATATCCTCTATTATCTCTTCCTATATGCCCGTTTAAATCCCCTCCAAGGAAAATTTTATCACTATTTGGGATTTCTCGAATTAAATCATTCATCTCCTCCCAAAATTGTCGTTTCACACTTTCTTCTAGTCCTACTTGGGGAGCATATGCACTAATGATATGAATTATGTCTTCCTCTAGTACTAGTTTAATTGCTATAATTCTATCACCAAACCTCTTTACCCCCACAATTTTCTCTTTTAAATCCTTATCTATAATTATACCCACTCCATTTCTTGTATTACTCTTTCCTGCATAGAAAAGCTTATACCCATCCATGAGCTCATTAGCTTTATTCCCTTTCCACCTTGTCTCCTGTATACAAGCCACACTAATTCTTCTTCTTTTCATTACCTCAACCAACTCCATGCTCTTGCCTGTCAAGGTTCCTATATTCCAAGTAGCAAGTCTAATTTTCCTATTCCTCCTCTTCTTCTCATGGACTAACTTCTTTAACCGCATTAGCCCAAAGTCATGCGGTAGCCCTTGCACACTTTTCATTGCAGCCGGGCGATGCTGCAATGCGTCGCTTAAAGCGGGGAATGCCCTAGCCTTATCGTGAAATATCATTTGTTCAGAATTCATGTTTGGGTTGTGACAAAGTTTTACGCTGGCTGTCACCTACCTAACGCAACCCTCCTCCTTTACCCGGGCTTGGGACCGGCAGCAAAACTGGTGGAGTTTAACACCTGTGGTCTCTAATAGAATAAAAGACATAAATAATCCTAACATGTCAATGTAGTAGTCTAGGCAGTTGTGCATTCCAATTAACATATGCTTCATGAATCAATGTGTAAGTACATACTAGGTGGCTACTACTTACGCCATATGCTCCCAAGGTAGGGATCTTATAAACATGCTGAGAACACCATGGGGATGGGTCTCGGTTTCCTGGAGTCTAGATTCCCCAAGACGTGTCCTTCTGTAGTAAGGCCATACAAACTATACCCAAGTCACCCCGTCGGGATCCTAAGGCTGAGGCTCAGTAGTGCCGGACTCTATCGAGTCAATCAATATAAGAACATGCATATCATAACGTGCATATCATAATGTACGTATCATTACTTACATAGCAGAACATGTATCTTATTAGAACGTGACGTGCATGTCTTGTTAAGCATACATCAAACAATGGATGAGGTCATACGAATGAAACAATAAAGCATGAGGATAACCAAGGATGAAAGCATAAAGTAAGATCAAGCATGCAAGACCGTTGTTCCACCCGGGATTAACCATGGACAGAGCTAGAAATATCCAATCATGTGCCCCAGCGTAGAACGTGTATAAGAGGACAAGAACCGAAGTCAATATGCCATGCGATCAGATTTCTTGCAAGGATCACAAGCTTTTACTAGCCAATTCTGTTCTAGTTATCCAGTGTTTCTAACCGTGCATGATGATGTAGTTTTAAGTTGTCCAATGCACCATTGTCTAGTGTTGCAGTGTATCGGGAATGTGCATCGAAGTCCCTTAAACCAACACCCATAGGGAGGTGTTAAACAACCGGATAACGTGCATGAATGAATCGCAACCCTCGAGATCATTCATGTCATACATTCATACCATTGGGCAAGTCTAGGCGATCTACATTCTATCATGAAGGCCATATCAGTCTCTTTCTTACACCTATCTTTGTTTTCCATATTACAGAGGTGGCATGGCTTAGCCGTAAGTGAACATACGGCTTAGCCGTAGGCATCTTACGGCGTAGCCGTACTATGCACTGCGGCTCCACCGCGGTTTCCTTTACTATTCATCCGCAATTACGGTTCACTCGTATTTTGTTCTACGGCTTAGCCGTGTACTGTTCTACGGCTTAGCCGTGGCTGGGCCGTAGAAGGTCTGTCAAATTGCTTACTTTCAGTTGATCCAGAAACAGGCACCCTGTATTGATCTACAGCTGGGTCACGGCTGAGCTACGACTTAACCGTAGGACAATATACAGCTTAGCCGTGTCCTGACCGTAGAGGAAAACTGGGTTTCTCCCCTCTCTGGACTCTAAGCCGAAGGTGAGTTACGGCTTAGCCGTGGTACACACGAAGCAGTTTCTGAAATGATTACAGAATCATCGAAACATGACCAAACTAACGAAATCACATAGAGTAGAAGGAAATGATCACAAAATGGGCTGTAAACATCATTCATACTCAAGAATACATGATTTAATCTTAATCAAATACATACCCACATGGTTAAACCAAGTTATGCTTATACTTGCCTCAAAATGAGTTCAAATACGATCTTGTTGTCCTTGGGCTGAATTCTCACATGGACATGCTCCTAATACCCATGCATGCAAAAGAATAGGAAACAAGAAGCGTGAGTACCTGTACCAATCGATAATGAGAACAAGAAGAAGAAGAAGGGAGAGAAGAAGCACTGTAATAACTCAAGCTCACCTCCAATCACACAAGTGATACTCAACGTGGACATGCACCGGTGCTCTCCCTGACTGGATCAACAGAAAGCAAGGAGGGACGAGAAGAAGAAGCCTCGAGAGAGATAGACCGAACTGTGACAGAGAAGAAAAAGGTTGGTGATGGCTTATAAGGATAAAGAGGAGGGCAATTTGCAATAAAGTCCAAGCATGAAGACTATTTCCAATTTGAGTCAATTGCGGGTCTAATGGAAACAAGTGACATATTTGGCAAATGACATAGTTACGAGAATCAACAAGCGTAACGAAAGACACACGTCAATACCAAGATGATGCATGAATGACGACATCACACAAAATGCAATATTACGAAAAAGGGCTTATGTCTACCTGAACCAGGTCAAACTCAACCCAACTACCTATCCAAAACCTGAAACCAAACAAAAACAAGAACAAAACACCATTAGCAACCAACTCATCAAGAATTAGCAGCCAATCCAGATCAAATCGGGTCAGGGTGTTACAATATGTTTCATAAGACTATCAAGTGGTACGTCAACTACTTGGCTATTAAAAGTAAGAAAGCAACTGATCATCGAATAGACCTTTGTAATGTGTTCAAGCTGTTGCAAAAATTCAAACTTTGTATGAATCCACTAAAATGTTTCTTTGGAGTTTCCTCCAAGAAATTCCTTAGGTTCATTGTTCAGAAAGACCGAATCAAACTTGACCTTAACAAAGTCAAAGCAATACTGGAAATGCCTCCACCTTAAATGCTGAAGCAACTCAGATGATTGCAAGAAAATTCCTAAGGTTCATCTCAAATCTATCATGAAAATGCCGACCATTCTCCAACTGATGAAGAAAGGAGTCAAGTTCATGTGGGATAAAGAATGCAATGATGCCTTTCAAAATATTAAAAGGTATCTCACCAACCCACCTGTTCTTGCAGCCCCTATATCCAAACTCATCCCCTATAAAAGGGCCCTAGAACACTCATTGGGGGCATTACTCACCCAAGAGAACACCGAAGATAAAGAAGTCGCTCTCTACTATCTTTCTTGAATGATGATAGGAGAGGAACACAAATATTTGCCAATTGAGGAAAAATGCTTGGCTCTCATGTTCACTATCCAAAAACTACTGCACTACCTACTATCTCACACGATATACTTGATTTCTCAGGTAAATCTGATAAAAGTGATGGCCTCAAAAGCCAGAGATTTCAATGACCGCCTGGCAAAATGATTGATCCTATTAACACAGTATGACCTTAGATATGCTTTAACGAAAGTCGTCAAAGGGTAAGCTTTGGCCGATTTCCTATTGAAAGGCCTTGAATTTGAAGAGGAACTTCTTGATGAACCTGTGTTCCTCGTGATGAACTTGTGATGAAATAGATCTAAATACTCACTGGACCATGTACTTTAACGGGGCTTTAAGAAATAATAAACGTTTTCAACTAAAAGCATGAGCTGGAATAGTCTCCTACAGTCCAAAAAAGACATATATACCACACTCCTCCTCTGTCAGGAAGGAGTGTTCCAATAATGAAACGGAATATACAACCCTAATTATTAGAGTGAAACTCGCCTTGGAATCTCGTATCGATATGCTTGGAGTCTATTGGGACTCTTAACTTGCCATCAAGCAAATGAATTTAGAATATGAAGTAAAGACACGAAGTCTATTACCATACCACAAATGAGCTCAACTATTAAGGGAGCAATTCACCTTCATCGAATTCAATCATGTTCTATGATACAAAAACACCAAAGCAAACTCATTACCTAGTCTAGCAACATCACTGGGTATACTAGAAGGTGATCAAGTTAAAATTTCAATCGTCAAATAACGGTTTCTACTTCCTTTGGAAACTATCCCAGCTCTAGCAGAATCCTCTTTTGAGAATTCCTTTTGGGACTGGTGGGAACTTTTCATCAATTATATATTGTATGGAGTCCTACCGAAAAATCACAAGGACATAGTAAGCATTCAAAGGCAAGCTCTCAAATTCTACTTTGATATGCTATCAAAAACGCTACATCAAAAATCCTAGGACGGGGTACTCTTTCATTATCTATCTCAAAAATAGGCAGAAGAAACCCTACAAGAGGTACACACAGCCCTAAACATCTGTCGGGGCCAAACCTATATGATCAAATCCAGAGGTTATGATACTATTGGTCGACAATGGTCTCAACGCCATAAAATTCTAGAAAAGGTGCAAGGAATGCCAGATTCATGGAGACTATATTCACATATGGAGACTATATTCATATGTATCCAAGAGACTTGCACCCAACTTTTGTTTCCTAGCCATTTGAGGCTTAGGGAATCGATATTATCAAAAAAATTCACCCACCATCAGATCGGGGACATTATTTCATTCTAACTACTGTGGATTACTTCTCCAAGTAGGCCGAAGCAGTACCCTTAACTAAAGTCAAAGCAAACATGGTTTTCAATTTTGTAAAAACAAACATCATTTGTAGGTTCAGGGTACCAATACTATTATATGACGACAACAGACCATAGTTCAACAACGACAAGTTCTATAGGTTTTGTGACAAATACAAGATTCATTATTACCCATCCACAACCTACACCCTGCAGCAAATAGCTTGGCAAAAGCATTCAACAAGACGATTAGCAAAATACTAAAGAAAATGGTCTGAGACAACAAGAAAGTCATAGTGCAAAACATTGCTAGAAGCACTAGGGCTCTATCGGACTAGTGTGCACGACCCCCCTAAGTCTAAACCATAATCCTTGGTGTATGACTATGAAGCAGTGGTACCTCTAGAAATACAACTCTCCTCCTTTCTCATGGCTATCGTAAAAAAGCTGACACAAGAGGAGAATGCTAAATTAAAACTCCAAGAACTAAAAAGTCTCGATGAAAGACGACTAGTAGACCAACAAAGCATCGAGTTATACTAAGATCGAATGGCCGAAGCCTTCAACAAAAAGGTGAAGGAAAGGTTTTTCAAAAAGGATAACTTAGTTCTAACCTTCAGATGACCAATCATTCCAACTCACAAATCAAAAAGAAAATTTGAGCCAAAATGGAAAGGGCCATTCGTCATTGACAAGGTCTATTCCAACGGCACCTACATTGCCCTTACCATGGAAATAGACCAGTGAATGATGCCAATCAATAGAAATTCTTGAAGCAGTATTACTCTTAAGGTACTAGTTCTCTTATCCATAAGACAAACAAGAGGTCTTGTAACATAACATCCAAACCCTCCAAAACAATGAAAGGGAAATAAAGTCAAAAACCCTACACAAAGTCTTAGACGAAGATACTAGTCAACGTCTATTCATTTTTACCCTTCTCAGTAAAAGTATAATGCATAGGTCTTGGACACTTGATAAAGTCATACATTTAGACCCTAACCAAAGTCCATTCTACATGACCTCCCATGATCGTAAACTTCAACCATATGCAAATCCACATCATACAATAAAAAGAATGAAAAGGAAAATAAAGACATCCACAAAAAAGGTCCTTATTCATTCAAAAAAAAAAAATTGTCCATTACATTCATGGGGTCTAAATAAAGAATGTTCTACCTACCTAGAGACCTCTTAGAGATCGATTCGAGATTGCTAATCTAGATGAGCCAAAAATGCATGAGCAGTAGGTTCAGGGGAAGCTTTAACAATCTTCATTCCAAGGATCCCCTCCACAAATTTAACCATGGCACTAAATTCTGTCTCTTCAATGCTCATTCTGCTCACGACACTCTCCAACTTTTCAGTGATGGTTATAAGGGCTGCATCATCACAAACATAATTCACCCAAGGGTCAAATAACCTCTTCTCAGCCTACTCAATCTGTTTCCCCTGGAACACCAAGATCTTTGAAAATAACTGTGTTCCAAGGTGTTGCTAACCTCTTCCTGTTTGAGCTTTAGCATTTCCTAGTCGAGGACCTTCATCCAATGAAGCACATTTCTCTAATAATAACTTAAGTGTCTTGACCCACTCGTGCCAACCATGCTTCCGCCACTTCAAATAGTCTATCAAAAAGAGCAGTCAAAGGTCTCACATCCCTCATTGCCGCTCCAACACTTAAGCAGAAATCTACTGCATGATGAAGAGTACCAATAGACCTTAGCCTCCCAGAAGACAAGGCATGGAGGGGACCACTCAATGTAAGCCACATGGCTTCCTTCACTACTTCAATGGATTGCTGCTCCTCCTTGGTGTTGTACTTCTTGTAAGAGGGCACACCCTCTGAAGAACGGCTCAAGCCCAATACAACATCTTGAGAAAGGTTGTCAGCACCCTTTGAAACTGACTCTAATCGAGCCATTAGATTCACCCTAACCTCAACAGTAGCTATGCTCAGCACTGGAGTTTCAACCAAGTATTTTCTCTTCAAGGAAATCACCCCCTTATTTCTAGAAGAGATAGAGGCAGGTGAAATAACAATACTTCTTCACTTTGAACTACAGGGGAGTGTTCAATGTTAAATGATATTTGCCACAGTTGAACCCCTTCCACACCATCTGTCACGCCCCAATCCCGGGAATTTGGGGATTTGAGTGGGTCCCCAGGGCGTGGATACGTAATCCCGTAGAAATCTGTGCCCTGAAGAATCATGCACGAATTCCTACAAGGGAGATTCCACAGGAACGTGTGAGGTATGCTGACACACGTACAAACATAACTTATCATAAACGACATCCTGCGAAATACTCAGTAATTATTAAGAGCACAAGCTTTCATAAGTAAACATATAACATACAGGAGAGTTAAAATCTTTAAGTACATTTCCCAATTGGTTCTTAAAAGATTGATACAAAAGTCCCAACATAATATCCCTAAAATAGACGCTTTCCGTAGGATGGCTAGTAGTAGATGTCGCCATCCATCCATTCGCCTACACCCCGAGGTACCGTTGGGGTACCCTCCGGGGCCGCGTCATTGTCCTCGTTGGGACCGGGATCTGGACCTGCAATACCAAGGGTAACACTGTTAACATGACAGTTAAGCAAGTACTAAGGCATATGAAACAAATACAACATGATGTGGTAACAAGAACAATCACTAAACATGATGCATGAGTGAGGAATTATAATTGAAACATCATACATACTGATTGGCAACCACGATGCTCTATTCTCCCAAAAGGGAGCATACATATCGTATGGGTCGCTAGGGGATCAGGCTAGTTTCCTGAGGAGCGTCAACAACCCCTCCATAAACCTACTGTAGTGGTGTCTTACAAATATCCAAAAGGGCAAAAGCTAAGTGGTGCCGACTCGGAATCAATCCTAGTAGTCATATCATGTGTAAGGAAATGAAGTATATACATAATGAAACGAAGCATATACAAAATGAAACGAAGCATATACATTTGAGCTACAAGGCTCGAACCTCGGCTATACCCTTGGTTAACAAGCACACACTCAGTAGAAGCTCTGCCTTGTCAGACACACACTCGTTAAAAGCTCAGGTCTGAATTGTCTCGGGTTTTGCTAGAGGAATGAATTTGATAACAATCATGCTGAAGGTGATATATCATAGCAATATGGATGCATTCCCTTGGTCCCCAAGGACATTCAACACAATGTACACATGAGACATTTGGTGTCATTGTGTTACCGTGTCTTGGTATTACCTTGTGTGCATACGGGACACCCTTTCTCACGCCAACATCCATGACTTGCCATTGGGAGATCATTCGTAAATCATTCATTCATTCTAACAGATAATTACTAGCGGCCAATGTGGAGGTATAGAAGTTACCAACACTAAGGCCCTACAAGGTCATTGAGGTTCCTAACATCCTGCATTCATTGGGTTCTTACGGCTTAGCTGTATACAAGGCTACGGCTTAGCCGAGTGGGTTAGAATTCCATCCGCATTTTCGGCGTAGTTACGGTCCAACCGTATATTGGCCTACAGCTTAGCCGAGCTAAGCTTACGGCTAAGGTACGAGAAGGTCACGGCGTAGCTGTAGCATGTTCCACGGTGCAGCCGTCTACAAACCGTAGAAGAAACTGGGTTTTATGAGCTCTCTGGAAAGCTCGCCGTAGGGAGACCTACGGCTTGGGTACGGGCTAGATACGGCTTAGCCATAGGGAAATTCACGGCATAGCCGTAAGCGAACCGTAGTTCAAAATCCCATTCTACTACTCTCTGGACTTTGAGCCGTAGATTCTTACGGCTTAGCCGTAGATCCACCGTAAGCTTCAGAAATCACAATCCAGTTCTGTAGCTCAATTTCTGTGCAAAATCAACACAAAACTGACTTGTGAGGAAGTTCCAAGGCTCAATTGAAGGGTCCTTGAGATTATCTTATGCACACACCTCTTGTTCCCTTCTTATCATTCTAACTCAATACACACTACATTCATATAAATTAAAACACAGAAGGGAAATGACTAAAATTCAAGATATGAAGAGCTAGTTCAATACAGCATAACTTATTCATTCATGCAACACAGATAACCTTAATACTTGCCTTATCACTAGTGTTAACTCTTCCAACTCTTTCTTGCTGAATACTCAAAGGAAGATCTTTAATGAGAAGTGGGTTCTCTACATGACAACATAAAATTGATAGATGGAATGTCGAGTTGCATGCATGTCATGGATTGGAGTCTCCTTGACCCCAACCAACCTGAATATATGGAATGGGAGCAAAGCCCTCACCTTGATGAGATGTGACTTGAAGAGGATATGCTTCCCAGGGAAGTAAATACTCCTATGAGGAAGAGGAAGATAGTTGAAGGCTTTCCCTAACACATGCACGATCCCAATCCTAGTAGCTCGCCGATTCGGAAGTGGAAGAGAAGGGATCCAGGGAGAAGGAGAGGAGTTTCAACACAGAGAACGAAGAAGAAGAGAGTACGTTGAGTGTTTCTTTTCATGTTAAACATAACTTCTCCTTAAATCACATGCAAGCCCACTTGTTTTCAGAATTTTCAGTTTAGTCCGGAGGACCTCAATTGGCCCAGAATGAGTCCGGATTAACTCGGGCCCAACACAAAAGACAATCTATACGATAAATTACACATAAGGAAATGGACGAGGTGTCCAAGAGGTGCAAAGACAATTACGAAAAGGCCCTTAACTACTAAAGTGGGGTCAAAAACTCTGCCCCAAGTACCTATCCGAAGCCCAAACCTCTAATTTCAGATTAATTAATATAAAACGAACTTAATTAACGTAAATCAAGATTAGTGGGGTTCGGGACCTTACACCATCCAACTTTAATGTCCCGACATTAGAAAATTCTTGACCCGATCTGGCTAAAGGTACTGGGACATCGGCACAATGAACTACAATAGGATCACCATGAGCTAAGCCTTCTTAGCAAAATCCCTTAAGCACTGCGTCCTAGCTTTAGCTAGTGGACCCCATAGCCATAATAGTATTGGCGTTCTGCTTTGCAACAGTGTCCTCTAAAATCATAGATTTAACAATAGCCTGGGAGACTCCTTTAATTTGCGCCACAACCAGCTTAACTATGGCCTTATTAGCCCCTAGAGGGGTTGGAATCTGAAGTGCCCATTGTCCTTTCGAAATATCCTTTTCAAGATATTCAGTGAAATCATTTACAAAATCATTTACACCCGAAAAATCCTATTGAGAAGAAATTTTATCCGGACTATCGATTCTATTTGAGTGGCCTCATTCCTTATAGGAAACAACTGGTCTTGTGCTACTAATGGCTCTAGTCTTGGCTTAATTACTGGATCAGCCACTTGCACAATCGGCTTAACCTGATCAGGCTATGGCTTTGATTTCTCCAAACAAACAAGGATAAGTTAGTTAAAATAAAGGAATAAAGAAGAGAAGCAAACAAACAAAGGAAAAGACAATCACCCTCAACTATGGGAACATGTTCAAGGACTGCCTCCATTACGATTTTCTCAATTGAGGCTTTCGACATCAGAGAAGACTCTGGAATGCAAGGGAGGATTTCCGCTAATCATTGAGGGCTAGTCCCTAACATCTGACCCTCTCCTTTGGATTTTGAAAAAAGAAAACAACATCAAAACAAAGGAAGAAAACAACCAACAAAGATAAGAAAAAAGGAAAGGTAACATAAATACCATAATTGTTGATAGTTGGTATTGCAAGACTCGCTGCTGTCTACTTTTCCAAAATAGATGTTTCTATCTCTGCAAAAGAAAGATAGATGTTATCACAAAGTCTATACCAACAACAACTAAAAGAAACAGAAAAGAGAAACTTACTCTCTACAATCTGGGTAGACTTGCGAGTCTTTGGATGTGAACCCTTCCTAAGCTCGATAACATGAGGACAAGAACCATATATCTTCTTTTTCCGCAATGCCCATGGACTAACTCAGTCACTACTTTGGGGGGGAAAAGAAGTAGACTTCAAAAAAGAACCACCATCAGTATAAGCTGGCGAAGATGAAACTAAGGGAGCAATAACATGAGGAGACTCCATCACTAGATCTGCAAAGGCAGCACAGGTGTCTTCTTCGCAACAATACCCCATAAGTAAAGGGGGCTAGCCCTAAATATAATGCTCATAAACTCCTTTCATGGGCTTCTCAGTATTAACGTCCTTCTTCTTGAAAGTACCCTTCACAATAATGGTTTTCTGGATCTCATAAAGAGCCAAACAACTCTTTACAAACCACTAAGCAAAACCATAAGTCGCTCTACCATCCTTCTCTCGAGTGTAAAGGAACATTGCATTAGTCTATAGATTGAAAATTCTCTATGTATTCCAGGCATCTAGCAACATACCTTGGCCACCCTCAAGCTACCAGGGCTTCCTACAATACCCTAAGAGAACCTGAACTGCTACCTAAATCGAGAGGGCGCATAGGGCTCAATCTCAACTATTGTTCCTGTTATAGGCCAATCAGCAAGCTGGATGGAAAACAACCATTCTCTCTTCGATTGTGTCAAAGGAGTAGCCCTACCAGGTATATTGGAGCGATCAATAAGGGCTTGGTTCCCATTAATCCCTGTCCTTTGAATTTTCAAGACCACCAACGGCATTTTGCAAACCCTGTAACATTTCGACCCAACTTAATCTGGATTAGCGCTTAATTAATGATGAATTAGTTGTTAATGGTATTTTGGTTTTTTTTTTTTTGTTTTTTTTTCGAGTCATGGATAGGTAGTTGAGTTGAGTTTGACATGGTTTAGGTAGACTTGAGCCCTTTTTCGTAATTTTTTATTTTGTCGAACATTGTCAGTTATGCATCATTTTAGAGTCAACACGTGTATCTCAATGAGCTTGTCAACTTCTGTAATTTGCAAACTATTCTCTCTTCGATTGTGTCAAAGGAGTAGCCCTACCAGGTATATTGGAGCGATCAATGAGGGCTTGGTTCCCATTAATCCCTGTCCTTTGAATTTTCAAGACCACCAATGGCATTTTGCAAACCCTGTAACATTCTGACCTAACTTAATCTGGATTAGCGCTTAATTAATGATGAATTAGTTGTTAATGGTATTTTGGTTTTTTTTTTTTGTTTTGTTTCGAGTCATGGATAGGTAGTTGAGTTGAGTTTGACATGGTTTAGGTAGACTTGAGCCCTTTTTCATAATTTTTTATTTTGTCGAACATTGTCAGTTATGCATCATTTTAGAGTCAACATGTGTATCTCAATGAGCTTGTCAACTTCTGTAATTGACCCACACGCAAAAGACTTCATTTGATTCCGTTGGACTCTCATTTGACTTGAACTATATATAGTGTTAACTATTGGACTTTCTTGTAATTTGTCTTAATACTTATCTTATATAAGATGCATGCACTGCCTCATTTCCTTCAATGTTTTCTTTTTCTCTTCTTCTTCTCTGTTCAGCATTTTTTTCTTCTTTCTTTTCTTTCTTCTTCAACAAGATAAGCAAGAAGGAAGTCTTCTTTTGTCACTTTGGAGGTTGAAGGTAGGGTAAACCATGATTCTCCCCATCTATCGTAATGAAAGTTCTTTCCCTTGCATGGCATGCACTCATTGTCCCTCTTGCGTTCGTTTTTTTTTGCATGCATGATGAGTAGTTTCGCATATTGACAGTGGATTGGAGCCTTAGAACTGTAGGAAGTAGGTGGGTCTCGTGAATAGATTTTCAAAACTTTTGATCCACTTGACACAGGGATCAACTATACATAAGACCAAAACCCAATCCAGGATGCGTTACCCTCAATCTCGTGACCATGTACAGTAAAAATTCTACCAGCACCAAGCATCCAAAATAATCTACGACATGCAAGAAGTAGATCATACCTTTGGAGATCCGCAGTGCTCTAATGGATTTCTTCAACACCTCTTAGCCTTCCACGCTATGACCCGAATTGGATTTCTTTTCTCAAGAAGAATGGTGGAATCTTCAGGAGAAAATCCCAACTCGAGACTCCAAGGAACTAGAAGAAATGAGAGGAGAGTAACTCGTGCAACTCTTGCACGAAAGGGTTTTGGGCGTGAGAGAGAGTCTTATTGGACGTCCAAGAGATTTTATAGACTTCCAAATTTCTCCCTTGTCTAATTGAAATAGAAGTCTTACTTCCAAAGCAATTAGCGGCTTTCTCCTTTCCAAACTCTTATTTCTAGAGTCCAAGTCGGATTAGTGTTTTCCAATATCTTGGGCTAGCGTGGGGACTACTAGGGATTCCTTAGAAAGCTAGCTCCAACTGGAACACCGCGACCCCACATCTCATGTGCAATCCGAACCCACAGTTAATTGCAAATAACACCACTATATAAATGCAATTGCACTCCAATCTTAGGAATAAATTACAATGAAGACCCTAAACTTCCCAATTACCACAAGTAGGCCCCTCTATCAATATCCGTGGATCAATTGGAATAAATCCGTCTCTTCCAATCTAAGTTCCACATCTTATTATCCTTGAGCCCCAATTAATCACAGTAATCATCAGTACCATCCAATTAACTCTTAATTGAGATGGGTGCGCACTTACTAATGACAAATCTATTAATTGACACAAGGGGATAATAGAGATAGAGATAGATTCCATCTTGATCATTCAACGTTCCCACAGATCTACTACCACATACCCAAGACACCGAGGTGTTAACCTATAATCGGCCTCACTCATTGGTGACTCAAAGCAAATGAATAGATAGAAACTTGAGTTCGTCAATGTCTCAGGATTGAGAGCCTATTGCAAGGGAATTATGAGAGCATACCTTATTATTGAGACGGAATACCATAAGGTGCATCTCATGGTCCTTCAATACATCCAATGTACCAGCACCATTGATCCAGAATCTTACATTCTGATGATTGAGACAAATCACACTATCTCATAGTGATCAAAGTGCTGCAACCTTATCAACTGAGATGCCCAATCTCATTACTGGTTGTGAAGCTATTTAAGTATAAGATTTGTGACATATATCTCCTGCGTGTGGATCTCATCCATGCACATATATCACATCTAATATACTAATGGGACCTGGTTCAACTCATGAACCATTATGTCATACGTATTGGTCATGTGCATGAAGTAGTAAAATAACATTCATCTCATGAAAGTAAAGCATGATTTTATTGATAAATAAAGAAATTAATCAATTTATTACATCAACTGATGGATTGAGTCCACAAAAACTAACAAGAACAACTGTTCGCGTGTTAGATTCCAGTTGAGACAAGTATAAGCACACTTTGATTGAACACTTGTTGATAATGATTTGATGGTGTTTAATCTTATTATTCTTGCATGCTTGATGGATGTATAGCCTTCTTAAATCATATTTGATGTGGTTGTGCTTTTAGAGTGTAGAGTTTGCCATTCCCAGTTGTTTTGTAACAAGTTAAGAAACTGGACGCCTAAAGCTTACAGCTAAGCCGCAGAAGCTTACGGCTCAGACTCCAGAGAATTGAAAAACAGGCAATTGCTTTCCGGTCAGGCTACAGCTAAGCCATATAATGTACTACAGCTAAGCCGTGACCCAGCCGTACCCTAGCCATAGAACAAATAGGGCTGAGCTGTAGAACAAAATAGGTTGACCCATAAATGCGGATGAACAATAAGGGGAACCGCGACTGAGCCGCAGTGCATATTACGGCTAAGCCGTAAGATGCCTACAGCTAAGCTGTACGTTCACCTATGGCTAAGCCGTACAGTCCCGGCAAAATAGAACTAAAAAGGATAGGCCTGATAAAAGACCTGATAGGGCCTTCGCTCTAGAGTGTAGGTAACCCGAACTGCGCAATGGAATGTAAATATCGCATGAATGGTCCTTAGGGTTGTGACTCATTTATGTGTGTTGTCCAATTATTAAACACCTCCCCATGGGTGTTGATTTAAGGGACTTCGATACACTTTCCTTATTACAATGCAACACACTTCTACAAACAACTGTGTATCGGATAACTTAAAACCACATCATCATGCACGGTTAGTAACAATGGATAATGAAGATAGGGTTGGCTAGTAAAAGATCGTGATTCCTGTACAATAATCCGATTTGTATTGCATATTGACTTCGGTTTTGCCTTCCTATTCACATGGTATGCATTCTGCACTAGGGCAATGATTGGATAATCCATGAGGGCTCTATCCATGGTAAATCACAGGCAAAAATAGCTGCCTTTCATGTTCTTTGTCTTGTTCATTGTTCAACTTGTAATTGTTTATTGTAATTGTACAATATTGATCCAACATGATCGCTTATTGTATTGTCCAACTATGACATGACTTATACTATACTGAACTGCACTGACTAACATTGATTAATCGATTAACTGATATTGATTGACGTGCATCATTCTGCATGACTAATTTTATTAGTCTGGCTCTACTCCGCCTCAGCTTCAGGATACCCGACGGGGTTGACTTTGGCGTAAACTGCTTGTTGCCTCTGCAGAGTGCTACTGTCCTGGGATTCCGAACCCTGGGAACCAGAGACCCATGCGTATTTTAGCCCGGTCGATGGTGTTCTCGTACTGATTGCTCTCGAAAAGGAGAATATGGCAAGTGTAGTAGCCACCTAGCCAGTTTATCTGTTTCATGATTTTGATAGCAAGTTTATTCATTTACACGACTACCTAACATACGATTCATGAACTGTAAGCAATGATAATTTTTTTAATTCTACTAGATACAACATGTGTTAACTTAGTATTGCTTATATTTTGTTGAGTCATCGTACTCATCAGTTGTTCTTGGTGTTGCAGGCTCAAATCCCTCTCCCGACCCCTCGTCGGTCGGCTAGACTGCAGAAAAGACACACGAGGCCCAGTCTGGGCTAGACGAGTGGATTTAATCCATTCCTTAGAGAGCGATTGGCATCATATCAGTCCTTGCTTGCATATGTGGGGTCTGCATGATTTTGTACTCAGGGTTTTGGGTCCTATTTGTATTTTGATTTTACGTGACTGTTCCCCCATTTTGTTGTACATTCTGTTTATACGTGATATATTTCGCAGTTGTTATATTTCTTTTGTGTATCCTTTGTATGCAATAATACTTACAGCTTCCGCGTACTTCGTGCTTACACGTGTGGAGATCCCTTGTGTGTGTACACTTGGACTAGGTCTATGTGTGCGTGCATGGGAGTATGTGTGTCATTGATTAGGTTTTTACTAACTCCCGATTTTCTAGGCTCGAGTTGTGACAAACCCTTAAGTTGTGATGGTCCCGTAACCGACATCCTACCTCGGCAAGAGATAAATTAATACCAAGTTGATTTTCACGGACCAGTAAAATGGAAGATCTTCGTGGTCACCTAGCTCACACAAATTATTGCAACGGTAAACAAACCAAGCATACAAAATATCCTTTGAAAAGACCATGTTGATCAACCTCTCCTGCCATACCAGAAAGGACAAAAGCTTCAGGTCGGCACATAAGTAGCTGACTAGAGCAGGTGCCAACGCAATCCATTAGCCAAAAACCCGGCGGCAAGTAGGGAAAATATAGTTGTTCTGGACTTCTTTCTTGATGGCCACAAAGATGACTTCTAAAGCCACGTTAAGACACATGGCTAAAAAGCAATGATGCTTCACATCCTGGTCATCCTCTTTTTCTTTAAATATCTCCAAATAACCTAGACAATCAACCATTGTCACTACATTGGGGTCCTCTTTGGTTTCCCCCGGATTGACTTCCCTCAACCTAAAAACATTATCATTGGCGAAAATGGGGGTAATCTCCTTGGCATTCTCACTATAGTCATTTGCCACCCAAAAAATGGTTTTCACCTTATGATGATTGTTCCACGACATCTCATAAAAGGCGAAGAGCTGAAAATATAGCTTCTTGAAGGCGACGCTCCTCTATTTCAAAGAGCAATTGTAAGGGATGATTTCTGTATACAAGTTATCAAAGATCAACAGCCCAAAAATCTCTCAGATTTCCTAAAGAGAAAATCCTATCTCAACGTTAGGGGTAATGAACGTGTTGGTGGTCAGGCAAAAACTCTTGATGATGGCGCAACACACCTCCTTGTGGTCTTGAGGAACCTTGTTTGGGTGACTATAACAGTCTCATAAATGCCAATTGCCTCTAACAAGCTCTTACACGTATCAAGGACCACATCTATCCACTCTCGCCAAGCATCTTAAGGAACGAACCATCCTTGTGAAACATGATGGTCTATCCAACCACTGTCATCAGAAGAAAAAACTCCTAAGCCAATAGTATGAAGTAGAGAAATGTGGCTTTGGACAAAAAAGAGTTACATGATTAGGCACTAAAATCTCCATGCTTCGCACCTCACCTTTAGCATAAAAATGGTGCTTATTCAAAAATACCCCTGTCTTATATAAACATAAGAGCTTTCCCTACTATAGGCCATTACGCCTCAAAGAGATAGAGGCACCCAATTCCATTAGCTAAGGACCTCTTTTGTACTCATACCAGTGGAAAGGTCAATACATGCACCATCTCTGTTAAAATACCAATGAACTAGGAAATCAACACTCTGGTCATACTGACAATTATTACTATCACCAAAATTGTAGTTCGACTTTCTCAAAGTATTCTGTGGATCATCCTTCCATGGGAAATCAATAAGAATATCTTCATAAACTTGCATATTGTGAATGCCTGACAAATAGTTCTGTAACTCGAACAGCGTCTCGACAACATGAGCCTTGACATTCTTCAGATCTTTTTGAAACAAGCCCGAGTTTGATGACCTACAGTCTAAGGCAAAGGGGGTGTATTCGAAGAAGAAGACCCAGCAACCTTCTTGCCCTTAATAGTGGAGGAAGAAACTCTCTTCCCTTTGTTTATGAAAAAAGAGATCAAACAAAGGTAGACATAAAAGCTAAGTGCAAAGTTAGCAGAAATTCTACTAAAATTTCAATAGCATTTCCCCATAGTGGCAGGGGGGGTGGGAGACAAAGTCTTGAGAAAAGGGTATGCTTACCTCTGAGCCCTAGCAATGCTCAACCATGTGCATAAAGCCTAAAGATAAGGCTTCCAGGTCAAAGCAAAGAAAAACTCACTAACGACCCTTCATGGAAGCAAACTAGGGTTTTAGTCCACATGGATATATACATGAAAGAAAAAAGCAGCATACAACACATCAAAAAAAGTACTCAAGCACAAAAGAATTTAAGAAAAGTCCTAAGTGCACGAGATAGAGTGACCAAGTCATCTATTGGCCATAAAGAGGGAAAAGCTAAAGTGGCTAAGGCATGGGAGCCATTCGGCCACCCAGGAAGAACCTCTAAAGCAAAGGCTGAAAATGATTAAAGTTCAAAAGCCTCTCAACTACTAGAAGCTCACCCTTAAGCTATTCAAGAGTTTGGAGAAATGCCTAAGTCATAATGGTCCTTTCTGCTCCTCAAAATAGTCCATCGGCTATCAAAGAATGGATCCAAAAGACCTAAGGCATGGAAATTGCTAGGCCAGTCAACACAGTGCACCATCAGCTACCCAAGAGACAATAGTCAACATAATGCACCATTGGCTACGTAAGAGACCAATAGTCAATTGTCAGATACACTGGAAGATCGTGGGTCACTACCAAAACGATCGACCACTATGATTCAAAATTGAATAACAGAGCAATTGACTATTCTAAGGTCGAAGTGTCAAAACTTCCCAAAACTTGTGGAAAATTCACCAAAGTTTAAGGAAAACCCTATCCCTCATCCAAATCAAACATGTCCTACAAATTTTCAACAAAGGAAAGACAAAAAAACCCTAGAAAATCCAATTACCCATTTTCACACTTCAACAGTATCCAACTGTAACTCCACCTTTAGAATTCAAAAAGATTTTTGAAAAAAGGGTAATGATTCTTGGCAAAAATCAAGTAACAAGTGAAGAAAGGCACATGCAAAGAAAAAAGAAACAATTTGGCACTAAGAAACACAAGAAAAATGGAAGAAATGGCTCGGCCGCAAACAAGAAAGAAGAAGGAAAAGACCAACAATAGAGCCGGCTCTGAAAAAAGACAAGGTTTACCTGCGATTGGAAGCCTTGGATGGTGAAGAAAATCTGAAGAAGAAGCAAAGGGAACTCGAAAAGAAGCTTTGGAAAACCTAGAAAAAATCTTAGATGCAAGAAAGATGGAAATCGCTAAGTGGGAATTTGAAAGGTTCACTGCCTTTTATAGGCAAAGTCGATCATCTACTTGAGGTAACACTTAAGGTAGCCAAGAAGTAGTGTTTTGTCTCGCTACCCCATTTTTCAAATTTTCTCAAATTTTAAAACTACAAAACCTTTCTTCCTTGATGTTCCCCTCTAAAATACATTCGAAACAACTAGCTACATGATCAGTTTTGACTTCATTTGACCTTCCAAACCCTCGGTATGAAATTAACCGATTTTCTTTAGAAATTTAATGTGGATCCATAGCTCACGAGAAAGCAACTCACTTGCTAATTCTAACCTGTTGATGGTTAAGCATATCTCTTTTTGGGTAATAAAAGTCTTCTCCATGCCCTTGATCAAAAGACAACCTCAAAACCCTAGTCAAATGCACATTCCCTAATTCAAAAACCCTTTATACTCACCAAAAGCAATCGGAACTCAGTTAATCACCATGTCAGGGGAGACAAAACACCAAAACCAACCTAATTTCAATTCAGAGAAACCTTACAAAATCTCGGGTAAAACCCCAGATACTTCAAACGTCAAAAAACAAACACTTCAAACCTTGGGAGAGACCCTCATTTACATAGAGAAAAAAAAAACAATTCCTGTGAAAATAGGATGTAGGAGGTAAGATCTCCATAGCCCAGCCCATTTTCCATTCTTCAAAGCAAAATCCCCTACCTTCTTTAAAACTTGGGACTGATGACAAATCAATTCCCATGGATTACAAACACAAAGCATATGTGAAAAGAAGGGAGCAAGAAGTAGGGAAAACATCCTCTCTAAATAAGCATCCTGAGGCACAACGACTATAAGGAAAACCCTTCATCATTGCACCTCAAGGGGGCATCTTTTGACATGCAAAAGAGTTTAAAAGAAATTCATAAGCAGCTTAGCAAATCAAAAGTCAAGTCAAGACTCAAACATGACTCAAGCTCAGCAAAACAAAGTACAGACAGCACAAGGACTAAGCCTAAAATGACACTTTAAAGTCTGTAAAAGAAAACAAGTCAAAGTGCTTCAAAAATTAAAAAAGTATAAACTGGCCGACCAAACAAGACAGTAGCCGAATGTACACTGACTGACTTAATAAGTCAATAGCTGAGAATATAATGGCCAATAGAGGAAAGTGACTTGTAAATTTAGACAGCTCACTGATCCAGATCTAGTCAAATCATTATGAGATAATTTCAAGCTGATTGACATGATCAAAAGACAAAGATTCGGCTGCCATCTCATAATGTTGACTTTGGGAGGGTAGCCGACCTACAAATGTACAGTCAGCTATCCCCTGTATATCAAATTTTTTGCTCAATCTTCTCCCTACCACAAATGACTAGAGAAGGCTCTAGGAGGCTATAAATACCCCCCTTGGGCACCCATTCCACCACAATGATAAACACACAACACAAACAAAGCAACAACATAGCAAACAGAGGTAGAAAGACTCTTAAAATTCTCCCGGAGAAAGATTCGACGCTTCGACTTCAAACCATAAGATACTTGATGTTCTGAAAAGAATCAGAACGATAATGCCTCGATTCAGGAGGATCCCCAAAGAAGATAAGTCTTTTGAGACTTTCTTCATTTCATTCACTTAGGAGTTGAAGGTAATACGGTAAAACTATGATGAACCCATTGGCATAACGTGATAAACAATCCATGGGGGCAACCATGATCATTCAACCTTAGCTCTAACTCCCTTTG
Source organism: Sextonia rubra (assembly GCA_037013555.1). Classification (NCBI taxonomy): domain Eukaryota; kingdom Viridiplantae; phylum Streptophyta; class Magnoliopsida; order Laurales; family Lauraceae; genus Sextonia; species Sextonia rubra. Next base: position 8,171,878 of record JASUAD010000018.1, on the reverse strand, counting down.
GAATTCTACATCCAAGAAAAACAGGTGATAGGTTACGAAGATTGCTCGATCGACTTAAAAACACATGTATTCAATACATCATGGATCAGTCTCTTTTACTATGTTTTTTTTAATTTATTTATGTAAAATTCTCGTGGACCTTTGTTTTCTTAAGTGTTAATCATCTGAGACCAACAGGGTGGGGGCGTGGTGCTGTGATAAAAAAAAATACATTTAAACAGCCAACACATGGGAGGTTAGAATATAAAGACCCCACGAAAAATAAACTCAGAATTGAAAAGGTAAAAAAATTCGACATTCTTTTTCTTTCTCTTCCGTGTCTTTTTTTCGTTCGTCAGAAAAGAGCCTGGATACATTTCACGCGCCTCAATTTTTCCTCTTTCTGGGTGAATGCTTCCACCATAAACATTGCATCTACAAAGGATAAAAATAGTAGTTGTGGTGGGCATAGCGACCAATGGCAAAAATGCCATGTAGCAGGTGATATGAAACAGTTGCGGCTATCCATAGTGGTATAGCAGTATGAATTTTTTTAAGTAGAAAAAAAATTTTAATCTTGTATAACAACAAATCTTGTATTTTTTTAGTGATTTGTGACCATATAAGAGTAGAGACAACAATAGGGAAGGCCATTGACAAAAAGAAATAGGAAAAATAGTATTATAAATTAAAATTGCTTGGTTTCGATATGGTTTTAGACCATAGCGCCGCTATTTTCAAAATAGTGTAACTGCCTCAACCACTATTTTGAACCATGGAATCCACGCATGCAGATATTTATTGAATAATCATAATAGCTTATGCAAGAACATGTATACACAAGTTCCTAATAAAAGGCCAGGAGATGCAAGTCTCATGTTTTGCATGTTTGTAGAATGCCACCTCAGATTCAATCGCTCCGTATTTTCCCTTTCATCTCTTCGCAACATTTATATAATATTCCTCAGTCTAGTCTTCGTTATAGATTATATAGTTTTTTTCCCTTAACAATGCAACAGGCTTGTTTCATAGATTTTTATCTCCAAAGCAATCTAATCTAAAAATAGTGCATCGAGCTCTACACAACCTACCTCGGTCGAGTCTTCTCTATGGATTGTATTAGCATATATGCATATTACCTTTTATTTAAGAATGAAACCTGACTCATTCACGACCTTGTGGCTGCAAAATTGAACACCTTTCAACTCTGTTACAAAGTTGTCTTATAGATTGTATTCTCTACATCTATCTAATCCTAAATATATTAAGCAACCTAGCTTTTATTTTTGCCCCACCTATTCTATTACTGCTCAATGTGCTTCATTCAGATAAACAGTAGTTTGATTATGAACAACTATTGAAGGAGCATGGGAATGATGGCATTCGTCGGTTTTACAAACGGTGGAGACAAGTTTTGGTGGAAGCCATTCATCCTCGTTTCTTACCTGTTGGTTGGGGTCGTGAGAGAGAGAAGAGAGACAGAGGGTGGGGGGAGAGTGGTGTGGGCAAGCCTGCTTGCCGATTCAGAGAGGGCCCAAAGGGGTGGGGGAATGCCCCAACCTCGCTTAATCCCAATTAGCACTAATTCAAGGGTATGGGTTATGGATGGATGTCCTTGCCTCTAAGCACTGTTGTGCACACCTTTCATGTCTTCTTTTCACAAACATGAAACCAGGGTGACACAACCTTAGATACCGTTGGCACAAAAAACCAGCGACACCCTTGAATTGTACAAAAACAGTCCTTCAAAAATTAGTGATGAGTTTCAAAGATCAATGTTAGTTAAAAATCAAACTCTACTCATCCAAAACCTTGGTAAAATCATCCCAAATTCAAAGGCAGAGGCAGACAGGTCCATGGAAGTTAGTTGGGAGAAAATAAAAGTGAAGAAGCATAATCAGGCTTGCTGGAAGCCATGTTTGACCAGATACTGACTGTTAGGTATGGGCTCCCAGAGTTGAATTTTTGCAGTTTTTTCTTGTATCTTTTAGTTTTCTATGTATCTTTTGGCTCAGTTTGAGATTATCTAAGGCCAAATGGAGGGGTTGTAAAGTAAAATTTATTATAAACAACCTGCATTCATAAGGCAAAAAGCATGAACCCATGTAAAAATAAACTGGAGGAATGAATACAAGTTTCTCTTGTTTTCTATGTTTGAATGTAGTGAATTTAATATTCATTATAACAATTTTATTGCAACAGATGGGATTGTATAGATTTCCTTATGCTAACATTTGATTTTCTTTAGGACAAGTACAAGCAAAGTTAATTATTCTCACTCCCTATAGACTTGGCTCCGTGCTCACTAGGATATTACTTTTTGGCAACCTTGCACTTGGAGTTGACAAGCAATTTTTTTGCACCATTGCCGGAGAGCACCACAAATGTAACTTTTCATTTTGCTTTTATCACTTCGTGGGATTGGTTATTTTCTTTGGCATGATACTAATTTTAGGAGGTGCATGAATTGTAGTAAAATTATATCCAAAGAGGTTTAACTTATTTAAGGATTTAACTCAAGATAGGTTGGAATGGAAAACCAGAATTCATGTAACTAACCCCAACATAGTTGGGACAAAGCTTTAATGATGATGATGATTCATTCAAGTAAAATATATAATTGATGCTGAATGGCAATGAAATTAGATAGTATGATTTCTTGAATGGAATTGAGATTAAAATAAAAATAATGACCATGATAGTATGTTTAATATGAGAACAAAATGAAATTTTGATGAGATTTATGTAACAATAAAATCCCTAAATGCATTTATGTATTAACACCAAAAAACCTGACAGGTGGTACCTCAGTTTGAACATAAATGAAGGATATACTGCCCGAGTCACAGGTAAACAAAGTTGCAGGTAATCAGATTTGCTGGAAGAACTAAATGCAAGACAACCATATTCTGAACGTCCAAACCAGGGCTCTCAAGTGGATGAAAAAAAAAAAAACCATCTAGGAAATCATTGATAATCAGTTAATTTTTTCCCCCTTGAGCTGGACTTTCATCCATCCATAATATTAGGATAAATGCACCATCAACTACAATCAGGTGATAATTTAAATTTGTGACAATGTGCACTGTTAGATATTGGCATGTTCAATAATCTATCGACGGAACTACCCTTCCATGGAATGGATGGAGCAAACATAAAACTATATGCAAAGCAGTGCCAGCTCAACACTCCACCGCTGGGATTACAAGATCTGCCATCATGACATACAGCCCTCACCCCTATGTCTTTTAATTAATGCTTAACCGCTATAAACCTTTGTTGATGGAAATGCAGCAAAGTAAATTTCCAACCAGAGAGATGGGGTTCTCAACCATTAGCCCAGATGATACACTTGAGGACAAGATACATGCTTCCCATTGAAAATGAAGCGCCAAAAAGGGGCAGAAAGACAATCAGTAACTACCTGAACTTCTAAGCAATCTTGTGCAATCCAATTTGTAGATCAGAAGAAATGGATACAAGAAGAGGGAAAGAGTAGTGCCACACGGCCTTGAAAACCCGTTTCTGATGAGCTTTCACCGACTGGGAGGGGTTGTGACCATTGTATCTGATATCAAAAATGTGGATAACAGGATCCGCTGAACCAGATGTGATGTACAGACCATCAGGAGACCATGCTTGATTTATCAAAGCAGATTGTGATTCGCTGCTTTCTTGCTTCCACCCAAAGGCATGGATCTCTGTCTGCCTGAGCCTAATATCAAACAACCGAAGCTGCCTCCCAGGAGTACTGAAAAGAGATAACTTTAGTAAGAAAAGCGGCCAATGAAGAAAAGATGCAAATGGTAACTCAACAGAAGCGCCAAGTTAGCAAGAGATTAAATAAGAATAGCAAAAAGTGGTTCTAGAGATGCATCTAGGTCATAGGCATGGAGGCCTGTAAATAATAATACATTTATCCATGCAGATCACCAATGTGAATCCCAATTTAAAAGTAAAAAATTCGAGGGTGAAAATATCATGAGAAGTTCAAGTAAAATACCCTGTTTGCACCATAAAAAGGTTGAAGTCGGATGGATTTGGCAGAACACTCATGCATTTGCTTTCTATTTGGTGTTTGTAGTCGGCTCTCCCCGTTGATAGATCAAATCCAATGATTCTTTTATCTGCACCTACAGATATTACTATTTGTTTCTGCTGCATTCCAGCGACTCCCATGACAGCTGAGGAATGTAAATTTCTATGCAATGCCTTCGGTTTCCATAAGTTCTCATCATCTTTCTCAGTCCAGAGAACCACAGCATGATCACTCCCACCAGTAACAAAATGTGTGTCTACACTGGGCAAGAACTCTATGCTGTTTATGATGCCTTTGAGATGAGGCTTTTCTTCTATGAAAGTAACTCTTTTCTGTAGGAAGAATTCATTTCAGCATCAAACTTAGCATTTCTCAAGTGATATTATATTTAATTGCAGAATACAAGATGCACTTGTGAGGAAGGATAGAAGTACGTGGAAAATACTAACAGGATTTTTCCAAAAAATAATTTTAAATTATTTTTTATATGTAAAGTAAATGATTCATTATCTTCAAGATGAGAATCACCATTTACATCGCCCTTTTATAGATGGATCTGGTAAGGGAAGAGATACATTTCAAGAGTTGAATATCGAGGCCACCTCTAAGCATGGAATGACCTGGCCTGCAGGGCCCACCTGGTCCACCCTATGGTCAATCTAAACCTCGACACAGATGAAAGCTCCCTTTCGAATAGGAGCCAGCATAAATCTGTAGAACAATAAGAAATGATAAAGGAGTTCTTGGCCTTCTCAGTGCCTGGTGGCATTATCACAATAGAGGACTGAATTATTTAAAGAAAATTTTTTGGGAGAGATTTTACTGGAGCCACTATTAATGTGAATAACATGGGCGCCAGGTGAGTTGCAGTCACCACAAAGAATGAAGCCAATCACAAAGGAGATCATGAGATTGGCTACATTAATGAATGTTAAATTCATGCATATTCCAAGAGATTGGAACGGAGAAGCAGCCTGCCTCTTCGGTGAATTGGAAGTAATTAAGTAACAAATTATTACCAGAAACTCTTAATTTGTAATTTAATTTAGCTTTTCTTGATGGTCAATTTGCTTAATAGATCTTTTAGTCTTTGTACAACTGCAATATTTATTGTTATCTCAAAAAGAAAGGACAATATTTAAACCTGTCACACCCATTACCTCCAGTGAATCACAAATCACTCAAATTTTATCACTCATCCTTGTTGTAGGCCCTTGGGTTGATCATGCAACTTTGGCACCCATTTAACTTTATCCAACAACTAAAATTTGGAAGACCTTCAAGGCCTCAATAGGAGTATTTCTCAGCAACTAGGTTAGTTTTGTGGTTTTAGCATGGCTGGAAACTTGAAGGGGAATTGAGTAGGATTATTTTAGCTGACACCATTTTTTACCTCCCATGATCAGATGGTTACCATATTTTGCAAAAAAGAGACCTCTCAAACTACCAACCTCCCCATGATTGTCATGATTCCAGTTGGGCCCTACAAGCCAGGTCATTCCATGGATAGGAACAATCTTGCAGTCCCCCAAGGTTTAATTCCTGGGTATGCTGCCCTCTTCCCACATGTAGGCTTTTCTTCCTGCATGTGCAAGCACCCTTTCCCACGTGTGTAGACTTTCTTCCCGCATGTGCAGGCTTTTGTCCCACTTGTGTGGGCTCTCTCATGGGTGCCATCCCCCTTGAGACACTGCAGTTTCAGAAAGCCAGCAAGTATGGATCCAGTTGTATGCAACCAAAACAGAAATAGCGGAAGAATTAAGGTTTGAAAAATCAAACTTGGGCCCTGACTTGGCCCTGGTCAAGTCGAGCTGAGTCTGATTTGGGCCAATTTTTTGCTGCCCACAAATTTGTAAAAAACATATATATATATATATATATCTTTAGAAATCAAAAAAAGGTGTCACATTGTGGATTGATCAGTATATATATATATATAGAGAGAGAGAGAGAGAGAGAGAGAGAGAGAACAAGAACCTATGAGATTTTCTATTTTCACCCCACAACAAGCCACAATTCAAATCAAGCCCCTTTTCAAGTTCAGATTTGAAAAATGCTTTGGTCTTTATTTATCTCCCGTCCACAGCTTTCATTTCAATAGTTAAATGATACAAAAAAGCTCTAATTTGGAGAGAGCAAGAGAGAGAAAGAGAGGGGTGTGGGGGCAGCGGCAATGAAGGATACAAGTTTGATAGAGTTGGCAAGTGGAAGGGGTTGAAGGAGTTGGGAAAGGGAGTTGAGTTGGAACTTGGGTGTGGAAGGGGTTGAGAAGCGAAAGGGGATTGGGAACCGGGATGTAGAGGTTAAGAAGTGGAAGGCGTTGAAAGAATTAGGATTTCGGAAGTGAGTAGAGTTGGAAGTGGAAGAGGTTGGAAAGTGAAGGGGGTGGAGAATTTGGATAGAGTTTGAAAAGTGCAAGGAGTTTTGGAATAGAGTTATAGCCCTAACACATTAATAGAATAAAGAGGAATAGAGTTTAGAGTTTTGGTCCTCTCAAGATAAAAATCTTCATCTTCCCCAACGGCACAAGCGGTGTAAACATAGTCCAGTACAATGTGGCTGCCGACTGAATTTTAATCAATTGATGCTAACGCCCAAATGATATAATCCCTAACCCTTCATCAAGTCTTAGAGCAAATAACAATATCAAATCCTGTCCATTACTTGATTTCATAGAAAGAAGAAATATATAGGGCTTGTCCAAGAAGGGGCATGCACAAAATTGCACATATAGCTGGGCCCCGGCGAACAAGCTGTGTAAACGTAGTCCAATACAAAGTTGGTGCCAACTGAACTTTAATCAATTGAGGCTAAAGCCCTAATGATATAATCCCTAACCCTTCATCAAGTCTTAGAACAAATAACAAGATCAAATCCTGTCCATTACTTGATTTCACAGAAAGAAGAAATATATAGGGCTTGTCCAAGTATAGGCATGCACAAAATTGCACATATAGCTGGGGCCCCACGAACAACTAAAAGGGGCTGTTGGGTTTTGGGAACTGTTCCAGATCATCTGTAAACCCACAACAGCACCCACAACAGCCTGGCGCATGAGCTGAGCCTACTTTGGGAAAAGCAGGACCCAGATTCCACTGGATCAGCAACATAACCCAAATGGACTGTTCCGTGTAGAAAGTCCAAAATCAGCATGTTTAGGGGCTGGTTTGTCTCCCAAATCAGACCAATCACTTCATAAAAGATTTGAATCCCATGGGTGCAATCATATGCCTCTAAATAAATCAATGCCCCAGCCACAACATGATCTTCTTGCATCATGTCATGTTGTTCCGCTTAAACTTCAAAGTATAATCATAGCAAAGTTTTTTTATATTAAATACTTCAGGTTGTTAATCCAACATTGCTCATCTTTCTTCCTAAGCTATCTAGATTTTTCAACTTTCTCATCATAGTGCTGTCTTCTAAACTGTCAAGAATTAGTGCCTTTTTATTATATATTTTTTGCTTATCTCTGACATCATACAAAATGTCTATTCCCTCACATCGTGCCTTGTGCAATATCTTCCAAAATGGAATTCTATGTCCACTAGTTTCATTTATTTGTTTGTCTAAATTTGGGAAATTGAGAGATTTCTCCGAAGGCTGTTGGAAAGGGCAATTTCTACAAAGCAAAAGATTACTGGAAAGCTTAAGACTAACCTCTTCAGTGCTCCTGAGAAATCGACAAGCGGAGGCAGACTATAGAAATGCAATATTGTGGGCTCAAAATCAGAAAAGATAGAAAAAGATTCCATGGAGACTTGCCTCTCTTGAACAAGAACCAGGATTTAGTATAAAAGGGGAGCATACTTTTCAGGTGTTCAGACAAGCAAATGCAAACGTGGAACACATTAGCCAGGATAAAATTTCTGGGGAGAGTCATTGAGTTGGGGGTTCTTTCCTGTTATATCAATTGTATTAAAATTTCTCACAGACATATTTTGTACAATTAGCATTTTTGCGCTTAATAAAAACTCTTAACATAGTCAAGGGGAAAATTAAAATAAAAATATAATATAAAAGAAAGCACCAAAATCTTTAACAGCATACTCTACTAAATAAATTCAAGAATGAATTCCTCACTTCTTTTGATGAATTGAGATTCAGAATTGAAATCTGGGAATCACCACCATCAGCAGTATACACACAGAACAAGCGATCTCCATATGGGTGCCAGGCTATATCTTCAGGCCATCTTCTCTGCTTGGGAGAAACGCAATCTGAAGAACTGAGTAGTGACGCATTAGACCTGCAGCCTCAAGTAACAGTGATAATGAGCAAGATTCAAACAAACCAAGAAATCACAAATTGAAGTAGCAGACAAGAATTCAAACAGAATGGTCAAACAGCAAATAAGCCATTTTAGTAATCCACACTCGACAATATCCTTTCTTTGTTGCATTTCTTCTTCTTTTTATTTTTTCAAATGATCCATTATTAATGCATGTATATGGTGTGCAAGATAAATCTTTACACACAAGAATTCTGAAACCCCACACCTGTTGTACACTTCAAGAGACTGCAAATGGCAAGTCATTTTTTTCATTATATAATTCTTAGCAAATAAAATACCCTAAGAATAGACTAGGGACACCATGTCAAGATGATCAACTCAGCAAAATTGTGTGGACTATTTGCAGTGTACTCTATTCTAGTTATCCTCCCTACGAATAGGGAATCATTGCGTAGCCTTTCACCACCACCACCACCTTCGTTGTCATCTTGATGAATATCACTGTAGCTCCTATATCTTCAAAAATACTACTTGCTGCCCCATGCATTCCCAAATATTCCACCACAAAGTGGCTATTCTCTAGTAGAATACAATAATCCAATTGCCAAGAACATTTAGGGCAATGCTTATGAAACCATTTTCTGTAGAAAACTTATCATTTTCTAAAGAAACTTTATTCTGCCTGTCTAAGAAGCACGGACACTTTTAAAAAAGTGACGTATCCGTGTCGAACACGTGTTGGACACTAATACTCCTCAAACACTATTGGACACATGTCTGATACTGTTTTAGCCGTGTACATAATTAAAAACTAAAAATCTTAATTTCGGATACTTGTCTGACACTCTTTTTACAACGTGTCCTACAATTCCTAACACATGTCTATGACTAAAAAATAAACATGTGGCTGATATTTCTTGAACACTTTGTTAACACGTGATTACTAAAACTTGTAAACTTGGTATATGACAATTTTATACCATGAAAAAATATATGATTGTTAATATTAATCATATCACAAGCAAAAGACAAATAAATCTTTCACTAAAGAATAGGCCTCGTGATTGGCTTTTTTTTTTTTTTGCTTTTTGTTTTTTGTTTTAGAAGGAAGGGAAAGAGATGATCCTCTCCTTTCTTTCTATGGATTTTTTTGAACTAGAGATATTTCATATTGAATCATCATCAAAGCCTTATCCCAACCATGTTGGGGTCAGCAACAAAGGGCAGCCCAGTGCATGAGGCTCCCGCATAGCAGGGTCTGAGGAGGGCAAGCTGTACGCAGTTTTACCTTTATTTTTAATAAGCTATTTTCGAAACTTGAACCCCCGTCCTCCAGGACGTTGCTGGTAAGCCTTTACCGTTAGGCCAAGCCGATATTTCATATTTAATGATTATGAATTATGTTTTAGTGTTGAGTTCATATTCGACAATTTAATATGTTTGTTAGTTGGTACTTGAATTTTTATTTTTTGATTGCTAAATTGATTCAAAAGCTAAAATGATATTTTTTTTTAGCATATGATTCTATATATAAGTTAATATATATTATTAATGTGTCCCCCAACGTGTCTATCTCCTACTTTTTTTGAGAAATGTTATCTGCGTGTCCTTGTCGTGTCATATCTGTGTCCCGTGTTCGTATCTATGCTTATTTGCTACCTGTTTGGTGTAAAAAAAAGCTACAGACATAAATTTGTGCTCTCGCCATTTGTTTACACAAATGCATGGATTGGCATTTCTAAAGGGGGAGGTCAGACTTCCATTTCCTCTGAAAAGAAAACCCCTGTCTTTTCCCTGAGCAAGACGAAGGAGGGAGAAAAACTCGAGGGTGAGTTAAGCGCAATCCCTTCTGCAATGCTAATCGTCTACCTTTCTTCTTGCTGTTTCCATCTCTCCTCCCCATAGAAAACTGGTAATCTCTCCATAAAGCCCCTCTCATTTTACTGCAAACTAAGCTATGGTTTTCACAGCATTACCTCCTTTTACTACAAACCCTCTTTCTAATTTCTATATTTTTTTCTTCAAAAAACAGGGGAGATTAGGGAGAAGAAAAGATGCATGCATACGGTTTCACAGTCCGTGGGGTCACTAAGATGGATGGGAGCATGTGGGATTGATGACTACAACATATCAGTGTTCTCATAGCGATTTCTCACTTTTCTATTTTCATGGGATCATACATTTTTTGTTTTTTGCTAAGCAGATGTTTCGCTATCATGATCCATAAAGAGTCTTAAAATGCTTGGTGAGCTCTTATAAATAGATCAATGAAAGATTTGATTCCTTCATATCTCTATACATCGAGCTTATCCAACTAGAATTTTCTGCTGTTCCTTGAGTAATTTCAGACAACCTAATGCACAAAAAAGATTCATTATCATATGACTTTCAGCTCACAAGATTCAACCCCATAGGATTGTCTTTAATGGATCCATCAAAAATATAGTTTAGAGATTTCTATGCACATGCTCCAAGTAAATTCCTTGTAAGGAGACTAGTGCATGTCCTTAGAAGCACTGTTTCAAGATTTGGAAAGAAGGGTCTTAATGTTTCAAGATTTGGAAAGAAGAATCTTACTCAAAATAGAAAGTAGATAAAGAAAGGAGAGGATGCCAGTCTATATATATATATATCACACGGAGAGAAACAATCTCTCTCTCTCTCTCTCTCTCTCTCTCTCTCTCCCCTCTTAAACCCTAATCTCCACTTTCACTTGCTCTTCTAATCTTAAGCCCTAATCCCAAGAAGTACGAGAAGAAGGGAATTTGCCACTAGAGCCTTGCTTGAAGTCCTTTAGTCGTCCACACATTCGCAAAAGCTACAGTTTTCTACCAAATGTGAGTAGATTTCCAATTCTACTTGTGGATATGAATTCTTCTATTAAATTGATGTCTAGAACCCAAAATCTGTGCTTGTGATGATATGTTAATGACTGGCTGACTGTAAAATTCTTATATTAAGGCTAGTCGATTGTGGAATCTTTATACATTGTGTGAATGATGATTGGATATTCCCTTTTGGAATGGCCAAATGGAGTAAAGAGGGTCTAGAGAGAGAGCCGCACCATGGTCTTGTTGTTTTCTTGATGGCCTGACTGGCTATATGGTAGCAGTTGACTGGCAGATGAGGGTATTGTCATGGTCAACAGACCAACATTGCTTGATTATTATCAAAATTTTTTAATTTTTTTTATTTTCAGATTTTTAGATATTTTAAAAAAAATCAATTTTGTAAGCCATAACACTTCAAAATCCTTCCAAATAGCTAGATCTACGAAGTATGAACCCATACATGAATCCAAAATTCCTTGATGTTTTTCTATATTTATTTTATTTTTTATTTTTGCATTTACATTATTAAAATGTAATAATTTTAAAAAAATTGAGTACCCAAAACACTTCAAAGTTAGATCAATGAACCCCATGATGAATCCAATATTCCTTGGTTTTTTATATTTATTTTATTTTTTATTTTCAAATTATTATAATTTTTTTTCAAATAATTTTTTTTTAACTCCGCCAGTTTTTGCAGCCAGTCACAAGCCCGAGTAAAGGAGGAGGGTTGCATTAGGTAGGTTAACAGCCAGCGTAAAACTTTGTCACAACCCAAACATGAATTCTGAGATAATGATAAAAATAGAATTTATGTAACCAACCCCAACATGGTTGGGATAAGGCTTTGGTGATGATGATGATGATGATGAAAATTTCTTTTTTTTAATCTAAGCAACTAAAACAGTTCAAAATCCTTTCAAAGAGTAAGGTCAATGAAGCACATAGATGACTCCATATTCCTTAATTTTTTTTATTTTTCATTTTCTGATTTTTAGGATATTTTAAATTATAACATTTTTTTTCCAATTTCAACAACTGGAGTGCATCTAAATGGGTTTTGCTATTGATAAAGTTTAAGCTTCTCTCATGTGTGATTTGTTAAGATGGTGCATGATGTAGATCCTATGTAGAAATATAATATAGCAATTGATGGCAATAGATCAAAAATCAAGTGTACTTTGTGTAATAAAATCACAAATGAGGCCAGAACAAGATTCAGGCAACACCTGGCCCATGTTGATGGCAATGTGGCAGGATGTCCAAAGGTATAGAAAGAGCTTAGAGAAGAGATGAAAACAGTTCTTAATAAAGGAAAAGATAGAAAAGTAGATATCCAAGAGAAAAAAGTCAAGAAATTGATGGTGCCCGCTTGGAGGTCTTTGGAGAGGAAATTCTCTCTAATTATAATGATGAGTGTGATGACCCAGATATGGAAAACGCACAAGTGTCACTTATGATGGCTCAAGCAAAAGAAATGCATCGCGGGGCACAAAGTTTATGCCGCATGAAGAGGAAGACACTTTGAGTCAAGGGGCTCGTCTGGTGCAAGGGGCTCATCTAACGGCAAAGGTATAAGGCAATGCATTAGGCATTCAGCACTCAACAACGAAAGGATGATGTTGAAATTATTTCTTCACATAAAGCATCACATACTCCTAGGAGTGCTATACCTATTCTAATCGATCCACTAGCACATAGAGAGTCAGCTAAACAGCCTAAAATATAAGAGTTGTTGTGGGGTTGGGGGTGGGGTTGCTTTAAAAATGCTTGAGAAAAATTAGCTGCCACCACATCAAAGTGGCTAATTTATAGGAACATACCCCCTCAAGCTATGGATTCTCCTTACTTGCAAACTATACTAAATGTTGCAACTAACACTAGTCCTAGTATATAGCACCTTCTGTCTACGATGTGGGGACCACATATTTAGAAATTGAGAATAAAAGCATAAAGAGTTGGGTGGTTACATTTAAAGGTATATGGGAGGAGAGGACAGTCACCATTATGTGTAATGGATGGACGAACCAAGGATGCAAATATCGGCCGATACGAAGCGTATCGGCCGATAAATCGGGCGTAGCGCTCATAAGCGCTACACTTTTTTAAAAAAAGCGCCGCTCACAAACGTATCGGCCCGTATCGGCCGATACGCATGCGTATCGGCCGATACGGCCGATACTTATCGGCCTGGGGGGTTTAAAACCCCCCAGCCGATTTTTTTGCTTACTTTCCCTTTCAAGTTCCCCTCTTTTCTCCCCTCTTCACAGCTCCAACTCCTCCAAGCCCCTTTTTTTGCCTCCATTTTTCAAATCATCTCAAAAAAACATCAAAATCATCAACAAAAACATCAAAACATCCAAAGATTAAGGTGACAACATTTAAGATTCAACTCATTCAAGCATCAAGTTCAAAAAAGGTGAGTTTTGAAGCTTTTTTTTTTCTACTTTGTGCTTATTTCTCTCTTTTCTTCTATGAATCACTTGAAAATGAGTTGTTGTTGTTAGATCCATGTTCCTCTTTGATCAAGCCCCTCTTTTTTATCACTTTCTTATTTTTTTTTTGAATTTTATTTTCGGAATATTTTATTATTTGAAAAAAAATTTTATTTTGTTAATGGAAAACCAATCAAATGGGTTGAAAGTGGTCCCTAAATGTTAGATCTATGCTTCCCATAGATCAATCCCACATATTTTTGTGTTCTTCTAATTTTTTCATATTTTTTATTTTCGGATTTTTGTATTTTTAAGAAAAAAATTTTTTTTTATAGAAGCAAACTCAATCAAATGGGTTGAAAATGGTCCCTAAATGTTAGATCTATGCTTCCCATAGATCAATCCCACATATTTTTGTGTTCTTCTAATTTTTTCATATTTTTTATTTTCGGATTTTTGTATTTTTTTTTAAAAAAAAAATTTTATAGAAGCAAACTCAATCAAATGGGTTGAAAGTGGTCCCTAAATGTTAGATCTATGCTTCCCATAGATCAATCCCACATATTTTTGTGTTCTTCTAATTTTTTCATATTTTTTATTTTCGGATTTTTGTATTTTTTTTTTAAAAAAATTTTTTATAGAAGTAAACTCAATCAAATGGGTTGAAAGTGGTCCCTAAATGTTAGATCTATGCTTCCCATAGATCAATCCCACATATTTTTGTGTTCTTCTAATTTTTTCATATTTTTTATTTTCGGATTTTTGTATTTTTTTAAAAAAAATATTTTTTTATAAAAGTAAATTGAATCAAATGGGTTGAAAATGGTCACTAAATATTAGATCTATGTTTCCCATAGATCAATCCTACATATTTTTGTGTTCTTTTAATTTTTTTCATATTTTTTATTTTCGGATTTTTGTATTTTTTAAAAAAAATATTTTTGTATAAATGTAAACTGAATCAAATGGGTTGAAAATAGTCACCAAATGTTATCTCTATGTTTCCCATATATCAATCCCAATTCCCACCCACGTAGATGCGTGTTATTCTAATTTTTTCATGTTTTTGAAATTTATTTAAATTTTAACCTATTACTTTTAAATCTTGTTTAGGTATTGTGACGTGAAAAAATGCCGCGTGATATAGATCTTGCATGGAGCTATGGTGAGGCAATTGAAAACAATCGGTTGAAGATTAAGTGCAAGTTTTGTCACAAAGTGACCCATGGGGGCATTACAAGATTTAAACAACATTTGGCCCATGTGCAAGGCAATGTTGCAGGGTGTCCTGAAGTGTCGAAAGAAGTTAGGGAGCAAATGAAAAATTTATTGAATCAAACAAAACAGAGAAAAGTACAAATTAAAGAGAAGAAGCAGCAGGGTGTTGATGCAGCACGCCATGATGTATTTGGGGATGAAAGTCTTAGTACTGCTTCTGATGATGAGTTTGATGACCCAGAAATGATGGCTGCACGTCGAGAGTCCCTTATGTCGTGCCAAGAAGAAGCAGAGCGTCGAGCCTATAGTCAGCGTAGAAACTATGATGAAGGTGGCTCATCTGGTGCAACAAGCAAGGGCAAAGGCATTGCGGGTAAAATGCGTAGAGCATTTAGCACCCGACAGCGGGATGATGATATAGAGATTATTTCTACTCGGATGGCTACACCTACACAAACTAGAAGAGGGGTTAGTTTTGTTGATCCTTTCGCACATAGATCGGAGGCAGCTAAGCAACCAAAAATCTCTAATGTTGTCAAGGGTGTCATGAAGGCTGCAAGAGAAAGATTAGCCAAAGCTACAGCAAAATGGCTAATTCATAAGAATATACCCCCTACCGCAATTGATTCTCCTTATTTTCAGACAGTTCTTGATGTTGCGGCTCAAACTGGGCGGGTTATTACGTCGCCATCCATGTATAATGTGGGCACCAAGTACCTTGAAGAAGAGTATAAAGAAATAAAGGCTTGGGTAGAGACGTTTAGGCCCATGTGGGGGCAAAATGGAGTCACTATTATGTGTGACGGGTGGACAAGTGGCACCCAAACACAATTAATTAACTTTTTGGTGTATAATGTCACTGGGACCATCTTTGTGAAGTCCGTTGATGCATCTGAAGAGAAACGGACAGCAGATTATATTTATAGGCTTATGGATAAAGTTGTAGAAAGTGTTGGAGAGGAGAACATTGTCCAAATTGTGACAGACAATGGAGCTAATTTTAAGAAGGCCGGTCTTCTTTTAATGGAAAAGAGGACACATTTATTTTGGACCCCATGTGCAGCACACTGCATTGACCTTATAATGGAGGATATTGGAAAGAAGAAGAATGTGGCCGCTGCAATCAAGGCATGCAGAGGCATTACAAGGTTCATATACGACCATTCATGGCTCTTAAGCTTGATGAAGAGATTCACAAACAATCATGCCTTAGTGCGTCCGGCATCCACTAGATTTGCTACCCATTTTATTGCTATGGAAAGCCTTGTACGTTGGAGAACGGAGCTAATTCAGATGTTTTCATCAGAAGAATGGCTTCGTTCGATGGGGCAAAGCAACACATGGTCCGGAGTTTGACATCCCAATTCTAATGAGGGATAATAAATTTTGGGCCAAAGTAAAGAACATATTAAAGGCATATGAACCTTTAGTGAAAGTGTTGCGGCTTGTAGATGCTGATGAAAAGCCAACAATGGGGTACATTTATGAAGCAATTGATCGGGCAAAGCAAGCCATTATAGAAAATTGCCGATATCATGATGATTATATAAAAATTATTGATGCCCGGTGGAACGATCAGCTGCACCATCCATTGCATGCTGCAGGTTATTTTTTAAATCCTGAATTCTACTATCGCAATGCCTCACACCACACTGAAGCAATAGATACGGAATTGCGAGTAGGATTAAGGACAGTGTTGAAAAGAATTTTGAGTGAAGATGATCATATCGAAGCTATACAAGAGGTAAGCTAATTAAGAAATTTATTTAATCTTTTAAATATATTTTAGATAATTGTATTGATATGGTGTACTTATTTATTTCTAATTTTTTGCATTTCAGATTTCCACTTATACACATAAAAGAGGAACTTTCGCTGACCCTTTTGTACAGCGAGCGATTGGAAAATGTTCACCTGGTAGTTATACTTATATGCAATTGACAATACATAGAAAAGGAACTTTCTACGATTTAAAGATGTCTAATTTTTTTTATTTTTTTTGTATTCTAGCTGATTGGTGGGAGAGTTTTGGAGAGAGTACTCCACACCTAAGGAGAGCAGCCATTCGCATCCTTAGTCAAACAACAACATCATCAAATTGTGAAAGGAATTGGAGCACTTTCTCCATGATCCATACGAAGCCCAAGAATCGGATAACCATGAGAAAACTCAACAAATTGGTATACTGCCATTACAATCTCAAGTTGAGGAACAGAAATAGAGAGAGAAAGGCAAGGGATGATCCTACTTATTGTCCAATTAATTTGGATCACATATTCAGAGACGATGATCCCTTACTTCCATGGATAGCCGAGACTGAAGATCCATTGTTAGATTCAGATCCGGGCTTTCAGCAAGAAGTACAACGTTTAATTGCTGAAGATGTACAAATGTCAAGGGGACAGCCACCTCAGGGAGAAAGAAGTAGTGGAAGTGCAAGTGTATCTAGAGGGAAGGAGCTAGCTCATATTATGTCATCATCTGAAGATAGTAGTTCTACTGTTGCTTCTTCCAGTAGCTATGGTGGAGGTCCTGGAGGAGATGGAGGAGACGGAGGAGATAGCGGGACAGGTGGCACTGCTGAGTCTTATCAATATGATGAAGAAGAAAATGTCATTCCTGTTGAGACCGTAGATGAGTTTCCCGAACAATCAAGAATGGCTCCACAACGTGCTTATCAAAGGCGACGGAAAGTGTCATCGCCCGTAGACATAGATGAGCAAGGGAATGTGGGTGGAAGTGGAAATGTAGGAGGGGAACAAACAGCATCTTCGAACCCTATTTATAATGTTCACTTCCACATTCAGACTACAGGCCGTATCCTCATGAACCATCACAATATTATCAATATGGTCATGTGCAACAAGAAGAAGAACAATCTTCGGCTTCAGGGTCTTACTCATATGGTGACTATGATGATAGTCAACCTCAATATAGATAACCACCTCCTCCAAGCTCCTTTGATTTCTTCTTTGCAATGCAAGATCCCAATGCTCACCAATATCAAATTCAATTTGGGGAGAATGTGCAATATAATAGGGGCACAAACACAACAAATGATGATGAAGATGATGACACTGATAGCAATGTGATTCCTGGTAGACATTCCCTTTGGTATTAGATTAGAGCTAATCAGCAAGGTATTCCTCCATTACAAAGTCTTTGCTCTTTAAGTAGATTAGTATATTGTTTTTTTATAAAGTTTGAACGTAGTTTATCTTTCATTCTTGAATGAATCTTGATGAAATTTGTTTATAACATTTTTTATTTAAGCCTTAAGTTACTGTTTAAGTTGACATAACTAAACAACATGATTCCATATGAAAAACATTGATTATTCATATTCTTTTCTATTAATACAGCGATACATGATCTAATGCAATGAGGGGACCGCTACATACTCATATACTAGTTGCTTTTGCAAAACAAACACATATTCCATCATTTTCCAATATTCTGGATTTTCTGGAATTTTTTCGGATTTTTTTGAAGACTTTTTTAATTCACACCGCTACGCCGCTACGTATCGCCGATACGCTACGTATCGCCCGCTACGTATCGTTTTGGCGACGGGCCGCTACGCCCGCCGCAACCGCTATTTGCATCCTTGGGACGAACGACACACAATTAGTAAATTTTTTTGTGTACTTTGCCACTGTGATAATCATTGTTAAGTCCGTTGATGCATTTAAAGAGTCACAGACTGCAAAATAAATTTTTCGCTTTATGGATAAAGTTATTAAAAGTGTTGCTAAGAAAAATGTTATACAAATTGTTACAGATAATGATGTAAATTTCAACGCAGTCGGGCGCTTGTTAATGGAAAAGAGAAAGAACTTGTTTTGGACTCGATGTGCTACACATTATATTGACCTAATGTTGGATGACATCAAAAAGCAAAAAATTATGAGAAGTGTCATCTAGTAGAAGTATCATGAGATTTATCTATGATCACTCATGATCGTTAGCTTTAACGAAAACATTTACAAAAGGAACAGCCTTGGTGCGTCCAGCTTCAACAAGATTTGTCACTCATTCATTGCCATGGATAACCTTGTGCAACATAGAAATGAGTTAATTCAGTTGTTTGCATCAAAACAATAACTTTGAGAAAGATTTTGAAGGTCTTTGAGCCTTTAGCAAAAGTGTCGCAGCTGTTAGGTAACGATGATAAGCCAACAATGGTCTATGTTTATCAGGCAATGGACCGGGAGAAAGCTAGCAATACAACAAAATTATAGGTATTATGAAGAGCTTTTGTAGATAATCGATAACTGATGGAATGATCAGCTGCACTATCCATTGCACGCTGTAGGTAATATAACTTTTTAACTATTTGTCTATGACTTTATAGGACTTTTACTTTTAATTTATAATGCACTTATAGATGTACTTAGGCTTTGTCATCTGAATTGTAGGATATTTCTGAAACACTCAATTCTAAGATAGCAATGAAGAACAAAATACAAATGCAATTGAGACTGAGTTGAGAGAGATTGAAGGAGGTATTGAAAAAAGTAATAAAGGGCCAAGATCAACAAATTTTAGCTCTAAACAAAGTGACATAACGTTTTTTTTACCTTTTAAAGGTATTGTGAGAAATTGAAAATTATCATGTATCTCTACTTTGCCCATTGTAGATTTCTATATACACAACGAGGCAAAGGAGTTTTGGAGACCCAACGGTGATCAGAGCAATAAGCAAATAATATCCTGGCATGGATAATTTAACAAAACTTTAACCTAGTCACGCATTGGTTTTAAGTTGATCTATGTTATATGTTGTGGATGATTATTTTTAATTTTTAATTTTTATTTATTTATTTATTTTTTGTCATTTTTAGCTGACCAGTGGATAAATTTTGGAGAAAGTCCTCCACATCTCACAATTGTTGCTATACGCATCCTCAGTTAAACAACATCTTCATCTAATTGTGAAAGAAATTGAAGCACATTCTCCTTAATCCACATAAAGGTCAAGAAATCAGCTAACTATGCAGAAGCTCAATAAGTGGGTTTATTGTCACTACAATCTTAAGTTGCGAGTGAGAAATAGATAAGGAAGCAGAGGGATGTTCCAAATTATTGTCCAATAAATCTAATAATAATATTTACCAGGAATATGAACCCTTGCTTCCATGGTTAACCGATAAGGAGGATCCATTGATAGATGGGGCCAAAGATCTTCAAAGGGATATTCAAGAATTGATAGATGAAGACATGAGTGAAGGAGAAAGTGAGACATCTCCAGCTGCAGAGACACATGGAACCAGAGGCTCAAGAGGCAATGACCAGATGTCTCTCATGTAGTGTCTACTGTGAGTTCTAATAGTTTGAGTTTGAGCATCGCTCTAAGTAATAACTCCATCCAGAAGAGGTAACAGGGCCAGTCTGAGGAGACACAGCCCATATGGTGGGTAGGTGGTGGTCCTACTACTAGTATTAGCAACCTTAACATGACTTTAAATAAAAATCTATCATGATGTTTTATTTGTGAAATATTCTCTATTTTTCATGATGTCACACATGTAGACTTAGAATTTAGAACTTTATTCACTCAGTATCACTAAATGGTTGCGTTTGCCCTTGATCTAGGTAATCAAACCATAGGAATGCAAGAGCATTCCAATGAAGTCATAGGATTTGATAATTGCAGTTGAGCTACTTCTAGAGCATTAATTTTAATTCTCTAGTTAATTTATGTCGAACATTTAAGATTGTCAGTTGGTTTTTGTAAGGTTTAAATTGGATTCATTTATTATTATTTGCATTAAGATTTCAGACATTTTAATTAAAGAAGTGTAATTGTTTAGGTAAATGCCCAATTTATGATGCTGTTATTGACTTGACAATGCATGTGAATATGATGCTTATTGCACACAACACGGGATTCGTGGGCCCTGGATTCTAGGACGTGACATGGATCTTCCAAGAAACCATCATATAATGACAAAGATAAACTTGCTAAATGGAATACAAAGAATGCAAGAGTTATTAGTTGGATCCTCAACTCAATTGAGCCATCTGTAAGGCTCAACCTTAGGCTCTCCAAAATTGCAGCAAATATGTAAAACTAATTGAATAGAATTTATCATCAGCAAAACGATGGTCGACGGTTTCAGTTGGAATATGAGGTGGCCGAATATAGTCAAGGTGGCAAATACATTCAGAATTATTGTTCCAGCTTCTACACTCTATGGATAAAGTATTCTCTTTTAATTTACGTAACCATACAAGATGAATCCGTGGGAATGACTCAAAAGATCCATGAGTCCACTCAATGTCACCAATTTCTGATGCAGTTGAAGTGTGAATTTGAGCAAGTTGGCATTACTTTATTGAATCATAAAACGACTCAAGAAGACAAGGGATCTACACAAATTATGTTAAAGCCGGCGCCCACCGCCGCCACCCCACCCCCCCCCCCCCCCCAAAAACCTCTTTTCTCCCTCATCTTTCAAGCTCTCAATGCGTAGCCGGCAGCATTAAGAGCTTTATCAATAGCTCCTGAAAACTTGGAGTAGGAAGAGGCTTGGTGAAAAGATCAGCAGGCCAATGAAGAGTAGAGATAGCGTGAAGAAGGATAGTTTCCTCAAAGATGATGTCGAACAAAATGGCAATTAATCTCTACATGTTTGGAGCTTTCATGAAAGGCATCATTGTGAACAATATGCCCAGCAGTTGCACTGGCACCATATAGAGGAGTTCAGGAAAATACCCATACCAGTAGTATAATGTCCTCAAAGATGATGTTTTGAGCATTCATGAAAGCCATCATTCTGAGGAAAACACCCATATCAGCAAGTAGCCAGCAAAGCCAAATAATCACAGCAAATGTGTAAGCTAAGACACGATATTCAACTCCAGTAGAAGAACAAGAAACAATTGATTGTTTCTTGCTCTTCAAGGAAGTCAAAGAAATACCAAAGAAGATCCAGAAACCCCAGTAGCAGAACGGCATGTGTCAATAAATCTGGTCCAATCAGAGTGAGTATGCAGTCAGCTAAAGAAAACTATCACCAAAAAGAAGAAAAGCTTGATTCATCATCCTTTGAAGATGGCACAAAACTCAAAGAACAGCCCAACAAAGAGTAGTAGGAGCGGAGGTGAATTGAGAGAATCTACACAAGACATATGACCCCCTAGCAAGTTTTAGCATTCCAAAGAGGATGAATGCTTCAGATAATGAAAATAGGGTCCGTAGAAGTCCAAAACGAAGATTTTTTAGTTTGCACCTTTTTGGCAAATATCTGAACATCAATGATGGATTTAGACCTGAAGTTTGACAAAATGGCCATTTTGGACAGTATAAAGAGGATTAACAGTTTAGATCATGAATTACGGGCCCACCTGAATATTAAAAAAAAAAGACCAGGTTCAAGGAACCTGAAGCATGTGTAAAATTAGTAGGTATATCCAAAAGTTCATAATTTTTCACAACTTGCTCAAGATCAATGATGAATCAAGGTGGTAAATTTGGTCCCACAGTCATTGTGGACATTCTAAAGAGGATGCACGGTTCAGATTGTGAAAATCAGGCCCATAAAAGTAAAAAATGGTAGGTTTTAGGGTCTGGACTTTTTGCAAATATCTCAAAATCCGTGCGAATCAAAAGTTGCAATTTGACCCCCTAGCAATTGTTGACCTTATAAATATACCCAACAGTTTGGATCTTGAATTAGGGGCCCACAAAATTAAAAAAGTTGAAAAAATATCAATGGCCCCAAAACCCACTTGGGTTACTGTAGCTCTGCGCAGTAAAAGTGTGGTATGATTCCCTTACCAGGGTATGAGGTGTGAAAATTTTGGGTACAAAATCACACCCATTTTTCACACCATTTTCGCAATCTTCATTTATGCATCAGATGCATAATTGGTGCAACCAAGCATGGGATGCATAATTGTTATGCATAAAACCCCATTTACGTTAAGTAAATGGTGCACAAACAACCCATTAATGAAACTGTCTATAAGCATGTTCTGGTATGTCCCCAAGTTCTTTGTTTGTCACCTTCACCACGCTCTTATGGGCTTAAACAGGCGCCCAATGCATGGCTTGAGAAATTCCAGACCACTGTCATCCACCCTGACTTCAAAGAGAGCAACTCAGATCGCTCTTTGTTTCTTTGAAAGACCCAAAGGCATTACAATTCTTTAGTGTGGTGGCTGATATTCTTATGTCTTATAATGGCATTGTTGGAATTCAAAAGCTACAATAGACTCTTGACTCATATTTTCATAGGAAAAATCTTGGTCCTACAGCTTATTACACGTGGGATTCTACTCACTCAAACTAGATACATTGCAGAGCTATTGATCTTGTTCATTTCACTGGTTCTAAGCTTGTGGATACACCAATAAAGGTAAACATCGAATATTACTAGGATTAAGATGATCCAACTCCTAATCCAAGTTTGTGTCAATAATTGGCTAGAAGTCTTATCTACTTAACAACAGCTCATTCTCATCAGTCATATGCTGTATATACTATAAGCCAGTTCATGTGTGTTCCACACCATCATCCCTTGCTGTGTCTCAAATCATTGGAGATCTCTGTGGTGTTATTGGTCAGGGGTGGTTCTTTTCTTCTACCTCCCCACTTCAATAGACTGCTTATGCTGATGCCAAGTGAACAAGATGTCGGCGCTTGTTGCCCTATCATTAGTTGGTCTATGTTTCTAGAAAACTCGACTACTTTGGGAACAGTGCAAGAAGCAAGATAAAGTGTCGCAAAATCATGGATGGAAGCAATTGGTCCTCGACAATCTACCATTGAGGCTATGCACCGCGTCATGTCCTCTATCAATTCAAATGTCATAGGACCCGTGGAATTAATCAAGGAGCCGGGCATCACAATTCCTATGCTTGTAACACTCTGAGCTGATAACATGACAGCAATTTAGATTGCTCCATCCAGTGTACCATGAGAAAACAAAGCACATTGAGGTCACTTGTCACTTCATTCAAGAAAAGATCCAAGACATCCTTCTATAGGTATCTCACGCATCATCCTCCCTTCAGTTTGCAAATATATTTACCAAAGCACACTCATGATTGGCATCGTTTTGTCATATCCAAGGATTAATTTGCAGGGGAGTGTGAAGGAACATAGATTTAATGTTCTCCAAGAGCACCATATTGTGAAATAGAATACAATTTTGGGTACAACTTAGGAGAACTATACCCTTATAAATTTGTAATCATCTTTGGCGATTGTTGATTGCTTGTAATTCCATAACCAAAACGACTATATTTTACCTAAATTAAAGCAAATGAAAGCTATATAAAGGATAGGCATGTCCTTGCGCAACGGCACTCCATTCACTCTTACCCCTGTCACATGTAATTTGTGTCAAGTGCATGGTTTAAAAAATGGGCCAAGTCCAAGTCGACTCAGACTCGGCACATACCGAGTCGGGTCACTCCAACGCGGTATCGGACTGATGTGACTCGGCCGACCATGCATCATTGAGAGGAAGAAAAAGAGAAAGAAAATAAAAAGAAAGCTAGATGGGCAGCTATTTCCAACAAGAGAGAGAAAACAGAAACTACCTCTCAAAACATGGTAGAACTGGAAGAAAAGATGGTCTGAACTTTGCAGAACAGCTGTAGCAGCAGCTTCTTCTTGCATACAAGAGAGAGAGAGAGAGAGAGAGAGAGAGAGAGAACAAAAAAAAAAGACTGGCCGAGTCTTGCATCATTGAGGGAGGAAAACAAAAAAGAAAAATAAAAGGGAGGAAGGGAGGAAAACAGAAAAAAAAGAAAAAGAAACCTAAATAGACAGCTATTTCCAACAAGAGAGGGAGAGAGGGTATCGTTTATGAAAAAAAAAAAAGAAAAGTTATCTGACCTGTTGACTTGCTACCTAGTGTCTGTCAATCCTGCTGCCCCAGTGCCCAGGCTCCTAGCAAGTCACTGCCTGCTGTGCTATAGCCTGCAGTACTGCAACTCTGCAAGCCACTGCCTGCTGTGCAGTAGCCTGCAGTCTACTGCTGTCTGCTGCTGCTGCTGCTGCCGCCTGCAAGGCTACTCTTCTTTGTCTTCTTATGTGTCCTGTTACACCACTCCCAAGCAGTGCCCTGTAGCTGCCGCTGCTGCTTTTGTTTTTTTTTTTTTTTTTTTTTTCCTTTTCATTTAAACTGCATTGAATAGGGACTAGCCCGAGTCGGCCGAGTCTACTCGGACTTGGCCCTGCGCGAGTCGGGTCCCAACTCTGGGTTATTAAACCTTGGTCAAGAGTTCCCCTAGTAGGTCAATCTACAACTAAGACCCCTTTTCTCATAGTTCGACCCAAACTGCTCATTTCAGCCAAATCTGAAAGAAATAGCCAAAAGCCATCAAATCTGGCGATTAAAGAAATTTGATCAGACCATTCAAGTCACTTTCAGCTTTATTTTCTACGAAAAAAACAAAAACTTGTCAGCATTGTTTTAAAGAATAGATGAAGCCTATCTAGTCCAACCCATCCATACCTTTAGAAAACCACAACCACCAATATGAATCGAAAGAAACAATAAGTATGAACCAACAATTTTCTCCAAAAGTTTTTCCTTAAAAAATATTATTTTTATGTGATATTGTCACACCAGCTCTGCAGTCAAACCAACATAGACCAGACCAAACTTATCCCAAAGTTCAGTCTTCAGTCCAATTATGTTTTTAAAAAAAATGGAACTGCCAATTTAGTTAAAAATTAAACAAATAAATAGCATCGTTCAACAATCACATGCAATGGTTAAGAAACATACCCTTTAGCCTGAAGTTGCCATAAGTTAACAACCCCATCCAATGCACTGCAGAAAAGATTTACAAGTAAAAGAGTCAGCTTTTAAGAAAGTTGATGGCCCAAATCTACTATCACTAAAGTGTGGCAAGTTATATTTTTCTGTCTCAAAATAAATTCTGAAGAAGTAAAAGCATTCAAAATTACAATAACATGCATAAGCCTAGTTTTTAAGATCTTACGATTCAAGATAAAAGGCATGTGATTCATGTCAAATCCTAAGGAAAAAATCATATATATTAAACAAAACCTATTTATGTGTAAATCTTAAACTTCAGGTGTGAACCTTATGATTTGATACTTGTTGCATCGAATCCTTTGCTTTAGGTGACTCATCTAGACAGGAATAGCAACAACTACATGACTATTATTTGTCTTTTAGCTTCCCCTTTTCCTTTGTTGGTGTTCCTGTTTCTAAGAGGTTAAGTAAGAAAACCTCTTAAGATAAGACCATGGATTTTGAGGAAGTTTTACAGAGAAACAAGGGGTATGCATGCTTACAAGAGTATGGGTGAGTTAACTACTCATTCAAGAGAAGGTACCTCGGCTATGTAACTTGCAAATGATATGTTATTGGTGGGTGAATTAAGAGATAGAAGTAATGAGAGACTTGAGAGGTGGCACAAGGCTTTAGAACCCCAAGGGCTTTAAAATAAGTCGCACAACAATATAGTATATGAATTGAATGAATGCAACTTCAGTTGGTATATGGAAAGTGTTGAAACTCCTATGAGAATTGCAGCTCAAGAGATACCACAAAGAGATTCATTCCAATACCTTGGCTCAATAATTAATAAGCATGGAGACATAAAGGAAGACATCAAACATGGAAGAAGAGCAGGATGGTTGACATGGAGGCTTGCTTTTGGAGTCCTTTCTTACCAACACATACCGACAAGATCAAAAGAAAATTTTTAATATGCACAAAATGAGTGTCACGAGATGAGATTTGAGATGGAAATGTCGTAATTTAAAAACGATAGAATTTTAAATGAGTGCATTTAGGAGATTTTAGAAGAATCATTAATAGATGATAAAATTAAGAGAGACTTGTTTGAGATTGTTTGAACATATCCAATGCAAGCCAACAAAGAAAACCGGTGAGAAAAAATTTCTCTATGCAAGTTGATGGCCCCTCAATTGAAACGGGTAGGTGAGAAAGGACATGGATGAAAGTTGTAAGGTTAGATCTAAAAAGGTGCAATTTATTCAATGATTTGGCCATGCTAGACTAGAATGGGAAAATAGTATTCATGTAGCTAACCCCAAAATAGTTGGGACAAGGCTTTAATCATGATGATGACGACTATAGAAAATGATTTTGACATTACCATTTCATTAATCAAAAGGCTTACAATCTATGATGCCCAGATACGGACATGGGTACGGATATGGACACGAGAACGAGAGTTCGATACGCCAACTTGAAAATTTTAGGATACGGATACGGGTACGGCATTTCAAAAAACATAAACATATAAATACTTATCGTAGTGCTGAAATATTACGAGGCCCACTGTGTGGATTAAATTTTCAATGAGGTGGGCCTGACAATATCTTAACATAGAAGAAAAGAAAAAAAAAGTGGGCCAAGTGTCTTGGTTGGCCCAGTAGCTCAACATTAAAATAGAAAAAAAATTAAAATAAAAAAAAGCCCAATAGGCCCGTTCTCATTAATAAAATGCGACGGGTTCTTGTGCTCCTTTTGCATCTCTGGGGCATCATCGAACGAAAAAGAAAAAGAAAAATGATTAAGAAGAAGAGGAGGCATATATAACACCTGAAGCTAGAAACTCAAAGTAGCAACAGTAACAGAAAGGAACACAGTAGTCTACCACCTAGTTAAAAAAGCAACCCGTCAGAATGAAAGCAGTAGCCTCAGTTAGTTTAGTTATCTTCTTCCTCGTTACCACCTTTTCCTCCTCCTCTTCACCTTCTTTTTTGATTTCCTTTTGATCAAATTGAGAGAGGGCTCATTTAGGAGTAAATTGATCAAAATGGACAAAATTTGTCGTAATTTTGGATAAAAAATATTGCAGAGCCGTATCCTAAAATTAGTTGCCGTATCTTAGCCGTATCCCGTACCCGTATCCGTATCGTATCGTATCGTATCGGTACGAATACCACAGGGCATTTGGAGTATCCGGGTATCATAGCTTCCAATACAAGAGAAGAAGAGAGATATACCGACAAGCCAAACCATTCAAACGCTTGATGAATAGAAAACAAGGACAATAGAAAACAAAAAAAAATACAAGTAAAGCTAAAATGTATCTCTCACTAGGAAAAAAAAGACTTTGCAATGTGACACCCTCTTTAGCAAAAGAGTCCACTTCTGATTAAGCAATCTGTTTGGGTGGGAAAAATTGAGAAGTTTAGCAAGATCAAGCACTTCTTCAACCGCATCTAGCAACCTGTAATGACACATTTAGAATCACCTTCCACTAATAAGCAACAAAGATTCAAGCACACAACTTCTCACAACCCCAACCTCAACGCAAGCAACTCAATCTCATTAATAGAACAAAAGCCGGCTAGGCCAGCAGAATCAAGTGACAAGATAGATTACATCTCTGATGACACCTCCAATACTAGATTGACTTGGATTACCCATCGTTCCACGATTTAAGTTAAGAATAAAGAGTCGCGGTGGTAGAAAGTACCAAGATGAGATCTTCTAAGAGGAAGCAACCTAAGGAAGGGCTATAAATTTCCAATTTGACATGATGAAAATGATGGGACTGCATTGAAAATAGGAAGGTTTGACACCCAAGAAGTGTTAAAAATCACACCTCATCAATCAAATAATCCGAGGAAGATCTACTATCAAAGAATCTCACGTTCATCTTCGACGAAAGAACCCAATTGATATGGAAAAAAAAAACAGATAATATCCACATTAATCTTCCTCTGGCCAAACCAACTAACAATATGCAAACATCAAATAGTGCACAAAGAGAGACCAACATAATCCACCTACAATCATGATAGGATCTGTAGATCCTTGTTTACGAGGAAGAAAAAAAAATAGAATGGATATGTGGGAATATTGTCGTATCCCAATATAAGGGTCGACCACCACTATATTAATAGTGAGTATTGCCTAATCAAAGGCCCTAATTACAAGCTATGTTATATCTCATCATAAGCTGAAAAGGAAAGTCTACATATGATTTGAGTAATCCTATAATTATTGGACGGGAGTTGACCAAATCCACAAAGATACACATGTGGGATATTTTGACTGGGTCTATTATTATGGGCTTTTGGTTATGGGCCTGTCATGATAGATCGTTGGATCTCTTTGAATGTTCGCACTCCCCCTCAAATTGATGCAAGGTGGAACAAAGTATCAATTTGGAGATGAAATAATCATGTCGATCCCAGGGCAACCCTCTAGTAAATACATCAACCAATTGTTCTTTGGAAGAAACATGAGGTAGACACAGTTCGTTAGAGACATATATTGAATGAAGTGACAGTCAATTTCTATGTGCTTAATTCGCTCATGGAAGACAAAATTTTTGGCAATTCGAATGGCACTGGTGTTATCGGCATAAAGAGGAGGCCCATCATCTTCGCTAAATTTAACAGTGAGTTCAATGGGTGTGGCAAATGGTTTGGCATCACCGAGTCGTGCTGACTGAAGTACATCATCAGCATATTTGTTTTGTACCACCCAAATACCATCCTTGTTTCTAGAAACTTCGAGCCCAAAAAAATACGTAAGGGGACCTAGATCTTTCATCATGAAAGAATTTAGGAGATGAGTTTTGAGGGTGGAAATGCCCACCGTATCGTTGCCACTGATTATCATATCATCAACATAAATCAAGAGAATGCTACACCCATAGGAGGTTCTTCGAATAAATAGAGAATTATCATTTGGGCTTTGAAGAAAATTTGCTGTAAGGATGGCAGAGCGGAACTTATCAAACCAAGACTAGGGAGCCCATTTGAGACTGTATAAAGACTTCTTCAATTTGCAAACATGACATGGTGGACATGCATATCCTGGTGGAGGACGCATATAGACAATCTCCTTGAGGTCGCTATGCAAAAAGGCATTTTTGACATCCATTTGCCACAAAGGCCAATTACGAGCTGCTACAATGCCAAGAAGGCAGCGCACTGCAGTCATTTTGGCTACAGGGGCAAATGTTTCTTCATAATCAAGACCATACTCCTGTTTATAACCCTAGGCAACCAGTCGTGCTTTGTAGTGATCAATACTGCCATCAGGTTTGAATTTGAGGGAATAAACCCACTTGCTACCAATGATAGAGGTATTCGATAGAAGAGGCACCACCTCCCAAGTGTTGTATATCTCGAGAGCTAATAATTCATCTGTCATAGCATCTTGCCAACATGGAATGTTAGTAGCTTAAGAATGAAAAGTTGGAATAGGGGTTGGTTCTAAAAATGTAAACAACACGGGAAAACCATATCAAGCTGGGGGAATGGACTCACGACTTAAGCGTCGCAAAGTAATGTTATATTCATTATTAGTGTCATGTACTTGAAGATCCCACCTAAGTGGTGGATCATTGGTGAGAGTAACTGGAGCCAAAATAGCTGGAGGCGGGAGTTTGGTGCGCCGCTAGCAAACTTGAGTACTCAGTGGAGAGGAAGTAGGCGTTGAAAATTGAGGCAGATAAGAGACTTGTATATTAGGACGAGGACTAGACGAATAGAACAAAATGTGTTCCAAGAAAACAACATTCCGTGAGATAACGTAGATGGCGTTCCTTGTGATCGTAACAAAGGAAGCCTTTGTACTCATCACTGTAACTAACAAACATGCAGCGAGCAGCCTGTGAGGATAACTTGTTCTACTCAAGGGATGGGAGATGAACAAAGCATAAACAACCGAAGACCCTCAAATGTGAGTATGCTAGTGGGTGACCACATAAGCACTCAAAAGGAGAGAGATTACCGAGGCCAATACTGGGAAGCCTGTTGTTGATGTGGGTAGTGGTATGTGCTGCTTCACACCAAAATTTAGGTGAAACTAGGGACTCAACAAGAAGGGTCCTGACAGTTTCTGGGAGGTGACGATTCTTTCTTTCTGCGATTCCATTCTGTTGTAGTGTGTGAGGGCAACATTTTTGGTAAAGGATCCCTTTATTAGATAAAAATGAGGTGAATTCATTTGATGTGTATTCTCCCCCCGAATCTTAGCGTAGGATCTTAATTGGCTTTTGAAATTGATTGCTCACCATACTGTAGAATTTGCAGAATAAAGAGAAAACTTTAGATTTTGATTTTAAAAGGTATAGCTATGTATACCTACAATGATCATCAACGACTGTTAACAGAATACTTATACCCTAGTCTACCCAATTGAGGAGCAATACCCCAAACATCTATGTGAATAATATCAAAAGGAGCAGTGGCACGTGAATGATGAATAGGAAATGGCAACACATGACTTTTACTCATGCAACAAGTCTCACATTTAGATTGTGCAAAAGAGGTAGACATAATACTAGCCAAAGATTTTTCCAAACAACCAAGTTTAAACAATGAAAGCAAATTTGCATTATTTAAATAACCAAGGCATTTATGTCAAATGGTCCACACTTTATTTGAAACATCTATAGAAGAAGCAAACAGCGAAGGTTGTCCCATGTCCAACAAAAAGAGCCTGCCATGCTTACTCCCCTCCCCGATCACCCTCCCAGTTTGCCGTTCCTGTATGACACAACTAGAGGGAGAGAAGTGAACAAGAAACCCACAATCAATAAATTGGCTAATGGAAATGAGATTAACAACCAAGTTTGGAATAAAATAAACATTAGATAAATTTAGGTTTCCCATAGATATGGTTCCTAGACCAAAGATGGGAAATTGTTGACCGTTGGTCGTGGTGATTGAATCACAGCCTATTTATGGTTTAGTGTTGTGCTACCGAGGTCATATGATTGGAAGCGCCAGAGTCTAGAAACCATGTTAAGGGTGTAATATGGGTAGATTGGGGAGTAGACAAGTGAAATACAAAAAGAGCTATAGGGGAAAAAGACAAACCACTAATACCCATGGAGGTGAATACAGAGGCCACAAATGAAATTATCAGCTATTGAATTTGAGCAGTTATCAATGTGACTGAACCTGTATCGAAGGATGACAGGTCAAGCGGGATGCTCTGTTGAGCCTGAAGAGCGGTTGAGTTGCAATTCTGAGAGTGATCATGTTTCTTTTCTGGCCTGCATATACAATTAGAAATAACATGCCCATGTTGCTTGCAGTAGTTACAAAATAATTTCCTCCCACAGCAGCGAGCCACATGGCCATACTTCTTACACTCCAAGCATTGTAGTTTCTGACCGCGACTAGTGAACATAGTCGTCTCATTATTAGATGATGAAGCAAGTGGTGTCAGAAGCGCCTTTGGTTATTCATTGAGGGGGTGAGTAGATAACAATCAAATTTCTTTGCGAAAAACCTCTT
Source organism: Sextonia rubra (assembly GCA_037013555.1). Classification (NCBI taxonomy): domain Eukaryota; kingdom Viridiplantae; phylum Streptophyta; class Magnoliopsida; order Laurales; family Lauraceae; genus Sextonia; species Sextonia rubra. The sequence goes on along the minus strand of JASUAD010000018.1, from coordinate 8,139,909 downwards.
GAACACATGTATCCAGAGTGGGAGAGAGTTCTCTATTCATAAGGGCAACACGTACCAATTCAAATTCAGATCGTAGATTCATAAGAAACTGACTGACATGTTATTCCTCCTGCAATTTAAGGGCCTAAGGAAAAAAATTCTGCTATAACAGATTGAAGGAGCACTTGATCCCGTTCTGTCCACATGGCTAGGAACCCAATGTAGTATTCTTGGACAGACTTATCATTCTAATAATATCGTGCTAACTCAGTATCCAAGTGGAATCGTCGAGCTTTGTTTTGCTGATAATAAATTTTCTTCATGTGGGCCCACATGTCAGAGGCTTTTGTAAAAGCTTAGAGGACCATTGAGAAAGAGGGATATACCGAGTTGAGGATCCACGTGATGACTTTAGCATTACATTGGCTCCACGAGGCACTAGAATTGTCATCTGTTTTGGATGTAATAGTGAAACTGGTAGCAGGTTTTGGGGTGGTTCCATCCAAACACCCCAGCATTCCTTGTCCTTCGATATAATTTTTAAGATGAAAGGCCCAAGACATAGTTGGTTCCATTAGACTTGACAGAGATGACCTTGATTTTATCCATTTTTATACTCAAAGAAAGGCTATGAAGAATGTGGACAGATCTGGAGCAAACTACAAAATGCAGTAAAAAATCGGAAAAAAAAACTAGGCTGGGCATCCAAAATTCTACAATAGACTAAAGATTGGCGCCCTCAAGAGGATTGTTTTCCTCGATCAGACTTCCAAGGCATGTTGCTGGTCTAATTTCGCAACCCTTGGAAGAGGAACCAGCAATTTCTAATGGTCTGATTGAATATTACAGCATTCAGACTAATACAGTTCGTGAAAACTGGCAAAACACACAAGTGGGTAAATCACTGACCTCTAGGAGAGATAAAATGCTAGAAAAATGTGGAAAACTCTTAGGAATAATGGTTGACCAAAGTGGTGCAGTTTGCTAGAGATGCTGTGATCGCGAGGTGGGGCCCACTGTTGATCAGATGATATATGGCCATCAACTGTATGAAAGGAGATGACCAGAATCTTTTGATTGCAAAAACTAGTCTGAATGGCTAAGATGGGTCCTCTGATTGCTACAAGCAATGTTCCTCAAGCTTGCTTCCTTCTTGGTTGGTTGGAATATGAAAAGAGATAAACTAGCCGTCTCTTTTGTAGAATACCGGACAACAGTAATAAGGAAGAATCACAGTAGATGCTTGAAGGGGCTAGGAGCACAGAGCCTGGAGCTCTGATACCATGATAGGATCTGTAGATCCTTGTTTACGAGGAAGAAGAAGAACAATAGAATGGATATGTGGGAATATTGTCGTATCCGAATATGAGGGTTGACCACTGTATTAATAGTGAGCATAGCCTAATCAAAGGCCCTAATTACAAGCTATGTTACATCCCATCATAAGCTGAAAGGGAAAGTCTACATATTATTTGAGTAATTACAATCCTATGATTATTGTACAGGATTTGACCAAATCCACAAAGATACACATGTGGGATATTTTGACTGGGTCTATTATGATGGGCTTTTGGTTATGGGCCTGTTTTGATAGATCTATGAATCTCTTTGAATCTTCACAAATCAAACCAACTCTTCATGGACCTCAACAAAGAACAAGCCACCCTACAATTGAGAAAGAGATGATCCACTGTCTCTCATCGGCTAAGAAGGCATTAATCATAATCTTGCCATTCTTTTATAGATTGTCTATAATCAGGATGCTACAATCAAACCAACTCTTCATGGACCTCAACAAAGAATAAGCCACCCTACAATTGAGAAAGAGATGATCCACCATCTCTCATCAAACAAGAAGGCATTAATCATAATCTTACCATACTTTTATAGATTGTCTATAGTGAGGGTGCTACCTCTCAAAGCTAGCTAGGCAGAAGTCCTGAACTGAGGCGAGGGAGGGGGAAGGGGGGTCATCTTCTTTAAGTTATACAAAGAACTCACCTCAAAGGACCTACCTATCAAGAATTTATGAATTTAAACAAAGAAACAATTGAGAAGCTATCATCTTGAGACAGGCGGCTACACGTTGAGGCAGGTGGGTGCAGTCGCACCCGTGAGATTTGAAAAACTCCCATGACTGTATTGGTCGTACGGCCCATGCCCACCTTCCAAATGGATCCCGCCTCACCCTTGCAGCAACGGCTGAGACAGTTAATGCCTAAGGGCCTGTTTGTTTATTTCCCTTCAATGTAAAGTTAAAGTCATCTCTCATTTCACCACACAACTACCCAAAAGAGTCAAATCAAAATACCACATCTCCAAAAAATTCTTTTACCTTTTTACAAAAAAAAAGTCAAAAAATTACTTTTTTATTCCACTAACAAACAAAAAATTTTCACTTTTTACACAAAAAGTCAAAAAGTCACATTCACTTTTTACTAAAAACAAATACCAATCATTGAATTGATTTAAGCCCTCTTATTTTTTTATCTTTTAAATTTACCATTCACCTCACTTCACTCCACCAGTTAAATAAACAAACGGGCCCTAAGGAACTCAGACGATAAGGCAGAGGAGAAAGGAGGAAAAAAAGGGAGAGAAAGAGAGAGGAGAGAGAGAATGGGGAGAATGAGAAAAGAAGAAGAAAGGAAAAGACCGAGAGGAGATAGAGGGAGGAAGAAAGAGAAAGGAAAAAATGAAAAATAGGGGATCAACAATTGTTCTAGAAAAAAGGAGATGGGTTTGGGGTTGTCATATGATGTCGAGTTCAAATGTTGTAATCATGACTGTAGATGAGATGAATAAAAGGAAGAGGGAAGAGGAGATGATGAGGGGGTGACAAAGACAAGTGAGTTCTTTGTTGTAGCTATGATGTACGAACTTGCGAGTCACTAGAAATCCATTGTGAGGCCCACAAAATGATAATCTAAACCATTCAAAGTGAATGCCAGCCCCTCCTCTGACATCATAAATTTCATTTCAATAGAGGTGGGTCCCACCATTCGATTGAGTGCATGATAGAAATGTGGTTAACTAAATATCAAGAATGCACGAACTAGACTCCATCGTGGGGCCCACTTAGAGATAACATACACCATTCAAGATGAATCCTATACCCTTAGGGGATATATGCTAAATTTTCATAACAATAGGAGTGGGGCCATCATACGATTGGACAACAGGAGGACAGCGAAAGAATGGTTGGAATTTTCAAATCACCATATTGTGCCCTACAAAAATGAAAATCTTGGGCCTGCCGCTATCATGGGAGCCAACCCAAATCGCACTACCTGAGCTATCATCTGGAATGTAAACCTCGCTAAGCAAATGCAACAAAGAAAGTACTTTCCATTCCTCCTCTTTAGTTAGGTTTCTTCTAAACATTGGGCCCAACACAATATGTCTACCATTCTTTTCCATGTAGCTACCAATTCTCGCATCCTATCTGGGTACATGAATAGCAGCATAAATTGAGAAGCCAAGTTACTTCACTAGCCCATTTATCTAGCCAAACGGAAATTTTCTCACATGAGCCTACTTTGAACCTGTAATAATAATAATAAAAAAAAAGTTAACTTTCATGGAAAGGATACCCCTCCACAAAGCATAAGCCAAGAAGCCACACCTTGGATATCCCAGCCATCCCTTGACACTCCATACTTATGATGAATGATAGTTTTCCAAAGATTCTGAGAATCATCCTAGATCCTCCATAACCACTTGCCTAGAAGACCTTGATTCACTTTCCTGATTGACAAAGCCCGAGAACACGTTCTTTATTTAATTTGCAAGCTATTTTCCAATCTGCCAAATGTTGTTTTTAGAAACTTCCCTTCCTTGCCAAAAAAATCACACTAAAATACCTCTAATATATTGATCACTGCCACAAGGCATATGAAGATAGATATAAAGTACACTGATAGATTAGGTAATGCCAACTGAATAAGAGTAATCCACTCCCCTAGAGAGAAGTAATTAGCTTTCCAACTAGACAAAAAAATTTCCATCATTTCTATGATCAGATTACAAAGGGATTTTGAAGCATTCCCACGAGGAAATGATTTTCATTCTACACTCTTTATTTTTTATTAAGTTTATTTTTTAATGTATCAGTTCTTTAGGGCAACAAAGTAATAACAATGCAATGCAGGTGATTTACCCTTTTTTTTAGATTTAAAGTAAACCATCTTCAAAGCCTTGTCACAACTATGTTGGATCAGCTATATGACTTTTGTTTCTCCATTGCAGTTTATCCTATGTGGGAATTCATGTTTAAATTATGAAAAAAGTTTTATGCCGGCTGGCAACCTACCTAATGCATATCTCATCCTTTAATGCAGATCTCATCCTTCCAAAGTTGGTTGCATGTCTCTTGTGTTAACATTAGGCCCATGTAAAATAGTAGCCCATTCACACTAAATGGGCCTTAACCCATTATACTAGTAGAATCTAAATAGTCAAACAGATGTAATCATGTACACCTTTTCTTTCTTTTTTTGTATAATATTGTAGAGTACAATAGATTGTAATTAGGTAGGTTGAAGCCTTGATTAAGGCAACTTGGAGTTATAAGAGGGAGCATCTATTGACTCCCAGGATAACTTTTCCCTTCTCAATATTCTCTCTTCATTCTCATGTTTCGTGTCATTTTGCTCTACTACATATGAAGTGTCATGGTATCAGAGCCCATGCATGGAAAATTGTTGTTGTTGATCTCTTCTCAATAGAGATAAAAGGTTGCCATCCCTATGAGGAACCCTCAACAGTTCCAGCGTCATAATATAGAGCATATCAAGGTGTGATCCATTTGCTGATCACTTCTACACAAACGAAAGGCACCATTAGGGTCAACTGGAGGTTCCACTTTTTTGAAAAAAAATTTGGAATTTTTCGATAATTAGAATTAGGCCATCTTCCCTCATTTATGGTTTGAGGAAATTTTGCACTCTTTTTAATCAAATCGGCACAACTTTCTGGATCTTTGGAATTTCTTCATGAAATTTTGTTGAGTGGATTGACATTGAGATACCAACAAGGTACTGTGCACTAATCCCAATTCAGATCATACTGTGGGGCCCACGTGATCATTTGATCACAATTTTGGAGGACACCTGGGGTAGGTGTTTCTGTGATATTTTGGGATTTTTCTGCAATATTCTATGATCCATTCACAGATCTGGGATTTCCGCAAACTTCTATAGACTCTGTTATTATTCTGGATGACTCATCTGCATATTTATCTTGCATTATTGGTGATTTAGGCACTTGTGGGTCATTTTCTATTGCTTGTTTTTTGTGACTATAGTTACTGTTCCTCTTTTCCAGTGACTTTCAAAGAACTATCTTGATCATGGATAAAACTGAGATCGCAATAATCAAATTCAATGGCAAAAATTATACATCCTAAGCCTTCCAACTACAGATTTACCTTAGGGCATGTTTAGGGGAGGGGTAGGGTAAAATAGAGTACAGTAAACCCAAAATCAACAAAGAATAATATACGATTGGGTTATGATGACTTTTTGTTTTTAGTTGTTTGATATGGAATCTTTTTAACTTTTTGTATAAAAAGTAGAAATTTTTTTATAATTTAGTGATGACCTTTTAACTTTTTTTGAAAAAGAAAGAGGAAAACTTGAATTTTTTAAAAGAAGAAGGGGGAAGTTTGAATTTTAAAAATTTACTCTACTATACTTTACCCTACCCCTCCCCCAAACATGCCCTTAAGGGTAAAGAACTATGGGGCCATATTGATGGGACAAATGGTAAACCACAAGACAATAAGCACTTGGCCATGAGAGACCAAAGATGCACAAATCATGAGTTGGATCTTAGGATCTGTTGAATCCAATTTATTCTACATCTTCGTCCCTACAAGACTACCAAAAACATGTGAAATTATTTGAAAACTATTTATCAGCAGGAGAACTCAACCTGCAAATTTCACTTGGAGTATGAAATTTCCCAAGTCACTGGGAAATATATCCAACCAAGATTATTACTCCCCAATTTGTTAGCTTATGGACTAACTATACCGAATTGATTTATGAGGATCTTTCCGCTGCCTCCTTGACTACTATCCAACAAATTCATAACACAAGTCTGAGGGATCAGTTCTTGATGAAACTTCAAACGGGATTTTGAAATTGTAAGGTCAAACCTCATGAGCTGTGTGCCTTCTCTTTCCATAGAGACATGCTAGGCAAAACACCTACGTGAAGAACGATGACTTGCCACTTGGGTTGTGCTTACAAAAAAGAGCCCTAGGAGGACCAATTGATGTTCCATATGCTGCACGAGGAAAACCACAGAGTCAGGATATGAGTAAAGTTCAATGCTACAACTACTAGAAATATGGACATGTCTCTCTGCTCAGTGCAATCAAAAATATTGTACCTATTGTAAGATCAAAGGCCATGTTCTTCCATAATGTCAGAGGAGTCCTTTGTATCAAGCTCAGAAAGCCAATCTTGCCACTAAGCACGAGTCCTCATCTGCATCGTCTCTGTTGCTAATACATCTATGCTTTCAATTTCAACTTCACATTCCACTTCACTCACCCCTGAACTGGTCCAATAGATGATCGTAAATGCCCTCTCTGCTTTTGGAGCTTCAAGGAAGACTAAAACCTCATCCACCTGGAATTTTGACTCAAGGGCTTCTAATCATTTGACCTTTTCTTCAAATAATTTATCTCATCTAAGTAAATACGATAGAACCCTCAGAATCAATACCGCAAATGGTGGCAACATTCTGATTACTACTGTTGGTAAAATCACTCATTCTCTACCTTTGAACCATGTGTTTGTCTCATCCGAGTTAACTACTAACCTATTATCTGGCAGTCAACTTGTTGATAACGATTGCTCCGTTTGTTTTTCTCATTATGATTGTATTGTACAGGATCAAGTGTCAGGGAGGCTGATAGCTAAGCAAACTAAGTGCGGGCGTCTCTTTCCACTGCAACTTTCTACTTATGATAGGAATAAATCTGAGACCGCTTTGTTATGTGATTCTCGGAATAATAAAAGCCACTTGTGGCACAAAAGATTAAGACATCCAAATTCTAAGACTTTATTGTTTCTGTTAAACTCTTCTTTGCTTCATGATAACAACAAAATTTCTTTCAATAATGTCTTTTGATTTCACTAGTTGTAAGATGGGGAAAAGTAAAACCCTACCTTTTCCAACACATCACTCTTTAGACCAAAAGAGTTTTGATCTTGTTCACAGTGACGTACGGGGAATTGCGCAAGTACAATCACTCTCACTTTAAATATTTTGTCACTTTCATTGATGATAATAGTCGGTTTACATGGATTTATTTTCTCCACTCAAAATCTAAAATTTTTGCACCTTTTAAAGCATTCATAGCATTTGTTGAAAACCAATTATCCACTTCTATTAAGATCCTTTGTTCAGATTCGAGAGGAGAATATGTGTACACTTCTTACAACAAAAGGGCATTATATCTCAACGAACATGTCCCCACACTCTTAAAAAAAAAATGGTGTCTGAAAGAAAAAAAATTCGACATTTATTGGATATTGTTCATTCATTCCTCTTCGAATCTTTTATTCCTACCTAATTTTGGCCAGAAGCACTTTTGATAATGATCCATCTAATTATAGGTTAACTTCTCCTCGCATTGAAAACCAAAGCGCTTATTTCCGTCTCCTTCAAAAACAACCTACATACTCTCAACCTCACACTTTTGGGTGTGTCTACTTTGTTTATCTCCCTCCATCAGAACGAATGAAATTATTTGCTTAATCAACTCGCTATGCTTTTTTAGGGTATGCTACTAATCAAAAAGGGTTCATTTGCTATGATCCACTAGTAAAACGCATCAAGGTTTCCCAAAATATTTCTTTTTTAAATAGTATTTTTTTTCCAAATTCATGCTCACCCTATTAAATCATGTCCAATTTCCTTTTTTTCCTAATTTTCCTAATTTGACATCTCCTGCTGTCATAAGATTTAAACCTGATATTGTATATGAATGGCGCAGAATGAAAAGAGACACTGCACCGGAGCCATCGATACTATTACCAACTCTACACTCAATCCTACTTTGCCTTCACCACAAGATCCACCAACTCCACTTCGACGGTCCACATGACCTTCGCAACCTCCTAATCGTCTGGGCTTTTCTCATACTTCATTATTGACCACTCTTTCCTCTATTCAAATTCCTCACTCTTATGGGCAAGCGGTTCCTCATGATTATTGGTGACAAGCTATGCAAGAGTAACTTGATGCAGTCAAAGAAAATCATACTTAGGATATTGTGCCGTATCCATCTTTTGTTCACCCTTGGCTCACTGGCTCGCTATAAGGCTCGGTTAGTAGCCTTGAGAAATCAGCAAGAATATGGTATTGATTATGAGGAAACTTTTGCTCACGTGGCCAATATGACTACAGTGCATAATTCTTGCTCTCGCTGCATCTTAATCATGGCCCCTGTATCAGATGGATGTAAAAAAATGCATTCCTACATGGGGATCTCAAAGACGAGGTTTATATGTGACTTCCACTAGACTACACATCAACTTGCAAAAATAATGTTGGTCTATTGCACCACTCATTTTATGGTCTCAAACAGGCATCCAAAGCTTGATTTGAAAAGTTTCGTACTACTCTACTAGAACTTCATTTTTTGCAAAGTCCTTATGATCCATCAATGTTTACACACACTACTACTCAAGGAACTACTATACCCAAAGCATGATTGTTAGTGTATGTCGATGATATCAATATCACAAGCACTCATAGTAACATGATACGCAAGCTTCAATATTCTCTTAGCAAGGCCTTCCATGTGAAAGATCTAGGTCCATTGACCTAGTTCTTGGGCTAGGAAGTTTAGTAGAGTAAAAAAGGAATTTTTCTTCACCAGCAAATATATATCACTAATCTTATTGAGCTAGCAAATCTTCAAGATTCAACTCCTATGGATACACCTCTAAAAGTCAATGTTAAATTACAGAAAGATGAAGGAGATCTTCTTCCTGATCCGACAACTTATCGTCGTTTGGTTGAGAGTCTGGTATACCTGACAATTACTAGACCTAACATATCCTATACTATGAATGTGGTAAGCCAATTTATGACTGCAACATAGCATCTGCATTTGGCCACTATCAAGCGCATCATTCACTATCTTCTTGGTTCTCCAAATTGTGGCCTCTTCTTTTCGGTTGGCACACCTTTCACTCTTACTACATTTTCATATGCAAACTGGGTCGGATGCCTCGACACTTGTTGCTCTACGACCGGCTAGTGTGTTTACATGGGAGAATCTCTTATTTCATAAAAATGCAAGAAGCAAAATAAAGTATCCAAGTTCTCCACAAAATCTAAGTACTGTGCAATATCTTCCGCCTATTCAAAGATTTTTTGGCTTCATGATTTACCTTCTGACATTGGTTTTCCTCAAACAACATCTACCCCTCTATATACTAACACAAGTGCGATCCATATCAATGAAAATCCCATCTTTCACGAGCATACCAAGCATATTGAGGTCGATTGTCACTTCATTCGAGATGAATACAATTGCAAAGTCATCGCTCTTCCTCATATCTCCACAAAACTTCAGTTGCCCAATATTTTCACTAGGCCTTCCAAGGCCACGTCATGAGTTTCTAGTTCGCAGATTGTTGCTAGTCGACCAGCATCAATTTGAGGGGGGATGTTAACATTGGGCCCATGTAAAAAAGTAGCCCATTTACACTAAATGGGCCTTGACCCATTATAATAGTAGAATCTAAAAAGTCAAACAAATGTAATCATGTACACCTTTTCCTTTCCTCTTTTGTATGATATTGTAGCTGTACAATAGATTGTAATTAGGTAGATTGAAGCCTTGATTAAGGCAACTTGGAGTTCTAAGAGGAAGCATCCATCGACTCCCAGGATAACTTTTCCTTTCTCAATATTCTATCTTCATTTTCGCGTTTCATATTATTTTGCTCTACTGTGTAGGAAATGCCAACTCTTTATTATCATTGGAATGCTCTACTTTAGCTAGTGTGGCAGACACATTGTGAGGGATACCATCCCAACAAGTCTCTCCAGGAAGGTTTAAAAACCCAGACTCAGGACCCAACTCGTCTAGGACCGAGTCCAAGTAATCTCGGCAGACTCGGGCAAGTCGGGAGTCCTCCACTGTTGTGCCTAGAAATTTGAAACAAAAGAGAATAAAAAAAAAGAGAGAGAAAAAAAAAACCTGGCCCCAACCCAGACCTAGCCAAGTGGAAAAAGAGAGGAAGAGAAAAAAAAAATACAAGAAGCAGAAAAGAGAAGACAACCAGCATAACAGGATCCCAACACCAGCAGCACAGCAACATCAACAAGACAGGGGGGGGGGGGGGGGGGGGGGCGGGGGTGGTGTGGGGGCGCGAAATCAAAAGAAAAGAAGTAGAGGAAGAAGACCAGCATAGCTGGAGCAATACATATCCAGCCCAGCAGAGCAGCAACACTGCAGTACTGCACCAGCAAGGCAGCAACAGAGCATCAGCACTGCACCTGGCCACCTGCAACAACAGCAGCACAACAGCAGTGCAACAGCAACAGGGCAGCAATGGCAACTCTCTCTCTCTCTCTCCTCCCCCCCCCCCCCCCCCCCCCCCCCGGAAACTAGAAACCTTTCCCATCCCTTTTCTGCCATTGATGCTCAAAACCCTTCCCCTTCTCACCCTTTATAATGCTTCCCCTATTGAAAGTGATTTTACAAAAGAAACCTCCATGTTTTTTATTTTTTAATATTTTTACTTAAGCTGAGTCCGAGTTGCTTGGACTCAATCTGGTAAGTGCCAAGTCCAAAAGTTTTAAAACCACACTCTCTAGTGTGTTGATATCTCCCACAAAGTTCGCAGTAAAGCTTCTCACGATCAATACCACGACCGCCACTAGAAGCTCCACGACTACAACCTCTACCACTTCCATAGAGCTCTGAACTTGGAATCATAATAACCAACAGACAAATTCCCTTGCTTGAATCCAACAATTTCCTTTTTTAATTCCAAAACTCTAGCATTATTCCTTTTTGATCCTAGGCACTCACAACTGAATCCCACAATTCCATTGGAGTATTCAAATATTTGAAGCTCTTCCTAATTCCTCCCTCCATGGAATTCAGGATCCAATTCATAACTACCATGTTATTGGGAACCCAATCTGAATATTTAGGATCATCTTTATCAGGTTCCTTGATACTCCCCTCGATGTAACCAATTCTTCATGTTCCTTCAACAGTCATTCTAGCCAAGTAAACCCAATCTTGCTAATTGGTGCCATCAAAAAGTTCAGGTGTTTTTTTAACATTCAAACTTGCAAAAGTGGGAATTTGTGGAACAGTAGTACTACTCGAATTATCACTTCAGGATTGCATCACAATTGAATTTAGACGAAAAACTGAATTCAAGAAACTGAGTCATTACAAACCAGTGTTCACACAAGCAGCTGCAGAAGACGACAAACTTCCACCAACAACACACACATGAACATCAATGGCCCACACACCAGCATCAACATAGTAAATCAAGGCTTCAGTAACACCACCACAGATTACCAAATACACCACAAGCACCCACAGATCACAAGTCATCCCAGCAGCCACACCACAGATCACCAAATAAACCCCAGACCATCACAAACTCACCACAGAGCACTGTCAAGTATGCCACTCCACTGTCCAGCCACAAGGAATCATAGAATACACCTCACGGCATCTCAAACTCATCCTTGATGCCTCATACACTCTTTTCAAGTCATAGAGAGCATTATTGGACCATAACAGTGACTACACTGTCGATTTGGCACACCCAGAACAGAAAAAACTCCCAGCCAAACCTACACACAGATTTAGCTAGGGCTTGGTCCCTCCAAGCTTCTGTCCTCTTCAAGATCTATACCCCTGGAGTCCTGTATACACAAGTCTTCTAGTTCCCAGAAAACTCTAATACCAAGTTGAACTCTTTGATCTTCCTAGATCTAGGGTTTTACAACAAGGTATCAAAGAAATGGAAAATAAGGAGAAATTAGAAAAAGATGAGAGATGGGAGATGAGGGAATGACCGAAGAGTCGATTAACCAAGATGGTTAGTCAACCCTTACAATTAGGTTATTTTATTAGTTCTGAAAATTACAAAAAACCCTCAAGTTTCTGGTATTTACACAAAGGCCCCTAGTTCACCACATTACAAAAAAAAAAAAAAAAAGTCCTACTCCTTGACTTGCAACAACAGGCACAGCTCAAAAAATGTCAACTTGCAACAACAGGCACAACTCAAAAGATGTCACTTTCAAGAATATTCCTTATTTCTCTCAAAATACTCCAGTTGTCCCATAAGAAAACATTGTGTCTCCATGTCACAGAAATGGAACAAGGTGCAATGAAACAAAGTGATCATGTAAAAATCTCCGACGATAAGTAGCAAAGGTATATCCAGAGAAAACATTTGGGTAAACCTCATGAGTCATGACCAAAACAAAGATCTAACCCAATCCACTGAATCACCTAGTAGATCTTTTTTCTTTGCCTTCGTCCCCTAGTTAGAATCACCTTGTAACTCTTTCTCTTTACCTTCTTCCTGAGCTACCCATTGCTTTACACAGAAGAAAAAGAATTTGCTAAATGCATCTTATCAAATGGAATTATAATGCATGTGAAATTTATATAATATGCAAAAGACATCAAGGTTTGAATTTAATCAAATAGCTCACATCTAGTGAGGCATCAATTCATGCATGCAACAAATTCCAAAAGATTAATGACACCAGCAAACAAACCACAGGCCAGCATACCTCGTCACCAGGAGTTGATCATTAACTGGACAGAGTGCAAGACTTCTCAACTTTCTCTTGTGTTGACTAGAGATGTGAATAGCGGGTTGAAAACGGACAATGCAGGAGGATTCACAGCTACGTATCAATGGAATCAAGTCTTTATGTTCTTTCTGTTCTGCAATGATTAGAAACAGTTATTGACATTAAATTATCCATGGTAAGAATTGCAAATAATGCATTAATATGAATGAAACAAGATATAAGTACATATATATATATGGGTACAAGGAAACGAGGTGCAATAATTGTAGCCTACCTGGATGAGGACCAATAAATAGATGTAACAAAATGTGAATGGGAAAACAAAAAACCCCTTTCCAGAAAGAAAGGGGAAAAAAAAGGGAAAAGAACCCAGACTGCTCTAAACTGCTCAAGTTGAGTTGGAATTATGAAACGTCATCCACCCTTATCCATGTAACGATCTACACAACCTACTTTCACAGGAAAACAACCAAATATGGAAGTTCAAAAGCAACCTTATATGAGACAGTTTGTGGGGCCCACTTTCAGTTTTTTTCCTCCTCTAGATAATGATTTTAAGCAGAAAATTGGATAAAGATGAATAATGGACACACACACACACACACAGAGGAAGAGTAGCAAGAATGTCATGTATTCTAGTGGCAAATCAGATAACCATCAAATTCTAGAGTTAGAAAGGTAGTTTTTCAGCTATGTATTGAAAAGCATGTGAAATGAACCCCTTGTCACATGGCCAAAAGCCTACAACCATTCTCCTAAGGCATAGTTTCAACATGCTCCACTTTTTCAATGTGGCTACAATCATCTAGACAGGATGAAAGTTCACATCCCAAATCTGCAATGGCTCCTTCAAATCTCACCTCCGTAAGATACACTAAAGTGAGCTCACAAAAAACCAATACCATAGCGGTAGGCTGAGATGATGACAAAACAAAAGCGAGAAAGAGAGATTTAATGCAATAACTTCTACATAAGCTAAAAATAGTAGCCTATTCATTGATTTGAAAAAAAAAAAGGAGAATAAGTTTACCTATCTTTCTTTTCATCGCTTTATCTTGCAATTCAACAATTTTCTTCTCAGGAAATGATGCAGGAGACACATCTCTTTTTGGTTTACTGGACTGAGTAGAAACAGATGCCAATGATCCACTCCCAAGACCAATTGATGATCTAAAATTAGCCTTAGCCTCCGTCGTTTTTGGAGGCTGTGCAATCTTGGGGTTCACTGCAGGAATAAGAAGTTGAGGCTTGGATTGGGCTTGCATTCGAGAAGATTTTTCATCAATATGCATAGGGCTTGCCGATCTATGCTCAACTTTCACATCGCTGGTACCATTGCTAACAGCTTTTCCTGATCCTGTTTCACTGCGTTGCGATCTCAAACGAGCCAACTTCTTTTTGGAATCCTGTAGTCTCTTCTCTGTTTCCTCTAGCTTCATGATTTTGATTAACAAAAGATAATTAGGAAATCATTTCTAGTAACACAAACTGCAGAGAATTGGAAGAAAGCGTGAGAACTAAAATTATGTGTGACATATAACCAAAAGAAATACAAGAAGGAAGGCGAACAAAAAAGAAAAGAAAAGGCTTAATCAAATTATGCACCTTGGAGAAAAAAGCCTTATATTATAGACCTCCTTCAACCAAATTTAGTTTCAAAGGCCCTTCATAAAAAAAATTAAAAAATTAAAAATTAAAAAATTAAAAAATTAAATAAAGAACTTGATCAGTGATTCAAAGAAAGCATTCAATAAGAGAGTTTTAAAAAATGAAGTTACTGGTTTTCTGCATCTTGGAGAAACACAATTACAGGGTTCCATATAAAAAAAAATCATGAAATTCTCCCTCATAACAATTTCATTTTCCTTCCATGATAATTCTCATCCTAATAACCTGGTGAACTCTAACCCTCAAGACTTACGAAACCATCATTGCATAAACTACCCTTAAAACTTCCAATCCAGGTTTAGGCTAGAGATGATGGAATCTCACAAAATCTTTTGGAATCACCATCATGGGACTTGAAGACACTGTTTTAGTTTAGCCACAACTCTCAATGTATAATCTCACCAAAAAACATAGCTTCCATTCCTGACAACAGAAAAACATAGTCTGTTTTAGAGCTAGAAATGCAAGAAGTACATTGCTCAAAACCATAGTCTGTTGACTTATGATCCAATACCCAATACATAGAATAGAAATAAATTATATGGCCAATCTTCTTGAAATCGATAAGCCCCAGTGTAGTTTCTGTTTTTCTGCTATCCAATTTACCACACCGAGATTTTATAATAAAAAAGAAAGCATCAGATCAGATTAGATCAGATTGGGAGAGTCTGGCTTCATGAATAATGAAACTATCAATAACGTATGATTATGATTGGGGGTGGATGGGGAGATTTAGATATAAAAACTAATAATAATAGATGATGAGTGTGATGTGATGAGAAAAGGCAAACCTCATTTTTGTAATAGAGGAGCTTCTTCTTGAGGTGATCGACCTCCTTGGACCTGTGCTCTATAAGGGCCACAAGAGCCTCTTCCTGCTCCTCCAACGACATCTCGCTTTCATTCTCTCCTCGGTCATTGTCCTCCTTCTCAACTTTAGGCTTCTTCAGGGGCATCATCGAATCCATCTCCTTTGTTGTGCTTTGCTGTATTTCTGTGGACACTTCTTGTCAATGTCTATCAAACCCTCTCTACCAGCAGCTCAACAATTCAGAGACGAAGAGACACAAGGGGGATTTCGCATTTTTGTTCAATGTTTCTTGCTTTATTTTTCTAATTTTACTGCTAAGTTATGTGAAATATTTTCGTCTCTTTTTTGGGAAAATTTCAAACTAGGACCTAAGTTTTTGGAAAATTTCAAAACAGGACAAAATTAAAATTAAATTTCAAAATAGGCCTGATGTTATCCAAATACATTTCAATTTCAATTGAGGACATTCGGTGAAATTGGTTCTTGGCGGACAATTTCTAGAGGTCATTTTTTAAAATACCAAAAACACCCTTAAGCATAAGTTTTAAGAAAGAAAACAGAGAAGGCTTCTTCCTCCTCTCGAGTTTTCTTCTTTCTCTACTTTTCTTCTTCGCCCAGCTAGCAGATCATCTTCCCTTCACCTTCTTTCTCCTTTCCTGTCATCCCTCTATTTTCTTCCCCCAGCCAGTTCATCATCTACCCTTAAGGTATAGAAACTACTTGAAGTGCCCTCACACCCCTCTCTCGGTCATGCACATGAAGTGCCCCATCTCCATCTCAAAGAAAAGTCCCAGGCCAACTTGCTGTCAACAAACTTGTCTAGAACCCAAAACGCATTAGCCAGAGCCAAGCTAACTCTGCCCAGTCATCCTCATCGTCCCAACCACCATTCTCATCTCTCTCCCCTTCTTGTTTTCTTCCTTCCCTTTTTGTCTGGCCTCTTTCTTCTCCTCGATCCTATTCTTTCCTCCACTCCTTCTCCCTGCTGAAAAACCAGCAGCATCCGATGCCATTCTCGGTAATGCATCACCCATGTGAACTCAGCCATTGTGACATTCTGGAGTCCCACATCGACTATAAAGAGAAAAGTAAATGAGTTTATATATAGAGCTTGCACCCTTACCTTGTATGAGGCCTTTTGATGGGTTGAGGCCCACCAAAAACAAAACCGTGAGGCTCATGGGCCAAAACGGACAATATCATGCATACGTGTAGGGGTGAGGCGTTAAACTTTCTCTGCAACCCAACCCATCTGTTGAGATGCCCACAGCATATCAACCCAAATCAAGTGACCAAGATAGAAACCCATAACGATATTCTCTAACATCATGAGTTAGGGAGTAGTTGCTAGTTCATCATCTTCACCATCCATTCTGTCACTACCATCACATCCACTTTCTTCATCATCATCGAGAAGGTTCATGATAAGTGCACCCCAAAAAAATGTTCCATCTCTATAGGAGGGTGTTCCAAGCAAGTGTAGAAAATTTTAGGTGGGTTCACACTCAATACGAGCACTTAATAAGAAGGTGCACAGAAAATAAAATTTGCTTCACTTACAGGTGAATAATACAAAATGGAGCACTCTTCGCTTTTATTTTCTCATTTGTCACTTTTCATTCATATGACCCACTCATACAAAATTCTCATGCTGCGAATGGGCATAAGGAACCTATAAATATAACCCATGCACAGAAGGGTCTTATGGTAACAGATGGGCCATGTCGAGTCCCAAATTTTTTATATTGGGTCATACCGGTTTGTCGGGTTTGAGTTAGGTTAAGAGGGTCAAATGGATTGAATTAACACAATTGGGCCTGAGTTATTGGACCCTTTTAGGCCAAAGGACTCTTTTTGGAATTTCATAAAACTCACTAAGAAGCAGGGTGCCCTTCTTTGTAATTTAGAAAAATCTTCCTCTTAATATAAACCCTTAGGGTTTTCCCCATTCTTCCATCTTCCTCCTCTCTTCTGCAACCAAGCCCTAGAAGTTCTCCAGGGGGAAAACCAAGGTTGGATCTTCTGCTCTTCATATTTGCTTTTGGCTTGGAGATTCAGGCAAATGGATAACTGTAAACAATGGCTTTTGGTTATTTGTAATATCTTTTTGTTGTTTATTGGATAATATGCTTTTAGTAGGATTTTTTCGTTAGATTTAAACTTTCATATGATTTCATTGTTTTGATTTGGTACCTTGATTTAGATTAATAATGGAGATTTGATTTCTTCCTTTTATGTAATATAAAATATATTTTTCAAAAAAAAAAAAGAAAAAAGTGCATTGCCGCTGCCTGCGCTGGGCAGGCAGCAGCGCCTGCTGCCTGGCCAGCCAGGCAGGCCCGGGCCGGCTGGGCAGCGGCCTGGCCCGGCTGGGCTGGGCTGCCTGCCTGGTGGCCCGGGTCGCGGTTGGGCCGGGTTTTGACGGGTTTGGCCCATTTTGTTTTAAATATATATATAACAATAATAATAGTAATAATTAAATAAGTAATTAAGGTTTAAGTTATTTGTTTAAAAGGATTTAGGAAGTTGTGTTTTAATTAATGGTTTGATATATTAGTAGTGAATTGATTTTATTATTTGATTCTTAATCATGAATTATTATAAATTTAGTTAGAATTGTTTATAAACTTAATTGAGGTTTAATTACTTATTTAGATTGAATAGAATTTAATTAAGATTTATTTGGGAGTGAGTAAGTCTTAATTAAAAAGCATTTGAATTCCTAATTTGGATTTTTATATTGAGTTTAAATGTTGAATTTGAATCCGCGATTTAGATCCTTCATTTTATGTAAAATGATAAAGTATTTTATTATGCACAACAATGTTAATTAAGAGTTTAATCGTTTCCTCTCCTTTGTTATCATAATTTGATTTAAATTTGGATTTGGGATTTGAACATCTTTTACACAATTTGTAAAATTCACTAAATATATATATAATTGGATTAGATGAATTATGTCTTTTAGGAAAGTTAGTTGAATATTCACATGAGAATTATACTAAATGCAGAATGGGAATGTGAGGTTCGAAATGCACTACATGATAGGCACCAAAAGTAGGATATCAGCATCATGGACTCACATTTTCATTGTAAAAGAGGGTTGGTGCTCATGTGTATATTTAATTAACTATGACCATTAGGGGGTTTAGTGCTTACCCTCAGAGAAACTGGAATTGACACGTATACATAATACATTTTCAATTATAAAAGTTTACGTACCCAAATTGATATTGGTTTGAATATTGGGATTAAGGGTGTCACATCATGATTCATTCTGCATATGTATATGTATGTATTTGTAAATATGCACATTATATATATCTCTGACCGACTGCAATTCGGAGGTGGACGTGCGCCATCGGGTCAGCGTGTACTATGGATTATAGCACATAGCTGTGCCTTCTGTTATTATCTGCGGGATTACCCGATTCTATTATTATCTACGGGGATACCCGTTTTTGTTATTATCTGCGGGAATACCCGATTCTGTTATTATCTGCGGGACTACCCGTTTCTATTATCTGTATGCGGGATTAGCCGTTTCTGTATATTTAGTCGCGAGAATACTCGTTTCTGTGCATTCATGCCATTGGGGTTTACATCTGATATATTGTGGGTCATAACGAATACTTATGTTTAATTCAGTTGATTAATCCATTGCTTGCAGTTTACCCCCTTGCCAGATTACGTCAATCTAACCCACTATTTTTGGTGTCTAGGTCCCGTTACCGGTGTCGAACCGGAGGTCAAGCGATGTAGGGGATCCCGCCAGATGGCGGAGTTATTGAGTGGGGCACCGATAACATCATTTGAAGTGTCCTAGAGTTGGTGCAGAGATCGGAATGTTAAATTATGTACTATAGTCATGTTTGAGCCATTAGTTTATTTATTAAATTTATTTGTTTTGAAATTATAACTTTAATTGTTATGCTTCGAAGCACTTGACCTTGATTTTTATTATAAAATGAGATTTGTTACATGGTTATTATATGATATCCGTCTGCGATGAGTATGGATTTTAGTTCCGCGGGTGATTATGGTTGCTTGATCACCAAGTATAGCCTCACGAAGGACTTCGATCCACCCGGAATTGGGGCCCGTATTGTTTATGTTAGAAAAATTTTAATTAGTCCCAATTCTCACACCCTTGGAACCGGGTTTTAGATCCGGCCTAGTTTTGGGGGTGTGACAGGCCACGTTTCAACCACATCGTCATGTGCAAAGGCGTTTGCCCACCTCGTGATGACGATATGAGACGAGAGCGAATGATCGTGTGAGACGTGGTTATCTCGGATCTCACATGATCATGTCGGTTAAAAAAGGAGGTGGGACGTGGTCCATCCGAAACGATATGATCAAGTCGGCTATGCAAAAGGTGATGATGGAATGAAATGTGGTGCCCTGGACTTTTCAAAGTCGGTATTGCCAGCAGTAAGAAGAGAAACAGAAGGAGAGAAACAGAAGGAAAAGCAAGGAATATGAAAGAAGGATATGCAGAAGGGAAGGAAATAGGAGAAGAGGAAGGAGAACTGGGTTTGATCTTAGTTGGGCTTGGTTTTGGGTTAATAGTTCCTTTGGTAGAGGAAAGGAGGCAAGAAGGGAGAATCATAAATAAGAAGAAAAGGTGCGGAAGAGAAGCAAAGGAGAGGAAAGAACAGTAAAGCAAAAGGAGGAGATGAAAACAAGATAAATGAAGAAGAACATGGCTGTCACATCCCCAAAACTGGGCCGGATCCAAACCCGGTTCCAGGGGTGTGAGAATTGAGGCCAATTAAAAAATTTTTTTTCTAACATAAACAGTACGGGCCCCAGTTCCTGGTGGATCGAAGTCCTTCGTGAGGCTATGCTTGGTGATCAGGCAATCATAATCACACGCGGAACTGAAATCCATTCTTATCGCAGATGAATATCATATAACAACCATGTAACTAGTCTCATTAATAACGAAATCAATGTCAAGTGCTTCGAAGCATAATAATTAAGATTACAATTCCAAAACAATTAAACTTAAAATTTGTAAACTAATGGCCCCAAACATGGCCTTACTACAAAACCTAAGATTTTTTATCTCTGCACCACACTAGGATACCTCAGATGATATCATCGGTGCTTTACTCAACAACTCAGCCATCTGGCGGAATTTCCTGCGTTGCCTGACCCTCCGGTTCGTCACCGGTAACGGAACCTAGACACCCAAAAGTAGTGGGTCAAATTGACATAATCTGGCAAGAGGGTAAACTGCAAGCAATGGATTAATCAACTAAATTAAATAATATATTCATTATGAATCAAAATAAATCAGATGCAAACCCCAATGGCATGAATGCACAGAAACAGGTAATCCCGCGGATAAATATACAGAAACGGGTAATCCCGCATACAGATAACAGAAACGGGTAGTCCCGCATACAGATAACAGAATCGGGTAATCCCGCAGATAATAATAAAAACGGGTAGTCCAGCAGATAATAACAGAAACGGGTATTCCCGCAGATAATAACAGAAGGCACAGCTGTGTGTTATAATCCATAGTACACGCTGACCCGATGGCGTACGTCCACATCCGAACTGCAGTCGGTCAGATATATATATGTGCATATTTACAAATACATATGTATGTAGATGTAGAATGAATCATGATATGACACCTTTGATCCCAATATTCAAACTAATATCAATTTGAGTATTTCGACTTTTAAATTTGAAAGTGTATTATGAATGAGTGTTAATTCAAGTTTTCTGAGGGTAAGCACTAACCACCTAACGGTCATAGATGGTTAAATATACACATGAGAACCAACTCTCTATCACAAGGAAATGTGAGTCCACGGTGCCGTTATACTATTTTTGGTGCCTATCATGTAGTACATCCCAAACCTCACATTCCCATTCTGCACTTAATCTAATTCTCATATGAGCATCCAGCTAAGTTTTCTAAAAAGGACATGATTTATCTAATCCAATTAGGTATATTTAGTATGTTTTACTAATTGGGTAAAAGATGTTTAAATTACAAATTCAGATTTAAATCAAGTTATGATCAAAGTGGGAAAGGGAATAATTAATTCCTTAATTATCATTGTTGTGTATAAATACACCTTATTATTTTATACAAAACAAAAGGTACACAGCTCGGATTATGAATTAGAATGTAGACTCAAGTTAAATCCCAAATTAGAATTTGAAATACATTCTAATTAAAAATTTAATCATACAAATTACATCCTAGTTAGTATATAACAAATCCCAATTTGATATTAATGTCAAATAAAAATTCTCAAACTACTTTTTATAACAATCAAAATCGAATTTTCTTATCATATCCAATTTAATAATTAATTAACATAACCACATATTCAATAATCTTCTAAACTAATAATCACATTATAATACTTAAATGTTTATAACTAA
Source organism: Sextonia rubra (assembly GCA_037013555.1). Taxonomy (NCBI): domain Eukaryota; kingdom Viridiplantae; phylum Streptophyta; class Magnoliopsida; order Laurales; family Lauraceae; genus Sextonia; species Sextonia rubra. Next base: position 8,118,203 of record JASUAD010000018.1, on the reverse strand, counting down.
TAACCTAAAATTTTAATTACATGTATATATAATTAATTTTTTTAAAGGGCAAGTGGGCCCAACTTCGTCAGCCACCCGACCCAGCCGCAACTGGGCCCAGCAGCACCTGGGCCGGGCTAGGCCTGGTAAGCAGTGCTGCTGCTCGGGCAGCAGCGCCTGCGCTGTAGCTTGGCAGCGCAGTGATGCTGCGTCGTATATATATATATATTTTTTAAACAAAAACAAACTTCATATTTATGAAAAAAAAGAAGATCAATCTCTAAGATTAATCACAAATCAAAGTATGGAACCTGAGCAAAGAAATTACACAGAAAGTTTAAACCTAAGTGAAGAAATCCTACAAAAGAGCATGTTAACCAACAGGCAACTAAAACAAATTGCAAGAACCAAAAACTATTATTTCAGCTATCCACTTGCCTGGATCTGGAAGCCAAAGCAGATATGAAGATCAAAGCTTAGAAGATCCCACCTTGGTTTCCTCCTTAGAGAGCTTCTAGTGTTTGGTTGAAGAAGAAGGAAGAGGGTTGGAGAATGGGGAAAAAACCCTAAGAGTAGAGTTTATATAGAGAGAGGGTTTTTCCATATTACAAGGAAGGGCTTCTTACTTTCTAGTGGGTTTTAAGAAATTCCAAAAAGAGTCCTCTGGCCTAAAAGGGTCAATTAACTCAGGCCCAATTGTGATAAATCAATCTATCTGACCCTCTTAACCTAATTCAAATCCGACAAATCGGTACAACCCAATATAAAAAAATTAGGGACTTGACAGAAAGAAGAAGAAAAAGGGAAAAGGCATGGCAGGCTGATGAAGATGGTGTTGTGGCTATGCATGGCCAAGAGGAAAAGAAAGAGGGTGGGGCAGTGGTGAAGAATGAAGATGGGTACATATGCGCATGAATGGAAAGTTGCAGGTGGTTTGGCCAAGTGCCACAAGGGAGAAAAATAAGATAAGTAAAGAAGAAGAATGAGAAGAAAAAGAAGATGGGTTGTTGCTGTGTTTGGCAAAGGAGGAAGAAGATGAAGATGGGCTGCTGCTGTGTTTGGCAGAGGATCAGGAAGAAGATGAAAATGGGTTCTGCTTTCTACCATTGATACCTCGTTGAAGCAAAAAGAATGGCGGTGAAAACATGGGTCTGGTTGGTTCCAAAATACAGTAGTAGAGAGAAATGACAATGGCAAGGAGAAGGAGAAAGCACGAAGCAGTGCAGGGTCTGGATTTTGTTTGACCGAAAAGAAAAGAGAGATGATAATGGTAAGGAGGGGTTTGAGTGCACTTCAGGTGGTTTCTATACCTTAAGGAAAAGAAAAAAAAAAAAGAAAATAGGGGAGGAAAATGAAAGGAGAAAGAAGATGAGGGAAGATCATCAGCTTGTTGGGGGAAGCTAAAAAGAAGAAGAAGAAAATAAGAAAATAAGAGAGAAGAGAAAAAAGAGAAAAACTAAGGAGGAAGAAGTCTTCTCCGTTTTCTTTTCTTAAGCTTAAGGGCATTTCAGATATTTAAAAGAATAACCTTGACATAGTGGCCGGCCAATAGCAAATTTCACCGAATGGCCTCAATTAAAATATATTTGGAAAACTTATGGCCAAATTTGAAATTTAGTTTTAATTTTGTCCTGTTTTAAAATCTTCCAAAAATTTAGGTCCTAGTTTGAAAATTTCCTTTTTCTCTGAAAAGGATAGTTCATTAAAGTATCCCTCTTTGTTTCTTTGTTCAATGTACTATAACCTAGCAATGGATGGAGAATCCTATTTTTGAATCATTTGTGTATATTGTTTATTATTCTAGAGGATTTTACTCGAAAACTCCACTTAAATGGCACCTATACTATATTGGGTTTTTAGCACACTAGCTAGATTGGTTTTCAGGGCACTTTTGCATTTAAAAAAACTATTATAAGGGGTGTCACTAGCGATTCTCCTCTATTTTTTTAAGGGAGTTACTAGCAAGTCATTTCAATTATTTATGAGGGGTTGCTAGTGACTCTTTTGTGTAATTTTTAGGTTTTAAAAGCTATTTTTCAAGTGAAAGTTTATTCTTTTTTCTGTAAATTATATCTTCTATCTTGACTTTTCACCTTCTGCTTTGCCAACTGTGGTCCCAAAGAGCTCTTCTTAACTCAGATTTACAACTTCTTCAATATATTCTAATCCTACTAATTTGTTTAGCTTGTCTACTGCTACGGGTGGAGTTTTCAACTATACATAATCGTTGTTTTTTGAGCTATTTCTTACTGTTGCTTGCATGTGTTGAACGTGTTTAGAATGGCATTATGTGGGGTTTATAAACTTAGAAGATTCCATATATATAGAAGCATGGAATCTTCTTGTCGTGTCCCTTTATTGTATGTGGTCGTAACTTGGAAGTTATTTTTTTATATTGAATGTTTTGAAGATTGCATGTATTGTGTTATTTATGTCAACATCTTCATTTTGATATCACATGCTTCACAAGATTGTAAAATAATTAAGAACAAGTTATTTGTCACTAGTTCAAGCTAAAGATCCTCTATTTTTTCTATGGTGAAACATTGCTTTGTTATTTGTATAATTTATGTTGAGTTTGGCGTAATTACAAGTTATTTGTCACCAGTTGAATGACATTGCTGTTAAAGTGATTTGAGAGTTACATATATTGTTTGAATGGAATTGACAATGTGATGTACTCTTTCAATGGCAAGTCATGTAATCTTAATTAAAATCTAAGTTAATAGATGGTTAAACAATCTCAAATTTCCAAAGATTCGCACTTGCTATATGACCAAGAGAATCACATTAGTACAACTATTGCAAATGGTGTGTAGCATGGAAATTATTGAGTCATCACTATTAATTCAGATAGAGACATATGGGTGCTTTCAAGATGACAAAAAGAACTGGTGGCCCAATGTGGGTTAGGACATTTATCAAAGATAGATTACATGAGAATTGATCACGCTCTCATCATTGCTTTAGTTGAGAGATGGCGGCCGAAGATGAATACATTTCATCTCCCGTGTGGTGAGGAAACTATCACTCTAGAAGATGTTTCCTACATTTATGCCTTACCCATCAAAGGTCTCATTATAATGGGGGCCACATGCTCAAAGCATAAGGTTCAATCCAATTGTGAAGAGTTGTTGGAAAAGGCTCCAATTCCCATTAAAGAAATAGTTGGAGTGACTATTAAGTTCAAGCGGCTAGAAGATAATTTTAAGCTATCAAAAAAGAAGGATGAGATATACAAGACAAGGGCATACTTATTCTTCTTAATAAATTATCAAATAGTGTCCAATGCTAATAGTTCAAGAGGCTAGCCATGGGTACTTGAACTATTTAAAGAGTTCAAAACCTTATGCATAGGGTCCTGCATGCCTTGCAAATTTGTACAGAACTCTAAAAAGGCAATTACATTATTAAAAAAGATCATTTGAAGCCAATTATTTGGATATAACAAACGGAAAGATTAAAAAAAATGCAGTTTCTCATACCTTCTCAGGTCCTATGCAGTTGTTAGAGGTAATTAAATGACATCAAGTTTCTATTGTTTTGTATAATGTATCATATCATCTTCAATTGTTTGAAACTAATGCATTTCAATTATTCTGCAATTACAGGCATATTCCAGAATGGCAATCTGAGTGTGCCCCCTGGCAAATCCAAATGATATCAATTTCCATTGTGATCGGCTCGAAAATGACGTGGAAATGTTTGTAATGGATTCAATGTCCGACATTCACATACTTCAAGCGTTAAGAAGAATGAGAAATAATTACAGTTCATCATTAATTTCCCTTTATTTACATGGGTTCAAGTGCCATGACCGCGGGGATGCAGGTTGTTTACATGCATTTTGAAAGTTTACAACATCTCCTTCAAGTCTTAGATGTGATCTCAACTTGGAATTTTCAAGCAAAGTACATAAAATAACCAAGAAAATGTAAAAAAGTAAAAAAAAAAAGGAAAAAAAGGGTGGGGGGGTGACCGTGACCAGCGGTCATAGCCCTAGGCCAGTGACTGTGGGTCACGGTCACTGGCAGACAGTGACCGTTTGGTCACTGTTTCGCCTCCGGTTTCATCCTGTTCGCGATGGTTCTTTCTTGGAACTTCTTTCAAGTGTTCAAACTCCATTTTCATGACTTTGGAGTGGTGGACAACCATCAAAAAGATCACCTTTAACCATGGAATCAATCGAAACCTCTGTAACTCATCATTCGTGCTTATGAACTGCGTTTTTGTTTCAAGTCCGAAATGGGCAAATATGAAGCCAGAGTTGTGTTATTTATTTTGAACCTATTATTTTCAAAGGACAAAATGAGGCCTAAAGAGGTTTCTTTTACAACTCTTGCAATGGCTAGGAAGCCCTACGAATAAGAGAAATAGAGGTGACAATGTCATCCTCTCAAAAATTGCCGACATACGAACATATCATGAAATTTGGCCATTCCACTTCCTTCTCTTCTTCTGAATTTTCTTCCTCACCTTCAAAACTGAGAAAAGAAGGTGGGAATAGTCATGGAAGTGCTGCTGGAGTTTGCTTCTTGTTGCTCTAAGTGCTTTTTTTCTTTGATTTCTTCTCTTTTCTTCCTTATGTGTGTTCCCCCCTTTTTTTCCTTCAAAATTTGAACCTTTTATAGACTCCCAATCAGTTTTGTATAGTTTTGGGGAGTTAATAGCAGTTGTGGGGAGTTGGATTTTGAAGAGGAGTGGAGAGAAACCACCTAAAGTCGTGAGAAACATCTTTTGAAGGTCCGTGACCGCGGCCCGGTCACGGATAAGGCCCAATTTTGGGCTTTTGTGCATGTGGCTCATTTTCATCTGTTTTGGGCTCAAACGAAGTCCGATTGCCATGAAACTTAGAGGATGCTTCTTGACACTATTTCATACATCTCATAAAAATTTCAGCTCGTTTTGACTTCGGGAAGTTGGTCAACTTTCTCATTAATTGGGCATCGGTCACTCCCAAGGCCCATTTTTGGAACATTGTATTTGTGACTTGTTTTCAGTTGTTTGAGGCTCGAACAATGTCCAATCGCCACGAAACTTGGTAGGACGCTTCTCGACACTATTTTGACCATTTCAGAAAATTTTCAGCTCTGTTTGACCACCTGAACGTGGTCAACTCCTTTTGATTGTGGGCTTCGGTCACTCCCATGGCCCATGTTTGGACTTTTGCATATGTGGTTCATTTTCACCTGTTTAGGGCCCGAACGATGTCCAATCGCCACGAAACTTAGAGGAATGCTTTTTAACACTATTTTGAGTGTGTCACAGAAGTTTCAGCTCTGTATGACCACCTGAACATGGTCAACTCCTTTTGATTGTGGGCTTCGGTCACTCCCATGGCCCATGTTTGGACTTTTGCATATGTGGCTCGTTTTCACCTGTTTAGGGCCCGAACGATGTCCAATCGCCACGAAACTTGGAGGAATGCTTATTAACACTATTTTGAGTGTGTCACAGGAGTTTTAGCTATGTTTGACCACCTGAACTTGGTCAACTCTCTAGTTGACTTTTTATGACAATGGGCCCTTGTTTCAGCTGTTTGAAGCCCAAATGACCTCGGTTTGATTTGAAACTTGGAGGGACTGACGTTAGAGGTATCTTGGAGTGCTCATCCAAATTTCTTCAATTTTAGACCTCGGGAAGCAAGACCTCAGTCGGAAACCCCAAGTAGACATGCTTCTAACTTTTTAGGTCAAATGATGTCCATTTGATATGAAACTTTGCAGATTATCTCCTGAGCATAATTGAAGCTTTGTGTCCAGGCTTTATCAATTTTGGACCTCGAAAAGCAGGACCTCAGTCGGTGACCCCAAGAGACATGTTATGTGCTTTTTCGGGTCGGATGATGACGTTTTGTCTTGAAACTTTGCAAAGCTTCTCTCGGTCATAATTGATTTAGTCTTCATGAGATGTCACTTTACACAGAGACTTACAGAGCATAGTATATCATCACTTCTACATGTAGGAATGCCGGGTCTCACATTGTGATTCCCCAGGATCTGGCAAATAACCTTTGTAGCCTAAATTAAGCTGAGATGAGGTGTCTTCGCTGCAGTATTTACAATTTTATGGGTCAACAAGTGCCCCCTCGAGGTACAATAATTATAGTGTAATAATCATTGTGCCTCGAAATAGCCAATCCATGGGAATGATGGATGACTTGATGAAAAGACAGTTTGCCAAAGTAGGTTGTAGGCCTAAACTTGGGATTTGAAAATTTTGATAAAAACCATGAAGGGTTTGATGATGGAATTTTGAAAAAACATAAGAAATCTGAATTTCTTTGTCCAGTTTTCACAGATATCAAAAGTAGCATCTCCGTGGGGACTGTGAGGAACACTCACAAAGGAATTCCTTAGGTATTTAGAAAATTCAGAGGTTTATGAATTTTGTTTGGATTTTGGAAATGAATTTGATTTCTTTTGACCTATTTTTCACAGATATCCAGAGTGGCATCTCTGTGGGACGTGGGGAACACCCACAAAAAAGAATCCCTGAGGTTTTAAGAAAATCAAAGGTTTTAGTAAAAAATGGATTTGGGTTTGGATTTTCATGGATTTTTGGTTCATTTTCAAAAATCAAAGTTTGGGTTTTGACTTGGCTTGACATGATTCAAAATGAGATGCAATTTTGAAAGAGATTGGCTTTTATAAGTTTTGATTCAAAACAATTTGGGATATTGGTTTAAAATCAAGTTTTGACCCGAAGTTGATTTGGAAGGAGACTCCGCATCTTTTCTTTTTTTCTTTTTTGTATAATTCCCCTCCAAAATAGGATTATTTTATTATAGGGAATTTATTTCTTTTGTAAAATGCCCCAAGTGGGTTTGCGATGAGAACTTTGAATGATTGCATTTGAAAATGTGGACCGCTAGGAGTAGGTCTCACTGTGCAAAATCATAGTGACCGTGAGGACAAGATGATGGCAGAGGCAATGATTGTGAACTTAGCCAAGCCATGGTTGGTGAGAGTGTTAGGTCATGGATCCCCTGATCCAATTCAGCAATGTTGGTGAGCAAAGGATGGCCGGTGGTGATTGTGGGCTAAAGAGTAGAACCAGGGACCCCACTGTCTCACACAGTAGTCTGTGGGAAATGGAGAAGACAGTGACCATGGGAGGAGGTCTCACTGCTTGATCTCACTATGGCTATGAGTTTTGAGTAAAATGGCAAGAGATTAAAAAGAGGTTGCCTCCAAACAATGGGTCCTATTTACTCTGCAGTATTTGTGAGCAAAGGGAAGACCAAGAGTTGTGTTCATGAGAACTTGGTCAAATTTTGACCATGAGAGGAGGGCTCCATTCCAAGCAGTGGGCTCCATTGCTTAAGATAATAGTGCCAAGCCATGGATCCTTATTGATGATCCCACACAATGACTGTGGACGAAGAGGTAACAACTGGGCCATTAACCAAGGGGTCCCAATGCCTAGACAAACCGTGACCGTGAGCAAGGGAGCTCAGGGTGGTGACCGTGAGCTTCTAAACCCAACGTTCTTTTCCCCTTTTTTTTGCTGTTTAAACCAATTGAGAGAGAGAGAGAGAGAGAGAAAGAGGCCGAACTGACTGTGAGAGGGAGAGATAGAATCGACTGGGAGAGGGAGAGACCGGACTGATTGAAAGAAGAAGAGACCGAACCGACTAGGAGAAGGAGAGGTAGAATCGACTGGGAGAGGGAGAGACCGGACTGATTGAAAGAGGAAGAGACCGGTCGAGGCTCCAAGGACCCAAGGGCATTTATCCCCTTGTTCGATCTTGCTGCAGATTTATTAACTGAAGATCACCATGGCTGGTAAATTTTACTAGCCTCAAGTTCTGTTATGGCTGGATGTCTTCTTTGAATAATTTGAGGGAGTCCACGGTCATGACCGAAACGACTTGTAAGGGGTTCAAGGGGTTCACGATCATGATTGGTTGTGGTTCTTTTCTTCCTCTCTTTTTTTTTCTTTTCCTCTCTCAAGAACTGATGTAAGATGAGTTTTGTGAAACCATCTCAAGCTCATCAGTATGCTGATCATGCGAACCCATAGTGGTTTGTCACGGCCACCACCTGTTTGAGGAAATGCTCAATTGAAAATTTTCTGCTGAACTTGCTTCTTGTCCCTTACTTTAGTACTGTTTTACTGAGTTTGGAGTTATCCAAAGGCATTTTCAATTATAACCTTTGCTGTTTTGGCCGAGTTAATCTCATGTTTACAGAGCACCCACTGCCACGGTCTTGGCTTTGGCTAAGCTCACGGTCATAGGCCACTGTATGTCTTGGTTACTTCATGATCATTAGTCATTCATGTAAACTGAATTGAATTGGGGCTGCAACTCCTTCTCTCCTTCTGTCGTTTGTGTTCAAGCTGGGCTGGGTATTAACCGAATACAATCATGGTACAGTTGTTAGCTGTGCTTCCGGTCACGGGCCATTCATATGAGTTTATCTCTCCTCATGTTAACCGATATGACTTGGAATTATCATTGGTGGGAATGCTTCAATCCAAATAGTGACGAGGCTTAAAATCAAATAGTGAGGAGGCTTAGAATTAAACAACTGTTGTATCCAAGCGCATGGGCCGTAGGCCATGTCTAGATGGTGCCCACTGTCAACAGTGGCTGGCTCTAAAATGCTATGGTCCCTTTATCTATATTTTTGCTGCGAATCTTGGTCTAATGCCTGATTTCAACAATAGTCACATGCCACAATGGTTCCCAGATTTGTAGCAAAAAGCAGAGTTTCTTATATCACTAAAGCATTGTCCAATCATGCCCATGGTTACCACTTGTTTGATGACCACCTGTATTCCTCTTCCTTTTCTCTTTCTCTTTCTTTCTCTTTCATTTTTTTTGTTTCATGATTCCTGTTGCCTCTCAAGGGTTCTACTTTATAGTGATTTATAGGGGCTGAAATTGTAAATCATTGGAAACATCCCATGTTAGAACACTACTTGTGCAAACCCACTGTCAATGCCAATAGTCACTGCCAATCATCATTTCATTCAATTTTTTTTCTTCTCTCTTTTTTTTTTTGAAATGTTTGACTTACTGAATCCCTTTTTGACACATCATGATGTTCTGAGCTCCACCTTTTGTTCATTGTGTAATAGAGCCCATTACCACTTTAGTTAAGTGTTATCCCTCACCATTGAGCATCCACCTGTGTTTGAATACTAACACACATACCACTTAACACGCAGTTAGCCTCTGTAGGGAGTATAAAAGGACACAAAGTGGCAGTTTGCTTTTCGCAAGCACAAAGTGGACCAACATAACCTCTGTGGGAATTATAGGAGATTGAATTGTGGTGGTTTGCTCGGCCATTGACATGCATCCATACAAACTCGACCACCATAGGCTTTGTAGGATTGTAGCCTGAATCTTCACACTGGGTAGCCATTAGGGGCATTCTTATTGCTTTTGATGAGAAGGTTACTCTCCTTAAATCTCACCAAACATGAGAAGCATAAACCACCTTGAATATGATGATGAAAACTGACAAGGGATCGTTGGAAATAACCGAATGACCACAAGGTGCAGTCTTTCTGCCTTTGATGAGAAGGTTACTCCCCTTAAGCTTCCATAAGCATGAGAAGTATAAATCACCTTGAATATGAATGGCTAATGAAGGAGACTGATGAAAATAGGGCAGATCCTTACATCGACCCCAAAATTGAATGTAGTCTTGACTGAACTGTTTCGCATTGTCTTTTTCTAAGCATGGAGAACCACCGAATACATGGTTGAATGTAACCTTGAAGACCCACCGATCACATGGTCAAATGTAGTTTTGAATAAGACATTTTACAGTGTCTTTTTCTACTACAACTTCCAAAGATGAAGAACCATCGATCACATGGTTGATTGTAGTTCTGAATAAGACGTTTTACATTGTCTTTTTCTACTACAACTTCCAAAGATGAAAAACCACCGATAACACGGTTAAAAGTAGTTTTGAATAAGACGTTTTACATTGTCTTTTTCTACTACAACTTCGAAAGATGATCCGTTCTCCGCTGCTTTCTTCTAGCACTTCTGATCATCGACGACTGTTGATGATCATTAAAATTAGCTTTGCAAAGTAACTGAAGATCCCACAAGAATGTCTAATGGTCCCATCATAGCAAATCATCGCCCGGGGCCTCGTTTGCTAAGATTAGGAATGTGAAAATCTTTCAGTCTTGAAATGGATGTTACACTTTGTCGGTGTTATTGGAAACATGTCATGCATTTTTAAACATTGTTCTTTCATACATGCTTGAATTTGTTCATGCCTTTTATGCTATTCACAGATGCCATTTTCGTGCTTGAACACGAACCTGCTGCCTCCTGAAAAGGTCTTAAGATGCTTGAACATCTGTTTGGACCGGGAGCCTTGGTTCTAAGACTTAAGTGTGCCTTTGATGCCAATTCTTGGTCTCAGAACTGAGTATTGCCTTCTCCTTTTGGCCTTATACTAAGAGGAGATGCTGCCGAATTTTTTTTTTTATAGAAAAGTTCCATATCATTGTTACTAATACTTATCTTTTCCTTCTTTTTGATTTGCTTTGCAGATAGAAAGGGTAAAGCACCCGTGATTGCAACTGCTGGAGCACCTAAAAGTCGTACCAAGGGTAAGACCGCAAGGGAGTCTGATCCAAAAGATCCAAATGAAGCATCTGATGTCAACCTGTGGCTCTAGAGGACTAAAGCTTTATCAACGAGAAATTGGTACTCATATTGGTGCTTGGCAAATAATACCAATTGAGAGAATAATGACGAGGTGGTTTTCCCAAAACCATGATATATATTTGGAGATTCCACAAAGGAGACTGCAAAGCAACCTACTGACCATATGCGGTATCGTTACACAAATCCGGTGGGGGTCGTGCTTGAATTAACCACTGTTTGCTCCATTCGACGGCATCCAACTATCATGTCGTTATCTTCAAAAATCCCAGCAAGGCATGATCCTTTTTCGTGGATAAGACATCATGTCCACTTCAAGACTTGGAAATTCATGTGTCCGCCTCCGTACTACTTCATAGAACATCCGAGGTATGAAATAGAAACCCTCGAGCCGTGCACTTTGAATTTGGAAGTAGGCACTGCGATATCACAACTCAGGACTATTAGGCTTGGTATTCATTCAGGTGACGGGAGTGCTTGGCTCGGTGAGAGACATTAATCTCGCGGGTGGTTTAATTGCATCGGGGATTGGCTAAGCTGGGTGACTGCAATCAAGCATCATTATGCGAAAGATTTGAAAGCAGTCGGGATTTTTGATGCTGTAAATGCTACCACACAAAGAGTCGCATGTGAGAACAAGAACGTCTGCAGGGCCATTCTGGAATTATTTTGCCCAGGGACTGGTACTTTCATTACTCCAAACATGGAGTTGGGATTTTCTCTATGGGAAATAAAGAAAAATTTTAATTTAGCACCTTATGGCGAGATCTATGATGAGACCGTTTTACCCGATGAAGAATTAGCTACTATGGATGATGAATTCCAGGCCGCATATTACCTCCTTTTTGCGCTTGAAGATTCTATTCAGATATCTAGCCGAAGTTGAGACAAAGTCTTTCAATGGATCAATCAAGTGAAGAGGATCACTGATCCTTTCTTCGTTAATAGAGGCGGGTTTTTTAAGTGGAAAAGGGTAATCCCGAGTGAAGATCCCAAGAAGGGTCTGACAATCGTCTTTCATGAAGATACGGACTTTCAGCCTTACATTTTTGCCAAATATTCAGATTTGAAAAGGAAATGTTGGCTTGCTTCATTCTTGACAGCATGGTTGTCCAGGGTTCTTTTTCCGAGCTCAGGAAACGACCTTAGGCCGATTGCATATATCCAGCCCTCAAGATGGCCTTTGGACATAGCCTCGCTTTGGGTCTTGCTTTTGTATCTTATATGCTGACAGAGTTAAAGCTTTTAGGATTCACTATCAGGGAAGGAAAACCGTTCAACTGATTTTATGCCGAATATTTACTGTACACCTGGTTCGCCTACCATTGCAATGATCTTCATTCACATAGCGGTGCACCGGGGAACATTTTCATGGAGGGTGTGGTTGGTGGTAGTTGCTTAATTAACAACTATTCCATGACCGATTTGCGCTAACATTTGCGCAACTTTAATAATTATGTTGCTTCCCGGGATGCTATACCGAATATTGAAGTTTCCACTCAGATGAGGAATGCTGTGGAGCCATCAATAGACAAGGTTGGGGAGGGTGGCCGGGATATCGGTCTGTCAGACGAAGAAAAAAGCTGGCTTTTGAGTTTAAGGCCTGCAGATCTAGTGTATAGGAAAAATATATACATTAATATTCAACCTTATATACCTGCCAGATTCTGCAGACAATTCGACTTCTATCAGGCCGTCGTAGGAGCATCGGGCCGAATTCGAGGCACTATCGGCTCCTTGCAGGATGCCCGTAATGCTTGGGAATTCTACCAGGCGTTTGACACTGAGGTCCGTTTTGGATATCGTCATCTTCCGGATCCTAGATATATGAGTGGCTTTGCCCAGTGGTTTGCTAAAAGCACCCTCGCCATTGTGCAGGCATACATGAGCAATCCTCGAGCTAAATTTCGTGTTTTGCCTGCCTCTAAAAAGAAGGAAAAAGGAGAAAAGGGAGAAAAAGATCATTTCATCCCAGAGAATTTTGAAAATTGGCTACATGATGGGGACCAATGGCGAATTGTTTTGACAGTCGGATCTGATATCTGTCGAGATCACCGCGGTTTGAGAGGTGAGGAAGATGAATGCTACATGCCTCCGCCTACTATACCCGCAACGAGGATGCGACGAGCCATAAAAGAAAATTTACAGGAGAGCATTAGCTTTGCTGAAATCAGGGAAATGGGCAGGACTGCTTTGGATTTTGTATCTGCTTCCTGTTCTATCAGAACCAAGGTATCAGTGGGAGAACATACCAGACAGTTTGAGGAAGCGTGATCCGCTATGCATGCAGCTGCTGAGGCAAATTTTGCTCAGCAATTAAAAACTGCTGCTGATACTCCTGTATTGATGGAGGCACATGTCAGTCAAAGTCCAGTTGAGGGGGTCCAATCTGCGAAAGTGGCTACAAGAGCAAGGCCATCTATCATAATGCCTGTGAACCCTCCAAAGGATCTGGGTTTGCATAAGAAAATCAGAGTCACTCACTCAAAATTGGTGACTCGAGTCAGAGCTTCAGCTAGCAAAGAGACACCTTCCAAGAAGAGAAAAGCTGAAAATCCTCCAGCACGTCGTTCCCAGAGGCTAAAAACTAGTAACATACATATAGTTATCTATAATCATATCTTCATTGATTATGTATCTCTTGCTTTAACATTGATATTCCTTTTGGCGATTTTATTAGCTCAACCCTTAATTGCTGGAGAGTCTGCGAGGCAAGTGGCCAGAGTTGCTGAAGATTATGCCTCTGATAAAAGGAGTGGATGAGAAAGCAGTTTTGATACTTTTACGACCGGAGAGCGAACTGATAGTGATATTCACATCGAGTTTGATTTTAAAAAAGGTATATGTAATCAAGCCCAGATGCTTGAATTTAAGAGAGAAGTGGCGGCGGATATACCGACAGAATCCATCATTACAGAGAAATCTATTACAGAAGCTGTTTTCCAGGTCGAACAACAGGAGCCTCCTTCTGAGATTGTCAAAGAATCTGTGGTCAGAGTCTCAAGAGATATCGAAGGAACTCCAGTTGTCGCTGAAGGTAAACTTCACACTAGCCTGGTTAGCACTTCAGCATTCGTGCTCTAATTTATGCTCATTCTCCCTTTTCAGGTGGTCGGGTGGAAGAGGGTATTTCTGATACATTTGCTAGAACACTTTCTATTGTTCCTAGGAGATCTTTCGGATCCCCTGTCGAGGAACAAGCGGAGAAGGAGCATGCCGAAGCTTCGATTGACTTGGATGATGTCTCACTTCATAGTGGATATTTAGAGACATCACCAGGCAGGCCTCTGGGGAGTGATCTGCAACACTTTGTAGAAAGTTTATCATCAGGTTCACTAACTCAAAGTATGAATGATGGTGCGGGATTGTCGCCAGCCGGTACCACCTTGCCTGTTAATAATGAGCCAAGGGCTAATGAGGCTGAGGATGTTCAGATGGAACAACATATTGAACCTATTGGCGATGCAGAAAAAGAAGCGGACAGTGTTATGGTTCCAGTCACAGAGGCCCCTGTGGCGGATACTGTTGTGATCAGAACAGGCTCTTCTGTTCGGCAGACAATGGTTTTAGAAGGTGCAAGTCTCCCGGTAGAGGATACTCCTATAACACCTGTCACTAGTAGTGTGCCTCCAGTTGCTGGCAGTTTCACGCCTTCCAAGGCCATGACACCTCTGAGAGTCCACTTTAGGGTGGATTAGTCATCGCCTTTAAAAGTTATTGAAGACTCTGCTGTTTAGAAAATATCAGATGAGGCTTCTACTGCCGAAGGCGGAGGGACCCGAAAAGCCTTATTGCATGTGACAATCATAACTCATGCCCTTAGGGATCCTTCAACTACCTTGTCTTCACAGGGGTCACATGATTCACCTTCTGTTCGTGAAGAAACATTGGCGATTCCTGAGGACAAAGTAAATGTCGAGAGAGAAAGGGATAATCGCTCAAGTTCTCAGATTCAATCAAACTCACAAGAGCGAGAATCAAACCTTTCTATCCCTAAAGAACTCAGCTTCTTCAGGGACACACCAAAGCCTTAATTTGCTATTAATTTTGCCATAAAGATAATCATTCGTAGCATTTTGGCTACTGTTTTTCAAGGAGAGCTTTCTTCAGAGAAGATTCAAGGTGCCAAGGCTTTAGCAGATATGTTGATATTTTCTGGTGTCGACTTGAGTGGTCTTCGCGATGCCCTCGTCCTCCTCTTTAACAAACTCGAAGAAAAAGATTCTTGGGATAAGAGTGTTGATCATGCCAAAGCTTTCTAAGATGAGGTCTTAAGGCACAAAATTCAATTGGTTGCAGAGATTGAAATTGGTGAGGAGGAGATACAGGTAATAAATGCGGAAGAGGCCAAGCTGACACAAGAATTGGCTGTGCATGCTGATCAACGTGCATATATTCAACAACAGATTGTTGTATTGCAGCATCAGTTATCTTCCATGGAAAATGCCATGGAAAATTTGCAGAAGTCAGTTTCAAAGAGAATTTGTCGCCGAGATGATCTTTTCGCGCATACAGAAGCGAAACGCATAGCCCTGAATGATTTCGTACAGTCTTTGGAGATTGAATTGAATATCAAGCTGGATGAGATTGACATTAGTACTGCTATCCCAGCTTATGCGAGCTACAAAGGGCGCCTCCTCATGGCAGAAGTATTGAATGCCAAGGGGAAACTGGAGAAGTTCCTGGACTGAGTTTCTCTGCTGCACCTTCCATTTGATGGTTTTGCTTTCTCTTTTTTTTTTTTATTCTGATTAGCCCTGAGGGCCATGCGTGCATTGACTTACTGCTTGTATTCAAACTTTAAAATGGATATCAATGGAAAATGTTTTTCTTTCTATTTTTGTCAATTGGTATAGGTGTTTGGTTTGATTTTGTGTGGATGTTTGTTGTGGTTTATGTAGATGGTTTGTTTGGTTTGGTTTTCTCAGACTTGTATGAGGGTGTGATTTGCGATCTTTTGGATCCACAAATAAAAAATAAGGGAATCATATAGGTGGACGTTATCCGGTGCTCATGTGTAAGGCTTTCCCTGGGATCCTTGACTTATTCCTTAGGACAAAGATTTGGTTTTGGTTTTTGTTTAGATTTTGTTTATACAGGGTCTGCAAAAAGACTTGTTTTATATAATTGAAGGCAGTTATATAGGGTCTGTAAGAAAACTTGTTCTATACAACTAAGGATTAGCTATATGGGGTCTGCAAAAAGACTTATTCCACATAGCTGAGTTTTGCTATATAGGGTCTGCGAAAAGACTTAATCTATATAGTAGGATGTTACAAGGGGTCTTGTAAGGACATTATCTAAGTAACAAAGGTTTGACTAGAGGGGTCGAA
This sequence comes from Sextonia rubra, assembly GCA_037013555.1. Lineage (NCBI taxonomy): Eukaryota > Viridiplantae > Streptophyta > Magnoliopsida > Laurales > Lauraceae > Sextonia > Sextonia rubra. The sequence continues at coordinate 8,102,246 of JASUAD010000018.1, read as the reverse complement.
GGACTTGATCCTCGCAGTCATTTTATACAAATCTGAGGGATTTTGATTACAAGTCATAGGTTGTGAGGCTCAAAACCAAAGGATTTTGATTTTGGTTAGAAATGAAAATATACACTGTACATGATTTGGGTACACCAATAACATTCAAGAATAGTATTTCTTGAGAAGTTTTCCATTGATAGGTATCATGCATCTGTCCCCTTCAAGCGTGAGAAGTGCATTGGCGCCATTGGAGTAAACTTTGTCAATGACAAATGGTCCTTCCCATTTAGGTTCAAATTTACCTTTTGACAAGTGTGTGGAGAACATGGGCCTCTTAGCTGCAAGGACTAAGTCTCCTTTCTTGTAGGTTCTATACTTGACTTTTTTGTTGAAAGATGCGGCCATACGAGCTTGATACAACTTAATACTTTGTCGAGCGGCAAGCCTTCTCTCATCAAGGCTTTCTAGCTCTTGTAGTCTGAGTTTGGCATTCTTTTCTTTAGTATATTTGTTTATCACAGCCACCCGAAAATAGGGAAGTTGAATTTCCAAAGGTATTACAGCTTCACAACCATAGACCAAGGAATACGGTGTTGATTTAGTAGGACCACGAATTATAGTTCTGTAAGCCCATAATGCTTCAGGAAGCCTGGTACTCCAACTCTTTTTGTTGTCAGAAACCATTTTCTTCAAAATCTTGCAAATGGTTTTGTTAAAAGCTTCAACAAGTCCATTGGCCGCGGGGTTATACGCTGTAGATGGACAACACTGGATCCCGTATTTGTCACAGAATCTGTAAAATTTATTATTATTGAATTGCGGGCCATTGTCATGATACAGACGTTTAGGCACCCCAAAACGGCAAATGACATGAGTTTTCAGGAAGCTAAGGACTATATCAATTTTTAACTTCTGTGAGAGGTACTGCTTTTGCCCATTTGGAGAAGTAATCGGTTGAGGCCAAAATGAATTGATGTCCACGTTCTGAGGGTGGACTAATCTTCCCCACTATATCCATTCCCCAAGATTCAAACGACCAAGAAGTGGTCGTAGGGTGCAAATGTTCAGGAGGCTGGTGAATGTAATCACCATGAATTTGGCACTCATTGCATCTTTTAGCAAAACTAATAGCGTCGGACACCATGGTAGGCCAATAGTAGCCTAATCTTTGAATTTGATCATGAAGTTTTGGTCCAGCTTGGTGAGCACTATATAGGCCAGCATGAACTTCTCTAAGAACTTGCTTAGCTTCTTTCGGGGATAAACAACGAAGTAGAATTCCATCGTATGACTTGCGATAAAGAGTTTTTGAGGGCAAATCAAAAAGGAATTTGAGAGCTCGCCTTTGAATACTGGTTCTATCTTTAGGGTTCTCTGGTAATACTCCATGCAGAATATAATCAATAAAAGGATCTCTCCAATCCCTGAATGAGTTTTGGAAATATGAAATTCGATTTTTGATTACAGTGAAGCTATCTTCTACTGCCTTGTAAGTGTCGAGTGGGGGTAGAAGTCTTCTCTTAACAACTTCCAATATCATCTTGTCATTCTCAGGGATTGACATTGAAGTTGCCAAGCTTGCTAAGGCATCTGCTTTGACATTTTGACATCTCGGAACATGATGAAATGCAATCAATTTAAACCTTTGCTTGAGTTCATATGCCCTATTGAAAAAGGGAACTAGGTCTGGTTTCTTTACTTCATACTCGTGATTCATTTGCTTAATCACAAGTTGTAAATCTCCATAGACTCCTAGCATGTTAATGCCAGCATCTAAAGCTAACTCAAGCCCCATAATTAATGCCGTGTATTCTGCCACATTGTTCGAGCATGGCTTGATCAATGAGAAGGAGTGAGGAACATAAAGTTTTCCTGGACTACAGAAAATAATTCCAACCCCTGATACTGGCTTTCCTCGTTCATTAGTCCTGGAAGCTCCATCAAAATGCATGGTCCAATGTAGATCTGAATCAATGGTGGATTTCCATGTTTGTTCAGTGAATAAGACTGACTCATCAGGGAGATTGTCTATGAACTCTGAATCTTCTGACAGTGGATGTTCTACTAGAAAATTTGCAAGAGCTTGTCCTTTTATTGCCTTCGCAGGAGTATATCTGATGTCATATTGAGAAAGAAGGATGGACCATTTGGCTAGACGTTCACTCAATGCCCCGGCTTTTGTCACTAATACTTTTAATGGATTAATATTGGAAACCAGATACACCACATTAGAGAGGATGTAATGTCGTAGCTTTTGTATTGCAAACATAAGTGCAAGACATTCTTTTTCTATCGGGTAATAATTGTGCTCGGCACTAACCAGCATCCTCGACAGGTAATAGAGTGCCACCTCCTTTCCTTCATCATTCTGTTGAGCTAACAATGCTCTCAAGGAATGATCAAGAGCCCTTGTATAAAGAATGAAAAGCTTGCCCGGAATTGGAGCTGAAAGAACTGGCGGGTTTGTAAGATATTGTTTGATATCCTGAAAAGCATCTTCACAAGCTTTGTCCCATACAAAGTCCACTCCTTTCTTCATCAATTTGGAGAAGGGTCTGCACTTTCCGAACAAGTTGGAAATGAACCATCGGATATAGGGGAGTCTTCCCTGTAATCCTTTCAATTCTTTCAAATTTCTCGACAAAGGCATTTTCAATATGGCTTTGATTTTGATGGGATCTATTTCAATACTATCTTTTCGCATCACAAATCCTAGAAACTTTCCGGAAGAAACTCCAAAAAAACATTTTAGGGGATTCATTCGATTATTGAATTTTCGTAATCTCTCAAAGACCGTGTGGAGATCGGCCAGATGATCTGATTTATGCTTGCTCTTGACTGCCAAATCATCAACATAACATTTAACAGATTTATGTTGTAAGTCCTTGAATATTTTCATCATTGCTCATTGGTACGTGGCTCCAGCATTTTTGAGACCAGATGGCATAACAGTATAGTAGTATATGCCGAATGGAGTTCTAAAGGAAGTGTATTTCTCATTCTCTTTGAACATTTTGATCTGATTATACCCCGAGAAGCCATCCATGAATGACATTTTTTCGAACCCAAAAGTATTGTCAATCATTATTTCTGGTATAGGTAATGGAAAATCATCTTTGGGGCAGGCTTTATTCAGATCTCTGAAGTCAATACAGACTCTAATTTGTCCATTCTTTTTAGTAACTGGGACTATATTAGCCAACCAGTCAGGGTGTTTGTCACAACCCGAGCCCAGAGATCGGGGGTTAGCGATAAGCCAAACCTGTGACACACGTACTCCCATGCACGTGCATCCAAACCCAGTCCAGATGCACACACGCAAGGGATCTAACACGTGCGAAACAAATGAACGCGGAAGCTGTAGATATCGTAGCAAGCAACAAAGAAATAGCGGAAGCCAAAACAAATGCGGAACGAAAAAGGCAACGATAGATACAAAACTCTAAAATCAAATGCAAATCTGAGTACACGACAAAATAACGATATACAAAATGATACAGAGTACAAGGTCCGAAGTGCAAAATACAAAAGTTCAAAACCAAAACAACTAGGCCACTGATGATATGCATGTACGCACTCGGCAGAGGTGATCAGGCCCACTCTGCCAACCTGGAGGGTGCCTCTAGGCTCTGCCCTGCAGCCTCCTCGACCGCAGGGGAGCTGGGCAAGGGATCTGTGCCTGCAACACCACAAACAACACAGTGAATACAACGATCCAGCAAATATAAGTAACAAGGACGAAACACTCATAGTATCAAATTGAATAATGACAGAATATTAATTACAGAGTTTCATATTAGTATGCTAAGCAAATCGTGCATAGAAGTAAAGCATGATATGTGAATCAAAGCATAGAAATACTGAACTAAGTGGCTACTACGTTAACCATATTCTCTCCAATAGAGAGCAGAGCAGAGCAGATGAGAACACCACTGACGGGGCCAAGGGTACAAGTGGGTCTCGGTTTCCTGGGTTCCGGGGTCCCAAGACAAAGCGACACTGCAGTGATACAGAGATACAGAGATCTAAGCCAAAGGTAACCCCGTTGGGCATCCTAGGGCTGAGGCTGAGTAGAGCCAGACTAATATCAATCAAATCAAATCCCAAAAGAAGGGAGATTAGCCGCTTTGAACTCACCGATGACAAGGACCGGATCTTATCCTCACGTATTAATCTCTGGGCAGAGCCACCCGGGAATACCCAATGAATCAGAGATATACAAAGCCAGAGATATACAGAGCATAACAGAAATACAGAGCATAACATAGATTAAGTCAAAGCACAACATAGATCAAAGCATAGTGCAGATCGAAGAATAAAACAGATATACAGGACGAAAGCACAATGACCTCGTAATGCATAGACATAGATTTGCAGAACAGAGGGCAAAATTGTAAACAATATGCAATGCATCTCAGATTAATACGGAATCAAGGTTAATTACAAGCCAACACTAATCTAGTTGTTCACTGTCACTAACCGTGCATGTTGATGTAGTTTTAAGTTATTCGATGCACCGTTGCCATCCAAGTGTTGCAAAGTAATCCTCATGTGCACCGAAGTCCCTTAAACCAACACCCATGGGGAGGTGCTTAATAGTAAATCAACGCTCACATGAATAAGTCACAGCCTAACAGACTATTCATGCGGTCCAAAGAGTCCATTGGGCAGGTTTACATTGGTGGTTAATCTGTATTTTAGCCCTACAAAGTCACACCATTATCCAAAGTTTTATTTCAGATTTTCCAGGTCTTACGGTTTAGTCATGGGTGACCTACGGCTTAGCCGTATACACTTTACGGCCTAGCCGTAACTTGCACTATGGCTTAATCGTGGTTCCCTTCAATACACAGCTAAACTGGTCATCTTCCACCTCTGATCTGATACATTTCACGGCTGAGCTATGGTGGAGTCCACGGCTTAGCCGTAGCTTCACCGTAAGAGTACTAAAATCAGAAAGTTTCGACTGATCAGGGTGATAATTCATGGCTGGGTCACGGCTAGCTTACGGCTCAGCTGTAGAACAATTTACGGTTCAGCCGTAGCCTAGCCGTAAAATAAAATACGAAAATTCAAGTCTCTGGAATCTGAGCTGTACAAAGTTACGGCTTAGCCGCACAATACAGAACCGAATTCGAGCTGAGTACAGAAACTGAAATTTGGTACAGAAACTTAGCAAAACAAGTTCCAGAGGTTCCTACATCACAGAATTTGGTTGTAAAACATAACAGACATGCATAGGATGTATAAGATGAAATCAAAGCAGTCAAACAAAATACCCATATGTGTTATACAATCTTGTACTTATATTTGCCTCAAAGCTTAGCCAAATCCACTGAGATCAAGCTCAATCCAGCTAAAATCCAAGCAAAACAAAGCAAAATAAAATCCATGAGCATGCAAAGAGAGAAAGAGATGGGAGGTCCAATTGGAGAAGAAGAGTTGGAGAACCCACTTACCCAAAGCAAAGACAGAGATGAGAGAGAAAGAACCCAACCAATTGAGAGTACAAACCCAATTGACAAGGATGTAAGCTCCCAACACCACAAGACTGAAGAAGAGGAGTGAGGAGAAGAGAACAGACGTGTAGCTTCTGGAGTTTGCATCCAATGTCTAAGCAAATGAAATGAGCAGGAGAGAGACATTTGGAGGATGACTCATATATATAGTTTTGGGAGTTTAAATCAACAGCCAATGAGTTTCAGCTATTTACAGTTTAAGTCACACGAGGTCTAACTTCTCTAATTGACTCTGAATGGGTCTGAGGCAGTTATGGAAAACAACGAGCTCAACAAAATACACGTGCTGACACCAAGATGATGCAAATATGATACACTCAAAGCAAAAGCAAAATTACGAAAAAGGGCTTAGAACTACCTATCCCAGGTCAAAAGTTACTCAACTGCCTATCCAAGACCCGAAACCAAATCCAAAGGATTAATTAACAGAAAAGCACACTAATAAGCCATTAATCCGGCTCAAAGGGAATCAGAGTGTTACAGTGTTGTTCTGCACGGATGAAATTAATGCCCCTGAGTTTCTGAACTTCTTTTTCTATCTTCTCCATGATTTCAGGCTTTGTCCTCCTTTGGTCCTGTTTTACAGGTTTAGCATCATCTGCTATATTTAATTTGTGTACAGAAATTTTTGGATCTAGGCCCGGCATTTCTGCAAAAGTCCATGCAAAGCAATCTATGAACTCTCACAAGAATCCCATATACAGATCAAGTTCACTTCCTTTAATTTGAGAGCTTACAAAGGTAGGTCGGGGATTTTCTGAGGTTCCCAAGTTTATTTCTTGTACTTGGTCCTCAGTTGGGGGATTAGGAGGAAATGTTTCTACATTGTTACTGGAAGTTTCTAACTCTGTAAAACCTTCTGGGGTTTTAGTTGGGGGTTTTAGCTAAGGTCTAATCCCTTTCTAAGGATTTGGTTTTTTAGGCTCTTTGGCTTTTACATCAAGGGCTAAGCATTCCCAGCGGACATGTTGGGACAGGCTTATTTCCTCGTTGAGTTCAGGTGGCCAATATTCAGTGATTTGTGATGCAGCGTCATCTTCATCACTTGCCCCCTCAAGATGTTGAAAAATGGCCCAATCAATGGGATCTTGAAGCACAGGAATTTCATGAGAGTCATTCGAGTCATATTCTTCAGTGAAGACTACCGATCTGGCTTTAACACTTTGTTTAAATTTAGGAATGTTACTGTAAGGGACATATCCTATGTAATAACGCAGTTGCTCAATTCTACCCTCTGTTTGGAGATCTTCTTTCATCTCTGGAATAAAGACATCCAAAGGAGCCTGTATGCCATTTGTATTTAATCCAAGACCCATAGGTTTCTTGAGATTGTACCCCATATTCTTCATCATGTTACAGACCACGGGATTATAAATATCGAGCCGGATTTTTCCCTCATCATTGATTTTGTCAATAATATCTGGTGGAGAAGTATCTTCAGCCCGATGAAAAATAATCGAATGATTATACTGCTTAGATGAAGGTACCAAAAAGCAAGAACCTTCGAATTCATAAATATGAGAGGGAGTAGGCCATGGCATAAGTGGAAGATCACAGTCTACCATAGAATGCACAAAGGTGCTCATTTCTTCAGCGTCTTCAGAGTCCGACTCAGGATCTGTATCTCTGATCATTGAAATGACATGTATTGGATGCGTTCTTCTAGACCTCCTGCGCAGCCGGTGGAGTGCTGCTTCAAGAGATGACATAATTCGAGACATCTCATCAAAGGTTTGAAATTCCATCGCCATGGTTAAGCTGTGGAGAGCTGGCCGAAAACCTACCCAGCACAAGTGAATCCATGCGGAGTAGTGTGGAGGATTTTCACATCTTTCAGCCAAACAGAGCCATCTATCAATGTACCTGTAGGCTAATTCTCCTCTTTACTGTGATGCCAATATCAATTGACTAAAAGTGACAGGAGAATCAGGCCTTATAGGCGATATTCCCCTAGTAGGGGGAGGTATATCATTGCTTTCTTGATTGGAGCTTGAAGTGTTAGTCGAGGATACCATGTTGGCCGAAAATGAAAACCTCTGATATTCAGCATCTTTTACTTTTGATAGCTTTGTGGATATGATTAAAGGTGGATCTGGCTTTTTGATTTCAGATTTCACCTTAATTATCAAAGGAGCTTTGATATCCACGTATTTTGTCGCAGATTTTCCTGCACATTCCAACTTTATGGGAGGATTAGATTTTTGACCAACTTTCTCTGCTGAAATAGTGAAAGGTTCTGCAGGATTATCATTCACAGGAGCATTCTTCGTATCTGAGTTGGATTTTGTAGGCTTTTCTTGAAACATTGCTGCGTCTGTGAAATAAACCTCCTTTCCTTTGAATGGCTTTTCCTTTGCAAAGACTCGATGTACCTTCCCCTCATCGTTGATGTATTTAAGGCATTGATGGAGAGTAGAAGATACTATGGCATAATCATGAAGCCATCGTCTCCCCAAGGGGATGTTATAACAAGCACGAGTTTTTACTACATGCAGGGTGGCCTCCGAGACTAAGTCTCCCAACTGAAATCGAATTCAGATTTTACCAATCGAATCATGGACTTCCCCATCATAACCTTGAATAGAAGTCTTTGTAGCGGAAAGCTTGCTTACTGGAATACCGAGCTCTTGAAGAGCTGTGATTGTGATGAGATTTAGAGCTGACCCTGGGTCAACTTGAACTCTTGGGACAGGCATATCTTTGATGTAGGCTATGAAACAAAGTGGCCTCGTATGCTTCATGTTGCCCAAGAGGAGATCCTCTTTGGTGAAAGAGATAGTAGCTTTAGAAGCATTGTGAGTTAAGAGACACTCTTTGCATTGCTTTTGAGGCCTCTTGGATTTTGCCTTCAAATAGTTCTTTTCTATTTGGTGCACTTGTGCAATATGAGTATGATTCTCAGTATTCAAAGCCTGTAGTGCTCGTATGAAGTTATCACGAGTCACCTTGGACATCTGCAAGAGATTAAAAATGTGGAGTCGTGCAGGTATGTGCTTAAGGTGTTCAACAATATCATACGTGAATGGTTCTAGTGGCCATGCATTATCAATTACTTCTAGAGAAGTTACATTTACATTGGTATTGCCTCTTGAAGGATTTACATAAGAAGAGGAAGGAATAGAGGATTTATCATAGTTGACCTTGTAGTTGCGACTAGAGTGAGTGCCATCATTAAGCATGTTGCTTCGGTCAATTTCCGGTCGTGCGTCTCTTCTTATGGCATTAACTTCTTTTGGTTCGATGAAAAGCTGATTGACCTCTTCCAGGCATACTTCTTAGTTTACATCATTAGGAATAGCCTACGATGTTTGGGACTCTATGGCAGCATTCAAAACCACCAGGGTAGGACCCGTTGACAGTTTCTCTTCAAAGTCAGAGATATTCTCGACAATATTACCAATGCTGGGGTTATTATGTCTCCTCGGTAACCTAAGCTCCCTGGTTAAGTTAAAGTCAACAACTGATTGCTTAATTTAGAATTTTCATTTGAAAATATCAACTCTGAATTAGGTGTGGAAGAAGCATCTGGCGTGGAAGGAGGAAAAACCGTCTGCTGATGCTGAACTTCATCGTGCTCGACTAATGGTAATGGATCTTGATGAACTTCTGGAGGTAGTGGAAAAGGAGGAGGATCATTCGACCAGCCACTTGAACTTGGCCTGTGTATGTCATACAAGTTCACCGATAGTGTATTTAGACCATGCGTGATATTAAGCGTACCCGTCTCGAGGTTAAAGGCTTGTTTGAAATCCTCATCTTCATCAGAAGGGTATTCACCAGCAAAATAATCATCGATCCATTGATCGTCTTCAAGATCAGAGTAATCCGACCATTGATTTTCATCATCAGAGTCAGGGGGTGTACCATCCCATGATATCCGATTGCAGCTGGATATTACTGGTTCTTCCTCATCTTTTGGAATTAGAATGATGTAGTCGGCTAGAGTAAAATGACCTCTGGCTGATCTGGGAGAATTTTCTAAGACTAGGGCCTCGACTGCCTTGTCTTTCTTCTGCTTAAGCTATTGTTCTTGTTTCTTTTGAGCAGTCTTCTGGAGACCTTTAATTTGCCTTTTGATCTTTCTTCTTTCCACAGGTGTGGGTCTACTTTTCACTTTTTCCCATCCTTCATCATTTATTAAGTCCGGGTGAACCCATATTTCCTCCCCTGAAGAATCTTTGACAGGTATCAACCCCTGTTCACTATGTACTGCATTGATGACCCGGAATTTGACCATTGGTGGCCTTGATGGAACGGGTATTGCCATAGGTGCAAATTGCCCGAAGGAAATCATATTGACTGGAGCCGCATCATATTTTCGATCAAATGTTATTACTCCATTTTTCTACATCTCATTGACCTTTTCCTTTAGAATAAAGCAATCTTTCAAAGGATGAGATACCATCCGATGGTATGCACAATAGTTTGGATCATTAACACGACCCGCTTGCTCTAGCTTTTTCATGGGTGGAAGCTCGAGCTTATTATTCTCCATCAATGTTTGGAAGATGACTTCAATGTCCCCGTCAAAAGGGTATTTAGTTTGCTTCCGCTTTTTATATTCTTCCTTTTTGTTTTGCTCCGTCTTACCATTCTGTGGTTTTTGAGGAGGTGGTTTGGAGGTTTGTACATTGAATACCTCCTGCTTCTTTTGAGGTTTTGGCACAGCTAGTTTTAGAGCAGAAGATGATGATGATTCCATTTTTCGGGAACTTGCTTTCTTTTGGTTAATTTCTTTCAGGGTTAACTCCGCATCAGTAATTACCTCAACCAATCTGACCAAAGACTTAGTTTTATGACTAAGTATGATAGCCTTAATCTCTGGCCGCAAATTGGTTTTGCACATTTCAATTGTCGCCTTTGGAGATGGTTGTTCTAGGCATCTGTAAGACAATGCTCTCCATCTATTGATAAAGGCTTGCGCAGTTTCGTTATCCCCTTGCTTTGTACTACTGAGCATAGCGAAGGTGACCGTTTGATTTTCTTCCTGAAAGTGAAGTAGAAACTTCTCTTTTGTAACTAGCCATGTAGTGAAGGAGAGTTTTGGCAATTGTTTGTGTTAGATTTTGTGGACTCAATCCATCAGTTGATGTAATAAATTGATTAATTTCTTTATTTATCAATAAAATCATGCTTTACTTTCATGAGATGAATATTATTTTACTACTTCATGCACATGACCAATACATATGACATAATGGTTCATGAGTTGAACTGGGTCCCATTAGTATATTAGATGTGATATATGTGCATGGATGAGATCCACACGCGGGAGATATATGTCACAAATCTTATACTTAAATAGCTTCACAACCAGTAATGAGACTGGGCATCTCATTTGATAAGGTTGCAGCACTTTGATCACTATGAGATAGTGTGATTTGTCTCGATCATCAGAATGTAAGATTTTGGATCACGGTGCTGATACATTGGATGTATTGAAGAACCATGAGATGCACCTTATGGAATTCTATCTCAATAATAAGGTATGCTCTCATAATTCCCTAGCAATAGGCTCTCAATCCTGAGACATTGATGAACTCAAGTTTCTATCTATTCATTTGCTTTGAGTCACCAATGAGTGAGGTCGACTATAGGTTAACACCTCGGTGTCTTGGGTATGTGGTAGCAGAACTGTGGGAACATTGAATGATCAAGATGTAATCTATCTCTATTATCCCTTTGTGCCAATTAATGGATTTGTTATTAGTAAGTGCGCACCCATCTCAATTAAGAGTTAATTGGATGGTACTGATGATTACTATGATTAATTGGGGTTCAAGGATAATAAGATGTGGAATTTGGATTGGAAGAGACAGATTTATTTCAATTGATCCACGGATATTGATAGATGGGCCTACTTGTGGTAATTGGGAAGTTTAGGGTCTTCATTGTAATTTATTCTTAAGACTGGAGTGCAATTGTATTTATATAGTGGTGTTATTTGCAATTAATTATGGGCCCGGATTGAACATGAGATGTGGGGTCGCGATGTTCCAGTTTGAGCCAGCTTTCTAAGGAATCCCTAGTGGTCCCCACACTAGCCCAAGATATTGGAAAATACTAATCCGACTTGAACTCTAGAAAGAAGATTTTGGAAAGGAGAAAGTTGCTAATTGCTTTGGAAGTAAGACTTCTATTTCAATTAGACAAGAGAGAGATTTGAAAATCTATAAAATCTCTTGGACGTCCAATAAGACTCTCTCTTACGCCCAAAACCCTATTCGTGCAAGAGTTGCACGAGTTTCTCTCTCCTTCTCTCTTCTAGTTCCTTGGAGTTTCGAGTTGAGATTTCTCCTGAAGATTCCACCAATCTTCTTGAGAAAAGAAATCCAATTCGGGTCATAGCGTGGAAGGCTAAGAGGTGTTGAAGATTCTCATCATCAAGTAGAGTCGCAACTTCTCCATTAGAGCACTGCGGATCTCCAAAGGTATGATCTACTTCTTTCATGTCGTAGATTATTATGGATATTTAGTGCTATTTGATTCTATCTTTTAGATAGAATATTTACTGTACATGGTCATGAGATTGAGGGTAATGCATCCTGGATTGGGTTTTTGGTCTTATGGATAGTTGATCCCTGTGTCAAGTGGGTCAAAAGTTTTGAAAATCTATCCACCCACCTCCTTCCAACAGTTTGTACTAATCGAAAGCAACTCCTTTCAATGTACCAACAAACAGCCTTATTTTTAGTGCATCAAGTTCGGGTAAACTGCCAAGGAGCGACTTAAAATGCATTATTTGCTGATAGGCTGACCCTTTTCCAAGGTAAGGCTGGAAAGTCGGAAGTTTGTAATCTGGCGGAAATGGAACCAAATCAAACTCCGGAGCGTATTTAGATGTAATACACTTTTTCTTTATCCTGGTCTCCACTTTTGATTTATTTAATATTTCCTCCACTTCTTTAAAAGTTACATGTTTTTCAGGATCTGCATGGAAACCAAGGATTGAGGAGTGATCACCTCCAGCTGAACCTGAGGCGATTAATCTGTTAGTGCTTTGATTTGTGCTGTGAGTAGGTCAATTTTGGTGGCATTCCTCCTGATCATTGCCTGTTCTCTTCTATCAGCAAATAAGGGGTTAACATGAGCTTCAGCCGGACTACCCAACTTGTCTTCCAAGATTTTCAACTAAGCCGTCAGGTGGTCAATTTTAGCTCATTGTTGCTTGACAACATCACTGGCGTCATTCTCTTGATTTTCGTCAGCATTTTCTTCGCTAACATCTTTGCCTCCACTGGCATCCTCTTCATTGCTGGTCCCACTCGCTTCAGCCATAAATACAATGTACTGACGGGGGTAAGAGGATGTAGGAAGAGTGGATTGACTATCTTCGGTGTCCAGGAGAGTTATTGAGTCCTTATCAGAATCATGTTCGTCAGAGGTCCTATCTGAATGAGAGTTAGAATTAGACTCTTGGGACTGAGTCTGAGCCATACTCCGAGTGACTCTCCTGGTTGAGCCAGGTCCGACCATACATGAGGAGGTTAGGTTTGGCTCATCTTCTTTAATCACCCATTTTTGAGTGATTGTACGCTGTGACTGCTTCCGAGCATGCCTTTTGGAGCAAGCCAAAGCCCTCTTCTTTAGTTGCTGGGCCAATCTGGTTGCTAGAGTTTGATATCTGAATCTAGTAACTAATGGCCTAGAAGTGGTAGCAACTTGCTCCCAATTCATAGGGTCGGAAGTAGGAAGTGAAAGGATGTTAACAACATTTTTTTCAATTTTCTTCTTCTGTTCCTTCTTTCGTTAAAGCAAATTTGTAAATTGAACGAGATCGGTCGAATTTTTGATGACCAATCGTTCAGCATATCTCTTGTTTTTAGCGCCATATGACAGGCGCTGGGTTGAAAGTGATGGTGATGGTGCCACAATAACAGAAGGTAAGCGCCTCCTGCCGAATCTCCGTCCCTCCTTCTGGGTCAAAGGGTAAAAGACATTCTTTTCAAGTGGGGCCAAGGGTTTCTCCTTAGCTTTTCTGGACTTCTGCATTAATGGTTGTGGTGACCACATACGGCAATTTGGAATAACAACATCCTTCTGACCCTTTTCATGGGTTAGGGCTTGCTCGCGAGTGGTTTGCTTTTGAGATGCACATATTGTTTAGGATGCACCCTTTGTTTAGGATGTACAAATGAGGACTTAGTAGTCTGCAAGGCCTCCTGCTGTGAACCAATAGGTATCTCTGTTTTGTGGTTCATAAACCGAACCTACCTTGCCCCCAGTAGAGGCTTGGTGAGATGAAGATTATTGCCTTCTGACCTTACTTTGTGTTTTGGGTCATAGTGACCTTTGTGGAAAACTCCAAAGGGGTTTTGGGCATATTTGGAGACCCAAGTTTGAGGAGTCTTTGCCTTCTTGATGGGCTTCAGGGTTTCTGATGACCCCTTGTAGGCTGAGGTCATGTAGCTTGAAGGAGTAGAAAGCCTCTGAAAGACCGAGACCCTTAATGCAGGAGCACTAGTGTTCATTCGGCCCCTTTTGGGTGCCCTTATTGATGATGTGGTCTGAGCCATGGAGATTTTGAACAATCTCTCCTTGGCTTCGTCGAAAGTGATGATCAAAGAACCCATGTTGTTTTCTACAAAAAGTTAGGCGATAGGACTATATTAGTAGTATAACCAACATGGTTGCCTCTTGGGCTAGCCGGAATGGTTTATAGATGCCATCTAGACCAACATGGTTTTGAATCGGAATGGTTAGATATAGGCATAAATCCAATCTCATTATGCTATGCTGACTATCCCTGCTGTTAGAATTTCTGCAGCATTTTAGGTTTATCGAGTCAGGCTTAAAAGCATGCTATGCTGACTAGACCTGGCTACCAAAATTTCAGCAGCATTTCAGGACTATCTGTGTCAGACTTATAAGCAAGAGAGGGTTGGATCAATCAAAGGGATAAGGCCCATAGGATCAAGCCTGCACCACTATCACAATGACCATACCAGATCCATCAGTAGTTGACGCTGGACAATGCATAATTACAATGTCGTTGGTCTTATCACTGATTTAATAAACATTTTATATGGGTCAAAAACCCTTTGAACTGAATCATCACTCTTCTAAAGTGAAAAGGGTGATGATTTGGTCCATGCACATCAAGGTGCAAATTCTTCCAATCAAATGACAAGTGTACGCACATCAAGGTACCTAATGCCTTCATTTGCATGAACAATATGCACTTCAAGGTGCAAAAGTCATTTAATGATATTTTCAAATCCCTTGTAGACATCAAAGGTCTTATATGGGTGTAATTGGAGGTTAAATAAGCCTTTGTCATCATAAAAATAGGTAAGTGATCGTGTGCCCCGGTCACAGGCTTTTAGCAGCAGTTTTCAGTGAAACAACAACAGTTTCCAGCACAACAGCGGCAGTTTCCTGTGCAATAGCAGCAGTTTCAGTAAAACAACAGCAGTTTCTAGCACAACAGCGGCAGTTTGCAGTGCAATAGAAGCAGTTTCAGTGAAGCAGCAGCAGTTTCCAACACAACAGCGGCAGTTTCCAGTGCAATAGCAGCAGTTTCAGCAGAAACAGCAGCACTTTCCGAGGCAATAGCAGCAGTTTCAGCAAAAACAGCAGCACTATCAGCAATTTTCAGCACTTTCATACATTTTTCACCAGATTTGATCAAAAATTAGGGCAAATAATTCCCATAGACGGCGCGAATCTTCTGATCGGCTCGAAAATGACATGAAAATGTGTGTAATGGATTCAATGTCCGACATTCACGTACTTCAAGCGTTAAGAAGAATGGAAAATAATTACAGTTCATCATTAATTTCCCTTTATTTACATGGGTTCAAGTGCCCTGACCACGGGGATGCAGGTTGTTTACATGCATTTTGAAAGTTTACAACCCCTCCCTCAAGTCTTAGTTGTGATCTCAACTTGGAATTTTCAAGAAAAGTACATAAAATAACCAAGAAAATGCAAAAAAGTAAAAAAAAAAGGAAAAAAGGGGGGGGGGGGGGGGGGGGGGTGACCGTGACCCGCGGTGACTGCCCCGGCTAGTGACCATGGGTCACGGTCATTGGGGTTTTCCAGTGACCGTGACTCACGGTCACTGGCCCCTGCCAGTGACCATGCGGTTTCGTCCTGTTCACGATGGTTCTTTCTTGGAACTTCTTGCAAGTGTTGAAACTCCATTTTCATGACTTTGGAGTGGTGGACAACCATCAAGAAGATTACCTTTAACCATGGAATCAATCGAAACCTATGTAACTCATCATTTGTGCTTACGGACTGCGCTTCTGTTTCAAGTCCGAAATGGGCAAATATGAAGCCGGAGTTGTATTATTTTGAACCTATTATTTTCAAGGGACAAAATGAGGCCTAGAGAGGTTTTTCTTTCACAACTCTTGCAATGGCTAGGAAGCCCTACGCATAAGAGAAACAGAGGTGACAATGTCATCCTCTAAAAAATTGCTGACATACGAACATATCATGAAATTTGGCCATTCCACTTCCTTCTTTTTTCTGAATTTTCTTCCTCACCTTCAAAACTGAGAAAAGAAGGTGGGAATGGTCGTGGAAGTGCTGCTGGAGTTTGCTTCTTGTTGCCCTAAGTGCTTTCTTTCTTTAATTTCTTCTCTTTTCATCCTTATGTGTGTTCCTCCCTTTTTTTCCTTCAAAATTTGAACCTTTTATAGACTCCCAATTAGTTTTGTACAGTTTTGGGGAGTTAATAGTAGTTGTGGGGAGTTGGATTTCGAAGAGGAGTGGAGAGAAACCACCTAAAGTCATGGGAAACATCTTTTGAAGGTCCGTGACCGCAGGCCTGGTCACGGACGAGGCCCAATTTCTGGCTTTTGTGTATGTGGCTCATTTTCATCTGTTTTGGGCTCAAACGAAGTCCAATTTCCACGAAACTTGGAGGGATGCTTCTTGACACTATTTCCTACATCTCATAAAAATTTCAGCTCGTTTTGACTTCGGGAAGTTGGTCAACTTTCTCATTAATTGGGCCTCGGTCACTCCCAAGGCCCATTTTTAGAACATTGTATTTGTGACTTGTTTTCAACTGTTTGAGGCCCGAACGATGTCCAATCGCCATGAAACTTGGTAGGACGCTTCTAGACACTATTTTGACCATGTCCAAAAGTTACAACTCTGTTTGACCACCTGAACATGGTCAACTCCTTTTGATTGTGGGCTTCGGTCACTCCCGTGGCCCATGTTTGGACTTTTGCATATGTGGCTCGTTTTCACCTGTTTAGGGCCCAAACGATGTCCAATAGCCACGAAACTTGGAGGAATGCCTCTTAACACTATTTTGAGTGTGGAACAGAAGTTTCAACTCTTTGACCACCTGAACATGGTCAACTCCTTTTGATTGTGGGCTTCGGTCACTCCCATAGCCCATTTTTGGATTTTTGCATATGTGGCTCGTTTTCACCTGTTTAGGGCCCGAACGATGTCCAATTGCCACGAGACTTGGAGGAATGCTTCTTAACACTATTTTGTTGTGTGTCACAGAAGTTTCAGCTCTGTTTGACCGCCTAAACATGGTCAACTCCTTTTGATTGTGGGCTTCTGTCTCTCCCATGGCCCATGTTTGGACTTTTGCATATGTGGCTCGTTTTCACCTGTTTAGGGCCCGAACGATGTCCAATCGCCACGAAACTTGGAGGAATGCTTCTTAACACTATTTTGAGTGTGTCACAAAAGTTTCAGCTCTGTTTGACCACCTAAACTTGGTCAACTCTCCAATTGACTTTTTATGACAGTGGGCCCTTGTTTCAGCTATTTGAAGCCCAAATGACCTCGGTTTGATTTGAAACTTGGAGGGACTGACGTTAGAGGTATCTTGGAGTGCTCATCCAAATTTCTTCGATTTTAGACCTCGGGAAGCAGGACCTCCGTCGGAAACCCCAAGTAGACATGCTTGTAACTTTTTAGGTCAAATGATGTCCATTTGATCCGAAACTTTGCAGATTATCTCCTGAGCATGATTAAAGCTTTGTGTCTAGGCTTCATCAATTTTGGACCTCGGAAAGCAGGACCTCAGTCGGTGACCCCAAGAGACATGTTCTGTGCTTTTTCGGGTTGAATGATGCCGTTTTGTCTTGAAACTTTGCAGAGCTTCTCTCGGTCATAACTGATTTAGTCTTCATGAGATGTCACTTTACACAGGGACTCACAGAGCATAGTATATCATCACTTCGACATGTAGGAATGTCGGGTCTCACATTGTGATTCCCCAGGATCTGGCAAATAACCTCTGTAGCTTAAATTAAGCTGAGATAAGGTGTCTTCGCTGTAGTATTTGCAATTTTATGGGTCAACAAATTGTTTAAGACATGGGAGGAACATCTTGAAGGAAGTGCAAAGAGACCTACGCTATCAAAGCTAAGAGAAGAAATAAATAATTTTCCTCAGAATGGGGTAATCTATATATTTCTTCTTTACTCATTTTCCATTGACTTTTTTTTAATGTGTGTATCCTTATATTGCTTCATTTTATTTATTTTGTCGTTTAATTGGTAATTGTATGCCAATTTGGATAAAAAGTTCTTCTCCCAAGTTCCAAGGGCTGATTGCAAGCTGTACAATTCATCCGCGATCCTCGTTTATTTTTTGGATTATTGAAAGGCACCCTACAGGACATGTAATAAGATAGTTAGGAATAAAGCAATAAATTCCTTCTCCAATTTACCAATGTATAAGTCATGTAGAGTGTGTTGAGCAATTCACTTATAATTATGAAAATTATGATGATGATCTAATTGACATATGGAATCTCAAGAGAGAGTTGGTGTTAAAGGGGAAAAAAGATACTTCTCACGAGCACAAGAAGGCATACCTTGCTTTGTATGGAACAAATACAGTCCTTATTGTTTAAGGATTAAGGAGAGAAGATGAAAAATGGAAGAAAGAGAGGGAGAAGGAAGAGATGAAAAAATAGGGAGAAAAGAAAGAGCGCGCACGCATGTGCGCGTGCGAGAGAGAGAGAGAGGGAAAATAAGGAAAATAACAAAAAGATATTGGAATCCAAGTTGATGATAGTGTAAGGTTCCGAATCCCACTAATCTTAATCTACGTTAATTAATCTCATTCTATGTTAATTAAACCTTATTAAGGTTAATCTAATACAAAACTTTTGGGTTTGGGTTTTGGATAGTTAGTTGGGCGAAGTTGAACCTTACTTCAATAGTTGAGGACCTTTTTGTGAATTGTTCTTGCATCTTATGGGCACCTCGTCAATCACTTCTTGTGTAATTTTTCGTGTAGATTATCTTTCGTGTTAGGCTCAACTTGAATTGGATTCATCTTGGGCCAATTGAGGTCTAATGGGCCTAAACTGAAATTTCATGAAAAAGCTTGGACTTGCATGTAAAATGCAGGAAAACTTGAGTTTAAAAAAAAAAGGGAACTCAATGTTCCTTGAAGTCTTCTTCCATTCTTGTTGCTGG
This sequence comes from Sextonia rubra, assembly GCA_037013555.1. NCBI lineage: Eukaryota > Viridiplantae > Streptophyta > Magnoliopsida > Laurales > Lauraceae > Sextonia > Sextonia rubra. Next base: position 8,083,333 of record JASUAD010000018.1, on the reverse strand, counting down.
AATTCTTTCCCCTTCTTTAGAATTTCTTCCTTTTCACTTGCAAATTGAAGTGCTCCTGGGATTGGGAGTCTTGCATGTGCGAAGGATAGTCCTCACCCACCTTCCTCTTCTTCATAGGAGTATTTTCTTCTTTGGGAAGTACCTTCTCTTCAACCTATAGCGCATTAAGGTGAGGGCTTTACTTCCATTCCATGTATTAAGGCTTGTTGGAGTCAAGAAGACTCAAATCTATGACATGCATGCATTGTTGCATCACATTCACCATTTATACGTTGCCATGTAGAGAACCCACTTCTCCTTGGAGGTTTTCCCCTAATCACACAACAAGAAGGACTTAGGGAGGGCAAACATTGCTAAGAGGCAAGTATTAGAGTTCATATGTGCTGCATGTGTGATTAAGTTATTGATTCTTGGGTTAGTTCTTTCAATTCCCAAATTTCAGCCCATTTTTCATTGTTTTAATTGGTACAAATGTGGTATGGATTGAGTTAAGATGTAAACATGAATAGGAGGGTGTGTGGGTATTGAACACCTTCAAGTACATTATGATTAAGCCATAGAAATTCCCCACTTATTCAGGTTCTGTATTGATTTCATATGGAAACTGAGCTACAGAACTGACTTTAGGTTTCTGAAGCGCACGGCGAAGCCACGGCTAAGCCGTGAGCGTTTACGGCTCAAAGTCCCGAGAGCAGCAAAAATTGGTTTTGTACTACGGCTTAGCCATGGTTGCACCATGAAATGCATGACGGCTAAGCCGTGCCCAGCCTGTACACAAGCCGTAAGCCTTCCTACGGCAGACTTTCCAGAGAGCTAGAAAAACCCAATTTTCTTCTTCGGCTTACACACGGCTACACTGTGTAATGCTCTACGGCTGAGCTGTAACCCAACCATAACCTAGCCGTATGCTAATATATGGTTAAGCTGTAAATGCGCCTGAATTTCTGGAGGACACCTGAATCACTCGGCTAAGCCGTAACATCATACACGGCTGAGCCATAAGAACCCAGCAAATTTAGAATATTAGGAATTCTTAATGACATGATAAGACCTCAGTATTGGCATATTCTTTATAACCACACTGGCCCAACGGTAATTAAATGATAAGGCGAATGAGCGTAGAACTGTCATTCATTCCCTTACTTTTTCGGATGATCTTCCAATGCCAAGTCATGGATGTTGACCTAAGAAAGGGTGTCCTTCATGTATAGGAAGTAATACCAAGACGCGGTAACACAATGACACTAGTTGTGGATGAGTACATCGTGTTGAATGACCTTGGAGATCATGGAATTTTTTAGTATAGGGTTAGCTAGTAATTTCTTTTAACCCTTATTCAATCTGAATGCATTCATATTGTTAAATACTTTGCCCTCAACATGATTTGTTTATGCATTCTCTCTCTCTAGTCAAACCCTGAGGCAGTTCAGACCTAAGCTTCTAATGAGTGCGTGTCTGACAAGCCAGAGCTTCTACTGAGTATGTGCTTGCTAGCCAAAAAGGGGTATAGCCGAGGCTCAAGCCTTTGTAGCTCATATAAATATGCTTCATTTAATTGTTCGTCTGTATTCATGATTGATTATATTTCCAGACTGATATTTCCGATGCATGTTATGGCAAGTATGATTGGAAGTATGAGAGAGGTGAATCCGAGTCGGCACCACTTAGCTTGTGCCCTTTCGGGTATTATTAAGCCACTACTGCAGTAGTTTACGGATGAGTTATCGGCTCTCCTCGGGAAGCTAGCTTGATCTCCTAGCGACCCATATGTATTATACTTCCTTTGGGAGAATAGAGCCTCGTGGATGCTAATTAGTGTGTACTATATCTTGATTATGATTCCTCACTAATTGTTACTCATGCACATTATACCTAGTAGACTATTATTGCTCTCCTATCCAATGTATATTAATAAGTTTATTTGATACATTATGCTAGTTCATATGCTCTGTATTTGCTTAACCGTCGTGTTAACAGTGTTACCCTTGGTATTACAGGTACAGAACCTAATCCCAACCCAATTGTTGACGCGCCCCCGAAGAGTACACCAACGGTACATCGGGGTATAAATGATTGGAAGGATGGCGATGTTTTCTATTAGTCGTCATACGGAGCGCGCCGGTTTGGAGGTGTTACAGTCCTAATTTTTTGTCTTCCCCCGGCAATGTGCAAATTGGATCTTTTGTACTCGACTTCTTTAAGTAGTAGTGGTATTGTATGAAACGTTATTTAAAAGACTTAAGTACTGATACATATATATCTATCTATGAATGTTGGAGGATATATTTCTCTTGTCTTGCTCTTGATCATTACAGAGTATTTCGCAGGACTTCGATTATGATGAGTTATATTCCTACGTGTGTTGACATACCTCACACGTTCCTGTGGAGTCTTCCTTGTAGGAATTCGTGCATAATTCTTTAGGGCACGGATTACTACGGGATTACGTATCCACGCCTTGGGAGCCCACTCAAATCCCCAATTCCCGAGATCGGGGCATAACAGATAGCATGAAAAGTCACATAAGTATATTAAATTTTATTAATTTATAATTCACATTATAGTTCTCAATCAAGAAGATAATATTTGGTATTTTCTTTATTACAGATGCTTTATTTTTTGAAACACTTATCAAAAAAGGCATATTGATGTGTTCGCAAAAAGAAAATGAGCTTCAATGTGTTCACATTTCGTTTGCAGTAGAAGATTGACACTTTCAAAGCTACTATGTCTACTTCTTTCGTCGATCACCAAATATAATAGGCGGAGAGTTCTGAATCAAGTGTTGAGAATATTTATGTAACTCCAAATCAGGACGTATCTACCCAATGACCCAGTGTGAAGCCAAAGAAAAGGCCAAAGAAAATAAAAGCATGAAGATTAATATGGAGTTCTGTAATAGATTTAGATTTTAATGATTTAGCACTTAATCCACATTTTAAGGATCTCCGTAGACACATTTTTCATTTCTACATAATCCACGTATCGAAGCTATCTTGAATGGTCCAATTAATATATCAAGCATGAATCAGCCAAGCATGATTAAAACTGGCAAGCCTTTATTGGACATGCAAAGCTTGATCAATAGAATTAAATGTCAGCATAGACAAAGAAAGCTCTCAAGTTACCTAGGTGATTATGTGCATGGGATGAAACATTCTAAGTACATTCTTAACAGTCTAAGTCCATTCTTATCGAGGGTAAGTGTACTCTCTTAGACGGCTTCTTAGATTTTGTAAATTGGAAAAGTACAAAGATGAACTTTCAGTCTATTGTTTTCTTAATCCTAAAGAAATGAAGGATGCACTGAAAGAGAGAATATGGCTAGACGGAAATTTAATGTATTATTGGTTTGAGGTGTAAAAGGAGAGATGTCTGGACGCTTATTGGTATGACCCAAATGCTTTTGTAAGTTTACAACCCCTCTTAATGTATCAATTTAGTATAATAGTTGAATCATGATGGTATCTAATGTGTTTGTTCATAGGATTGGGCTTTACATAATAATATTGAGAGTTTTGTGGAACCTGTTCTCCCATGGGATGGTTCAAGGTTACCCTTAATTAGAAATAAATGTACTCCTATCTTTGTGCTTGGAAAGAAAACCATTGTACCTTTTTTAATTGGGTACACAGATCTCAAGAGATGAGAGTTTATAATAGCATGGAAACCAACCAAGCTACTTAACTTATGTACTAATAAGTTTTTAAAAATGCATATTTTCATATACATTTTGACCTATTTTAAGGACTTATTAAGTCAAAAGAGCCTCATTTAGTGTGATCTGGTGGTTTTATGCATTTATACATCATTATAGTGCATTCCTGCATAATTTGTTTAAAAATCACACTTTTTGCATAAAATTCATGAAACCTGCCATTTTTGGATAGTTTTTTTTTTTGGAAGGTTTTGTAAAAATGTATATTCTCATGAAATAAATTGAATTTTTAACATCATTAGTTCAGTCACATATAATCATAAAAAATGGTGTACATTTTTGTTATCATTTCATTAGAAATGGGCCCACAGTCATACATTTGTGATATTAGGAGTAAAATTATCTTTTCATATGAATTCATATTTGTTTTGTAAGAAATTGATGATATGGGTCTCATTTGCAAAGAATTGAGACAAAGAATTGATTTTTAAAAGAAGAGAGAGAAGAATTAAAGAGAGAAAAGAAATTAGAAGAAAATTGCAAAAGTTGTCTTTATGGTCCCACACACATATGCATATGTGTGGAGTACACTTGCAAAACATCGAACATGGGGTCCATTTATTTGTTACACATTTTCAAGAGATTTTGAAAAGAATTTGAAGAATATCTCATCAAAGATAGAAAAGGAAAGCCACATAAGAGTTCTTCCTTAAAAGGGAGTGGAATTAAAAATAAAAAAAATCCAAGCAAGCATTCCATGTCCAAAAGAGGATTTGATTTAAATTTTTGACTGAAAAAGAAAAGGAGAAAAAAATCAAGAGGATTATTTTCAAAGATCTCTTCAAGTTTGGAGCCAACAAGGAGAACTTTCCAAAAAAGGAAGGTTGATAATGCAAAGAGATAAAGGAGGGGATTCTACACATCATGTGGCCAAGTTTGATTCTAAGAGAGTATTCTTATCCCTACTTCATCTCTCAAAAGATTTCGATGCAAGGTGGCAAAAGATAAAAAAGGAAAGAAGCATGTAAGAAGGATTCCAAGCCAAGCAAAGAAAGAAAGAAAAGCAAAAAATGGAGAAAAAACCTCAAAAGGGCATCTCACGCCCAAGCCATTGTATGGAGCCCATTCTCTTCCTTTTTTTTTTTTTATTATTTTTCAAGATTTTGTCAAATTAAGTAAATAGGGAAACTTTGGGGCTCGAAAATGTATAAATAGAGCACCACTCTCCCATATTCTTCATGAAAGAAGAGACCTCATCTCTCTAGCTTTCTCTCTCCACTTTCTTCATATCTTTCTCTCCATAATTTCTCTATTCAAGAGAGCTCCCTCCAACTTCAAGCTTCCACTAGAAGAGAATCTTTTATCCTAGATCATATAATGTTTTTCTCTTTCTTCTCTATCTTTACGTAAAAACATTTATAGCTAGTAAAAGTGTGTCTTTTCATTTCCTTAATTTACTTATTTTTACTTCTTTGATAATGAATGCTTGATGTTTGTTTTTAATCTTGTTCCTCTTGGATTGACAACCCAAAGAAACCTAGGAACATGATTTGAAAAAACATAATCTAGGATAAAAAAAGAATTTAAGAAAAGAAAAAAACCATACACTTCCACACATTTTAAATTTCTTGTTATTCCACACATTTAAATTTCTTCTCTTCCACACATTTAAATTCCTTGTTATTCCACACTTTTATTTTCTTGTTTTTCCATACGTTTAAATTTTGGTTTATCCACACATTTACTTTAATGTTGATTCCATACATTTAAATTCCATTGTTCTTCTTGCTTTATTTGTGTTTTTTATGTTGCATGATTTATGGCTGGGATTGATTTTTAGAAGCATGCATTCATATCATGTGTTAGTTTAGTTGTTGGAAATTGAAATTTTAGATCTATAATTCATGATTTTTTTCGGAAATAAAAGGAATAAATTTCGGATTTAAAAAGATAGCACATAGTCATTGTTTTTGTCCAAATATTGGCAATTTCAAACATGGCATAGAAAGATTATTTTGCCTTGAAACTTGGAGGACCCATTGCCGGATGAGTTAGCTTTATGCCATAAAAATTTAAGAGGAAAAGGATCAAGAAAAGGTAGGTTTTCAAGCATTAAAACACTCGTCAGTTAGATATTCTGTACACAGAAATTTGCACAGGGCAGAATTTTGGTTCAAAAGTTTGGAATTAATAAACATATCAAATCAATGAGTTTTGCTGTAAAAACTGGATGAATTGAACCTTGATGAGTAATATTTAAAATTCTAGAGTTTCAAATTGAAAAGATTATGGTAAGTTCCATTTCTAGAAGCCTAAACTAAGACTGACTACTAAATTGCATTTAAAATTTTTATTTTTGGTAACTATTACTCATGCATATATTTTTTATTTTAGAATTTTTTTAAATTCATTTTTTTTAGATTCATTTATCAGTAGATCATGACTTCTAGCTATTAAATCTAGTTTAGTATTGCATTAGATTATGATCATATTTTGTTTAAATTTTGCATCTCATATTAGGAAAGTTTGCATTAGTTATATGGCATGCATAGCATTACTAACTTTACTAACTTTCTAATTTTAAATTTATTTCTAGTTTTATGTTTTTTTATTATTTTAGATAATTTCTAGAATTAAAAGATCTTTCTAAACTTGTTTTAATTGAAGATTTTAAATTAAAAAGTTTCCTAGTTTTGGAAATTCTAACTTAGGAAAGCTTTTAACTTTTGTTTAATTAGTTTCTAACATTTTTTAGTTGAGGAATTTTCTAATTTTAGTTTTTTTTTATTAGAAGTTCTAATGTGTGTTTTCTTTTGCAGAGATTTTAGTTTTTATTTTTAGGAAGTTTTAGAATTAGGATTTTCAAATTAGGAATTATCATGGTAATTGTATAATATTTTGGAATGTATATATTTATTAGATTTTAAATTAGAATAGTTTTTAGAATTTTGTTTAGGCTGGTGACAAGTTGAAAATATTTTAAACATAGCTCCTTGTGGATTTGACCTGTATTCACATGAATATTACCACATTGTAGCTCTGCACTTGGAGTTGATGAACTTGTACCATAATTTTGTAAATTTAAAATTTTTTAAAGAGTTTGCTTCTTCAATGTGTAAGTTTACTCTTTTGGCAACATCATCTAATATGTGATTATCTCCTTAATGCATTAATCTTTTTGCAACCCAATGTGAAATTTTTTGGATGGATTGGTCTCTAAGATTAGCCAAAGCAGACAATGGTGAACATATCGCATTAAACAAATGGCCATGACCGTGGTGTATTTGCTCTTGCATTATTGGAGCAGTGTGCATAAGGAAACACGATAGCATTTACTTCAAAAGATATAGCATATTATATGTGTAAAATTATTGTAGACATTTATGCAAGGAGTTGGATTTATAATTGTTGACATGTAAAAATCTTGGAAAAAAATCTACAAGCAGTTCAGCAAATCAAAAGTCAGGTCAAGACTCAAATATGATTAAAGCTTACTAAAAAAAAAGCAGAAACAACTTAAAGACAAAGCCTAAAAAAACACCGTGAAGTCTGAAAAAGAAAATATGTCAAAATACTTCAAAAAGTGAAAAAAGAATACAATGGCCTACTAAATACGACAGTAGCTGAATGTACATTGGCTAACTAAACAAGTCAGTGGACGGAAGTGTTGACCTATAAAAAAAATCACAAATGTTTCAATGAATACATTACAAGAGAATTCCAAATTAAAGATACATAAACCTTGAAATTGTGGAATGACAAGTCAAGTACAACATCCAGATATTCAAAGCTGATACAATCCACTCAGAAGACTTCAGATGGGCTCAGAATGTTGCAGTTCAAGTTTTAGAATTAGTGGACTTCATTTGATTACTCAACTCACCAAACACCAAGTTTGAGGTTTAATGACTTAAACCCAAGGGTCACCAAAAAAATTCCAGCTTCGAGGTTGTCACAACCCGAGCCCAGGGAATCGGGGGTTAGTTTAAACCTAACCAGTGACACACGTACTCCCGTGTGCGTACACTTAGACCTGGTCCAAGTGCACCGCACAAGGAAATTTCACACATGCCAATACATGTACGCGGAAGCTATAGGTATCATTACATAACAGGAGACATACATGAGGACAAAATAATGTATATATAAAAGATTACATAAAGTTCAGAGTTAAACAAAATGGGCCAAAATACAAAGTACAAAGATCATGATTAAACCCAAAATTCCACTGAGATCCTGAAATGAGGAAGACCTATATGCATGTATGGCACTGTCACGCTCCGATGGAGTGATCACACCCACTCCTCTAGTCCTGTTAGGACATCTGGAGTCTCCCTTGGAGCTTGGTTGACTGATAAGGGGTCGGTCGAGGGATCTGAATCTGCAACACCAAGGACAACTTATGAATACAATGATTCAGCAAAGTATAAGCAACAACAAATTAACGCATGTTGTATCTAACAGAATAAGTAACAATGGATAAATCATAGAGTTTCAATTTCGTATATTAGGCAATCATGCAGTAAGATAAAACATGCTATCAGAATCAATAAATACATGATAGATACATAACTAGGTGGCTACTACATGTGTCATATGCTCCCAAAAAGGGATCTTACATACAAACTAAGAACACTATCGATCGGGCCAAGGTACGAATGGGTCTTGGGTTCCTAGGGTCCAGAAGCCCCAAGACATAAACTCATTGCAACGGTGCCATATATACTATGCCAAATTCAACTCCGTTGGGTCTCCGAAGGCTGAGGCTGAGTAGTGCCTAACCATAAGGAGTCAATCATATACAAGAACTTGAGTAAACCATGCGTATCATAGTAAACATATATCATACGTGTCAATCATACGTTCCACTCATACATACAACACTCAAGTTAGGGAAACATATCGAACAAATCAAATAAATCGAACTTACCATATCAAAAGGGCATATCGAGGACAATATGAACAAACCTTACAGAAGAGTAGAGGTCAATGACCGTCATACAAAATGCCATGCAGCTCAATTTACTTGAATCAAGATAGTTCACTAGCCAACCCTAATCTAATCATCCAGTGTTTCTAACCATGTATGATGATGTAGTTTTAAGTTATCCGATACACCATTGTCTTTGTATCATGAGGGTGTATCAGAATTCCTTAAACCAACACCCATGGGGAGGTGCTTAACAACTAGATAACGTACATGAATGAGTCATAGCCCTCGAGATCATTCATGCAATTCTATCATAATTCATTGGGCAAGTCAAGGTCCTACATTCTAACTTGAAGGCCCTACAAAGTCTCTCCAACACTTACCTTTTTTAAGTTTCACTGGTCTTATGGCTCAGCCATGGGTGACTACGGCTTAGCCGTAAACATCTTACGGGTTAGCCCCAATATGTGCTGTGGCTCAGCCGTGGTTCCCCTTACTATTCATCCGTATTTTTGGCTTAGCCCTGATTTGTTCTACGGCTCAACTCTGTTTTGCTCTACGGCTTAGCCTTGCTAGGGTTATGACTTAGCAGTAACACATTACATGGCTTAGCCGTGGCTGGACTGTAGAAGGTTTGTTCAAATTTCAGCTCTCTAGAAATCAAGCCGTAGCTTGACCAACAGTTAGGTCATAGCTAGCCTACGGCTTAGCCGTAGCCTTACCGTAGAAGAAATCTGGGTTTTGCAGCTCTCTGGCCTTTGGGCCGTAGGCAGTTACAGCTTAGCCGTAAACTGCACGGGGTCAAGTTTCTGAACTTGTTACAGATCAAATTGTGTGTGTGCAAAATGGAACAACGATATCAAGGAGATGGAAATTGACACAAGTTGGGCTGTAAAACACACGTCACATGCAAGATTATGACAACTATTCATAATCAAATATATACCAACATGGTTCATCCAAATCATGCTTATACTTGCCTCAAATGGGTTCTAACACGCACACGGTTGTCCTTGGGCTCAAATTCACTAACTATACACTACTTTAACACCCATGCATGTGAGAGAAGGAAGACAGAGAGAGACGTGAGTGCAAGTGCAGTAGCTGACATGAAGAAGAAATCAAAAACCCTAATCTCACCTAAACCCACACAAGGAGATGACGAGGATCTTGGGTGCACAAACTCTCCCTTTTTCCTCTTGATCGTGTATGAGGAGAAGAAACTGAAAGGAAGAAGAAAACCAACGTGAATAGAGAGGAGAATGAGAGAGTCGATGGAGGCCTTTGCTTATATAAGGATAAGTATTAACAAATTATAAAAAGGGTCCAAAAGGTTATACTAATTGCAGTTCGAGTCAATTAAGGGTTCAACGGAAACAAACAAGGTCATTTGTGTACGAAGCAATTACGAAAAGTGACGAGCTCGACAAAAGACACGTGTTGACGCCAAGATGATACATGAATGACAACGTCTTATAAAATCTAAAATTACGAAAAAGGGCTCATGTCTACCTAAACCAGGTTAAGCTCAACCCAACTACCTATCCATAACTCGAAACAAAATAAAAACAAAGCCAAAACATAAATAACAACTAATCCGTCATCACTTAGTCACTAAACTGAATTAATTTGGGTCAGAGTGTTACAGGGGTTACCAAAATGGCTGAAAATCTCATGAAAACTCTACAAACATGCTTGGGAATGATGTTTCAAAGTTTCAAAGCATTTGGACTTCATTTCAGCTTAAGCCAAACTTCAGTGACTATTTGCCAGCTCCTTGGGGTAACTATGGAAATTACACTTCTACATCTCAGAACAAGCTCAAACTCAAGTGAATGCCTTTAAGTACATTCAAATATTATCCTTTAAAATTTTAAAGTATTTGGACATTATTTGGACCCAAACTCAATTCAGATGGTCATCCACTAAGCTTTGTGGGGACACCGTGTAAAGTGACACTTCACAAAAATCAAATTAGTTGAAAATCTTTGAGAAAACTCAAATTATGCTCAAGGGAGCTTCTACAAAATTTCAAGTCAAACGGACATCATTGGACTCAAAGTTTACAAACATGTTAACTTTGGGTCATTGACCCCCAAGTCATGGGGTAATTGATCAAAGTCCTACTTCCCGACGTCCAAAATTAATGAAATTTGAGTAAAAAGCTTTATTCATGCTCAAGGTTTCAAATCAAGAGACTTCCTCTGATCCTACTTCCACTGCATGTCAACTTATAATTCAATGACCCCCAAGCCATGGAGGTCACTAGCCAAAATCCTACTTTTAGGGAGCCAAAGCTGATGAAATTCAAAACAGAGATTCAAAATATGTTCAAAATGAATTTCGCAAAGCTTCAAGTCAATTGAACGTCATTCGGGTAGAAAACAAGCTAACTACCAACGGTGTGAGGTGAATAGTGACTTAAAACATGTTACAAGTGGATCACTGTTTGAAATCCTACTTTCACAAATCCAAACTCCATGAAATTTGGATGGACCCTCCAAGATACCCTTAACATCAGTCTTTCCAAGTTTCGAACCAAACCGGGGTCATTTGAGCCTCAAACAGTTGAAACAAGGGTCTATTTTCATGAAAAGTCAACAAGGGAGTTAACTAACTTCAGGAAGTGAAAACTAGCTGAAATTTCTATAACACAGTCAAAATAGTGTAAAAAATTATGCCTCCAAGTTTCGTGAAGATAGGACATCGTTAAAGCCCCAAACAGGTGAAAATAAGTCACATATGCAGAAGTCCAAAAACAGGACCTAGTAGTGGCTGCAGCTACGATCACTGACACCTGTGGAGCAATTCCTGTAGTTTTTTACAGTTTCCTCCACTTCCTTTTGACCTTCAACTTCCTATAACTCCCAAAAACTACCTCTGAGTCTATAAAAGGGAGATTTGAACTCTTAGGAGGGCGATAGTACACAGACAGTACAAAGAGATGAGTACAAGCAAGGTTCCAAGCAATCAAAGTAAGTTCAGGCGTAGTTCTAAGCATTTGGTGAGGATTCCAAGGCATTTTAGGCACTTTAAGATTACTTCTTTTTCTCATTCTCACTAATTTAAGGTGAGAAATAATTCAAAGAGGAGGAAAAAGCATGTACCTCACTTAACGAAGACATAAGCATGTTCCACCCTGAAATCCGAGGTCCCTGGGACCCTCAAATCACGAGGCATGATGGGTCCACAAAAACTAAAGCATAAGGAAATTTTTATTAATAAATCTCATTATACAATAATTACGAAGCCTGAGATACTGATAATCTCCAAAACAAAGTGGGAACTAGCTATAGACTAGGAATTTCGTACAAAGGGGTTTCAATCCCAATGTCATACCCAAAATGGGCTAAAATCCGTGTGTGAGCGTCCCCACAGTGCGTTGCCCATACTTTAGAAAATTCTTTTGAGACCAAAGATGTACAAGCAACAAAATCCAATAATTCATGAATTTCAATTTACAGACAAAGTTAGGTTAGAAACACAAATCAAGCCATACATCATCGAATCCTTGAACAAATCCAACATTCTTAATCAAGTGACAATTAATCTCAAACACTAACACAAAATAATTCATTTTTATAGAAAGATGGTTTTAATGGCCAATATCAAGTCTAACAATGAACAAATCCAAAGCAAATCAAATAACAAATTTCTAACAATAATGATGATATTAATAAGAAAAATGTTAAATCCAATGATCATCACATCGAAGGTAACAAATTCCTTGAAGCTCTATGATTGTTTCAATAAATTTTGAAATTACAATTTGAAAGCATAATCGAGACAAGAAATAGAATACTCAAGTACTACGGTAACGTAGTAAGACTACTCGCCTGGATTCACGACGATCAATAAATCTGACTTGTCTTGACCCGGATGTCTAGATGACTCCATGTGAATGCTTGCTAATTATTGATAATCACAATTAAGATTTGGGTTCATATACACTTAACATGCCTGGCCTGACCACAAACTAGTGTGATGGGGATCATGCATACAACATAGGCTAAATGGGTTGGACTCAACTATTGGGTCATGCACTTGAATAAGACTTGGTTTTGGTATTTCTTTGTGGGGGCCCAAGTCACTAGATTACACCTAAGGTTAAATATGAATGCAAGGTGAGCTAAGTAATTGGGTGGATCAAAGTGGGTTTGTCTAATTGGGCTAAGATATGGATCATCACATCTTGGTTTTGGGTGAGATTATAAAGTCAATCAAGTGGGCCTGAGTCATTTGAATAATGCATATATATCAAGTGGCCAAACAATGAATCAGATGGGTGAAACAAACAAATCATGGGTTCAGGTGAAATGATGCATGCGGTGGGTTCTGGTAGCAATGGGAAAAACACTGTGATAACGATGAAGAAAGGGAGAGAAGCAAGACAGAGAAGAAGAAAACAGAGAGGAAGGGAAAATCCAGAAAGAGAACAAGAAGAAAAAAAGGAGATGGAAAGAAAAAGAAAAGAGAAGAAAAGAGTAACGAAACAGAAAGAAAAACCAAAGGGAAAGAGGAATCGCAGCCAGTGGGGGAAAATAGGAGGAAAGAGAGAAGGAAGGAGAGGAAAAAAAAAGAAAAGAGAAGAAAGCAAAAAACAAAAACGAAAGAGAGGAAAGAAGAGAAGAAGAAAGAGAGCAAGTTATAATGGAAACAAATTGAAGAAGATAAAACGAGGAGTAAAATGAATAGGGAAGGGCAAAGAAAAACAGAAACGAGTATAGAAGAATGAAGAAACAACAAGGAAATAAGAAAGAAGGAGAAAAAAAGCCAGAAGAAAAAGTAGAAAACAGGGAGAATAAGAAAAAGAAGATGAAGAACGGGGAAGAGGATAAAAGGAAGAAGAAGACAGAACAAGAAAAGGAAGAAAGATGAAGCAAAGACGGAGAAGAGAAAGAGAAGGAGGAGCTCGGCTCAGTGAAGGGAGGAGAACAACGATGAGAAGAGGAGAAAAAGACGATAAACAATGAGTATAGTGTGGTGAGTTAAGTAGCAGGTCATTTGGTGATGTTAACAGTGATGGGAAGTGGAATGAGCTACGTAGGTATAGAGAAGAAGAAGAAAAAAATAAGCAGAGGAGCTGGGCTCAGGTTGGACAAGGAGGAGAAGAAAACAGAGAAGAAAAAGAGAGGTTGGGCTTGAGTTGCAAAGAAAACACCACAGGGAAAAGAAGTGAAACAGGAACAAGAAGAGAAGGTATGTGTAAATGACCTGGTGGAGGAAAAAGAGTGCAAAGGTGAACATGGATGCTGGTAGTGGAGGGAGAAAATAAAGAAGGAAAGAAAACGTAAAAGAGAAAGGAAAACGTAAAGAAGAAGGAGAAAAACAGAAAAAACAGAATGGAAGCAGGGAGAAGGGGAAGAAGTTAGCAGAGGAGAAAGAAAGAAAACAAAAGGAGGAGGAAAAACAGAGAAGAGAAGAAAACGGAAGAAGGAGAAATAGAACAATAGGGAAGGAGAAGAAAACGTGGGGAGAAATAGAAGCAGAAAAGGAGAAGATGGGCCAGAGATGGGTCGGCCTTGGCTGGGTCAAATTTAGGAAGATGAAAGAGAAGAGTAAAAGAGGGAAGAGGAGATGCAGGGAGAAGGAAACGAAACCAGAAAAAGGAAAGAAACAAAGAAAAGAAGAAGTGACAGAAAAAATCACGAGAAAGGAGATGATGAGAAGTGTGGACTTTGAGTACAGGTGGGTTCGGGTCAAGCTTGGCTCAACTAGGTGGGTGATGGAGTCTGAATTCGCCAGGGGTGATCTCGATGATGGGTCCAGTGGAGGTTGGCTTCTCTAGTTGCAGAAAATAAACCAGAAGAAGAAAGAAGAGGAGGGTAGTAAAGGAGAAAAACAAGATGCAAAGATGGGTACATGGGTTAATGGGTTTATTGGTTGGTGGGTAAAGCCCAACCTGATGATTTACATGGCATAGCATGAATGACAAAATTAAAATCTATGTTACCATGAAAGGGAACCAAAATAACCAACTATACTAGTAACTTCTAAAAGAAAGAGATATAGGAGAGGGGGACCACACCTTAAGAGAAAGAGAAACTCTACACAAAAGAAAGAAAGACACGTAGAGGTGATTCAAGGGGGAAATAAGGCTTTCTATTTATAGGAAATAAAAGCCAAGATCCTAAAAGCAGTTTTAGTTCTAGCCAAACTTAGCCAAAAGAGTTTAATTCTAATGGGACTCCATCCCCAAGTAGAGTTAGAATAAATCAATAAACTTAAGGAGGTTTAATCCAAATAAAATTTCAATTTGAGCAAAACACTGAAATTCTCAAACTCTAGTAATTTACGGGACACACATAATTACTAAGTAATTAACCAAATTTAAATAGTTTAAAATAAAAAAATAATCACATATGGGGTCCATCACAGACTAAATCAAAGGTCCGGATTAATTTAAATTTAAAATTAAAATTCGGATCATTACAAGTCCCTCTAAGTTTCAAGCCAAGCCGAGGTCATTTGAGCCTCAAACAGTTGAAATAAAAGCTTATTTTCATGAAAAGTCAACAGATGAGTTAACCAACTTCAGAAAGCCAAAATGAGCTGAAATTTCTATGACACAGTCAAAATAGTGTAAAAAATCATCCCTCCAAGTTTCATGAAGATCGGACATCGTTAGAGTCCAAAACAGGTGAAAACAAGTCACATATGCAAAAGTCCAAAAAACAGGACTTGAGAGTGACCGTGGCTGCGATCATTGACACCTGTGGAGCCATTCCTACTGTTTTTTACAGTTTCCTCCACTTCCTTTCGACCTTCAACTCCCTGTGACTCCCAAAAACTACCTCTGAAGTCTATAAAAGGGAGATTTGAACTCTTGGGAGGGAGATAGTACACAGACAGTACGAAGAGACGAGTTCAAGCAAGGTTTTAAGTAATTCAAGCAAGTTCAAGCTTAGTTCTAAGCATTTGGCAAGGATTCCAAGGCACTCTAGGCACTTCAAGCTTACTTCTTCTTCTCATTCTTCTTCTCATTCTCACTAATTTAAGGTGAAAAATAATTCAAAGAAGAGGAAAAAGCATATACGTCACTTAACGAAAACATAAGCAAGGGCCATTTGGATGACATCTTTTTCCTTTGAATTTTGATAAGTTCTTAAAAATGCATATTTTCATACACATTTTGAACTATTTAAGGACTTATTAACTTGAAAGAGCTTCATTTAGTGTGATATCATGGTTTCAAGCATTTTAAATTCATTATAGTGCATTCTAGCATAATTTGTTTAAAAATCATATTTTTTGCATACATTCATGAAACCTGCCATTTTTGGAAAATCTATTTTTGAAAAGTTTTGAGAAAATACTTTTTCTCATGAAATAAATTGATTTTTAATCATCATTAGTTCATTCACACAAAATCATGAAAAATTATGTATATTTTTATTATCATTTCATGAGAGATGAGTCTACATTCATGCATTTGTGATGTTATGCGTAAAATTGTCTTTTCACATGAATTCACATTTATTTTGTAAGGAAATTAATGATATGGGTCCCATTTGTAAAGAATTAAGGCAAAGAATTGATTTTCAAGAGAAAAGAGAGAAGAATTGAAAAGAAAAAGAAATTGAAAGAAAATTACAAAAAGTTGGCTTTATAGTCCCACACACACATGCACATGTGTGGTATATACTTGTAAAACATCCAAGATGGGGTCCATTTATTTATTGCACATTTTCAAGAGATTTTGAAGAGAATTTGAAGAATATATCATCAAAGATGGACAAGAAAAGCCACATCAGAGTTCTTTTTGGAGAATGAGAAAATTTAATTGAAAAAAAAATGAAAAAATATCCAAGCAAGCATTCCACATCCAAAAAAAGGTTTTTATTCAGATTTTTGGCTAAAAAAGAAAAGGAAAAAAAATCAAGAGGGTTATTTTCAAAGATCTCTTCAAGTTTAGAGCCAACAAGGAGAACTTTCCAAAAATGGAAAGTTGACAATAGAAAGAGATAAAAGGGGAAGTTTTACACCTCATGTGAGTCAAGTTTGATTCCAAGAGAGGATTCTTATCTCTACTTCATCTATCAAAAGATCTCAATGGAAGGTGGCACATATAAGAAAGGAAAGAAGCATCCAAGAGGGACTTCTAAATAAAGCAAGCAAGGAAAAAAATAAAAAAAATAAAAAAAAATCCCAAGAGATATGTCATGCCCCAAGCCTTGTATGGTGTCCATTTTCTTTCAATTTTTTTATTTTAAAGATTTAAGAGTTTGAGAAGGAATAGGACTTGAAAAAATATAAATATGGCACCCCTCTCTTATATCCTTCATAGAAGAATTACTCACCTCCCACTTCTAGATTTCTACACTCCACCTCTCCCTTTCTTGTTCTCTACATCTTAAGTCAGCAAGGAGGCTTAGCCCTAAAACCATACCACCAACCTTAAAGTGTTAACTAGATGGAGGAATTCTCATCCATCCTAGTATGTAATTGTTTTTTTTAATATATTTTCAATCTTTTGTAAAACAATTTCATGCTAGTAAAATTTGTCTCTTTTCAATTGTTTTTGTCTTTGATTTTGTGGTGTTCATAATTTTAGTCTTATTTGTAATTAGGTTAATTCTCATTCTTGTTTAAATATTAGGATAGAATTGGAATCACAATTAGTAACCCATCTTAGTAACCTTTTTAATATACTTTGTTTCTTCGGATACATTGTATGTTTGGACGCAATGCAAGATGGAGTTAAAGAGGTTTGAGTAAAAAAAGAATAGAGGCTAATTCTGAAATTTATTTCTACATGGAATGGAAATTTGTTGTTCTCACTTAGATTGACGGCATAAGATGAAGAATAAAACCTAGGGACAACACTTCTAATCTTTTTGAGCAAAAATATAGAGAAGGAATTGAAAGAACAATCTACCGCCTTTGACTTCAGTTGTTTACTGCCTTTGACTTCTTATTATTACCACCTTTGACTTCCTACACTTTTATTTTATTTTCTGCACTTTTGTTATTTTCTTGTTATGTTCATGTTGATTTTAAGTTTTGTTTTTACATAGTTTGATAGTTGGATTAGAATTCATTGCATTTATTTTCATATCATAAGATTTTGTGCATATGTAAGTTGCTAAAAATTAAGCTTTCAGATCTGAATTGAATGAAGAAATTCAGACTTAATATACAAACAGCATAACTTAAAATAGTTTTAGCAAACTGCAGAAACATTTTTTGACAAAAAGTTTGAAGTCGGTAGACCAGTCAATTCATAATATTTTTCTTTGAAACTTGGGAATATTAAACTTTAGGATGTGGTTTTTCATTCCTCAGAATTTCAGATCAAAATAATTTCGGAAGTTTTGTGAACCAGAGGCTTAAACTTTGCCAATTAGTCAACTCGGATCAGAATTTCTACACAAAATTTTACAAAGTTGTCATATTCATACATTCATAACTTTTTCGTTTTAGATCCTTTTTCACTTCTGTTTTTTTTTTTTTTTTTGGCTAGTTTCTTGCATCAGTAGAGCATGATTTCCAGCCATTAAACTTAGATTTATGATGCTTTAAAATAGTTCAAATCATGCATAAAATTTGCATCAGCATACTATTTTTTCAGACTTAGAATTTTCAACATCTCATGGCATGCATTGCATTACTAACTTTACTAACTTTCTAATTTTTAATTTGTTTCTAGTTTTATGTTTTTTATTGTTTTAGATAATTTCAAAAATTAAAGATCTTTCTAAATTTGTTTTAATTGAAGTTTTAAATTGGAAACTTTTCTAGTTTTGGAAATTTTAACTTAGGAAAGTTTTTGTTTTCTTTAACTTTTGTTTATTTTGTTTCTAACATAGTTTAGTTTAGTTGGTTTCTAATTTTAGTTTTTATTTTTGGAAGTTCTAACTTGTGTTTTAGTTTTGCAGCAACTTTAGTTTTGTTTAGGAAATTTTAGATTTAGGTTTTCTAGATTTAGAAAAGTTTCTTTTCATTGGTTTGTAATTAATTTAATTTTGGCAAGTAGGATGCTTGTATTTGTTAGATTTTAAATTAGGCTAGTTTTAGATTTTTATTTAGGGCAGGTACAAGTTGAAAAAGGAACCTTAAAATACATAGCTGCCTGTGGATTTGACCTGGTCTCACCAATTTATTACTACATCGCGGTTCTACACTTGGAACTCACGATCAATTTTCTCACTCGGGAAGGGTTTTGAGCCATCCCAGAAGTTGTGAACAAACCTTTTTAGGCTTGTGATAGTGGCTCATAGTCACTGGCAGGGGGCCAGTGACTGTGACCTACGGTCACTCCCCTTTGTTTCATAATTTTTTGTATTTCTACCAATTTTCATGTATTTTCTTGTAAATTTCAGATTTAGATCACATCTGAGACTAGAGAGAGATTGTAAATGTTTCAAAACTTGTAAACAACCTGCATCCCCATGGTCAGGGCATTTGAACCCATGTAAACAAAAGGGAAAATAATGATAAACTGCAGTTATTTCTCATTCTTCTTAACACTTGAAGTGTGTGAATGTTGGACTCGAATCCATTGCATTTCACAGCATATTTCGAGCACGATCAGAAGATTGGCACCATCTGTGGGAATGTTCACTCTAATTTGTGATCAAATTTGGCCAAAAGATATAAAAATTGGCTAAAATACATGAAAAGTGCTGAAAAGTGCTGTTGTTAACTAATGACCACGGGAAAAGTATTGTTGTTAACCAGTGACTGCAGGATGCTGTGTAAACAACCTATGACCACGAGAAGCTAATACAAGAAGTGTTGTGACCGCAAGAAGTAGTGAAAAATAGGTGTGACTATGGGCCTATGGTTACTAACATATTTTGCTTCTAAAATGACTTGTTTGACCTCTGAAGACACCCATGCAGGACCTTGATGTCTATAATGGGTTTTGGAAACCTTAAAAGAAGGAACTTTGCACCTCGAAGTGCATCCTTTGATCATTCAAATGAAGACATTAAGCACCCCGAAGTGCATAACTTTGCCATTTATTGAAGGAACTTTGCACCTTAATATGCATGGAACAAATCTACACCCTTTTATGTAAAAGATGAGTAGTGATTCAGTCCAAAAGGCTTTGATCCAAATAAATGGTTCTCTCAAATCAGTGATAAAACCAACAACAGTGCAGTCATGCACTGTCCAACGTCATACACTGATGGATCCTGTATGATCATTGTGGTAGTGGTGTAAGCTCGTTCCTCTAGGACTTATCCCTTTGATTAGATCTAACCTTCTTTTGCTTATAAGTCGACATAGATAGCCCTAAATACTGTTGAAATTTTGACAGCCAGGTCTAGTCAACTTAGCATGCTTTTAAACCTGACTATATGATTTCGAAATGCTATAGAAATTCTGACAACTAGGATGGTCAGAATAGCACAATGAGATGGGGTTTATGCCTATGTCTTACCATTTGTCACAACCCGAGCCCAGGGACCGGGGGTCAGAGGAAGTCTAACCAATGACACACGTACTCCCGTGCATGCACACCTAGACCCCGTCCAAGCATCCACACACAAGGGATCATTCACACATACAAACCACTGTACGCGGAAGCTGTACATATCAAGGCATATAACAACACACCAAGAGACATAGTGGATTACAATAATCATGAACTGATAACAAGAACAAATTTACAAGAACGTATGACAATATAGCGGGCTTACAACAATCAAAAATCAAAATACAGATATCACTCAAAGCCCACATTGCAGATACAGAAAACTCCCCTCTATAGACTCGGACTCAGATGAATGGGGAGAACAAAATGATGCAAACCGTACTCTGGAGGATGGATCAAGTCCACTCCTCTAGGCCGGAGGGGGCCTCGCGAGCCTCTCCTGGAGTCGGGTCGACCGACGCAGGATCGGGAGAGGGATCTGAGCCTGCAACACACAAAGACAACTAATAAGTACGACGACTTAGCAAAATATAAGCCAACAAGAAGATAACACGAATTGTGTCTAATAATGAGTTACTAGTCACAGTGCAAGATCTATAGAAATCATGTGCGTATACTAAGCAATAATGCAAACGAATAAGCATGCTATCAGAATCATAAACAGATAACAATCAAAGTGGCTACTACATTGGCCATTTTCTCCCTTACGAGAGCAGTCGGAATGAGAACACCAGCGACCGGGCTAGGGTACGCATGGGTCTCTAGTTCCCGGGGTCCGGAGTCCCAGGACGGATCACTCTGCAGAGGCAAACACATAAACTAAAACAAAGTTAACCCCGTCGGGTATCCTAAGGCTGAGGCTCAGTAGTGCCAATACCAATCACAATCACATCGGATGATGCACCTCAATCAATCAATCATATCATATCACATACCACATACAGATCTCACATATCACGCTGAACAAACAATAGGAAGTGCATCGCATATACTAATACTGAATGCAAATAAGCTGATACTGAACTGAATGTACATAAGCAATAACGGAAGATACTGAATGTGAATAACAATACTGAATGCAAATAAGCAATACTGAATGCGAATAAGCAAGACTGAAGCATGGGTAGCTAAATACCCAGAATAATTAAGCACTGACTCAAGTACTAATAACAATTAAGCACTGATGCAAGTACTCCACTGGAGCAACAGTAAAACATAAGGATAGAATGGTCCCGCCCGGGCTTCGCTCTGGGGTTGCTGCATTTCCCACAGAATCGAGAGGTCCAGCACAGAACACATAAGAGGGCATAACCGAAATCAATATGCTGTACAAATCAACTAATCAAGTACTTATACGAATCAAGGTCAATTACAAGCCAATCCTAACCTATTTATCCAGTGTTTCTAACCGTGCATGTTGATGTAGTTTTAAGTTATCTGGTATACCATTGTCTAGTGTTGCAGTATCAGGAGTGTACACCGAAGTCCCTTAAACCAACACCCATGGGGAGGTGCTAAACAACTGGATAATGGGCATGAATGATTTGCAGCCCACGAGATCATTCATGTCATGCAAACATTCCATTGGGCATGTTCAGGTTAGCTACATTCTATCATGAAAGTCATAACGGTCTCTTTCTTAAACCTAGTCCTTTTTATTCCCTTTCCAGGTTCACACGGTGTAGCCGTAGGTAACCTTACGGCTTAGCCGAGGCATCTTACGGCTTAGCCGTAATATACACTGCGGCTGAGCCGAGGCTCCCCAAAATGTCCATCCGGATTTACGGCTCGACCGTATTTTGCTTTACGGCTCAGCCGTATCCTGGTCCACGGCTTAGCCGTAAGACAATGTACGGCTTAGATCAGGCTGGGCCGTAGAAAAATGGCAATTTGCCAACTCTCAGTTATTTTCAGATAACAGTCTGTACTGTTCTACGGTTAGGGTTACGGCTGGGTCTCGGCTTAGCCGTAAGCCATTTTACGGCTTAGCCGTAGCACATTTCACGGTGTAGCCGTGAGTGCACGGAGTCATTTTCCTGTAACAGATACAGTCATACAGAAAGTATACAGAACGACTGAAAACAAGAAGATAACAGCAAAATAAGCTCAATAGGGCTGTCTAACACTGAGAAATACAATGAAGAATCAAAACACAACAATCAAATCCATATCAATCGGTGTTCATACGACTTGGGCTTATACTTGCCTCATAGATGGAAATCACTTCGTTGCTTGGCTCAGTCCACCGGAAAACACACACACTTGCTCCTTTCTTCCTCCCTCAAGCAATCGAAACAGAGAAGGAGAAGGAGAGAAAGAGAGCTGACGAGAGAGAGAGACGACTGAGAGAGAGAGTGAGCTGAGAGAACGATCAAGAGAGAAATGGAGTTGGTGAGATATTTATAACTTAAATTGAGTCAAATTTACATATAAGTCCAAACAGCTTACACAAATGCCAGTTTGAGTCAAATGACGGTCCAACGAGAGCAAACGAAATCATTCGGATTCAAGACAGTTACGAAGATCGACAAGCTCAACGAAATACACGCGCTGACGTCAGAATGACGCAAAACTGACAAGGTCAATCAAAAGCCAAAATTACGAAAAAGGGCTCGAATTACCTAAACTAAGTCAACTCAACCCAAACGATCTCTCTAAGACTCAAAGCCAAAGAAAAACAACATCAAAACACTCTTAACGCTCAAATCACACGCGATTACTCGCTAATCCGGATCAACTCGGGTCGGAGTGTTACACCATTTTGGTTCAAAACCATGTTGGTTCAGATGGCATTCATAAACCATTCCGGCTAGCTCAAGAAGCAGCCAAGTTGGTTATACACTATTGTGGTCCATTGGGCTTACTTTTTTGTAGAGATATCATCTTTGATCATTACTTTCAACGAGGCCAAGGAGAGGCTCTTTAAAATCTCCATGACCTAAAACAAATCATCTGCAATAGCAACGAAAAATACTCGAACTAACTCTATTGCTCCTACGTCAAGAGTCTCAGTCTTCCAAAGGCTCTCTACCCCTTGGGCTCCATGACTTTGGCCTTTCTGAATGAGTTATCAGTGACCTCGAAATCCATTAAAAAGATCGAGACTCCCAAACCTTGGGTTTCCAAATATGCCCAAAATCCATTTGGAGTTTTTAACAAGGTTTGAGAGGAACCTAAACACAAATTGAAGTCAGGAGGCAGCAGCCTACATATCATCAAGCCTTAACTGGTGGCAAGGCAGGTCCGACTTACGTATCACAAGTCAATGACACTTGGTAAGTCGTATTCAGCGGCTGCTCAAGGTTCGAGATCATCATCTACTTGGCCCAAACAATGAGCTATTAACAAGCAAGAATGAGAGGACCTTCGACAACTTATAACTCGTAAGAAGGCCTAAAACATGTGTCCATTCCTAGATGCAGCACATGATCACCGTAGCTAAGCATTTCCAAATCCAGTAAGGCTGAGAACAAACTCTTGGCCTTACTTGAAGAAAATACCTTCTACCCCTTGACTCAAAAAGAGGGGCGAAGGTTGGCAAGAGGCGTCTACCCTCCATCATTGTGGCACCATGCTCGCCATCTTCACCTCAGTGTCTATCACATGGCACTAAAGACAAAATGAAAACCGAGCAATTAGTCATTAATAATTAGATCGATCTTGCTCGTTTCAAGGATTTGCTTCAACAGAAGGAGCAGAAGAAAAAGAAGAAGAGAGGTGCTATTGACATTCCTTCACTTTCCACTTCTGACTCCATATATTAGAAACAAGTTGTTAGTACTTCCAAGCCACTGGTTGCCAGGTTCAAAGATCAAACCTTAGTTATAAGGATCAAACCCAGAAGCTGCTATAAAGCACAATCACTAAAAAATGGGTGATTAAAGAAGATGATCTAGACCTGACCGCGCCATGCATGGTCAAACCAGGCTCAACCCGGAGAGTCATTTGGAGTATGGCTGGACTCAATCATAGGAATCTGACTCCAACTCCCATTCAAGCAGGACTTTTGAAGGGCATGTCGAAACAAACTCTGATGAGGATCCTATTACTATTTTAGATACAGAAAATAGTCAATCCACTCCTCCTACATTAACATCCTCTATCCCCATGTCACAATCCGAGCCCAAGAAATCGGGGATTGGTGTGAATCCCAATTAGTGACATACGTACTCCCGTGCAATTCACACATGAATCGGAGTCTGAATGAAATTACACAAGGGATATTCACATTCTTAAACGTGTGAGGTGCTGAATTGAACATCTATCCAAGCATTTAATACGTAAAAGCCTATCAATATGGCTTATATATTCTTTTTTCACTTTTCATTGAACTGGTCAAACATCATTCAACCATGGAACAGTCCAAATCTTAAATGTTCAAAAACATAAGATTATTATATTAATTCTACACACTACCTGTACAACTCAAACATGATATAGACATGCATGCAATTATGCCAAGGACAAACGTTTTATGAAGAGAAGGTAGAAGAACAGAGTATAGGAAGGTAAAGACATACGTAACAAGATCAAGTTATCAAGTTACACAAATACAGCCTACATGGATGCAAATATGTGCAAATGCTGAAAGACCCAAAATACCCAATGTACACATTCCTAAGATATTAATGAGTCACTCTCAGCATATTGATCAGGCAGGAAACTTCTGTTGTCCATTTGTTATAGCTTGAAGGAATGACTACCGTCACTTTCTTTGATTCCTACGCTTGTGCTAGGCTGAGTTCGGGATTTGGACCTGTAACACCATTAGACAATTTGTGAATAAGACTATTCAGTAAAGTATAAACATAATTGAGGTAATACGAGTTGTATTCAAAAGAATTAATCACATGTGATTAATAGAGTTCAAGTTAGTAACTAAGCACGTCGTGCATTTGAAATAAGCATGTTTTAAGATTCAAATAACAAAAATACTTTACTATGTGGTTACTACGTTTGCCATATCTTTCATCTAGGGATTTATGCATTGAGAACACTATTGACTGAGCCAAGGTACGAATGGGTCTCTAGTTCTTGGAGTCCAAAAGCTCTAAGAAAAATGCACTACAGCGACAACATTCATGCTACACCAAAATCAACCACACCGAGTATCATAAGGCTGAGGCTAAGTAGAGCCAGAACATTTCGATTTATTCATATACGTGAACTTGAGTAAATCACATAATTCATTTGTTGAGGAAGGACAATAGCATACCGTAAACATTCAAGTCATGCGTGGAATATGTTCAAACTCAATTCATTCGTATTCAATTCAATGTTAGGGTCAATAGAAAATTTATATCAAGAAATAATACAAATAGAATCAATTGTAAAATAGCCATTTAATTCAAATCATTATTGGAAGAATAGAAAGCAATAACTGTAATTCAATATGCTATACAATTTAAGTCAATTTCATGGGGTCAAGGTGGTTTACTAGCCAATCCTAATCTAGTCATCCATTGTTTCTAACCATGCATGCTAATGTAATTTTAAGTTATCCGATACACAGTTATCTTTCTTTTAGTGTTACATTGTTTCAAGAATGCATATCGAAGTCCCTTAAACCAACACCCATGGGGAGGTGCTTAACAAATGGACAACACACACAAATGAGTTTCAGCCCTCTAGACCCTTCATGATGTTCAATCATTCCATTGAACTAATTAATAGGAAAAAGGGGATAAAAAACTAAGGCCCTACAAGGTCTCCTAACAGTATCTAAATTAACCCTAGTTTTTCAGTAGCCTTACGACTTAGCCGTGGGTGACTTAAGACTTAGCCACAGGCAGTATACAGCTTAGCCATAAAATACACTACAGCTTAGCCATAGTTACCCAACTTTTCCTCCACGTTTATGGTTTACCCATATTCTCTCCTACAGCTTAGCCGTGCTTACTTTATGGCTGAGCTACAGCTTATCTACGGCTTAGAAGTAGCACATTCTATGGTTCATCTCTGGCTTAGCTATAGAAGAAAAATACAATTTATGGCTCTCTGGATCCTAAGCCGTATCCTTTTTATAGCTTAGCTGTAAGCTTCAGTTTTCTGAAGCAACTTTAGGTCATTCCATGCATTCTCAAATCAGTAGAATAAAGGTACAATTAAGGGCTGCAAAAGCACATTAAAATTGATAGATTTACAAGAATCATAATATACCAACATGCATTAAACAAAAATTTGCTTATACTTGCCTTAGATTAAGCTTTCATCAAATTAATCCTTCCTTTGGATCAACTTGAGGAAAATCACATACTTCTTGTGCCCAATTGCCATGTTTGCGAGAAATGAGGAAGAAGATGAGTGCGTGTGTTAGAATGAGAGTCTCCTTGACTCATTGAACCAAAAAATCTACAGAAAGAAAGAGATCTTACCTTGGTGCTTGATTGAAAGGAGAAGGTGCCTAAATCCCTCACTTCCGAGAGAAAAAGAGGGTAGGAGAACTAGAAGATGATGAAAACGGGAGGTGAGAACCTCAGATCATACATCCAATATGATATCTTCGATTGTTGAAGAAAAATGGTGATTAAGAGATAGGAGAAAGAAGAACACTAGAGCTGAGAGACTACAGGGAGAGAAGGGCTCGTATGATAACAGTTGGCTCTTTTATATGATATATTTTTATGAAGTTTATAAGAAAGTCCATATTCTTTAAGGATATTTCGGTTTAAGTCAAATGAGTTTTCAACTATCACAGACAAGGTCAAATCCGTTCAAGTACGAAAGTTGATAAGCTCAATAAGACAAACATGATAGTGTCATTATGATGCGTGTATTACGTAAAACCATGCATTCAGAAATTATGAAAAAGCGCTTTTATCTACCTAGGTGAGGTCAAACCTGATCCAATTGCTTATCCATGACCTGAACTTGACTCACTGGACTCCACAAAACTAAAGTAAACTTAGTTAAGAGAAAACCACAGTAATTAGCTAGTAATCACAATTAATTACTCGCTAATCAAGCTTAGCTTGGGTCAGAGTGTTACGCCATATCAGTACACTGTATTCATGGCTAAAGGGAGTGGGACTAGTAAGGATGGAAATAATAATGCCAGGAGAAGTAAAGACGCCGGCGAGGAAGATGCTGGTGAAAATTAGGAAGACAACGTCAGTGATGTCATTAAGCAACAAGGATTTAAGATTGATCACCTGATTGCCCAATTGAAAATCTTAGCAGATAAGTTAGGTGGTCCAGCTGAAGCTATAGTCAATCCTCTGTTTGCTGACAGGAGAGAATAGGCAATGATCAGGAGAAATGGTACTAAAATTGACCTGGTCGCAGCTCAAATCAAGTCTCTAACGGACAAGGTGATAGCTGCAGGTTTTGCTAGTGGTGATCATTTATTAATCCTTGGTCCTCACGCAGATCCTGAAAACATATAACCTCCAAAGAAGTTAAAGAGATACTGATAAAATCAAAAGTGGAGACCAGGATGAAAAGGAAGGGTATTACACCCAAGTATCCTTCGGAATTTGATCTAGTTCCATTTCCACCAGATTAAAAACTTCCAACTTTCCAGCCTTACCTTGGAAAGGGGTTAGCTTATGTGTAAGGTCCTGACTTGACTTAATTATAATTTACATTAATTAAACTTGGTTTCCTATTAATTAATGTATTTTATCCTTAATTTATCTTGTTTTTAATTTTTATTGGGTCTCATTTGGATAAGTAGTTGAGGACCTTCTTGTAATTTAAAGTCTCATTGTTGCATCATTTTGGCACTACATTAATTGCATCATGAGCATTTCATTTTATGGATCATCTTTCATATTTGGCCCAGCTCAATTCGGATCCATCCTGACCTAGTTGAAGTCCATTTGATTCAAACTGTAATTTCCCCAATGAATATAGACTTACATGCAAAACTGTAAAAATTTGAATTTAAAAAGAGGAAACCATCGTTCCTCTTTATTCCCTTAAGACCTTCTCTGGCTGGTGCTCCTCCATCTTCACTCTTCTCTCATCTCTTCTTCAAACTTCAGCTAGAAATTGGATCCTACGAGCTTGCATGTGCTCCTACTAGCTTCCATTCACCTTCTTCTATATCCTTATGCATCTTCTTCCAAGGTACTCACCAATCGATCTTCTTTCTACAACTCTTTTAGGTAAAGAACCACTCCTATTTCATTTTCTTGAGTTCAAAAGAGTAAATGAGACTCAAATGAGCAACATGCATGTATCCTACACGTGCTTCACTATTTGCATGTCTTTGCATATAACAGAATTTGCTTCATTGAGGCTTTCTCCACCATCAAACCAAAAGAGAGGCTAGTTTTCGGTAAAGCACTGATATAAGGCAAGTATAAGAGTATATATTACTACATGCATATCTAAATTTGTTGATTCTTGAAGTGATCACTCTAAATGTAAGTTAATAGCTCATTCACCCCTTGATTACGTATATATATGTTGGCTTAAGCGAAGATGAGTATAAATATGTAATATTAATAATATATGTGGGCAATGTAAGATCTATGATGATAAATTGGAACATAAAAAATCACATTGGAACCAATAACTAAGAGTTCTGAATTGAATTTGAGCTTTAAGAATAGTTTCCAAAATTTCGAAAGCTTATGGTGAAACTCATAGCTAAGCCGTAAGTGTTCTACGGCTCAGAATCCAGAGAGCTTAAAACCCACAATTAAACTATGCCTAACCCTCAACCAAGCCGTGAAATGAACTATGGCTAAGCCGTAACCAACCCATGACTAGGCTGTAAGTTATTTTATGGCGAGCTTTCTAGAAAACCTCAAAACCCAATTTTACTCTACGGCTTACCCACAGCTAAGCTGTGGATTATATTATGGCTAAGCCATAGGCTTAGCACGGCTTAGCCACAGGCCAATATATAGCTACACCGAACATGCATATGAAATTGAGGAAAAGATTAAGCCACTTGGCTAAGCCGGATTTCAAATGACTTTGTAGGGCTTTAAATATAGCACATTTTCCTCAATTAAATTAACTTAATGGTGATCAAATGATAAGGAGGAAGAGTGTAGATTTGTCACTTATTCCATTTGATTTTCTAGATGAATTGCCGATGTTACATCATGGGTGTTAGCATAAGAAGAAATATCCTTTGCGTACACAATGTAATGCCAAGATTGGTAACACAATCACACTGGACGTTTTATGAGTACATCATGTTAAATGCCCTCGAGATCACGGATTATCTAGCATATGATTGGCTAGTAAATCTCCTTGATACCTTCTCGATTTAAATGCATTCATATTACTAACAAACCTTGCCCTAACCATGATGTAGTCATGTGCCCATTTTTCTTGGCGAACCTTGAGGAAAAATCAGTGCTAGAGCTTCTGTTGAGTGTGTGCCTATGAGCCAAAATGGGTGTAGTTAAGGTTGAAAGGGTTTGAGCTCTGTTAGTTCATTTAAGTATGTATTGTTTGATTATTAGTTACTTTATTTAATTCTGATTTTTATGATTGAATATAATTTTAAGACCGAAACGCCTTTATGTATGATATGATAAGTATGACTGATATATATGAATATAAGACGAACAAAGACCAAAACTCCCTATGTATGACATGATAAGTGTAACTGATATATATGAATATAAGATGAACACTACGATTGATCATAAGCATGAAAGATATGAATTTAAGTTAGTCTTGATACGTTTAGTTGGCACCACTTAGCTTGTACCCTTATTAGGTTCGACGGGACTAATTTGGGTATCCCTTATGTCACTGCTGTAGTAGTTTATGGAAAAGTTAGTCGGTGCTCTTCGGAAAGCTAGACTGATCACCTAGTATAATTCCTTTATATATGTTATACGCTCTCCTTAGAGAGAATATAGCCTCGTGGATGCCAACTAGTATGTATGATATTTTATCTATGATTCGTTACTCATGCTTAATTCATGTACAATTTACCGAGTTTTCCGCTATTGCTTTCTCTTAATCAGTATGAACTTTAATTCATTTGATATATTATGATGATATTATATATCTCTATACTTGCTTAACCGTCGTGTTAACAGTGCTACCCTTAGTTTTATAGGTATTGAACCCAACCTAGTACGGCGAACGATGTGCCTCGGCAGGAACCTCAACGGAGCCTCAAGGAGTAAATGAGTGCAATGAAGATGACGTCTTCTATTAGTCGTCCTACGAACAGCAACAATGGGTTCCTTGTTGGGTTGTTTAGCTTAGACATGCTTGGATTATGACTGTTCTTGCACCTAACAATTTAAGAGACATATATATAATTTTGGATTTTATATATGTTATAGTAATTATTGCCATACAGATGTGAATGGTTGAGTACAGACTTTAAACTTATTCATGATATGGATGATTCTTCTTTATTGTTGCTTTTGATCATTACAAATGCATTACACAGGCTTCCATTATTGTTGAAATTAAATTACGTGTTGGAGAAACTTCTCGATACATTCCTGTGAAATCTCCCTTGTAGTGATTTGTGCGTGCCTTCACATGCACAAATTGCTACAGGATTACGTATGCGCATCCTGTGAGGCCCATTTTAACCCTAACTCCCAAGACTGGGGCATGGCATTATCAACACATCGTGCATTTCAAATCACTCTTTGGAAGTCTGCCAGAGTTGGATGCACTAAAAATAAGGCTATTCACTGACATATTAAAAGGAGTTACCTTCAATTAATACTAGCAATTACCAGAACTTTCCTTCATGACATGGCCAATCACATAAGAGAAGTTCTTACTCCATTTTCAGGAGCAGGATCAGACAGTTACTTTCGCCATGCTCATTAGTACGAGGAAGGGAAACAATAAAACTGCATAAGCCTTTATCAATAAATGGAGAGCATTGTCTTACAGATGTTTAGAGTAGCCATCTCAAAGGGCAACCATTGAAATGTGTAAAACTAATTTACAACTAAAGATTAATGCTATCATACTTAGTCATAAAACTAAATCTCTGGCCCATTTGGTTGAATTAGCTACTGATGCAGAGCTGACCCTTAAAGAAATTAGTCAGAAAATGGCAAATTCTTGAAAAGCGAAGTCATATTCGTCTTCTACTACAAAATTGAAAATGAAACGAGAGGTCTTCAATGTGCAAACCACCAAACCACCTCCTCACAAGCCTCACAATGTCAAAACTAACAAGCTAAGAAGGAGGAATATAAAAAGAGGACGAAAACAAAATATCCTTTTGAAGGGGTTATTAAAAGAATCTTTCGATCATTGATAGAAAATAATAAAACTGAGCTTCCACCAATGAAGAAGCCAGAACAAATGGGTCATGCCAATGACCCAAATTATTGTGCATACCATTCAATGGTATCTCATCTTCTTAAGGACTACTTCATTTTGAAAGAAACAATAAATGAGATGTGGAAGAATGGAGTGATAACTTTTCATTAGAAATACGATGCGGCTCCGGTCAACATGATC
The DNA here is from genome assembly GCA_037013555.1 of Sextonia rubra. Lineage (NCBI taxonomy): Eukaryota > Viridiplantae > Streptophyta > Magnoliopsida > Laurales > Lauraceae > Sextonia > Sextonia rubra. The sequence continues at coordinate 8,051,947 of JASUAD010000018.1, read as the reverse complement.
TCATTTGGACAGTTTGCACCTGCAGCAGTATCTGCTCCACAAAAGCCATTAACTGTTGAATTTCGAGTCATCAATGCAGTACATGACGAACAAAGACTGATACCAGTCAAAACCTCTTCAGGGGAGGAAATGTGGATTCACTCAGACCTAATAAATGATGAAGGCTAGGAGAAGTTAAAACCAAACCCACACCCGCAGAAAGAAGGAAAGTTAAAAGGCAACTTAAAAAGCTTCAAAAAACTGCCCAAAACCGCTTTGCTAAACAAGAAAAACAAGCTAAGCAGAAGAGAAAAAAGGTGGTCAAAACTTAAGTTTCAGAAGAACCTCCCAAACCAGCCAGAGGTCACTTTACTTTAACTGAATTCATCATTTCAACTCCAAAAGATGAGGAAGAGCCACTAATATCCAGTCGCAACCAGATATCATGGGATGGCACGCCTCCTAATTCAGATGATGAGGAAGATTGGTCAGACTATTCTGATTTCGAGGACGATTAGTGGATTGATGACTACTTTGCTGATGAATACCCGTTTGATGAGGATGAAAGTTTTGAACAAAATTTTGATCCTGAAATGAGTACGCTTAATATCAAGCACGGCCTCAATACATTGTGAGTGGTCCTTTATGACATACATAGACTAAGCACAAGTGGCTAGTCGAACAATCCTCCTCCTTTTCCACTACCTCCAGAAATTCATCCAGATCCTTTGCCACTGGTTGAGTCCGATGAACCACAGCAACAACAAGCATCGCCTTCTTATTCGCATGCGATAATCTCTATGCCAAATGTTTCTCCTAGACCAACTGTTGAGTCAACCCCTTTGATTGCAGATTCTGAACTTAACGTTTAGCTTATTGTTCCTGACCCAACTAATGAGCTTGAGTTGCCAAAAGAATATAATAACCTCAACATTGGCAGTCTTACTGCGCCTCAGGAAGTTTTCTAAGTTTAGGATAACCTCTCTGACTCCGAAGAAGAGATACCATTAGCTCCTGCTCTAGTGATCTCAAGTCGTTCCTGACAATACAGATAAAGAAGCAAGCTTAGAAGTTAGTCAACTTTTTGCTGAACCTAAAGAAGTTAATGTAGTAAGAATAGATACTTATCCAGAAGTTGACCGAAGCAACATAGTCAACGATGGCACTCATTCTTATCGTAACTATAGAGTCAACTATAATAGACCTTCTTCTTCTTCTTCTTCTTCTTCTTATGTAAACCCTTCAGGGAACAACACCAATGTAAATGTAAATTCTTCAAATGCAAATGCTAATGCAAGGCCACCAGAGCCATTCACGTATGATGTTGTTGAATACCTTTTAAGCACATATTTGCACGACTTCACATTTTTTATCTTTTGCAGATGTCTGAGGAGACTCATAACAACTTCATACAAGCTCTACAGGTTTTGAATACAAACAATCAAACTCATGGAGCACAAGTTCATTAGATAGAGAAGAACTATCTAAAAGCAAAATCCAAAAATCCTCCAAAGCAATGCATGGAATGCCTTTTTATTCATAACGCTTCGAAAGCCACTATTTCCTTCACCAAAGAGGATCTCCTCTTAGGCAACATAAAGCACACAAAGCCACTTTATTTCATGGCCTACATCAAAGACATACTTATTCCAAGAGTTCAAGTTGACCCAAGATCAGCTCTAAACTTCATCACAATTACAGCTTATTAGGAACTTAGTATCCCGGTGAGCAAGCTATCTGCTACAAAGACCTCGATTCAAGGCCATGATAGGAAAGTCCAGGAGCCAATTGGCAAGATTCGGATTCAATTTCAGTTGGGGGATTTAACCTCAGAAGCCACTTTGCATGTGGTTAAGACTCGTGCTTACTACAATGTCCTCTTGAGAAGGCGATGGCTTTATAATTATGCCATAGTACCTTCTATTATCCATCAATGTTCAAATATATTGATGATAAGGGTAAAGTATATCGAGTGTTTACAGATGAAAAGCCATTCAAAGGGAAAGAGGTTTACTTCACCGATGCATCCATGTATCAGGAAAGGCCTGTAAAGTCTAAGGCAGATGCAAATAGCTCTCCAGTGGATGATAATCCCGTAGAGCCTTTCACTATCTTAACAAAAAGGAAAATCTATCCTGGGTTTGCCAAAAGATCTAATCCTATCAGAAAATTGTAGTCCACGAAAAAATACGCAGTCAAGTTTGTGGAAACCAAAGCTCCTTTGGTGATCAAGGTGAAATATGAAATTAAACAATCAAATCAACCTATGGTCATATCTATGAAACCATCAAGGACAAAGCACGCAGGTATTGTTATCCACACAAGCATGACACGTAGCTCGGCAATGTATATAATGCTTGTTCAGAATGGCAAACCACTTGCTGCAAAACATCAAAAGCCCTCATATTCAACAAATGTGATTTCCTTGGTTAGTAACTTAGGTTTAGATCAAGAAAGTAATGATGTACCTCCTCCTACCAAGGGAATGTCACCCATGAGGCCGGATACTCCCGTCACTTTCAGCCAGCTTGTGTTAACATCACAACAAAGGGGTGAACTATCTTACAGATACATCGATAGATGGCTCCACTTGGCTTAAAGATGTGAGTCCCTTACACTATTCAACATGGATTCATTTGTTCTGGATTGGTTTCCGGCCAGCCCTCCGCAGCTTGACAATGGCAATGGAGTTTCTAACCTTTGATGAGATGTCTCGAAATTGTCTTATCTCTCGAAGTGGCAGTCTATTGTTTACATAGGAAGTCTAGATGAAAGCGCCCAGTGCATGTCATCTCAATGATCAGAGATTCATATTCTAAGTTGAATTCTGAAGATGCTAAAAAGATGGACACTTCTGTGCACTCTATAGCAAATTGCAATCCTCCACTTTTGCCATGGCCCACCCCATCTCAAATTTATGATTTTGGAGGTTCTTGCTTGTTAGTACCTTCATCCAAATAATACAATCACCCAATCGTTTTCTATCGAGCCAAAGATGCTCCTACTTCATGTCCTATTGACAAGATCACCAACGATGGAACAATAAAGCTTAACATCTATAATCCTGTGGTCTGCAACATGATGAAAAACTAGTGGTACAATCTTAAGAAGCCCACAAGCCTCAGATTGAGTGCAAATGGGATTCAAATTCTTTTGGACATCTTCACTCTAGAAATGAAGGAATATCTCAAAAGGGGATGTAGTATTGAACAGCCACGGTATTGCATAAGATACGTTCCTTATAGCAATGTCCTAAAGTTAAATCAAAATTTCAGAGCAAGATCTATATCCTTCACCAACGGATATGACTCAGATGACTCTCATGAAACCGTTGTCTTATAAAATCCTATCGATTAGGCTGCTTTTTAGCATCCTGAATGGGCAAGTGATGACAATGACACCATATCACAAATCACCGAATATTGGCCAGTTGAACTCAATGAAAAAATAAACCCATCTCAACACACTCGTTGGGAATATTTAGCCTTCGATGTAAAAACTAAAGAGCCTAAAAAACCAAATCCATGGAAAAGGATTAGGCTTTGGCTTAAACCCCTAAATGAAACCCTAGAAGGTTTCACTGAGTTGGAAATTTTCAAAAATACTATGGAAGAACAACCTCCTGAGCCTCTAACTAAGGACCAAGTGTAAGAAATAAATTTGGGAACCCCAGGAAATCCTCGTCCTATCTTTGTAGTTTCTCAAATCAAAGGAAAAGAACTTGATGTATATGTGAGTTTCTTGCAAAAGTTCATGAATTGCTTTGCATGGACCTATGCAGAAACGCCAGGTCTAGATGCAGAGATTTTTGTGCACAAATTGAACATAGTAGATGATGCTAAACCCGTAAAGCAAGAAGAACAAAACCAAAAATCATGGATAAAATAGAAAAAGAAGTTTAAAGACTTAGAAATGTTCACTTCATCCATGCAGAATAACACCCTGACTGGTTGGCTAATATAGTGCCCGTCACTAAAAGAATGGACAAATCATAGTCTGCATCAACTTCAGAGATCTGAACAAAGCTTATCCTAAAGATGACTTCCTACTGCCCATACCATAAATCATGATTGACAATACTTTGGGATTTGAAAGGATGTCATTCATGGATGGGTTCTTGGGAAACAATCAAATTAAGACGTACAAGGAGGACGAAAAGAACACTTCTTTTAGAACTCCCTTTGGTGTATATTACTACACCGTCATGCGTTTTAGTCTCAAAAATGCTGGAGCCACATATCAAAGGGCGATGATAAAAATTTTCAAAGACATGTAATATAAGTTTATCGAATGTTATGTCGACGACTTTGCAGCCAAGAGCAAGCAGAAATCATATCATATAGCTTATATTCACACAGTTTTTTAGAGGTTACAAAAATTCAACCTTCGAGTGAATCCTTTGAAGAGTTTCTTTGGAGTCACTTCTGGAAAATTTCTAGGATTTGTCATTCGAAAAGGTGGAATTGAACTAGATCCAGTCAAACTCAAAGCCATATTGGATATGCCCTCTCCAAGAACTCTCAAAGAATTGAAGGGATTGCAAGGCAGATTTGTTTACATCCGCCAGTTCATCGCAAACTTGTCCGAAACGTGTAGAGCATTCTCTAAACTAATGAAGAAAGGAGTAGACTTTATATGCAATAAAACTTGTGAAGATCCCCTTCAAGTTATCAAACGGTATCTTACAAACCCACCGATTCTTTTAGCTCCAATTCCATTCAAACATTTCATCCTCTATACTTAAGCTCTTGATCACTTTCTGGGGGTATGATTAGCTTAAAAGAATGACGAAGGTAAGGAGGTGGCTCATTATTATTTGTTAAGGATGCTAGTTGATGCTGAACATAATTATCATCCAATGGAAAAAAAATGTCTTGCATTGATGTTTGTACACAAAAACTACACCACTACATCCTCTCCAATGTGGTGTACTTAGTTTCTAACATCAACCCATTGAAGACACTGGTGACAAAAGGTAGAGCATTGAGTGATCGTCCAGCCAAATGGTCTATTCTTTTTTCTTAGTATGACATCAGATATACCCCCACAGAAGCAATAAAATGTCGGCTCTTGCTGATTTTCTAGTAAAACATCCGCTTTCGAAAATTCTAAATTCATAGACAATCTCCTTAATGGGCCAGTCTTCTTCATTGAATAATTATGGAAACCCACTATTGATCTAGACTTACATTGGGTCATGCATTCTGATGGAGCTTCCAGAACTAATAAACTAGGAGAGCCGATTTCAAGAATTGGAATCATTTTCTGTAGCCCAGAAAGATTCAATGTTCCTTGCTCTTTCTCATTAATCAAACCATGCTCAAACAATGTGGCAGAACACACAGCATTGATTATGGGTCTCGAACTAGCATTGGAATCAGGCATCAATATGCTTGGAGTCTATGGAGATTCATAACTTGTGATCAAACAAATGAATCTCGACTATGAAGTGAATAAACCAAACTTGATTCCCTTCTTCAATAGAGCTTGTGAATTCAAAGCGAGGTTTATTCTAATTGAGTTTCACCACATTCCAAGACATCAAAATGCCAAAGCAGATGCACTGGCAAGTTTGGCAGCCTCAATGTCGATCCCTGAAAATGACAAAATGGTGTTGGAAGTAGTTGAACGAAGACTTCTACCTCCACTCAACACCCATAAAGCAATTGCAGATTGCTTCGATATGATCAAAAATTGGATTTCATCTTTCCAAAATTTATTTAGAGATTAGAGAGATCCTTTTATTGATTACATTCTTCATAAGTGCAACCAAAGAATACTAAAGATAAAACTAGTATTCAAAAAAGAGCTCTAAAATTTCACTTCGATTTAGCTTCAAAAATGCTTTATCGCAAATCATATGATGGAGTTCTTCTTCGTTGCTTATCACCAAAAAAAGTAAATTAGGTACTCAAAGAAGTTCATTCTAGCCTATGCGGTGTTCATCAGGCTGGACCAAAGCTCCATAATCAAATTCAAAAGTTAGGCTATTACTGGCCTACCGTGGTGTCTGATGCCATCAATTTTGCCAAAAGATGTAATGAATGCCAAATTCATGGTAATTACATTCATCAGCCACCTGAATATCTACATCTCACCTCCACCTCTTGGTCGTTCGAGTCTTGGGAAATGGACATAGTTGGAAAAATCAGTCCACCATTAGAACATGGTCATCAATTCATTTTGGCTGCGAGGAATTACTTCTCTAAATGGGCAGAAGCAGTGCATTTTGCAAAAGTTAAAACAGATACAGTCCTCAGTTTCTTGAAAACATATCATTTCTCGTTTTAGAGTGTCTAAACATCTACATCATAACAATGGGCCTCAATTTAATAACGACAAATTCTACAGATTCTGTGACAAGTATAGAATCTAATGTTGTCCTTTCACAGCATATAACCCTGTAGCTAATGGGCTTGTTAAAACTTTCAACAAGACTATTTGCAAAATTTTGAAGAAAATGATCTCTGACAACAAAAAGAGTTGGAGTACTAAACTTCCTGAAGCATTGTGGGCGTACAAATCTACAGTTCATGGTCCAACCCAATCAACACCATATTCCTTGGTTTATAACTGTGAAGCTGTAATACCCTTGGAAATTCAACTTCATTCTCTTCGAGTAGCTGTGATAAACAAATACACTGAAGAAAAAATGCTAAACTCAGACTTCAAGAGTTAGAAAGCTTTGATGAGAAGAGGCTTATTGCTCGGTAAGGCATCGAATTATATCAAGCTCGTACGGCTGAGTCATTCAACAAAAAGATCAAACACAGAGCTTACACAAAAGGAGATTTAGTCCTTACAGTTAAGAGGCTCATGTTCTCCACACACTTATCAAAAGACAAGTTTGAATCCAAGTGGGAATGACCTTTCATCATTGACAAGGTCTACTCCAACAGCACCTACGCACTTCTCACACTTGAAGGAAACAGATGCATGATGCCTATCAATGGAAAACTTCTTAAGAAATACTACACTTAAATGTCACTGGCATACCTAAACCATGCATAGGCTAATCAAAATAAATTAAAAAAAACAGAGAGAGAGAGAGAAGAGTCAGATAGGAGCTGTAGCAGAGAGTTCTAGTGCAGGAACTTCTCTAGTTGTCTCTTCACATTCAGTACACCTTCCATCAAGGCACGCCCTTTGTAGCTTGCATAAGCGGGTACGGCAGTATTGATGTCAAACTCATCTAGTTTGATATTCAATTCATTCTTCAGAGACTGAACGAAATCATCCAAAGCCGTACACTTCGCCTCTGCATGCGCAAGAAGATCATCTCTATGTTGATTGCCCTCTAAAACAGACTTCTTAAAGTCTTCAATATCATTTGCCAAGGAAGATAATTGTTGCTGCAACACAATAATTTGCTGTTATATATTTTCATGCTTGGTCACACGCATAGCTAGCTCTTATGTCGTTTTGGCTTGCTTTGCATTCACGACCCATATTTCTTCCTCAGTGCTCTCAATTTCTATGGCCAGTTGAATGTTATGCCTCAAAACTTCATCTTAAAAAGCTTTGGCATGATCAACACTTCTGTCCAGGTATCCTTTTCTTCAAGTTTGTTGAAAAAGAGGACAAAAGCATCATGAAGACTACTCAAATCAATTCCAAAACCAAAAGATATCAGCATATCAACCAAGGTTTTAGCACGTTAGATCTTCTCAAAAGTAAGATCTCCTTGGAAGACTATGGCCAAAATGTTATGAATAGCCATCTTCATGGCAAAATTTATGGCAAATTGAGGCTTTGACATCACTAAATAAACTGGGCTCCTTAGGGACGGAAAGATTTGACTCCCGCTCTTGTAGATTTGACTGAGTCTAAGAGCCTGAGCGGTCATCTCCTTCTTTCTCAACATTTATACCCTCACTCCCATGAGTAGCCAATGCCTCTTCACGAATAGAAAGTGAGTCATGTGATCCTTGTGAAGACAAAGTGGTCGAAGGATCCCTATTTGTATGCAGTGTTATTATAACATGCAATAATGCTTTCCAAGATCCCTCACCTTCAATAGCGGAAGCTTCATCTACTATCTTTTGCATAGCTAGGTCTTCAATAATATTCATGGGCGATGACTGATCAGCACTGAAATGTACCCTTGAAGGTGTCATGGCTTTGGGAGGTTTGAAGCTACCAGTAACTGGAGGCACTCTACTAGCAACGGGTGTTGTAGGAGCATTATCTCCCATGGGATTTGCAGTTTCTAAAACCAACTTCCTCTGAGCAAAAGGACCAATTTTGGTTATGATCAGTTCTGTTATAATGGCCTCTTCAGTTGGGATCATTACAATATCAGCTTCTTTTTCCACTACGCCAATGGGTTTGGTGCTTGATTCTATTTGAATATCCAAAGCTTCATCGACCCTCGACTTAATGCTGATAGGCTATACAACAAGTGCCGATGATAACTTAGGCTCATTATTTACACTTTTCGTTAACGAAACTAAGGAGAAGCCTTCTATAAAGCACTGCAAATCACTCTTTAAGGTGCTGCTCGAAAAAGCTTCAAAATATCCACTATAAATCGAGATATTATCTAAATCAACTGAGACTTCAAGACTCTCTTTCTCTGCTGGCTCCTCAATCGGTAAACCAAAAGGCTTCCTCACTAAAGTGGGAAGTACAATAGAAGCACTCTCCTCCACTCGGGCACCTAAGAAGGAATCAATAAGATCAAATCACAATATTGGAACAAATCTTCAATTTCCAAATAATTAAGTCGAAAGTTACCTTCAAAAATTGGATATGTTGGAACTCCTTTGGCAACACTAGGGATTTCCCCCTCTTTTATTGAAACTTCGACAGTTGGTCCCACTTTAGAAGGAATCTTTTGCTACTCAGTCTGAGGGGCCACATCTCTTGGCTCCATGGGTACATCGCTGCAGGTTACTTTTTCAACAGTAGTAGCATCACCCACATTATCGCCATATTTCTCCACAACAATGAACTCCACTAACATATCCGCCATAGCCCTTCTCTCAGACCAAGTGTCATTGCTTAGTCAAACATATCTTCCTCAAAATCGAACTCAATGTTAATGTCATTATCAGTTCGTTCCTCGGTGGTAGGAGTGTCAAAGCTGCTATCTCTTTCATCGCCTTCATTTGAGGCATAGTCTTCAACAATCTCAGCCACCTTCTTCACAACCCCTCTTGCAATTGAAGTTTGAGCTAATAAGGTGACCAGGAAAAATGTAAACATCAAAACAAAAGTCAAAAAACTGATAAATAATAGTATCTTACAAAGAAAAAGAAAAGTGTTAGCAGCTTTTAGCCTTTAGGAACAACGAGTTCCAGGGCTTTCGGCTTTTCTTTTCTTCAAAAAAGCTCCTTTACTGACAGGGGGTATAGTTAGTAGCTTGGAGCATATACCTTTGACCTTTTTGTGCAGAATTGAACCCACTGGAGGTTTTGCTGGCATTGTAATAGGTAGCCTTGATCCGGTAGTTGCTTTGATTGACTGAACTACCTCTGCTGGACTCAAAACAACATGTGCCTCTTTCGGCAATAGAGCAACAGCAGTATCCTTTGATAAATTTTGGTGAGCAAGGTCCGCCTTGGTGGCTACACACATGATGGCTTGCTCTTCTTCAAATTGCCTTATCTGCTCTCCAACTAAAACTTTGGTTCTAACAGAGCGAGAAACAAATCCAAAATCCAGCGCAGCTCTACCAACCCTCCTAATCTCAGCGAGAACCTCGCTTTCCTGCGAACTTTCATCTACATCCCACTGCATTCTCACCGTAGTCACATTAGGAGGAGGCAAGAATCTCTCATCTTCTTCACCCCTTAAAGAACGGTAAGCTTTGCAGACATCATACCTAGACACCAAGCCAATTCACCATTTATCACCATCATACAACCAATTCTCAAAATTCACTGGGTTGAAATGATCTTTATCTGCTTTCTTTCCTTTTTTTGGAAGCAGCCAAAGGATGACATTTAATATGGGGATTGCTCATATACGTCTGTACAATGGCAATGATACTTTTGGCATACCATTGGGCAAAACCACTAGTGTATCCGAGATTTGGAAGGCGAGGGTAGCCAAAACGAGCCCCAATCTTAAGTGCTTGACAGAATTCCCAAACATTTCGGGCATCTTGTAAAGAACCAGTAGTGCCTCAAATCCGACTAGGTGCTTGATGAAAATCGAATTGTTTGCAAAGCCTGGGAGGTATATCAGGTGGATGTTGATATATGAGTTCTTCCTATATACCAGATCTGCAGGTCTAAAGCTTAAGAGACAACTTTTCTCTTCGTTTGACAGGCCAACATTTCGACCACCCTCTTTAATCTTATCAATTGGTGGTTTTACAGCATTTCTCATGCGAGTTGGAACTTCGATGTTGGGTATAGTGTCATTAGAAACAAACATAATGATTAAAATTTCACAAGTGTTAACATAAGTCAGTCATAGAATAAGCGTTGATTTGACAACTGCCGCCTACGACACCCTCCATGAAGATACTTCCCGGTGCACCATTGTGTGAATGAAGACCATTGCAATGATATATGAACCAGGTGTCTAGCAAATACTCAGCATAACACTGGTTGAGAGGCTTCCCATCTCTGATTGTCAAACTTAATAGATTTAACTCAGTTAGCATATATGCTACAAAAGAAGGGCCCAAGGCAAGACTATGTCCGAAGGCCATTATAAGCCCTACATATGTGCAACTAGGCCTGAAGTCACCTCCAGAGCTCAAAAAAGAACTTTAGATAACCATGCTGCTAAAAATGTGGCAAGCCAACACTTCCTCTTCAAGTTTGGATACTTGCCAAAAATATATGACAGGAAGTTCGGATCCTTATGATAGACAATGGTTGGGTCCTTCTTAGGGTCCTTGCTAGGGATGACCTCTTTCCACTTAAAATATCTACCCTCATTTACGAAGAAAGGGCTGGTAATACTCTTCACTTGACTCATCCATTGGGCAACTTTGCCTCAACTACGATTGATCATTCGGATTGAATCTTCAAGAGAGAAAAGGAGATAATATGCGGCCTGGAACTCATCATTCATTGTAGCCAACTCTTCACTGGGCAGAATGGTCTTATCATAAATTTCATCATATGGTGCTAAACCAAAAACTTTCTTTACCCCCTATAAAGAAAACCCCAACTCCATGTTCGGAGTGATGAAGGTACTGGTCACTAGGTAAAACAATTCCAGAATAGCCCTGTAGATGTTCTTGTTCTCGCAAGGGACTATCTGCATGGTGGCATTTACAACAACAAAAGTTTCCTTTCACCAAGCCATGCACTCCCATCTCCAATGTGGATACCAAGCCCACCTGTCATTAGTTGTGAAATCATTGTGCCCACCTCAAGATTTAGAGTACACAGTTCTATTACCTCTATTTCAGACCTTGGGAACTCCGTGAAGTAATATGGAGGTTGGTTCATGAACTTACCAGTTTTGTAATAACTGTGATGCTTTATCCACGAAAATGGATAATCCCTTGCTGGAATAATGGGAGCTATAGACATTATCATTGGATATCGCCTGACAGACCGGACAATGGTCAACTCATGAGAAACTCTTGCTGAGCCTATATAGCAATACTGTATGTTGTCAGAAAGATGCTTCACGTTCTTTGTTATGGCATCTCCAAATATATAATGGGGCTTGTTGAAGCTCACTTTGTCATTGTTCTCCTAAGCAGTATTATTGGCTAGGCACCAATATGTATACCAGTTTCTCCTCGTCAAGGCTCTAGTTCTCTGGTCTCTCAAAGCAGCTGCATGCACCTCATTTGTATCTCTTAGATCATGGTTACTTGTACAATTACCCTTAGAATGACCCTTTAAAATGCCAGAAGTTAAGCTTACGAGTGCTTTGCCTTTTTTGTTTGCAAAACAAAGAATAAATAAAAAAATATCAGTAATGGTGAAAATAACTAAGGCATGGAATTTTATCGAAATTTCGGCAACATCTCCCCTTAGCAGAAGGCCAAAAGGAAAAAATAATACTCAGTTCTGAGACCAAGAACTAGCATCAAGACACACTTAAGTCCCAGAATTGAGGCTCCCGGTCCAAACAAGTGTTCGAGCACCTTAAGACCTTTTGAGGGGGCAATTAGATTCGTTTTCAAGCACGAAAATTGAAGTACCAAATGCAAGAAATGCATACATGATAAGTCCTTACAACTTCATTTTTTTTAATGTATAATTTCATATATTTTAAAGACTTAATTATTCTAAAATGCATCAATTAGGGTAGAATCGTGATCAGCGAACTTGAAATCCATTTATTATATTTTAATGCATAATCCTCTAAAAAATCATCATTTTAGCATAAAATCATGAAAATAGTTTTTTCTAAAACCCTAATTTTTCAAAATTTGTCAAACCTTGATTCTTCATGAAATGATTTGAATTCCTTCATCATTAGTTTATTTAAGTGAAAACATGTGCAATGAGGCATCTTATGCTATCATTTCATGTGAAACGAGGTTGAATTCATGCATTTGTGACTTCAGGGGTAAAAATGTCATTTCACATAAAATGTCACAATTTCATGTATGAAATCACTAGAACCATTATTCATTACATTATTCCTTGTGATTCATATCATTTCTCTAAATTTTGGAGGAATCCTAGTTGAATCAGGATTATTTGCGAAGAGTGTCGGTTGGATTAGAACTCTACTAATTCTTATCGTTTAAACCCTTTTTATATGTACTATGAAAACTGGGACCCACTAGATATCAATTGGAAAAGATATCTTTCTTATATAAAGAATCCTATTGACATCATGATTCTTGCCTGAGACCCACATGCAGCTCAGAAAATCATATTGGGTCATGCAGTAAAGATTGGAGCTAAAAGGTGCTGATCTGAAGAAAAACAGAGAAGAATTAAAGCTAGTGGACCTCGCAAACATTCATATATGTGGAGAGCTCACACATGTGCACGGCTAAAAAGGGGGTCCACTCATTCCACTTAAACATCACTATAGACTTTTTTTAAAAAGTTTGAAAAAATTCCATGCTGATGCAGTAATTGAAGAAATAGTGCAAGAAAGAGTTTATAAAGTCATAAGGGGACCCACACACAAGCATGCACATCCAAGCCTTCTATATTTTCATGTTTGGATCACACTTAAATTATCTCCCCATTATTTATGCAAAATTTGAGAAAAAAAGAAGATAATTCATAAGAGAAAAGAGAGTTTTTGTGAGAAAATGACAAGCCACAAAAAGAGATAGGCCCCTATCCTTTCAAGGAGTGTTTTACACATCTGAAAGAGGCTCTCCCTCAACTCTGGACGTTAGGCCAAGGAACTTAAAATTGAAGAAAAACTAAAGAAAATTGAGCCATTCTATGTATTTCTGCATTCTACTTGAAATGGGCCCTACTTCCATTACTTTTGGATCAAATTCAATGATATGTTTAGCAACAAAACTCCTTATCTCATCCTTGTCAAGCTTGGATATTAAGGAGCAAAGAGAAAGTGATAATTGTAAAAAAGAAGAGTCCTATCAGAAGAAGGAAGTCAATCTCATTTTTTTAGAACAGCCTATTTTAAGATGATCATATCTCTCAAACCGTAGATTGGATTGAGTCAATCTTGGTACCATTAGAAAGCTCGTTCAGACTAAATATCCATATAGCCTAAGATTGTACAATTTGGAGCCGAAAATAGAAAGTTATGACCCTAAGAAAATGGCTGTGATTTTTCTACTCGGGATTGAGATTGGTGGGCCTTATCCTTTGGCAAGTGTTAGCTAAAATTCGAAAGGTAGATACACTTAGAATTCCAACAAGAGAAAGAATCTTATCTCATCTCAAACTTAGAAGACTTGTTGGCCAAAAAGAGGATTTACCAATTGAAGGAGATCTTTGCTACAAAGTAGGATCTATGGCGAGAAAGAATGGGCTCTCAACTCCTATAAATTAAAGGCATTGGCCTCACATACTCTTCATAGAAAAAGAGCTCCTCCTCTATATCTTTACACTTCATCTTCTTCATCTCTCTCTGCCTTCATCATAGTCATCAAGGAGGCTTAACTCTAAGGCCACACTACACCCTTAAGTTTTTCACTAGAAGAGGTGTTTTCTTTCCCATCCTAGCATGTTTTTTTTATTTTATTTTATTTTTCTATCTCTTGTAAAGACTTTACATGTTAGTAAAATTCTTTCAACACTTTTTTCCTTTTCTTGTGGTTTTTATGGATACTTTGTTTATGTTTCTTACTTTTGTGCTTGGATTGACGACCCAAGATATTAAGATCATACTTAAAGTAACCATGAACCCGGTTAAGAATAAATTTTGAGAAGATAATATCATTACTAGCACTATATTTAAATTCTTGTCTACTACATTTACTTTTCCTGCAATACTACATTTACTTTTCATGCAATACTAGATTTAAATTCTTGTCATTACTACATTTAAATTCTTCCAATTACTACATTTAAATTTTTGCAATTTTCATGTTCTTTATATTTTAATGCTTTGTTAAATGCATAATTTAATGGTTGAAAGTTTTGTCATAGCATGCATCGCTTATTGGTGAGTTTCTTTACATGTGTAAGGTGCCAAAGTAATCATGCTTTATAGATGTTTTGACTAAATTTAAAATTCAGAACTGAATATGTAGTATGCTACCCAAATCTGTCCAAAAACAGTCCGTATTTGTAGAAATTTTGATGCAACAATCAGTTCATATTTTAGAGCGCGTTCAGTTGGGTAACTTGTGGATCAAATTTGAAGACTTAAAAGATCTGAAATTTCATGATTTGGAGAAGAATTTTTAATATGTCTCAGATTTGAAATCTAAGTTTCAGCACTTATAATTCAGAAATTTTGCAACTTTGTTTGGTGCCTACACATGTCAAGCTCTCATACATTCTTGATTGTTTAAATTGGAAAATTTGTGAACAATAAATATTGCTGAAAACACCTTCAAAAACTGAGATTTTCATCTTAAGTAAGCCCAAAAATCATGGTGTTTTAGACATGAAAAAAATGCAAGAACAGTCCATATGTGTTGTCAAATTCTGCACTGTAGAATTTGTATAACTAATTCATTCATTCATGCATATTTTTCTATTTTTCAATCTTTTTCTTTGCTGTTTTTTTATTGAATTCATCCATTCATTAAGTATGTTTTTGAGCCATTAAATTTAAATTAGGTTTTCATTAGAGTAGGATTATATTTTGTTTAATTTTGCATCTCATATTAGGAAAGTTTGCATTAGTTGTTTTCATGGCATGCATTGCTTTGTATTGTTAATTTGTTTTTTAACTTTCTAATTTTGGAATTAATTGCTAACTTTAATTTAGGATTTTGACTTAGAAAAGTTTCTATTTTAGGTTTTTTAAATGATTAGTTTAGATTTTTTTCTTAAATTAATTTGATTCTAACTTAGATTTGTTTGAGAATTTGTCTATAATTTTTTTGTTGTTGTTGTGGATGTTTTAATATTGGTAAGTTATTTTTTTAGAATCTTTCTAAATTGATGTTCTAATTTGTGTGTTCTTTTGCAGTTAGTTTAAGATTTTTTTTTCAGAATAGAAAATTTTTATTTTTGGAATATATTTGATTGTAATTTTCTAGTTCTAGGCTAGTTTTAAAATTTTATTTTAATGCAAGTCAAGTTAAAAAAAAACCTTAAAACACATAGCTCCCTGTGAATTGACTTGGTCTCACCAGTTTATTACTACATCTCAACTCTGTACTTGGAGTTGACGATCAATACATAATATGAGCAAAGCATGACAACAGCTGGATAAAGCACAAAAAAATAAACAAGTTCAAACATGTATGAAAATGCAACATTTGAAAGTATATGGCATGTTTTCAGCAGAGTCAGCAAAAAGCAGAACCAAATTTAAAGCATTGAAAACAAAAGTAAGTATTATCAGTCTTACCTACAACTATTGGAGAATGTTTTACTCTCCACATTCAAATTCAAAGCCAACTAAAGGATTTCCGCATTCCCGAGATGGCACCTCTAACAAATTTTAACAAACAAAGTCCCGGGCAGTGATTTACTATGATGGGACCATTAGACATTCTTGTGGGAAATTGCTTTTAACAATGATCGAAAGGTGATATTGTATCCATTAGCTTCTCAGAAAGTCAGTCGGCATCACTTAAAGTGACTCGGATGATACATTTCAGGTCGGCAATTGAAAAGGCAAAGAAGGGTAAATTAGCCTTGGAAGTTATAGTTGAGAAAGACAATGTAAAATAGCTTATTCAAAGCTACATTCAACCATGCGACCGGACGTTCATTAGCCTGGAAAGTTGTAGTTAAGAAAGACAATGTAAAACAATTCAATTAAACCTATATTTAGCACTTCAACTGGAGGTTCACTATATTTTCGTCGGTTTCTTTTACCGGCCGCTCATTTCCGAGTGATTCATACTTCTCATATTTATTGAAGACTTAAGGGGAGTAACCTTCTCCTCAAAACAAAAAGACGTGTGTAGAAGGCATACTAAGTTCTGATTCCCATAGAAGCGACGGTGGTCAAGTTTGTGTCCACCTCATTTTGGTGAACAGGCAAATTACTACAAACCAATTCGCTGTAATTCCCATAGAAGCTGTGGTGACTCAATGTTTACTAACACTATGTTAGGAATCAAGTGGGCTATCAGTTCCTAACTCCCTATGCTTCTCACGGCTTACAAGAGCCGGGTGTGTGTTGAGATTGTGTCAAATATTCAAGCAAAGCATGTGGGTATGCCTTCCACTAATTTCAACAGTGAAGGATCAGGCTTAGAGCTCTGGCAAAGGCATTCATCCTCCCAGATGGAGCTTATTCATTTCAAATCTCTTGAAGAATAGATATCCAAGACCCTTTTGAAGCCCAAAGTCTCTGTGCTATTCTAATGACTTCAGGTGCAACCTATTATTAATCATGTTTTTGCTTATTGGCAAAGAAGACAAAAAACAAAAAAAAAAAAACAAAAAAACAAAAAAAAAAACAAAAACAAAAACAAAAGAAAGAGAAAGGCTATCTCTATGATTGTGGATGTGCTCAGGTTATGCTTTGGGAAAATAAAACCTCACAAGTTCCACTCTCAGCTAAGAGTGATGTCTAGAGAACAAATCTTCATCAGAGTTATTGATTGACAAAAGCACCTTATGCAAGAAAAAGCAAACAAAAGAAAAATAAAAAAAGGTCACAAATTGGCAGGGTCCGTGAGCCTCCCATGGGTAACATTGGCTGTGCTTATAAACTTGCCCACTCCTTGGATATGACAAAGAGTCATTACATGAAGTTCAAAGCATTTCTAGGTGTTAAAAGAGCCAACTGAGTCAAGAAAATCAGAATTTAAAAAAAAAAAAAAACAGCCAAATAGTCACCACACAAACTATGACCGTGGGGCGTGGACCTCCATGGCAACATTAATAGTGGTAATAGACTCTATCACATTAAGTGCAAAAGGTGAAGCTCAGAGCATCATAATGCATCAAAAGGGATTCATCAAGTCAAGCATTCCAGAACGAAAAAAAAAAAAAGGATTGGCAGTGATCGTAGGCTTACACATGCCACTGTTAGCAGTGTCTATGATGGTCTGCACCATGGGATTAGCCAAGGAAGCAATGGTTGTCACCAGGACTGTATTCAGGCAGTGCCCAGATCTGACCTAACAACACTACATCAAAAGGCCTGAAGCAAATTCATTCAAAAAGTTTCATCATCTTCAATCAGGCAGTTCGTCAAGCATGTGGTGACTGTGGCTCATGGATAGTACAGACCATGGTTCTGACTTGTTTGAAAGATGCTCAATTTGAGCAAACTACTACAGAAGAGGTATAAGATAGCATTCTTGCGTTGAAACCCGAAAGAAAAAGGAGAAACAAGGAAAAAGAGAAGGGTTGAGCCTAAATTCCACTCGCTATGAGTAGAACAACCAATTCATTGTTCCAAGATCTCCTTTAAAAGCTTGGGCAGCCACTGTGAATTGGAGTTTTGTCTCAGTGTAAACTCGTTAAGCAGAGGACATGCACCAGTCGACACATGCAAACCCAGAAGCAAAATAAAAAAAAAGGGAGAGAAAAAGAAATGGCAAACTCCACATTCAGCCATGATAGAATTTGAAGAAGCTAAGGTGCAGAAACTTACCAGCCATGGCAGTAGTCTAGAATTGGAAAGCTCGCAAGCTAGGAAGAAGAAATCAAGATGGAGAAGTGCTTCAAACTCTGCCCTCTCCGATTTCTCTCAGACAATTCAAAAAACGGCAATATGAAGGAGAGAATAAGACTCAGGGCTTTTATATACCCTGTGCCCGGACACGAGGTCTTCCGTAGTGGGGGCCATTGCCTAATGGTCCATCCTCTTAACACTCTTTTCTCATTTCCATGGTCACTACAGTCTTAAAGCAGTGGAGCCCATTGCCTAGCCCTCCTCAAGCTCAAGGTCACTAATATCTCGACCCTCATTCCCACAGATACTACCAGCTTAGGCATGGGGTTCCACAGTTTGGCTAAGCCCACGTGACCACAGCTGCTTCTCTTAAGCCCATTGCCTGATACTTCACTTACTCTTTCCCACATGCACAAGTTGTTTGGCAGTGGGGTCCACGGTTTGGCCAAGTCCACCAAGACCACTGTCTACCCCTCGCGATCACTGTTATTTTGAACAGTGGAACCCACTACTTAGTGACCCACTCTTTCAAATGTGATCATTCAAATCCCTATAGCATGGTGGGCCCACTTTGGGTACTTTGCCCAAGACAAAAATAAAACTGTTGTTTTCCCACAGCAGAATGAACCCACTTCAAGATATTCATTTTTTTTTTAGGGGGGGGGGGGGGTGTTCTCTTTCGAAAAATAAATCTAAATTTCAAAATTACCTTGGGGCAAACCATTTTGAGCCATCATCTCAAATTGTTTTGAATCAAAACCTGCAAAAGCCAATCTTTTTCAAATTCCATCTCATGTTAACTTATGTCAAGCCAAGTCAAAACTTTAACTTTGATTTTTGAAAATGAACAAAAAATCCATGAAAATCCAAACCCAAATTCATTTTAAAACAAACCTTTGATTTTCTTAAAACCTCATGGATTCTTTTTGTGGATGTTCCCTATAATCCCTACAGAGATGCCACTCTAGATATTTTTGACAAATAGGTCAAAAGAAAATCAAATCTATCTTCAAAAGCCAAAACCTAAAACCCAAATTCATAAAATTCTGAATTGTCAAACACTTCAAGAATTTCTTTTTGTGGGTTTGCCCACAGTCCCGACAGAGATGCCACTTTTGATATCTTTGAAAATAGGGCAAAGAAATTTAGATTTCTTATGTTTTTACTAAAATTCCATTATCAAACCCTTTAATGGTTTTATCAAAATTTTCAAAATTTCAAGTCTAGGCTTACAACTTACCTTGACAAAACCTTTTTCATCAAAGCCATTCATCATTCCTACAGATTGGCTATTTCGAGGTACAATGATTATCATACTTTAATTATTGCACCTCAAGGGGGCACTTGTTGACACATAAAAAAGACAAATCACAAATGTTACAATGAAGACATTACAAGAGAATTCCAAACCAAGGGTACATAAACCTTGGAATTGTGGAATGATTAGTCAAGTACAGCATCCAGTTATTCAAAGCTAATACAATCCACTCAGAAGACTTTAGATGAGCTCAAAATGCAGTAATTCAAGTTCTAGAATTAGTAGACTTTATTTGGTTACTCAACTCACCAAACACCAAGTTTGAGGTTTAATGACTCAAACCCAAGGGTCACCACACAAATTCAAGCTTCAAGGTTACTAAAATGGCTGAAAATCTTATGGCAACTCCACAAACATGCTAGGGAATGATGTTTCAAAGTTTCAAAGCATTTGGACTTCATTTCAGTTCAAACTAAGCTTCAGTCACTGTTTGCTAGCTCCTTGGGGTTACTGTGGAAATTAACACTTCTACATATCAAAACAAGTTGAAACTTAGGGGAATGCCTTTAAGTACATTCAAAGACTATCCTTTAAAATTTTAGAGCATTTGGACATCATTTGGACCCAAACTCAGTTTAGATGGTCATCCACTAAGCTTTGTGGGTTTACCATGCAAAGTGACACTTCACAAAGATCAAATTTGCTGAAACTCTTGGAGGAAGCTCAAATTATGCTCAAGGGAGGTTCTGTAAAATTTTTAGGTCAAACAGACATCATTTGACCCAAAGTCTACAAACATGTCAACTTTGGGTTAGTGACCCCCAAGTCATGGGGTCACTGACCAAAGTCCTACTTTCACACGTCCAAAATTGATGAAATTTGAGCACAAAGCTTCAATCATGCTCAAGGGAGATTTTACAAATTTTCAACTCAAGAGGACTTTGTTTGGTCATACTTCCACTATATATCAGCTTAGAAGTCAATGACCCCAGAGCCATGGAGGTTACTAGCTAAAATCCTACTTTCAGGGAGCCAAAGCTGATGAAATTTGGAATAGAGATTCAAATTATGTTCAAAATGAATTTTTCAAAGTTTCAAGATAATTAAACGTCATTCTGGTAGAAAACAAGCTAACTGCTTGTAGTATAAGGTGAATAGTGACTTAAAACATGCAACAAGTGGGTTACTGTTCGAAATCCTACTTCCACAAATCTAAATTACATGAGATTTGGATGGACATTCTATGATACCCCTAAAATCAGTCCCTCCAAGTCTCAAACCAAACTAGGGTCATTTGGGCCTCAAACATTTGAAACAAGGGCCCATTTTCATGAAAAGTCAACAAGGGAGTTGACTAACTTTAGAAAGTCAAAACAAGTTCAAATTTCTATAACTCACTCAAAATAGTGTAAAAAAGCATCCCTCCAAGTTTTGTGACGATCGGACATCGTTTGGGCCCCAAACAGGTGAAATGGGTCACATATGCGAAAGTCCAAAAACAGGATCTAGGAGTGACTGTGGCTGTGGTCACTGACACCTATGGAGCAGTTCCTGTGGTTTTCGATGGTTTCCTCCACTTCCTCTTGACCTTTAACTCCCTATAACTTCTCAAAACTATCTCTGAAGTCTATAAAAGGAAGATTTGAACTCTTAGGAGGGGGACAATACACAGACAGTACGAAAAGACGAGTTCAAGCAAGGTTCCAAGCAATCAAAACAAGTTCAGGCTTAGTTCTAAGCATTTGGTGAGGATTCCAAGGCACTTTAGGCACTTCAAGTTTACTTCATCTTCTCATTCTCACTAATTTAAGGTGAGAAATAATTCAAAGAAGAGGAAGAAGCATGTACCTCACTTAACGAAGATGTAAGCAAGGGCCACTTAGATGATATCTTCTTCCTTTGATTTTCTCACTTGGGAATGGTTTTGGACGTCTTGGAAGTTGTAAACAAGCCTTTTTAGGCTTCATTTTGTTCCTTGAAAATTATAGGTTCTGAATGATACAACTGTGGCTCCATTTTTGCTTGTTTAAGCGTCATTTTCAGATTTGTGCAAAAACAGTCCGTAACCAAAAGGTGATGATCATCAAAGGTTTAAGTTGATTCTACATCCAAATCAAGCATTTTCAATAGTCATTAAATACTCCAAATTCAAAGAAAATAGGCTCCAGCATTCTGAAGAAGTAATAGAAGTGAAATAGAGCACAAAAGTGTGTTTGCTAGTGGCCGTGGTTCACGGTTACTCCTTTCTATTTCATTATTTTTTATATTTTCTACCAATTTTCATGTATTTTCCTGTAAATTTTAGATTTAGATCACATCTGAGACTAGAGGGAGGGGGGGTGTAAATGTTTTAAAACTTATAAATAACCTGCATCCCCACGGTCAGAGCATTTGAACCCATGTAAACAAAAGGGAAAACAATGATGAACTATAGTTATTTCTCATTCTTCTTAACACTTGAAGTGTGTAAATGTTGGACTCGAATCCATTGCATTTCACATCACATTTCGAGCCCAATCAGAACTAATAATGGCCGACGAGGAAAGTGATTGGCCAACCATTTTAAATTCCGACAGCTCATTAAGTAGCCAATTGAGATTTAGTCAAATCATTCTAAGTTAATTTCAAGTTGATTGACATGATCCAAGGATGAAGATCTAGATGCCACCCCCACAAAATTGACTGTGGGAGGGTAGCCGACCATACAAATACATAGTCAGCTAACCCCCCATGCAAATCAACCATTCCAAGACACAACACACCATACAGATAACAATTTGAAATCTCGACATTCGAAGTACGAGACTCTTTAGATTTCCTTCAAGAAGGCTCTGATACTTTGACTTCTTCAAGCTCCGATTTCGATTTCAAGAACAAGGTACTTGATCTTCTAAAAATAGTCTGAAGGATAGTGCCCTAATTTGAAAGGATCTCCGAAGAAGATAAGTCTTTCGAGAATTCCTTCGTTTCCTTCACTTAGGAGTTAAAGGTGATACGAACTAAGGGGGCAACCATGATCGTAAAACATTCATTCTAACTCCGCTTGGAACTTTATATCCAAGGAAAACGAATGATAGATTACGAAAACTACTCAATCAACTTAAACACAAAGAGACGACAGGCATTTAATACACCTTAGATCAATCTCCTTTACTAATTTTTTAATGTAAAATTCTCATGTATATTTGTTTTTATATGTTGATCATCCGAGACTGAGTAGGGGGGTTGTGATAAAAAGATACGTGTAAACAACTTACACCTAGAAAGTTAAAATGTAAAGAATTTACAAAAAATAAACTCGAAATTGAAAAGGTTGAAAAGTTCGACATCGTTTTTCTTTCTCTTTCGTGTCTTTCTCATTCGTCAGAAAAGAAAGAGTTGGGATACGTTTCACACGTCTTGATTTTTCCCCCTTTTCGAGCAAACAATAATGATAGTCTCTGATATATTGAGCCGATGACCTAGTAAGAGATAATGGCTTACTCATTTTTTATAAATGTACCTGTAACATCTTTCCTATATGTTACTTCAATAAATGTGAAAAATAGTGCTTATATTGTGGATGTATGATGTGAAGAACAGTGGTTTGTTATGAATGAAAAATGTAAAGAAAAGTGGTTCTAATGTGAATGTATGATGTGAAGAACAGTGGTCTATTGTGAATGGAAAATGTGAATAATAGTGGTTCTATTGTGAATATATGATGTGAAGAACAATGGATTCTATTGTGAATGTATGATGTGAATAACAGTGGTTCTATTATGAATTTATGATGTGAATAACAATGGCTCTATTGTGAATGGAAAATGGAATTTTGAACTCATAACTGCAACTTTGTTTTACTGACATTCATGGATGAAAGTCGCTAGCGACTCATAACCTCAGTTTATTTGTTTTAGATTGATTGAGTAAATGGATAAAAGATATAGAAAAGAGCTAAAACTATCTCTACTATATATCTTCAACATGTTTTCCTCAGGTTCAGTGGAAAGAGAGTCACTAGTGACTCATAACTATCACTCAAAAATAGATAATTGTAACTCCGTTATCAGTATACAGTGTCTCGGAGTTGCTAGCAACTCCAAATCTCATATTATTTGCTTCAAAATTATGTTGGATTGAATGGGTAAATGGAGAAGATATGGAGAGAAAAGAAAAAAGTCTCTCAACAGTAAATCCTTAGTCTTTTCTGGCTAGAATGATTTGACAAGAGTCGTTAGCGACTCATAATTGTAACTCAAAAACTAATAATTGTAACTCTATTATCATGATACAGTGTCTGAGAATTGCTAGTGACTCTTAATCTCAGATTATTTACTTCAGAATTATGTTGGATTGAATGAGTAAATGGAGAAGATAAAGAGAGAAGAGCTAAAAGTCTCTCAATAGTAAATCTTCAATATTTTTTAGCTAAAGTGATTTGATGAGAGTCGTTAGTGACTCATAACTATAACTCAAAAACTATTACCTATAACTCTGTTATCAGGAGATAGTGGTTGAGAATCGCTAGTGACTCATAATCTCAGAATATTTGCTTCAAAATTATGTTGGATTGAGTGAATAAATGGAGAAGATATAGAGAGAATACATAAAAGTCTCTCAGCAATAAATCTTCAATCTTTTCTAGCCAGAGTGATTTTATTAGAGTTGCTTGTGACTCATAATTGTAACTCAAAAACTAATAAGTATAACTCTGTTATCATGAGACAAAGGTTGAGAGTCACTAGTGACTCCTAATCTCAGATTATTTACTTCAGAGTTATGTGGGATTGAATGAGTAAATGGAGAACATATAGAGAGGAGATAAAGTCTCTCTATTGAAAATCTTTAGAGTGTTTTCTAGTTTGAGAGTCGCTAGCAACTCATAATTGAAACTCAGAATTGATAACTGTAACTTTGTTTTCAGGAGACAGACAGATAGTCGTTATTGACCCCTTCAAAACTTTGGGTATACTGTGTCACATATATTTTTCCTTGCAAAATTAGTATAAGTCACAAGAACTAATATAATTTACAATAGGTATAGTATGTCGTAAATCAATATAATTTACAATTCCCATGAAGGTTAACCAATGATTCTTGGAAAGGTGTGTTCTGGCAGCTTTGCTTGTTGTGTCCTCTTTGTCTATATTTAGAACATGTAACAACTCAACATTGTTGATATTGATCCTTCATGCGAAGTTTATTTTTCTTTGGCCGCCCAGGTTGTTGGAAAGCTAGTTGTGGCAGAATCCTTTCATTGGTTGTATACTTCCACTGTTTGCTATCATATGTTACATGAATGACTTCACTATAAGTAACTTTATATGTCGCTATTTTAAAATTACTTTCAAAAAAATTATATGGATTCATTGCCCTCTTTCTAAGTGTGGCCATTGCATGTGAACATGGGATACCAAGAACTTGTCATTTACGACATGTGTAAGTACAACGATCAATGTGAACAACAGTTATAAACTCAAAGGATAGTACTCCGAAAATGTGATCCATCAACTGCAATCATTGGCCTTAAAAGATGAGACGAAAGATCGGATACGTGGACCAAATGCAAAATAAAATTTGTGGAATCTATCCTTGTCATCAGTTATTATATTAGTAATACTTCCCAGATTCATAGCTTTTAATTCAAGGTAATAAAATGGAAGTATTCGAGATGAATCTTCATATGAACCGCAAACTATATATATGGAATGCAATATCTTTTGCCATATGTGTCTTTCAATAAGTGATGGTCATTTCAAACTCCACTTGATAGCCATTCATGATTTCTTTGGGCTTCAAATTGTTATTTAGCCAAATCTTTTCTAAGATAAACTCCACAATAAGTTTAGCTGATGCTTGTCAATGTGATGTACCCATCATTGGCTTTGAACAACTATGGGTTGGATTATATATTCCAATTTTGAATCGAGGGCGACTTTTAATAATTGATGCATGGATACGCCATGGACAATTATGCGCATTGCAATGTGCAATTCCTTTCACCTTGCTTGTCTTTATATGATGAAGTGTGACATTGTTATAAATTTTCAATTTAGCCATAGTCTTTCTAAAATTCTTCAATCAGAGAACTCATGTTCAATCCATAGCTCTCTTATAGAATTGTGTCCAATGTCTATGTCCAATGTCCAATGGACTACTGCCTCAATCTTAGCCGGATCCACCATCAATCCCTCTCTAGAAATCTTATGTCCCAGAAATGCAACTTGCTCTAACCAGAAATCACACTTAGACAACTTTGCATACAACTTGTGATCTCTAAGCAGCTGCAATGCCTTCCTCAAATGGTCGTATGTTCCTCAGCAGTCTTCGAATAGACCAATATATCATCTATGAAAACCACAACGAACTGGTCCAAGAAGGAAGTAAACACCCTGTTCATCAATGCCATAAAAGCTGCGGGTGCGTTCGTCAAACCAAATGGCATGACAAGGAACTCGTAGTGTCCATACCGAGTCCTGAAAGCTGTCTTCGGAACATCCTCACCCTTCACCCTGAGCTGGTGATATCCTGACCTCAAGTCGATCTTCGAGAAATAAGCTGCACCCTGAAGTTGATCGAACAACTCATCAATCCTAGGCAATGGATATTTGTTCTTGATGGTCACTTTGTTCAACTGCCTGTAGTCAATGCACATCCGGAAACTGCCATCCTTCTTCTTGACAAACAATACAGGAGCTCCCCAAGGTGAAACACTTGGGCGTATGAACCCTTTATCCAACAGATCCTGCAACTGTTTCTTCAATTCCAACAACTCTGCAGGTGCCATACGATATGGAGCTCTACTGATGGGTGCTGTGCCTGGTATCACGTCAATAGCAAATTCTACCTCCCGAACCGGTGGCAACTCTGGCACATCCTCCGGAAAGACATCCGGAAACTCGCGGACTACTGGGATCTCACTGAGCTGTCGCTGATCTTTCTTCTCTGAAATGAATGCAAGAAATCCCTCACATCCCCTACGAAGCATCCTGTCTGCTTTACAAGCAGATATTACACGCCTTGGGCACTTCGTCTGGCTGCCCTCAAATCGAAATCCGCTACCCAAATCAAAGTAGATCGCCTTGCTGTAGCAATTGATACATGCATGATATCTTGCAAGCCAGTCCATACCAAGAATCACATCGAAGTCCAGTGTCGTGAGCAACACGAGGTCTACTGGGAGCTGATGACCAGCTATCCGCACATCACACTGAGGGTAGAAAACACTGCACTCCACCCGCTTACCAACCGGTGTGGATACTAACAACAGGTACGGGAGTGGGGTGGGTCGCTGTCGAAGCTGCACAGCAAAATGGGGTGCTACGTACGAACGCGTAGACCCGGAGTCAAATAAGGCTAAAGCTTCAGCATCAGAAATTAAAATTTTACCTTCCACAACTGTGGCCTCCTCCGTGCCCTCATGCGTAGCAGCATAGGCTCGGGCTGTCTGGCGGTTCTGCTTCTGGGCTGGGCGAGCTGGCTGAGATCTGCCCTGCGCTGTAGATCCTGCCTGTCTCGTCTGTGGAGAGGACTGAAACTTCGGGCATTGGGCCCGCCTGTGATCCGTAGAGCCACACCCGAAACAAGCCCCACTCTTCCTCCAACATCTGTCGGTGGGGTGATCCTTCCCACAGTGACTGCAAATCACCTGAGTACTGCTCGAACTGCCCTGTTTACCCTTGAACTTCTTCTGAAACTGACTTCTGCCACTGAAGACTGCCGTCCTCTTAGCCTCGGTTCGCTCCTCCTCAAATATGGCCTCTGCATCATAGGCCCTGTCAATAGCGTCATCCAAGGTAGCCGGCCACATACAAGCAACCACGTGGCGTTTGTGCCTCGGATTCAGGCCGTTGACGAAGCGAGTCACCTTCTTATGCTCTGTGTTCACCATGTCCTCTGCAAAGTGGGACAGCTCTGTAAACTTGTGTACATAATCTGCAACTGACATCTGTCTCTGCTGAAGGTTGAAAAATTCCACTTCCTTGGCTCGCTGAATATGGAGAGGCATGAACTTCCGACGGAATTGCTGCTTGAAGGTCTCCCAAACTGTGGCACTGGGCATAGTCTGGAATGAGCTTTTGACACTCCTCCACCATGTCTTAGCTACACTCCGAAGCATAGAAGCTGTGAGGACTACCTTCTGTTTGTTGCTACACACAATCGTATCAAATAGCTCTTCAGTCTGCTCCAACCATTGTTCAGCCTGCAATGCATCCTCTATCCCATGGAACTCAGTCGCCCCTCGCTTACGGAACTTGTCGAAAAGAGCATTAGGATCTGATTCCTTAGGCTGGAAAATCACCTGCTGATCTATACGGGGTGATGCTACTGCAGCAGCCTGACTCTGCCTATCTACCATGGATGCCATCTGTGCCTGTAATGATTGCATAGACTGCATCATCATCATCATGCGCTCCTCACTACTGATATGTGGGGGTACTGATCCACTATCACCGTTATGGCCCTGTTGATTTTCATCCCGAGATCCTGATCCTGATGCCATCCTGAAAAGAAAAAGAAACACAACACGCAAATATAAAATGCCCTGAGTTAGTCAAACCCCAAATCAACATATGAGACTTCGTGTCAAATAGTTGATAGCGTTATCTCACCACGATCTTAGATGCCTACATGCTTATAACTAGCAGGCTCTAATACCATACAATACGTATGTCACGACCCGAGCCCAGAAATCGGGGGTTAGCGAAAAGCCAAACCAGTGACACACGTACTCCCGTGCACGTGCATCCAAACCCAGTCCAGATGCACACACACAAGGGATCTAACACGTGCGAAACAGACGAACGCGGAAGCTGTAGATATCATAGCAAGCAACAAGGAAAATAGCGGAAGCCAAAGCAAATACAAAACGGAATGACAAAGACAAATACACTGATAGAAAACCGAATACACACCAAAACAATATATACAAAATATACAGAGTACACGTCCAAAGTCCAAAGTCCAAATACAAGCTCTCAAAATCCCAAAACGAAACACCACTGGAAGCATGCATGAACGCACTCGGCAGAGATGATCAGGCCCACTCTGCCAAACCTGAGGGTGCCTCTACACTTGCCCCTGCAGCCTCCTCGACCGCCGGAGAGCTGGGCAAGGTATCTGTGCCTGCAACACCACAGACAACACAAATGAATACAACGATCCAGCAAATATAAGTAACAGGGAAGAAACACGCATAGTATCAAAGAGAATAAAATAATGACAGAAAATCAATTACAGAGTTTCATCTTAGTATGCTAAGCAAATCGTGCGTAGAAGTAAAGCATGTTATTTGAATCAAAACATAGAAATACTGACTAAGTGGCTACTACGTTAACCATGTTCTCTCCAATAGAGAGCAGAGCAGAGCAGATGAGAACACCACTGACCGGGCCAGGGTACAAGTGGGTCTCGGTTTCCTGGGTTCCGGGGTCCCAAGACAAAGCAACACTGCAGTGATACAGAGATACAGAGATCTAAGCCAGAGGTAACCCCGTCGGGCATCCTAGGGCTGAGGCTGAGTAGAGCCAGACTAATATCAATCAAATCAAATCCATAGAAAGGGAGATTATCCGCTTTGGACTCACCGATGGCAAAGACCGGATCTTATCCTCACGTGTTAATCTCTGGGCAGAGCCACCAGGGAATACCCAAAATCAGAGATAGACAAAGCCAACAAAGCGTATATATAAAGCCAAAGCATAGCATAGATCAAAGCTTAGTGCAGAACGAAGAGTAAAACAGATATACAGAACGAAGCAAAAATGACTACGGAATGCATAACAAAGATTAACAGAACTGAGGGCAAAACTATAAACAATATGAAATGCATCTCAGATTAATACGGAGTCAAGGTTCATTACAAGCCAGTCCTAAGCTAGTTGTTTACTGTCACTAACCGTGCATGTTGATGTAGTTTTAAGTTAGTCAATGCACCGTTGCCATCAAAGTGTTGCGTAATCCTTGCGTGCACCGACGTCCCTTAAACCAACACCCATGGGGAGGTGCTTAACAGTGATCAATGCTCACATGAATGAGTCACAGCCTAACAGACTATTCATGCGATCCAAAGCGTCCATTGGGCCGGTTTACACGGGTGGTTAACCTGTAATTGAGCCCTACAAGTCTCACCATTATCCTAAGTTATATTTCAGAATTGCCATGCCAACGGTTTAGCCATGAGGGACCTATGGTTGAGCCGGAGACATCTTACCCGCTCGACGTATTATGCACTACAGCTTAACCATGGTTCCATTCAAAACACAGCTAAACTGGTCATCTTCCACCTCTGATCTGATAGCTCTTTCGGCTGAGCTACGGTCAGTATACGGCTTAGCCGTAGGCCAATCCACGGCTTGGCCGTAGCATTCCACGGCTTAGCCGTAGCCACACCGTAGGAGTTCTGTGTTGGAAAAGTTTCGACTGATCAGAGATTTAATTCACGGCTGGGTTACGGGTTGGGTCACGACTAGCTTACGGCTCAGCCGTAGAACAAGTTACGGCTTAGCCGTAGCCTAGCCGTAGAACAAAACTCAAAATTTAAGTCTCTGGAAGTCAAACCGTAGAAACTTACGGCTTAGCCGTACAATACAGAACACGAATTCGGGATAGTTACAGAAACTGAAATATGGTACAGAAATTGAACAAAATGAGTTATAGAGGTTCCAAATTCACAAAATGTGGCTGTAAAGCATTTGTGTACAGAGAATAAGAGTGAATCAAAACAATCAAAGGAACAACCCATATGTGTTATCAAAGCCTGTACTTATACTTGCCTCAAATCTGACAAATCCTCTGAAACAAGCTCCAAATCCACTAAAATCAAAGCAAAGCAAAGAGATACACCATGCATGAGATGAAGACATAGCAATCAGAGAATGAGAGGTGCAATTGGAGAAGAAGAAGAAAGAGTTGGGAAAGAACCCACTTACCAAAGCTACAACCACAGACAGAGAGGAGGGAAGAGAGAAGCAACCTAATCCAAAACAAGGAATCCCAACTTCAATCGAGTAAGAGAAGGAAAGAGAAGAGAGAAAGAGAGAGAGAACGTGGAGAGCTTCCCTGGACTTTGCATGCAGTCGATGAAGACAAATGGGCAAGGAGATAGACACCTGGGAGCTGACTCATTTATATAAGTTTGGAAGTTTAAAACAAGATCCAATGGGTTTCGGCTATTTACAGTTTAAGTCACACGAAGGTCTAACTTCTCCAATTGACTCCAAACAGATCTGACACAGTTACGGAAAATAACGAGCTCAACGAAATACGCGTGCTGACACCAAGATGATGCAAAGATGATATGAGCAAAGCAAAAGCAAAATTACGAAAAAGGGCTTAGAACTACCTATTCCAGGTCAAAGGTCACTCAACTACCTATTCAAGGCCCAAAACCAAGTCCAAAAGAATAAAACAAAACAAAACACACTAATGAGCCACTAATCCGGCTCAAAGGGGATCGGGGTGTTACAATATATATTCAACATTTGAATCTCCTCTACCAATGCACAAATAAATTTCATTTGTATAATCCCCTCATAAGTCCAACATGCAGTTGATATCATCACCATTTTCAATGGAAATAATGTAAACAACTAACCATTTTGATGTTGATAATCAATGCTTATCATCTCTATGGATTGTCAATTTACTGATTCCCTAGCTGTTTTCTCTAAATCGGAAAATTTTAATCTCTTTGAACCTTCTTCATTCTTTGTTTACCACATTTGTAAATAGGACAAAAAATATCGAATTTGAATATGCCATCATAATGGAATATGAATATTAATTGACCATTTGACATCCTATTTCTAAAGAAGACATATTAGTTGACATTCACACCCTTAATAACCATACATGCTATTCTCTAAAACTGAGATCAATCAATGCATGATCATTTATAACTGTATTTTATATAACATGGTTAACAAAGATGGTTAACTATATACTATGTCTGGACAAAACATACTATAGATGGCATTATTTATATGACAAAATGTGTATAGAACTTTATTTACCCTGAACTATAAACCCTAAACCTTAAAATCTTAATAAACCAACAATGGTCAGTTTGGACCACACTATTACAACTAAGATGACACACAAGTCCATGTTTTGTAAGCCATGATAAATTACGAACCTAATAAATGAGGCTAATGTTCAAACCCTCAATGGATTAAAGGGTGTTAGATTATTGTATATAGGTTCCAAGAGAAGATTCTCAGTGCAAAACTTAAATAGATGAGGACACTAAATCGATGAATAAATTTGATCGGATTCCTTCCTTGTTATGCGTATTAAACAAGAGCCATTAGCGACACTTATTCCAAAATACTGCTAGCAACACTTATGCATATAATGAGGGTCGCTAATGGTGCTCTTACTTAAACACTACCCATTGCCTATCAAACCTGAGCATGGATTGGATGAAAGATGAGAATACAAGAAAGGGTAATTCATTTAGCTTTCTCTTTTTTTTTTTTTTTTGAAATTTTGCTTAGTGATCAATATCTAATGATCAAATTTATTACATGATTTTAACACACATTCTATTGTCAAATGAACAAGCTATCCAAAAGACCCATTTCTGTAATCTTTTCTCTTATTCAACCAATTCTAAGGCTTGAAAGGAAATGACAGTATTTTAAGCAAAGTTCAAAATAAAATATTACAATAGATATCGAATGTAAATGGAGATTAGAGATCTTACCACCACTAGTAGCTTCATTGCGTTGGCACCTTCAACAACACTTAATAATATCTCAATCTAATATAAGCAGGTTCTCTCCATCCCCGAAGCCTTGTCTTTATAATGGGTTCTCTCTACACCCATCATCATCATCTACTCACACCAAAAGAAGGAAGAAGAGGAAAAAAAGAAAGGGAAGAAAAAGAAAGGGAGTGATGCTAACGTCGCTCCTTCCTACCTAAAAACAAAACAAAAAAAAATTCTACACGAAATCAACCCTGAGGTGAACTATTTTGTGCACTAAAATTAGTTGGGACCAATTTCGTGCAATGTCCAATTAGGGGGTTTTTCCCTATAAAATTCTCAAATATTATTTACATTAGTAGTATTCATATTTTTATTTATTGGTTTAAGTAAAGTTTCTAAACCTATTAATTTTAACCTAGGATCTAATATAGAGGCTACACAAAGTGCTATAAGAGCATTGCTCAAATATTGTAAAAACTTTATTTCCATTACTAAACACATATCATGGAAATTCAGTGTATTTCTATATTTGTCCAAAAAAAAAGACTAATTTCATAAAAATAGCTTAAAGCTTGAGAAGTTGTGGGATAATGGACCCAAGAAAAAATAATGTTGTATTATAGAAGACTTCTAAAAAATCTCTTATTATTTCAAGAACTTGCCAATTTCCTTCTCCTATAAAAATATTTGTATGTGATAAATATAAAGCACAATATTGATTAACTACACTTTTATAATTACATGTTTTTCTTAACATTTGATATGTAAAATTCCAACTATTTTTTACATCAAGTTTTTTTTTGAGGTTTTTATTTAGAGTTTTACAAATCTCCTTCCAATTTTGTTTTCTAGAAAGAGATGAAAAAAATAAAACCTACAATATATTTAATTACTTCTATTATAGGTTAAATAAACCTTAAGATCTCTTATACTATGAGATTTTAGATGTGACATGCACATCTATTGTGAAACATCATCCCATTTAAATCAAGTCTAAGATCTAATTTTAATATATCAACTACGACATTATTAAAACTTTCATTATCTAAAGTTATAGAAATTATTTTATCTAAAGTTATAGAAATTATTTTATCTTTGATATTATAATCTCTTAATCTTGCTAGGATAATCGCCTTAATCCTAGCACCAGTATGTGGGTACTCAAATTCTCTTTTGCATAGTCCATTAGCAATTGATAATGTGCATTTATTGCAATATACCCAACATTTTGTTTAGATATCCATAAATATGAAGTTAACGCTATTGTTCTGGTGTGTTTTAAAAAGTAGGTTTTAAATTTTTTCTTTCTTTTTAAAAATTCTTATTGCATCATTTCGTGCAATATTTATAGAAATCATTTTAAACAACAGGGTGAAGGCCACATTTATAATTCTTAAAATGATTAATTTCAAAAATTATATGTGGTATTGATTAATTATAATAAATTTTACAAGTTGATATTGGTAAGTCCTTTAAAATGTACTTTTTTAGGGTTATTTTCGAAAGTTTTAAGAACTTATCAAGCCAAGAGAGCTTCATTTAGTGTGATATCATTTTTTATGCATGTTAAATTCATTATAGTGTTTCTTGCACAATTTGCTCATAAATCGCATTTTTTGCATAAATTCATAAAACTGTCATTTTTAAAAATCTATTTTTGGTAAGCCTTGCCAACATTATCTTTCTCATAAAATGCAGTAATTTTCCATCATCATTAGTTTAAGTAAAATCATGCAAAGTGATATGCATACATACCATCATTTCATGAGAGGTGGGCCCACATACATGCATTTGTAATTTAAGGGTAAAATTATCTTTTCACATAAATTTCACATTTGTTTTATAGAAAAATTAAAGAAAAGGGCTCCGTAATCAACGTTGGAGGCCAACACTATATTTTTGAAGAAAAGAAGAGGAGAAAGCATTTTAAAGAAAATCGCAAAAATTGGCTTCATGGGACCCACAAACATGTGGGACGGCCAAGAGGGGTCCACCATCATTGCTTGCATCATCTCAAATAGTTTTTTGAGTAATCAATAAAGATCCAAAGAAATTTTCAAGAAAGATCAAGAAAGGAAGGGCCACATGGAACATTCTTTGCAAGAACATGAAAATGACAAAAATGGAAAGTGAAGCTCATGCATGGGAACATCCAACTCAATCTTGGATTTAAGTTCTAGTCCTTTGCAAAAGGATCCAAAGATTTCATCATCTTATCTTCAAAAATCTCGTGCAAGTAGGAGAATAAATCAAAAAGGAAAAAAGGCCTCTTGAAGATACATGCATAAGAAGAGAATTTCTCAAATGGGGAAGGAAAATTGCACATAACTGGAGGTCCACATCTCATCGAGTTTTCAAGTCAAATCTGCCAACCAATTTCAAGCACAAGGCATTTCTTAAATAATCTCTCAAGGCCAAGTCAAAAAGGACTTTTCAAGGAATGGAAAGAGTACAATGCAAAAGTGATAAAAAAAAGTTGTGGGGGGGGGGGGGGGGGGGGGTGGTGGGGGTGTTTACTGTTTGAAATAAAAATGAACTTAGTACATTCACAAAAAAATGCCTAAACTACCCCCACCCTCTTCTCTCCCCACTCACCTTCCCCACCTCCTCCTCCTTTCTTCTCCCCTTCCCCCTCCTGGCCATGGTAGGCAACTGTGGTGAAGGGAGCTGCTAGATCTTCCTCCCTCGTACTCTCCTTATTCCATTCTCTCCCTCTCCCTCGTCCTCTCTTTTTGCATTTCTCTCATTCTCCCTCTTCCTCTCTTTTTCTCTCCTCCCCCTCTTCCTCTCCTCTCCTCTTTTATTCCACCATTTTCGACTTGTTTGGTCCTACAGGGCCGAACATTACACTTTATATTTGACCTTACAGGGTCGAACAAAAAAAAACCTGTTTAGCCAAGACTGGCCAAACAATCCAGGACTGTTCGGCAATCACGGCCAAACAGGTGGGTGGGGGGTTGGCTTGGTGCAAAAGGGGAAGGGGAAGGGGAGTGGGGGGGAGCCTTGATCTCCCTGTTGCAAGGAGATCTGATCTCCCTATAGCAGGGAGATCAACTAAAGGGACAAAAAGGGGGAGAGGGAGAAAAAGGAAAGGGAAGGGAGAGGAAGAGGAAAAGGAGAAGGGAGGGAGATCTTGCAGCCCCAACAACCGCCGATTGTGGCCGGGAGGAGTGAGGGGGAGGTGAGGAAGGTGAATGGGGAGAGAAGAGGGTGGGTTTAGTTTAGGCATTTTTTTTTAGTGTACTGAGTCCATTTTTAATTTTGAATATAGCGAACCCCAAAAAAATGAAGTTAAAGGTGCTCAAGGACGCCCAACCTAGCCACATATTCTGTGGTACAGCCAACATGGTATGGTGGTCCTCACCACTTTACAATTTAAGAAAAATTGGAGCATCATTTAAAGCACACTATGCACATGGCTTTTTAATCAAAAGTGTACCCAAATGGTGAAGATTTACACAAGATCTATCTATGGAAGGTGGGTATGGAGAGTAATTTGCAAGAAAGAAAGCCAACAACCTCTCTCAAATCCCAAAGTTTTTGTTAGTTGGAGACCAAAAAGGAGATTCTTTCTAAGTAGAGAAGTTGCAAGCTAGAAACATGAGAAGAAAGAAGAAAAGTGAAGCATGAAAAAACTATAAATAGTACACCCCTTGGACATCCAATTCATGATTAAAATCAGCCACCTCACCCTCTAGCTCATTTGCATACCATCTCTCCCTCTCTTGTCCTATCATCTCAAGTCACCGAAGGGGCTCTTCTCAAAGGCCACACCACGACCCGGGTTTTCTCAACTAGAAAGAAGGATTCTCAATCATTATAGTATGTGTACTTTTGCTTTAAAATTTATATCTCATGTAAAGGAATTCTCATACTAGTAATGAAGTTTGTTTATTTTAATTTCTGTTCTTTCTTTTGGCATTTCTTAATATTAGTTTTGTAATCCATGCAATAGGGTTACCTTTATTTCTTGGTTAAATAGTTGGATGAGTTTGGAATGAAAACAATCAACCCTTAGTAACCTTGCGATATACCTTGTTTTCTAATGATACATGGTATTTTTGGAGGCAATGCAAGGTGTAGCTTAAGAGATTTTGAGCAGAAAATATTAGAAGTGTTGGAAGTAGGTGGGTCTCGTGGATAGATTTTTTGAACCTTGGACCCACTTGACACAGGGATCAACTATCCATAAGAACAAAAACCCAATTCAGGATGCATTACCCTCAATCTCGTGACCATGTACAGTAAATATTCTATCTAAAAGACAGAATCAAACAGCACTAAACATCCATATTAATCTACGACGTGCAAGAAGTAGATTATACCTTTGGAGATCTGTAGTGCTCTAATGGAGAAGTTGCGACTCTGCTTGATGATGAGAATCTTCAACACCTCTTAACCTTCCACGTTATGACCCGAATTAGATTTCTTTTCTCAAGAAGATTGGTGGAATCTTCAGGACAAATCCCAACTCGAAACTTCAAGGAACTAGAAGAGAGAAGAAGAGAGAAACTAGTGCAACTCTTGCACGATAGGGTTTTGGGCGTGAGAGAGACTCTTATTGAACGTCCAAGAGATTTTATATATTTTCAAATCTCTTACTTGCTTAATTGAAATAGAAGTCTTACTTACAAAGCAATTAGCAACTTTCTCTTTTTTAAAATCTTCTTTCTAGAGTTCAAGTCGGATTAGTATTTTCCAATAACTTAGGCTAGCGTGGGGACCACTAGGGATTCCTTAGAAAACTAGCTCCAACTGAAACACCGCGACGCCACATCTCATGTGCAATCCGGGCCCACAGTTAATTGCAAATAACACCACTTTATAAATGCAATTGCACTCCAATCTTAGGAATAAATTACAATGAAGACCCTAAACTTCCCAATTACCACAAGTAGGCCCCTTTATCAATATCCGTGGATCAATTGAAATAAATCTATCTCTTCCACTATAAGTTCCACATCTTATTATCCTTGAGCCCCAATTAATTACAGTAATCATCAGTACCATCCAATTAACTCTTAATTGAGATGGGTGCGCACTTACTAATGACAAATCTATTAATTGGCACAAGGGGATAATAGAGATAGATTCCATCTTGATCATTCAACGTTCCCACAGTTCTACTACCACAAACCCAAGACACCGAGGTGTTAACCTACAGTCGGCCTCACTCATTGGTGACTCAAAGCAAATGAATAGATAAAAACTTGAGTTCATCAATGTCTCAGGATTGAGAGCCTATTGCCAAGGAATTATGAGAGCTTACCTTATTATTTAGACAGAATTCCATAAGGTGCATTTCATGGTCCTTCAATACATCCAATGTACCAGCACCGTAATCCAGAATCTTACATTCTAATGATCAAGACAAATCACACATCTCATAGTGATCAAAGTGCTACAACCTTATCAAATGAGATGCCCAGTCTCATTACTGGTTGTGAAGCTATTTAATTATAAGATTTGTGACATATATCTCTTGCGTCTGGATCTCATCCATGCACATATATCACATCTAATATACTAATGGGACCCGGTTCAACTCATGAACCATTATGTCATATGTATTGGTCATATGCATGAAGTAGTAAAATAACATTCATCTCATGAAAGTAAAGCATGATATTATTGATAAATAAAGAAATTAATCAATTTATTACATCAACTGATGGATTGAGTCCACAAAATCTAACAAGAAGTGCAAGCTGAAATTTGTTTATTAAAGAAAGAACATTTTTCATTTTCAACTTAGATTGACAACCCAAGTTGAAGAATGAGATCCTATTTTGGGCCCAAGTTTGAGAATGAAATTTAAAAGAGAAACTCATTACCTTTAAATTTCAGTCTTTCACCACTTTTCATTTAGTTTACCACTTTTGATTTATGCACACCACCTTTATTTTCAACACTTTTATTTAAAATTCTGCATACTTTAAGTTTATGTTTCCGCAGAGTCTTGTTCATTTTTGTTTACTGCTGAAAGTTAAATAACAGTAATGCATATTTTAATCTTTAGGAACATGTCTTAAGGTGTTGATCAGGTATAGTTCAGAAATCAAACTTAAAAATCTGAATGTGGAGTGTTTAAATTTCTTGAAAATAGTCCACAAATTAAGTGACAGCTGAAACTGTTTTGGACCGTTTCTGTAGTCAAATTGGTGTTTGTTTTTTTAACTTTATAAGTTTGATGAGTAAACAAATTCAGAGACCAGAAATCAAAATTGAAACATCATTGGAGCTAGTTTAGAATCTGTGTTTAAATAGTAGAGAAATTTGATTTGAAGTGAGCATAGATTGGACGAATTTTTGAAACTGGTTTGAATAAGTTGTGTACACAGATTTGTGTATTTCTCTCACTGTTGTATGCTTAATGATTGAGATGATCTTGGAATCTGAAAATCAAAATCCAATCTGACTTGAAATTAGTTAATATTCATTGCTAGAAAAGGAACAAAAATCTGACTTGAAACAGCTCATGTTGTGGTTGAATCGTGGGGGACTCTGTGCAAAATTTGTGGACTGATTGAATTGTTTTTCCAAACTGATTTCATGCACCTTAACTGAATGAATCTCAGGTCTGAAACTGACCTGATTCAGACCTTTAGAAGTTGATTTCTTATGTGTTCTTAGGTTTTTCATATGATTCATACAATATAGTAACACACAGCCCACTTTACCATGCATATAGTAATCATGTTTTCAAACTGTTTTGAGTAGTTTTCTCATAATTAATTCATGCATCTTAGGCTAGTTAAATTTCGGTTGTAAGCATTAAATAGGAGTATGCATTAGTGGTAAGTTTCATGCATTAGGACAGAAAATTCTGTACAAGTTTATGTTGCACATCCGTGCATTGTATAGTCCATTGTTTGTAGAAGTTTGCATCTTCATCATTCTTGCATCTTATTTACTTTAAAAAAAGTTAAGTTTCAGATTGGCATTCATATTTTTAGAAAGTCTATCATGTATGTAAACCTAGTTTTGATGCATTCTTAAATTAGAAAGTTGTATTGTTTAGTTCATATGAATTGTGTAGTTTTAGAAATTGCTTGACTTAGGTTAGTTTCCAAATGTTATTTTACCTTAACTTTTGAAGTTTGAAACTTTCTAAATTTGAATGGACTTGAAAACCTTTATTCTTAAAAAGTACATTATCTAGATTCATAAACATAATTTAGTGTTCAATTTAGGGAAGTTAATTGGTTAACATTAGGTAGTTTCTAATTTTGTTTTTTAGTTTTAATTTATATTAAGTTTCTATTTTTAATTTTTGAAAGTTCTAACGTGTCATTATTTAATTTTATATTTTGGAAAGTAGGATGGTTGTAAATTTTAGTTTCTAAATTAGGCTAGTTTTAGGTTTTTGTTTAGGGCAAGTTACAAGTTGGAAAACCTTATCTCAAATTGCTCCCTGTAGATCGACCTAGTCTCATTAGTTTTTATTACTACATTGAGGTTCTACACTTGGGTGGCCTAGGTCCTCCCGTGCCACAAATTCCAATTGCTTACATTGACCGTGGGTGTGATTTATTTGGCAAATTAAGATAACTTTTCTAACTTTTCTTATTTACATTGATTTGTGGGTGTGATTTATTCTACATCTTTGTAGAAATAGGAGGGCACGCATGAAATGCTGAACCGCCTTAATTTGGAATAGAAATGTTGCATGGATTGTTAGTCTTGACATACAATAAAGTTTGAAAGAAATCAAAAAGAAAAGCAAACATGCAAAATCAAAATCAAAGACCCAAACATGGTCAAGTACATCAAAACAGAGCCTGAACTACTCAAGGACAAAGTCAAAAAGGCCCCTTGAAGTTTAGAAAGAAAAATAAGTCAAAATACTCCAAAAAATATAGCAAAAAATGCAGTAACAGACTGAATAGTATAGGAGCCGATTGAACTAGGTAGTAAGCGACTAAACTGGGTAGTGGCCAACTAAGCACAACAGTGGACGACTAAAGAAAATCAGTAGATGACCATAAATTAGAAAGAGATGAGCCTTACAACTCATCAAGCAACTGATCCAGATATGATCAAATCATTCCAAGGCTGATTTTAAGCTAGTCATCATGATTTTTGAGACAGGAATCTACCTGGCACCTGAGCAAGTAAACCCAACAATGGGTAGCCAACCATAAAAACATACAATCAGCTTATCCCCTTGAAAATAAGATATTTTTGCTTAAGCTTCTCTCTCCCACAAATGGCCGGAGAAGACTTCCAAGCCTATAAATAGCCCCCTTGGGCGACTTTCACAGGCATCAACTCTAGTGTGTCCCTAAGCATTCAAGTAGCTGCAACAGTTGAAACATCCAAACTCTATTAAGAAGAAGAGCTAATCGAGAACAAGGTACTTAATCGCTAAAAAAATACTCAAAGGATTCATATAGGTACCTTGGTTTTATGACAGGAAGTACTTGAAGAATGAAGTTTTTCAAGACTCTCTTCGTCTTCTTCACTTAGGAGGACTCTACAGATTTAATCATGTTTATTCTTTTTAGATTAACACTTTGGTGTCCTATAAAGACAACATGACTATAGCCACTTCACTTGGTTCAAAAACCATGACTCCTACTCAATTACATGCATGGCACACTCGGAAAAAGATAATGTGATACATTATGAAGATTGCTTGATTAACTTCAAAAGGGGAACAAAATATGTTTTAGCCAATAGGGCCAAAGCCACACTAGGATTGGCCATTGCCTTATGTAGTCGGTTGTTCCTTTTTCTTTTTTATTTATTTATTTTTGTTAGTTATTTGAAACTTTTGCCAAGTTTAAGATCATTCGAGACCAAGTGGGGGAGTTGTATAAAAAAATGCAAGCAAATTGTACTCCAGGAAGTCAGAGTGTTAGAACCCATGTAAGACTAAACTTAGGAATAGAAAATTGTAAAATGAATCATTTTCATTCTCGTGTCACACTTGTGAACTTTTTTTTTTCTAAAGCGAACAATTAAAAAGTTCACATCACATTATTTTTTAAAACTTTCTAAAATTTGACAAAAGTTACTATTTTCTCAACCTGCTTCACTCTTTTGGAAGAAAGCAAATCAAAAGATATCCAATTGCTACCTTTGATTATCTCGGTGCCTTTTTCCATGAAAAGGAGACAATTTATCTATTCAAGAAACTGGTCCTTCAAATAAGTACATCTATAACTTTACTACTTCCTGGTGGCTAATCTGGCTGGGCTGATTTCATAAGGTCGGGTTTATGAACTTAGGTAAACTTTTCAACCTTAGAAGTTAACTTGGTTGTTGTTTTTTTTATAGTTAATTTTACTCACCGTTTTTCAAAAAAAAATGCAAAAAAAGAAAAAAAAGAAAAAAAAAGAGAAAAGGTGATTCCAAAATGATGGACCAATGGGAACCTAAGAATATGAGGGAACTTAACAATGGGCAAACCAATAAGAAGGAAATCAATGTTGATGGCCTACCAAAGTCCTAGCATATGTTATGCAAACAATAAAAAAAATGCAAAGTTACATCAAACAAATTGTTATGTTGTATCTTATGAATGGAAGTAGGTCAATCACTATGATCATTATTATAATGAGGAATGCGTGAAGGATTTTAAAGGAATGGTTAGGTTAGATTAAGTAATAAAGGTCCCACTTAAGTACCCATATCCCACACAGTTGTTCACTTCGTTCGATATAGATGTGGGAATTCAATGGTTGGCTGAATCAAATTCAAATCAATGGCCTTGCCATAATGAAATAGTGACATGTATGGCCTGAATTGGGAAAATCAAAATCCTTATAATTTTCAAAATGGACCCAACATAGATCATGTTTATTATCCCCAAGAATTTACTCCATGTGGGTCATATAATTACCTCTCACAAGAAATATCATATGCACGCTCGTTATCCTTTTGGTCATATGCACCTCATGAACCCCCTTCGCCCGAATGGTCATTTGAATCACCACTACCCCTAGAGGGTTCTCTAGAGGAAACTTTAATCAAATTCATGTAGTTCACACAAACCACTATGAAACCCATTGAAATACTAATGACTTTGATTAGTCAAAATTCACTTCAAATGGAAAAAGGAAATGACACCCTTGGAATTGAAATGGAAATTCAACAAGAGGATCCTACACTCATGGAAAATCTTACATATATGGATCACACGAGCACACATTGGATATCCAAAGGTGAAAATGAGAATATGGATGAT
The DNA here is from genome assembly GCA_037013555.1 of Sextonia rubra. NCBI lineage: Eukaryota > Viridiplantae > Streptophyta > Magnoliopsida > Laurales > Lauraceae > Sextonia > Sextonia rubra. The sequence continues at coordinate 8,009,707 of JASUAD010000018.1, read as the reverse complement.
GGTGCAATGCATGAACCAAATTTTGACTCACATGGCCCATGTACCCTACGATTCCTCAGTACTGCCCATTCCACTTCACCAAAGAGGAATCTATGCCCTTTTAAATGAATCCTTTTTTATGATTCAAATTCATCTAATAATCTTAACATTATGGTCTTTCACAAATTTGATGTGCCCATCATTGAGGAAACAGCAAAAGCACCCTACTCAAATGCAAGATTGAGTTGGGCGTTACCATGTATGAGCTTCACTTTCCACTTTTGTCATTTTCATGTTCTTACAAAGAATCTCCCATTTGGCACTTCCTTTCTTGATCTTTCTTGGAAATTTCTTTGGATCTTTATTGAGTTTTCAAAAAGATTATTTGAGATGATACAATCAATGATGGTGGACCGTTTTTGGTCATCTCACATGTGTGTACTCACACGTGCTTGTGTGTGGGTCTCATAAAGCCAATTTTTGCAATTTTTTTCAAGATGCTTTTTCCTCTTTTTTTATTTCTTTCTTTTCATTAAAAGTATTGTATTGGCCTCAAGCCTTAATAGTGGAGCCCTTTTTTCAATTTTTCTAAAAAATATATGTGAAATTTATATGAAAAGATAATTTTTCCCTTAAATTACAAATGCATGTATGCGGGCCAACCTCTCATGAAATGATGGTTTGTATACACATCACTTTGCATGATTTTACTTAAATAAACTAATGATGATGGAAAATTACTTCATTTCATGAGAAAGATAATGTTGGAAAGACTTTTCAAAAATGGTAGGTTTCATGAATTTCTGCAAAAGCATGATTTTTGAGCAGATTGTGTAGAAAACATTATAATGAATTTAAAATGCAAAAAAAAAACATGATTTTACACTAAATGAGGTTTTATTGTTTGATAAGTCCTTAAACTTTTGAAAATGATCCTGAAAAAGTACATTTTTAAGGACTATCAAATATTTTGCATTAGAAGGGTTACAAGAAAAAATCCCTAAACTACCACTAAAAGATGTTTGTGATAGTTGAGTTTGAACTCTACTACCCTTTGCCCTTGAATTACCTCCAGTATGTCTAGGCATGCATGATTTCACATGTCTAATAAGATGCTCAGTGCCGCCTGTTGACTTACAACTATAAAAATCTTTACAAAAATTACATTGTCCCTTTTTTTCATTTTTAACCCAATGGGATCAATAACCTTTAAAATTTCAAAATATTCCCAAACTCTAAAAGTTATTTTTTTTATTTTTATCAGATGTACGTTGAGTTTGGGTTACATTTGGAGTATTGCTTTCTAAATTTTCTTGTTCTATATCCAAATGTTCTAAATCAATATGATTTAAGCTAAAGGTTAGGTTGAAGTTTTCTAAGGTCCAGCCATTAAAAAAATAAAGTTATAAAATTAACAACAAATAATTACAAATATTGTGTTTATTTTGATAATCTCTATAACAAAGGGGAGAAGATGAGACTTATTATATAGTATTAATATATATGCTAATTAAAAACTAAAATTTAAATTAATAGATACCTTAAGAGCCTAGAGAGAGAGAGAGAGAGAGAGAGCTTCCAACAACTAACCTCTAGGCTCCAAAGTGAGAGATGGAAAGCTTAGAGAAAGATTAGAGAGAGATAGAAAGCTTAAAGCATTTGTAAATGTGTGTCGAGAAATGAGGGGGGAGGAGGTATTTATAGATTTACAATAGCATGAAATGACACAAAATACCCCTTATTTGACCATTATTTGGCAATTAAGGAAGGTAAAATTGGTAAAAGGATTAAAAGATGAAAAAGACACAAATACCTCCCCCCCCCCCCCCACACACACACAAAAAATTATTGTTCTTTGGCTATTTGTTTTTGGGGGGGGCGGGTGTTGAGTTTTTTAATTTTCTAGCAAACCACGAGCTGTGTAGTGCAGGCCCACCCAAATGTAGGCCCTTACCTAAAATAACACATTCTTTTTTTCACAGAAGAGGAATGGAAAAACATCACATTAAGTGCACGAACGATGTGAGGATGGAATTTCATAGTGCCAAGTATTTCCTTAAGTGATTCTTACCCCAAAATGATTTTCACAAAGTTGAGAAAAAATAACTCAATTTTGAGAACGAAGGGGTCCTAGTTGGTTGGCTAGCAACCCTCTTTCTCACCTAGTAGTTGAATATCGATTATTGGGTATGCCACTCTTTCTACTTGTGTGAGACGTTTCTCTCGTGTGTGGGCTCTCTTGTGTCCCATCCGGCTCCAAGAAAAAATTTAACTCACTATCTGTATGGAGATCGACCACAACAAACATAAAAAATAAATAAATAAATAAAATTCATGAAAATTGAAAACCTTTTCTTTTCCATAAAGAATTCTCAACATTACACTAACATGTAAGTAATTTACTTATAGAGTTAATTGAAGATAAGAGTCAAATTAAGAGAGAATGAAAGAAGAGTAGGTCAAGTGAAAAGTGTTGTGCTTTTGTTATTTAGTGGCAAAAGAAAGTATATTTTTTACTTTGTATAAAAAAGAAAAGGGATTTTTATCATTTGGTGGGATAAGAAAATAAAATTTTTTACTTTAAAAAAGAAATGATGATTTTTAGAGGAATTAACACAAAAAACCTCCTAAGTGGATCCCACAACAAAAAGGACCTAGTAGTTCTGACCATACATGATTGGTTCTCTGGGTCCTCTCAGGTTTAAAAAAAATGCATTGAGTCGCTTTCCAATTTATTACTATGGAGTGACGCTAGTGTCGCTTCTATGTTACTTTTTAGGATTTAAAAGATACTTTTTTAGGCAATGTTCTTTCTTTCCTACCAAGTGTAGTTTTGCCGCTTTAACATTTCTACTGTTACCTTCCCCACTATGGTTCCAAAGAGCTCTTGTGTATTTAAAATTTCAACTTCTTTGGTATATTCTAATCCAACTCATCTTTTTATCCTGTCTTGAGCTACACGCAAAGGTATCTTCTTCAAATGGAGCAGCGTTTTCATCTATTTCTTCTTTGTTAATGTGTTGCACATGGTTGGAATGGACCTTTTTTGGTTTTACTAAATGTGTTGAAGATTGTATGTATTGTGATATACATATACAATATGTTTTATATATAGGACAAAACTACTATGCATCTATCCTTCACCTTGTGGTGAGAGACACTTTCATATATGGAAAGTATTGATGTGTAAGAAGATAAAACCATCACCCTCATGACACCTTTTTTACCTTGTTAGGTCTAGAAAGGGACTTATCCCTCACCATAAGGTGAGGGATGAATGCATAGTAGTCTTTTTCGTATATATATATACGGTGAGGAATGGATGCATAGTAGTTTTTCTGATATATATATACAACATCTTCATTTTGATATCGCGTGATTTGTTATTTGTCTATTATTATGAAGCAGCTATTTGTCATAAGTTTAAGCTAAAAGTGTGTTGATTTTCTATGCTCAAAGACTACTTTCTTATTGATTCAATGCTCTATCATTTTTAAGTGGGTGAAATTACATTTAAAAGTGATTTGAATTACATGTAATTTAGTCTTATGTATTATTTGAATGGAATTGACAATATTTAAGTTTTATTTCAATGGTAAGTAATGTAATCTAAATTGAAATCTAAGTACACGGATGGTTAAAAACTTTGAATCTTCTAAAGATGAGTCTCTTTTATCATATGATCAAGAGAATCTCGTCAGTACATCAATTACAAAATGGTGTTGAGCATGGAAACTACAGAGTTATAGCCACCAATGCAGATAAAGATTATGGGTCCTTTCAAAACAACAAAAAGAATGGGTGGCCCAATGTGGATTAGGACATCTAGTTAAGATCGATTACATGAGAAATGTTCATGTTATCATCACGGGCTTGGTAGAGAGATGCCAGCCGGAGAAAAACACGTTACATCTCCCTTTTGGCGAGGCAACCATTACTCTAGAAGACGTTGCTTACATTTATGGATTACTCATCGATGACCCCCTTGTAACGGGGGCCACATTCTCAAAAGTATAGGATAATATCAACTTTCCAAGAGTTGTTGGGAATAGCTGCAATTCTAGGTAAAGGTACAATTGTAGAAACAATAAAACTCAAATGGTTAGAAAACAATTTCAAGACATACAAAGAGAGGAATGTGATTATGAATAGAAGGGCTTACTTATTCTTCTTAGTAAACGCTCAAATAGTAGGTAATGCCAATGGTGCGAGAGGGCAGCGATGGGTAGTTGGACTTTTTTGAGAGATCAAATCTTATACATGGGGTCCTACTTGTCTTGAAAACTTGTATAGAATGCTTGGAATGGTAGTTACATTATTGAGGGAAGATTATTTGAAGCAAATGGATGTGAATATAGTAAAAGGAAAAAAAAATAACATGTTTCATATCTGCCAGGTCCTATACAATTGATACACATAATTAAATACATTAACCTTCTATTGTTTCATATTGAGTCATACCTCATTCACTTATTGTAAACTAATGTATCTAAAAAATTTTACAAATATGGGCATAATCGAGAATGACAATCAAAAGGTGCCCCCTAATAAATTCAAATGACATTGAATTCCCATTGTTCAAGGCATGAGAGGCACCTCTAGAAAGAAGCTTCAAGGTCACCCTTAGAAATATCAGAGAAGAGATAAATAATTTTTCTCGGCATGGGGTAATCTAAGCTCAAACTTTTGTCATTTACCATTAATTTTATTTATTTATTATTTATCTTTCCTTATATTGCTTCACTTTTTCAATTGCAGTTTAATTAGCAACCATACGCCAATTATGGGAAGAGGTTCTTCTCGCAAGTTTTAATGGCAGATTGCAAGCTGTTTACTTTATATGTGATCCTTTGTTATTTTTGGATTGTGGAAAAGCACTCCATAGAATGTGTAATAAAGCAGTTCGAACTTAAGCAAGTCATTCCTCCTTCCATTTACCCTTTAATAAGTCATTTAGAACATGTTGAGTGGACAACATTTTTCTTTAAGACATATGGAATCAGAGGAGAGAATCAATTCTAAAGGGGAAAAAAGACACTTCTCATGGGCATAGCGAAGCAAACCTTGCTTGGTATGGAATGAATACACTCCTCATCATTCGTGGAATAAGGAGAGAAGACATTGCATGGGAAACTCCATCAAAACCAATAAATGATGAGAATAATGAAGGAGAAGATGAAGAAAGAGAAGAAGGAAAAGAGGAAGAAAGAGAATAAGATGAAAAATAGGAAGAAGGAGAAGAAAGAACAGTGGAAGAAAGACAAGAAGAAGGGGAAAAATAAAAAGATGAGGGAATCCAACTTGAAGATAATACTAATAATCAAGTATGTATATTTAATTTTAATGATTTATATTTCACATTATAGTTTTCAATTTATTTTGTAGTTCTATTCTCTAGCTTACGAAGATAACATTTGGTGTTTTCATATTTATAGATTATTGAATTTATGGACCATATATTTAGAGCAACACATCGTGCCCGCAAAAAAAATATTGGCTCCAATATGTTCACTGATTGTTTACAAGAGAAGATTGATGGCTTTAAAGTTGCACTGTCATATTCTTTTTTAGATTGCTAAATGGAAGAATCAAAGAGCTCTTAATCAACTTTTGAGAAAATTTATTTATCTCCGGAATCAATTGAGTATAAATAGGTATCTTCAAATCAGCTAAGGAGAAGTTGAAGAAACAACATATCACAAGGAAGGCATGAATAGTGATTGGGTCTCCTACAAGAGAATTAGTTTTTTATTCATTAATTATCATTGTAGATAGTCAGTCTTTGTCAAGATCTGCTTGAACACCTTTTGGATCTCCCCATAATCCGCCAATCGAAGATGTATTGAATGCTTTGGTGAAAATGCAGAGCAAAAATTAGCCTAGTATGCCTTTGTTAGACATACAAAGCTTAATTTTTAGTATTAAATGTCTGCATAAAGAAAGAAAGCTTTGAAACCCATTAACTGATTATGTGCATAGGCTTAAACATTTCAAGTACATGCCAACAGAGGATGAACACACTCTTTTGGATGAATTCTTGGGATTTTTCAAATCCAAAAAGTAAAAGGTAGAACCTCCAATTTACCGTTCTCCTAATCCTGAAGATATGAAGGCTGTGCTTAAAAAGAGAACATGGTTAGACACTAATATAATGTATTGGTGCTTTGAAGTGCTTTAGGAGCGATGTCCAACCGCATATTTTTTTTATCTGAGTGCTTGTATAAGTTTGCTAGCCCTCTTTATCTTTCAATTTGGTATAATAATTGAATCATGATCTTATATAATGTGTTTGAAGGCATGATTGGTTCATCCATAATAATACACAGATTTTTGTTAAACATGTTTTTAGTTGGGATGGTACAAGATTGGCAGATGCTAGAAGTAAAAGTACCCTCATCTTTGTGCTATGGAAAGATAGCCACTTTACCCTTTTAGTTGGCTACATAAATCTAAAGAGATGGAAGTTTTATAATAGCATCGTGGCCAATAAGGAAATCAAATAATATACCAAATTTTGTGAGTTTATATGTTTTACTTTCCATCTTCAATGTACATTTCTTCTTTAGCAACATCATCTAATGTATTGTTATACTTTTGATATATTACATTTTTTGAAGATCAATGTGAATTTTTTGGTTGGATCAATATTAAATTATGGATGAGCCAGACAATGGAGAACATTTCACATCAAACAGATAGACATGACTGCGGTGTCTTTGCTCTTACATTTATCGAGTACTGTGCAGATCGAAGAGAAACAACAGTTACTAACATATTAATGTGTAAAATTATTATAAACATCTATATGAAAAGTTGGACATATAAAGGTCATCAGCTAAATATTGATCGATGACACAGTAAGAGATAATGTTGTGATTCTTGTAATTGTGATCATAACTTCATTGAGGGATGAATCTACAATAACATTTTTTGTATTTGAAATTGTAGTGTGAATGTTAACAATATAAGGAATGTGAATGTCAATGTTCTGTACGTATAGAATGTGAATGGGAGTGTTTCTTTTATGAGTTCAATGTGAATGATTGTATTTATGTAATGTGAATAAGAGAGTTTCTATTATGAATGAAAAATGTGAATGAGAGAATAGAAGTGATAATTGTAGATGTGGTCATGTTCATTGAATGTATTTTTCTAGTTACGAACTATTACAAGTGTCTATGGAATATGTTTCTTTTGTTACAATAGAGAATAATAGTGACAATTATTGATTGTGGTTATGGAATGTGTTTTTTTATTATAGGAGAGTTTAGTTTTTGTAGTAGTGTTATAGCAATGACTATTCTGATCACTGAATCAAATATAAATGACAGTTATGCGATCCTAGCAACATACAACTACAACTCTTTAAGTAATTTTCTTGCTAAAAATGAGGGTGTGCGTCACTAGCCGCGTATAACTGTAACTCCCCAAGCAATTTTTCAATCAAGAATAAGGGTTGTGCATTGCTAGCAATGGATAACTGTAACTCTTCAAGAAATTTTTTTTGTTAGAAATGAGGGTTTTGCTTCGTTAGCGATGCATAACTGTAACTCTTCAAGCAATTTTTCAACTAAAAAATGAGGGTTGTGCATTGCTAACAATGCATAACTATAACTCTTTTGGATATAATCCTATCAGAACTAGGGGGATTCTATAATCTCTAGTATAACTACAAAATACGTTCAACACTCTATGTTTGAGATGTATGATTTACTTTCTTCTAATTCTAACATTCTAACTTTAATGAAAGTCTAACATTGGCATTTTCATATGGACAATCAAAGTATAGTTACTCATTCAAATTCTAATAAGAAATTGACAACATTTAAAGAGAAACTTCTAATTATTGAGATATAACTATTACAATCTACAATTTTCCCTTACAAAACATTATATACAAACAAAAGAAATTGATACATTATTCATAGTTTACATACATTGAAAAGTTTGAACATTTAGGTTTTCAGATGCTTGTTGAGGTGGGTTAACCAATGCTTCTTGAAAAGGCGGGTTCTAACAGTTAGTCTTGTTGTGTCCACTTTTTAAACATTTAGAATACATAACTACTCGACGTTGTCAATTTCAATCTTCCGTGCGAATTGTCTTTTTCTTGGGGCTCCTCAATTGTTTGAAAACTATTGGTGGCAAAATCCTTATATTACTTGTATACTCACACTGTTTGTTATCACATGTTGCATGAATTACTTCATTATTAGTAGCAATATATATTGCTTTTTTAAACCAACTTTTGCAGAAAATCATACGCATTCATTGCCCACTTGCTAAGTGCAGCCATTGCATGTAAATATAAAATTCCAAGAACTTGCCATTTACGACATGTGTAAGTATGATGATCAATGTGAGCAACATCTGTGTATTCCGAGGATTGTCCTTGATATTCTTTTAGCCTTGCAACTCGAATTTACAAGCGACGAGAGTCTTCCAATTCTTGATTAAATAATTTCTCCGCATATGGTGTTAATTCAGTATGAACATTTTCTGATTCAATATTTCTCTTTCAAAAAATTCCATCAATATGCATCTTATCTTTTCAACTTACTTAACAATGGGAAGTACTCTTGTACCTTTCAATATGTTATTTGTACATTCAGTGATATTGCTTGTAAGCATATCATAACGCCTTCCTTCCACAAATACGCTGGTCTAATGTTGTTTACCAAATCCGTTGATGTATTTGTACACTTCAAGATTAACAGCCCTTATGTCCTATATATGCTTCATATTCACATTCTCTATATATCTTTGCTGCACACCAAAATTTCATAGCAATTACTAAATTATTGGACTTTGCCTTAATTTTTTTTGCAATATGTCGACAACAGTAGCAAGACATACATTTGGAAGAATATTTTTAACCGTAAGCATGAGACACTTTTGTTTATCAGATACAATAATTAAATTCCATGGTTCACTAATGGACACTAATAGGTTAGCAAGATACCATTCCCAACAATCACGTTGCTCTGATTCCACAAAAGCAAGTGTAATAGGAAATAGTTTGTGATTTCTATCAAGTGTAACATTAACCATTAAACTTCTTGGATACTTACCACGAAGATGTGATCCATCAATCGCAATCACTAGCCTTAAAGATGAGATGAAATCTCAGATAAGTGTAAAGTTGTTATAAGACATTCCTAATGAATTAATTAGAAATTGCAAATGTGGCTAAAGATTTTCTAAAATGTTGATGATCTGAAAACTCATGACCAATCCATATCTCTCTAGGATAATTGTGTCTAATGTCTGTGTGAAACTCAAACGGGCTCATAGTATTATCAAACTTAATAATTGACTTGTTAGACTGCTCGAGAACATTTGACTTCTCTCCTAACTGATTAGGAACATTACCTTGAGTAGAGACTTCCATCTTACTACTTGAACTATGATGAAATCTCTTTCTCATATTTCTAATTAATTCATTAGGAATGCCGTCCTTACTTTCCTCACTTTCTCAATCTCTACCCTTATGCATTTCATTTTAATTCTCCCGGTTACAAAAAAATCTCCATTTGCATTATTTAAATCAATGCTACTTTCATTGACATTTTCTTTTGATGGAAAGTGAATGCCATTAACCTTGCCAAGGTTGAGAGTTTTGAATGGATGCAATTATGTAGTTATCTTGGGGACAGGAACTTCTCTTTTATCTATATAAATACAATAACTTCTAGCAAATAATTTTCCTTTAAAGAGACTTGGCATCGTTGTTTGTACCCTTAAAAGAATATTAACACTATACTAGTACTGAATCAAATAAAATCAGACAACCTAACGAATTTGATTATGAATTACAATCTCACCTTGATTGGTTTCCACTTATATCCTCAACATTTGAATCTCCTTTACCGATGTAAAAAAATTTTTCATTTGTATTATCCCCACGTAATGATAACATGCAATTGATATCATCATCATTTTCAATGCAAATCAATGTATACATATAACTATTGTGATGTAGATAATCAATATCTATCTTATCTATAGATGTATCTCAATTTGATGATTACATAGCTATTTTCTTTAACTCAGTAAATATCATATCTTTATCAACTTCCTCATCCTCTGTTTACTACCTTTGTAAATAGAACGAATAATATTAAATTAAAATGCACCATTGCAATGGAATACAAATATCAACTTACCACTTGACATTCTTTTTATAATGAAGAATATTGGTATACATTCACAAGCTTAATAACTATATAAGCTAATTTAATTTATAAAGAATACGATATCCGTTGATGTAATTGTATGTTTCTTTGAATATCATAGTTTGTTAATACCAAATAATTACAATTAGGATTACACAGAAATTCATATTTTATCAACCAGAATAGAGTACAAACCTGATAAAATGAAGCCAACAACCAAACTACATGGATCAAAGGATGTTAGAAAAATAAATAAAGTTTCCAAGAGGAGATTCTCAATACAAAAGTTAAATAGATGAGGACAATGAAAAAAGATGGAGTACAACTAAAAGGCCTTCCTTGTTATGAGTACTTATATAATAATAAAGTGACGCTAGCATATTTAAATGACGATAGCGTCTCTTATGAATACAACTTGGCATCACTCACAGCAAAACACTGCAATTTTCCTATCAAGCTTGAGCATATAATGGGTAAAAGATAGGGATACAAGAAAGCGTGATTTATTTAGCTTTTCCATTTGGTGAGAGAATGGATGTTGCCATAATGTAATAAGTTTGATCGTTAGATATGGATCTCTAAACAATGTGCCAACAAAATGGGTGTAGTCTCAAGCTTGTGTTTCATTTTTGTGAACACAAGCCCTGCACCCATTTTTTTGACATTTTGCTTAGTGAACCAAATCTAACGATCAAACGTATTAAATATGATTCTAACACCCATTTTCTCGTCAAATGGAAAAGTTATCCAAAAGACCTATGTCTGTTCTCCTATCTCTCATTCAATCTATTCTAATGTTTAAAAGGAAACAACAATGTTCAAAACAAACAATTAACAAAGAAGATAGTGTTAAAAACTACAAGAACTTGGAATGTTATTGGAGAAGAGAGAACTATTCATACTTGTAATACATGTTTCTGTGGTGCCAAATAGAAATCCTAACAAAATCTCCATAGCCAAATAGAAATCCTAACAAAATCTCCATATATTATATGCAAGACCTTCTCATCCTTGAAGTTGTGTATTTATAAAGGGAAAGACATAAAGTTATAAGTGGCAAACAGCTTTGTGATAGCGTCTCTTTTCTTGTACAACTTCTCATTTAACTTCAATACATATAAAAATTAAAGATTTCTCATTTACACATCTAATTATTCAACTTTAACAAATTTCATACTTCAATTAGCACATTTAATACTTCAATCAACACATTCCATAAAAGAGTATTAAAGTCTAAATTAACATAACATATAGGCAAATTAAAACATAACAAAGTTATAAGTTTGCATTCAACTCAATCAACAATTGCACATGAATTCTAGGAAAGTGTCAAGCTTGCCTTCAACTTGATCAAAACAAGCATTTAGCCTTTGAAATTCTTTAGTCATTCGATACTCAAGAGTTTTAATGTGCACCAACTAATCATAAATTACACTCCAAAGATCTTATAAGGTTTCAGGCATGGGGTGGTCTTCCTCATCTTTTGCTGCTTTTTTGCTGGGTTTGCTTTTGTACCATGTGAAACATCTATTCTAATATGAGATGAGGATTGTGCAAGAATCCTTTTATTAATCTAAGAGATCCTTTCAATTGTGGCCTCATGCACTTTAGCAAAAACTTGCTGATAGATTAAAAACCTGCAAATCAATGCTGAAAATGAAAGGGCTACACGTTTGGGAGCAGTAGACATCTTAACCATTCCACACAAAATTACTAAGGGCAAATCAGTAGTCTTCCTAGTCCTAATGGCATACAAAATGTATGCTTGCTCTTGATTTAAATGTGAACAATGTGACTTTGGTTCCAAGTTATAGCAGACAAACAAACTTAGAAGGCGATAATTAACAGCCGATTCATTTTAGTGAATAAAGTCACTAGGCCATGGACTATTCCTTCCACACAAAGTGTTCCCCACTTGATCTCAATCAATGTCATCATCATCATCATCATCTTCCATTTCATCAACCTCCATATTAAGGATGGGGCATTCTGCGTTAAAAATACGTGGAATTATCAGAAACTGACTCAGCATACTTGGTGTTATTGTGAGCTACTTTTCCTGTACATATGTTTAGAATATATCGCTGCGAACATCATACATATTGTAATAAAATTCTTTTACCCAATCTACTATAGCTTCTACATTAAAATCAGACAACGATACCCATCCTCTTTGCATCAACCATCTACAAATAGGCATTCCATGAAATACATTCGGGCTGAAAGTTCTTCATACAATAAGGTTCTTCTTTAAATATATAAATTCAAACCTCTTTGCATTCTCCTCATGTAAAAATTGAGTAGCATCAAAGGTGGAGGAATAGGTGGAAGCACGAGAACAAGGAGCCATCGATGTACTATTATTCAACTTCAAGCAACCAAAGAGATATCCCCAAATCCACAAAATAATTCGAGAAAATGATTCTTCAAACACAAATCATGCAAAAGAAGGAAAAAAGTAGAAGAAATTAATGTGACAATGGAGTTCAATGGGAGAAAAAGCAGCTTCTACCAAATAAGTTGGAAGATCTCTTCACAAAGAACTCACAATAACTTGTGAAGAAAATAAAACAACAAGGATAACATGGTTTTTTAATCCTAAAAGGTTACTGAGCTCCCCATTACTGAGGAGAGATGCTAGCATTGCTCCCGATTAAATTTTTTTAAACCTGAGAGGACATTGAGGACCAATCTAGTGTGGCTAGAACTATATGGTCCTTTTTGATATGGGACCCACCTAAGGAATTTTTTCGTGTTAATTCTTCTAATTTTTAGAATTTAATACTTTTTTTATTTTACCTCTCTCATTTTTTTTTTCAACCCATCATTTCACCTCATTCTTCTTCACAAATGAATTACCCAAATAGGCATAACCTTTAAAGTCACTGGGGATCACCCCCCGTAATAAAAGTGGAAAGGACGCGGCAAAAAAAGTTTGCACTAGAAAGGGCCCATGTGGGCCATGAAATACAGTGTATTTTTGCCTAGAGATCCCATTTACTGGAATTTTTCGCATAAAATTATGCATAAGAAAAGAAAAAGAAAAAACAAAAAGAAAAAAAAAGAAAGCAAAAAAAAAAAAAAAAAATGTCCCTGGGGTTGTAAAGACGAGCAGCGTCCATCATCTATCGTATCTATCCATCCGCGTCATAGAGCGTACTCATTGCCTGCTCGAGCTTGCCCTGAAGACCGAAATGATGGCGGGTGTCCTGACTAGAAGTGGTGCCGCCTCCATTCTTGTCTCCCCAGCCTCTCGAGCATTTTCTTCTTCTTCTTCTTCTTCTTCTTCTTTTTGTCCATGGACTCGGCCATTTTCCCTCCTCCCTGTCGATGCAAGGAAGAAACGCCTCTTCCTTGGCTGCTTCTGCTCCTCATCCTCATCACAGGTGGCTCCTGCTGCAGCAGAGACTAGAAGCACTGCTGCCTCTGCAGATGCAGATGCGCCATCTCCATCTTCAACAGCATCCTCCGATCCTATAAAGGAAGCTGCGGACGCCTTGGACATCAGGGTGGGGCGAATCCTGAGAGCGTGGAGGCATCCAGAGGCAGATTCACTCTACGTCGAAGAGGTGGACTTGGGGGAGCCTGAACCTCGCACCATTTGCAGTGGACTTGTCAACTACATCCCTGTGGACCACCTTCAGGTCCGTATCACAAATCACACAAATCCCGAAGAATAACAACAACTTTACATCGATCATATCATATCTGAAACATAAAATTACAAATTACAGGGAAGGCGAATTCCTGGCAAACCCTAATCAGGTCAATAGGATTCTGTAATTGTCTGATTGGTCGTTTCACAATCAGCTCAAGTGCTTGGATGTGTATCTCATTGATAGATCAATAATAAGCCCTTACTTGTTCTTCTTCTGTCTTATCTTCTCCAATGCATTCCTTTGATTAGCGGTGAAGTGTGGCTGGTTTAGTGTGGCTTTCACCAATTATCTCCCTTCATTCTTTTGGTTTGAGCAGGACTGACATTTACAAGTTCTAGTTGGATTTGGTTGAAGACGTATTGGACTTTTACCAGATATCGGAAAGGCCTACCTGAAATAATCCTAGATCAATGGATAAAGGACTGGTATATTGTATTAGGGGTTGATTTTCACATGGGCTGTTTGCCGAGAATTGACTACTATTGTTGAAATTGAACTTCTTTAGTGGAGTTAGCGGCCCATTTTTGCTATTGCAATTGAGAATCATTTTTCTGTCTTCTTCCATCACCATCCCATGCCATGGTCACAACCGCCCAGCCACGCCCAACAACACGCGCACATGCATACAAACTAAAAAAAACTATGAAGCTATCTTCTCACTTAGGTAATTAATGGAAAAATTTCAAACGAAGAGGAAAAGCCTACAAACGATCTTCATAGATCTAGAAGAAATTTACGTCAGGGTACTTAGAGATTTAAGTTGGTGGGTTTTAAATAAAAGCTATGGTCCAAAAGGTTATATTGAAAGTATTAAAGACATGTATGATGGAGCAGTAATGAGTGTGAGAACTACCCGTGGATAGACAAATGAGTTTCCGTGACCATAGGTTTGTATCAGGGGTTAGCATTGAGCCTTTATCTATTTTCATTGATTATAGATGAGTTAACTGCCTATATTCAGGAGGAGGTACCTTGGTGGATGTTGTTTACAAGTGAAATAGTGTTAGTGGATGAATCAAGAGATGGTTTGAATGCAAAACTTAAGAGATGACGAGAAGCTTTAGAATCCAAAGGCTTTATAATAACTCATATAAAGACAGAATATATGGATTGCAACTTCAATGAGCATATATAAAGAGCTAAAATTACTGTGAGAATTGAAATCCACAAGATACCAAGAGATTCTTTCTGTTACCTTGGCTCCAAAAATTAGTAAAGATTGGGAGATTGATGAAGTGTGATGGTTGAAGTGAATACTTGCTTTTGGAGTGATTTGTGATCATCGAATGCCAACAAGATTGAATAAAAATTTTTACAGTACAATGATTAAACCTTGTTGGGGTGGATGTGTGGTAAAATCAGGAAGGATGAAATTAGAAATGTGCAATTTTGAGAGCACCTAGGGGTGGCATTAATAAGGGATAAAATTAGAGAAACTTGATTAAGATGGTTTGAGTATGTCCATCATAAGCCGACAATAGCGTTGGTAAGGAAAAGTTTGGCTATGTAGGTTGATGGCCTACGAAGTGAAAGGGATAGGCCGAAGAGGACGTGGATGGTGGTAATAAAAATAGACCTTAAGAAGTATAACTTATCTAAGGATTTGGCTCAAGATAGATTAGAATGAAGAAACAAAATTTATGTAGCTAATCTCAACATAGTTGGAATAAGGTTTTCATGATGATAATGATTGATGCAGGTCCTACGGTAGGGCTTGCTTGAAGTGCCAAGGCACGTGTCCATGGATATTTCAAATCATCAAGAAGACTTCAAAATATAAGGATGCACCTCCTGGGATAAAACCCACAATTCTATTCAGTAATAAAAACTGAGAAATTCTTCTCTACAATACCATATAAATAAGAAAAGATAACTTAGAGCCTAAGAAACCTAATTAAATTAGGAAACTAAATAATAAGAGAAACTAAATCCTAATTACAACCCATAAAATAAAATAAAATCTAATGACATATAATTACTAAATAAAATCTAATCTGTTTGGGCCCTAACATGTAGCCATTGAGGTCAATATTGAATCATTCTCCAGGGCTTGGAAAGAACTCTACCTCGAGTTCAGGAAGTGTTTGCCTAGATCAAATATTGATCGGACAAACTTTCGATCTGTTAGTTGATCAGCAACTTCTCTGTACATCTTTAGATAGAACTTCATTGAATGGCCTGAGGGGCTGTGGATGTGAGATTGAACCCTTAGGCACTTCATGTTCGGAAGTTGCACAATCAAATCACAATTTTTTTCTGCAAGTTCTTCATCTCCAAGTTTCCGAAGTTGATTTCTGAAGATGAAATCAAGGTGAGAGTTTATGTGGGGAATAACAACAAATAGTTCCTCTTTTCTTGGTTGCTTCACTTCTTGATCTTCATTACTCATAGGAGAAATTTCGCGTCCAAGTGTATATGTCAAATCCTCTATATCTTGCTCTGGCTCCTCGGTCTGCATATCCTTTGGCATTGGTTCTTGAGCATAGTTTGCTATTATTTGTGGCGACGTTTCTTCTCGAGGCGTAACTACCATTAGATGAGATCTTTTAAACATCCGCTTCACGCAAATTGCTTCCTAATATAATTTATCAATGTTTTGTCATTCATTTTCTCCACTATTTTCGATCTCAAGCATCTGATGAAACTAACCAACTCATGTTCTCCATCATCTTCGAATCCATACTTGTTTTGGAGCCATGAAAACATGTCACCATAGTCAAGAACGAACATTTCTCCATGTTTCAAATTAAGGAATGATCGAAAATAGACTTGATTTTCAAAATACCATGAGCCATATTGTTCTTCATATTTACATCTTTGAAGTCTGTTAAAGATTGTAGTATCATGAAATTTCATTTTGAATTAAAAAATAGATGGACCTGATGTGTAGATCTGCACTCCACAAACACACTGTTGCAAACGGATGGAAAAATCTTCAGATAGTGCCAAAGTTGCAAAAAAAAATTTTGACCATCGATCTCAGAGTGGACTGCTTTTATTAATGCAGTGGTGATATCAACAATATAATCAAATGGACTGATTTTTGCAAGTGGGTTGGTATTGACTCAACCCAATCCGAATCTGATGCAGGCCCATAAAGGCTTGTTGTAATAAGTGCAATGAGAGGCACATGTCGCCTTCCTCTTTGAAACTTGCGTCTAGAAGAGAAACAAGGTGTGAACCCCTTCGTCTTTCAAGTTGAAAAAGACGGTTAGAAGCAGCAACGGCTTGCGAGCATGCGTGCGGCTGTGGTGTCTGATGATGACATTGAGTGAGCGATGGCTTCCATGATGGCAAGCACACGACGGCAGTGGAGATGACGTTTGGCGATGGGTTGCTATTGCGTGGCTATTTCGTGGTGGACTGTGACGTTGAAGATAAGGCGATGGAGTCTAGGTATACTTTCTATCTTAGATCTCCTCCTCCTTTTTACTTTTTTTTTTGTTCCACAGAGTAGGGGATGGGATTTTTTTTTATCTTTTATTTGGCTGGAGATGGGAAGGCCAAGAGGTGGGGGATGGTGTGAATCTAGGGTTTGTTTTTGTTGGAAAGGGTTGGGGTTGAGTGTGTAGGTTTTAGGTTATGGGCTTCATTAGTAATTGGTGGTGCTTGGGTTTTTGCGGATTTCGTTTTGACGATGGGCTGGAAGTGATGGGTGAAGGGTTTTGTGGTTGCAATGATGATGGGGTTTTGTGGTGTGTGGCGTTGAAGTTGGATTTTGGTTTTTGGTGAATGGAAGTCAAAGATGGGTTGCGGTGGTGAATGTTGGGGTGTGGTCATTGTTTTTGAAGGCGCGAGGCGCATCGAGGCGCTAAAGGTATCATGGGGCTTAAGCGCAAGGCGCAAGGCGAAGCGCGGGCTTCTTTGAAGCGAGGCGCACATTATGGATAAAAAAAAATAGTTATTTTGTCATAGATAAATAATTTCAAATTAACATTTGCAAGGTGAAATTAATTCACAAAAGAGGCAATGAATATTAGAGAAGATTCGAAAAGTCATAAAAACATCAATCATTTAGTGCAAAAACAGCATCAAAAGTCAATACAACTCCAAAATCCAAAGTCAAACCAACAAAACATTTGGTTCTAAGGAGAACTTAATAGTCATCCTCAACATCTACACCAAGCAAATCATAATCTTCTTCTTCATCATTGGATTTATATCCATCCACATCTTCCTCGTCAGTTTCATCTGAACCTGCCTCTTCCTCATCTACCAATTGAAGATCATTTGAAGATTTTGAAGCTCTTGGTGTTGCTCTTGAAGTTGATGTTGCTCTGGTTCTTTGACTACTTTCTCCAACTCCAGAAGCTGTAGCAACATCACCCCATGTCAAAATATCATCATCAAACACAAAATCATCATCTTCATCCACTTCTCTATCCATCCTCCCAAGTAACCACTCATTGCTTTCATCAATATCCTTCAAAGAAACGGGATCAAGTATGTCACGCATATCATATCGACGTTTCAATGCTCTGTTGTACTTAACAAATACCAAATCATTGAGACGTTTTTGATCCAACCTATTTCTTTTCTTGCTATGAATCTGCAACAATTAAAAAAGCTATTAAAATTTATATTTATAAACTAAAAATATTTTGAATTCACTGCACTTGAGATAAATACTCACATGCTCAAACACACTCCAATTTCGCTCACAACCAGATGAACTACATGTCAGGCTAAGAACTTTAATTGCAAAATTTTGCAAATTTAGTGTCTTGGAACCAAATGCACTCCACCAATCAGCTGTTAATTATAAGTAATTAGCATAAATTTTACCAAGTATAGACTAATAATTTTAAAAAGCTACTTTTGTAATATAATGGAATAAACTTATGTGATAAAATTGTTTACCTGGTGACCTTGTCTTCCTTTGCCTAATTGCCATAGGAATCCCAAATAAACCTTCAGCTTTTGTATACATAGACAACTCTTGACCAATCTTATCTTGTATGTCAATATTTGGGACCAGCCTTGCAATGCAATTATACAACCCAGTCATGACTTCATGATCTTGCTCAACATTTGGATTTGAATAAAATAACTCTGGGTTCAAAAAATACCCAGCTGCATGCAAAGGGCGATGCAATTGAACATCCCATCTTCGATCAATAATTTGAAAGATATTATTATATCTTTCTTCCTTTCCACCAAAAGCATTTGCAATTGCTTCTTTAGCCCTATCCATAGCCTCATAAATGTATCCCATGGGAGGCCTTTTCTCGCCATCAACTAATCTAAGAACACGAAGAAGAGGACCCGAGACCTTAAGGGCATAGACAACACTATTCCAAAACGAAGGCATTAACATAATTTGTGCAGCCCTTTTACCCAGCTGCTCCTTTGCCCATTTGCTGGTTGTCCATCTCTCTGAAGTGAACATCTTCCTCAAGTTGTTCTTTTGTTGATGAATTCTTGCTAAAGTGAGAAAAGCAGTTGCAAATCGAGTTTTTGCAGGCTTGACTAAATCTTTCAATTGTGTAAATTGCCTCATCATATTTAGCAAACCTGGGCGATTATAAATGAATCCATGTACCGCAATACCCCTTTCAAATGTTCTCTTCAAAGTTGGTATCTTAAAAATGTCTTCCAACATCAAATCCAAGCAATGGGCAGCACATGGCGTCCAATACAAGTTTTTATACTTTGACTCCAAATACTTTCCTGTTAGAGCCAAACCAAGAAAGAGAAAAAAAAAGAGTTTTAGATAACTAATAATTTTTTTTCTCAAGAAAGAAGATTCTTAGTTTCTTACCCGCCAAGACATTAGCTGCAGCACTGTCAGTGACAATCTGGACCACATTAGTTTCTCCAATGCGCTCCACAAACTTGTCTATTAGTTGAAACAGTTTTTCTGCATCCTTGGAGTAGCTAGAAGCGTCAATGGACTCCACAAACATGGTTCCTCTAGGACAATTCACTAAAAAGTTAAGCAATGTCCTCCCTTTCTTATCAGTCCACCCATCAACCATTATAGAACATCCATTCTTCACGCATTCCTCCCTGTGATCCTTCATCAAATTATTTGTATGCATTAACTCTTTTTTAAGAAGAGGAACTCGCATTTCATGGTAAGTGGGTGGTTTCATACCAGGACCATATTGCCCTATAGCTTCAATCATTGGTCCAAAACTGTCATAATTAACAACATTCAAAGGAATCCCAGCATCATATACCCACCTTGCAAATCTTTGACATGCCCGATCTCTTAATTCTTTTCTATATGGGTCATTTTGATCAATTCTTGTCTGCTTTCCTTGGGCTTTTTTATTTTGCACTACATCATCCGGATTGGGAGTGAAGAATACATCAATGGGCCCTTTTTGCTTTGGCTTTTTAGGTTTGGAGGCAGTGGAAAAATTACTTGAATTTTTAGAAACTTGACTCACCAAAGGTCTTTTGCCACGTTCATTGACCTCTACAACATCATCTTCATAATCTTCCAACTCATTAGCCAACTCATCAAAATGGGGCAACATATTCATTTGTTCTTTTTCTGTCTTTTTCTTTGCCATGTATTCTTTAATCTCTTCTCTAACTTCAGGTGGGCATTTTGGACAAGCAGTGATATTCCTGTAACCCCCTGCAAGATGTTGCTTGACCCGAAAAACACCTCCATTCGATATTTTGCCACAAAAATTGCATTTGAACCTATTATTGTTCTGTGGATTTTCCAAGTGTGCATATTGCCATGCTGGGTCCTTTTTACTACTACCTTCGGCTGACATCTATATAGAACATACAATTGAAAAAAAAAAAATTAAAAACAGCATGGCAGAAATAGAAATCTAAAGGGATAAACAATTAATCCAGCCCAGCAGACATATTTTGATACCAAAAAGGCAATAACCAACATGGTAGTCAATATACACAGACAAATACATTATCAACACCAAATGAATATTCATGCAAAACAGAAATCCAGAGATGAGAAAACAAACAGTAGCAGCAGCAGCAAAAAAACAAAGAGCAGCAGCAGTAAAAACAAACAAACAGTAGCAAAAAAAAACTGCAAAAATAGAAATGACAGCAGCAAAAAACATGCAAAACAGGAAGAAAAATGCAGATAGCAACAACAGCTGGATAGCAGATAGCAAAATAAACAAGCAGATTGCAGCAGCAGCAGCAGCAACAGATAGCAGCCAAAACAGAAAAAAAAAAAAAAACAGTAGCAGCAGATAGCAGACAGCCATAAAAAAAGAAAAAAGCAGATAGCAGCAACAGATAGAAGCAGACGTAGGAAAAAAAATGCAGCAGCAGCAAGCCAGCAACAGATAGAAGCAGAAAAAGAAAAAAAAAAAAAAGGAGCAGCAACAGCAACAGATAGAAAAGAGGACTGGGCAGCAGCAACGAAAAGAAAAAAAAGAGTTCGTGGGCGACAGAAAGAAAGAAAGAAAGGAAAATGCAACGAAGAACAAGCCGGACGTTGGCTGCAGAAAAAGAAAACACAAGCAGATAGCAGCAGCAATAGATAGCAGGAAAAAAAAAACAAGCAAATAGTAACAGCAGACAGCAAAAAAAAAAAAAAAAAGCCAAGTAGATAGCAACAGCAGATTGCAGGCAGCAAAAAAAAAAGGGCAGAAACAAAAAAAAAGCAGAAAAAAAATGCAGCAAAAACAAAAAGAAGCAAAAAAAAGGCGGCAGCAAAAAGGCATGAAAAAAAAACAGAAAAGCAAATAGAAAAAAACAGCAGCAGCGAAAAAAAACTACAGAAAATAAAACACAAAAAAGAAAAAGAAGAGGACTGCCGGACATGGAATGCAGAAAAAAAAAAAGCCGGACATGGGATGCAGAAAAAAAAAAAAAAACACATACCTCGCCGGACTTGGTATGCAGCTTCGACGTGGACTGCCGGCCGTTATCCTTCGCCGGACGTGATCCTTCACCGGACGTGGACTGCCGCTGCTTCTTCTTTCTTCTTCTTCTGTTTCCCCTTTTCCCCGACGTGGTATGCAGCTTCGACGTGGACTGCCGGCCGTTATCGTTCGCCGGACGTGATCCTTCACCGGACGTGGACTGCCGCTGCTTCTTCTTTCTTCTTCTTCTGTTTCCCCTTTTCCCCCAAACTGCTCGCTCCCCCTTTTTTTTCGTTGCAGCAGAGCTGGATCGGGATTTAGGGCATCGATGCCTTTTATAGTTTACAAATTTCACATATACACCCTTCTCTTTTTCTTATTCTATTTCAAGTCCTTGCCTAATAAAATTTACAACATTTACACCCTTCTGTTTTTCCTTTTCTATTTCAAGATCTTGCCTAACAAAAAGAAGCCCACGCCTCACTCGCCTCTCGCCTAAGCCCAAGGCGCGCGCCTCGTGCGCTTAATTCGCGCCTCACTGAAGTCGCCTCGCCTCACCTGGGGCGAGGCGCACCAGTTGCGCCTCGCTGCGCCTTGCGCCCAGGCGCGCGCCTGGGCGCGCTTTTTAAAACACTGGGTGTGGTAGTTGGTTTGGGGTTTGGTCTGGTTGGGTTTCAGTGATGTCAGCAGGGAGAGACCAGCGGGATGAAAGTGGTGGTAGGGTTTGGGGTTCACGGCAGGGAACGGATGATGGAGATGGTGAATAAGAAGTGGAGGGATAGAGGTAATCACGTCGAGGATCAGGGATCGTTCGGCTTTGATACTAATTTGATGCAATTCCAAGGGTTAGGGCTTACTTGAAGTGTTGAGGCGCATGTCTGAGGATACTTTGAATCATCAAGAAGACTTCAAATTATGAAGATGCACCTCTAGGGATAAAATCGACAATTCTATTTAATAATCAAATCTAAGAAATTCTTCTAAAAAATACGATATAAATAAAAAAAGATAATTTAGAGCTCAAAAAACCAAATTAAACTAGGAAACTAAATAATAAGGGAAACTAAATCCTAATTACAACCCATAAAATAAAATAAAATCTAATGACATAATCACTACATAAAACCTAAATTTATTTGGGCCATACACATGTGGCTATTGAGGTCAATATTGCATCAATGATAGGGTTTGACCCAACTTGGGTGATGGGCACATCAGATCCGATCTTTCTCGTTCTTACAAAGTGTATCAAAGAAGAGGGCGCCGGACTACAGATCATGCCTTAATTTGGATAGATGAACAATATCCAGGTTTTGATCACCAAGAAGTTACAAATCCACTGTTGATCCGTCATTGCGAGGACATTCGACGGCTAGATTTTGAGGAAGACCCCATGTGAATTGATTGGAAGGCCCCACATTGAGAAGCCCACATGGGAGGAATAAAAGAGTTTTGTCTTTTTTTTATAGTTTGTTTAGAGGGGCCCAAGTAAATAAAAGAGTCTTAGAATATGAAAGGGACCCATGTTTTTTAATGATATATGTAATAAAAAAAGGGGGGTCCGCGACTTAAAGCACATAAGGGATGTGCCTTGGGATTCGGGCGCACATCCCATGCGCACGAATCCCAAGGACTTGACGCCAAGCTGTTCTTTTTATCTACTTTATTTTGTTTTCTTGGTTTGGTTATGTCATCTTAGGGTTATATGTATAAGACATCTCTTGTACCCTCGTGCTTATGTTATGTTATTCTATGGTATTGAATGACAAGAAGCTTTTCCTTCTTCTTCCAAGAGCCTCTTGAACCACCTTTCTCTTGAGATCTCGTAAAAACGCCTCCGGATCGGAGTTTGGTGAGAGCCTAATAAAGGTAACGATATTTCTTCCACTTTTCTTTTTTCCAAGAGCATTTTGGTTATTTCCATTCAGATATAAAGCCATTCTAGTATTGTTATCAGATCTAAACTACCCAGATCTGAACCCAGCAGATCTAGAATCCCCTGGTTACCAAGCTTCAGATCTGAACCGTAAACCAACCTAGATCTGGGTTACTAAGCTTTTGTTAGATCTTGGTCTCTTCTAGATCTGAAAATACTAGATCTGAATTGTGCCATCATAGATCTTCACTTCAGACCATTACCAAAACATTGGATGTGTATTACTGGCCTTAAGCAATCTGGAAGTTCTATCTTCCATTAAGATCCTGCTATTTTCTATACCAAGAAAGGGGTTTATTGCGGGATCTGTGAGATTATTTTGGACCGTGGATCTGTTATTTACTTGAAATTCATTGTTTAATTTACTTGGGCTGTGTATAACTGAATTTTAATTGTTCATTCAGATCTGATCTCTTCATGTTAGGGTAGATCTCATATTGTCCTGCATCAATTTTGGTATCAGAGACTTGGTTTGCTTAGGGAGTTATAGATTCATCATACGTATTAATTATTATTGCATTGCATTCATAGTGTTGTTCATTTTAGTTGTCCATCTTGCATGCCCACACGGAGTGGTAGAGAGATCCAACCAGAACATTTCAAGATGAACCCAGAACAGGTTACTAAGATTGTCCAGGACATGTTGGGGCCCATCATGACCCAATTGACCGCTCTCCGGCAAGATTCACAAGCTCGAGAGGAGGCGATCAATACCCGACTTGAGAATATTGAGAGATCACAATAGGGTGATAATGTACATTGTCACGGTCATAATAGGAACCATGAGAGGAATAGGAGACATGAGCGTGATGATGACACTGACCTCGAATCTGATGTTGGGAACAATCATAGAGCCCGCGGTAGAGGTCGAAACCCGGAAGATTGGGTTTTGAAGAGTGTTAAGGTATCGGCCCCATCCTTTGATGGTTGGATCGATCCAAGAGCCTATTCCGATTGGGAATCAGACATGGACCACTACTTTGAGTGGTATGAAATGTTTGAAGAGAGAAGGGTCCGATTCGCCAAAATGAAATTGGTGAGTCAAGCACGGTTGTATTGGGTTGATGTTGGGTGCGGTTTGCAAAACTGACAAGAGGCACCCATTGTGACTTGGGATGAGATGAAGTTGCATTTGCGGGTTAAGTACCTACCCCCGTCCTATCAGGATAGACTTTTAGATCAAAGGTCTAACCTCCGGCAGGGTAGTATGACTGTTACAGAATACATTAACAAATTTGAAGAACTTAACTTACGGTGTAACATTCAGGAAGACCTTCCAAGCAGGATATCTAAATTCCGAACAAGTCTTCGTCAAGAGTTCTAAAGAAAGTTAATCACTGTTAAAACAGCTAGCCTAGAGGACATTTATGGGGTAGTGTTCAACCTTGAGGCTGCCATGAAGAGCAAACAGGCTAAGCGCAGTGATTACCGGGGAACGGACTCTAAGCCTTATCCTTCGAGCGGTAAACCAAATTCTGGGAGTCAACCTCCTAAAAATCCTACTAATTTACCGCTCGCCTTTAAGGATAACAAAGGCAAGGGAATTATTGGTGAAAACTCTAAATGGAGCAACTTCGTTACCTGCCATAATGGCAACGGTCGTGGGCACCTTGCTCATGACTGCCCCTCTCGAAATCTTTGCATTGAAGATGTGGAGGATGAGAGTGACCCAACTGTAGGTGCCTATTTCCCGGATTTGTTCCTAGTGGCGATGATTGTGGTGATCCGGAGGATCGGGTGTCTTTTCTTAGATTTGCTCCCTCTTATCATAGAGATTAGCATGCACGAGATAAATTTGAAGGTGCACTACCACGTGTGATGGTAGTACGATGTCCATTGACACTCCAAGAAAATGAGGACTGGCATAGGACTACTATCTTTCACACCTACGTCAAATGTAATGATAACAGCTGTAAGGTCATCATTGATAGCGGGAGTTGCACCAGTGTGGTTTCTACCAACAATTTGTCCCGCTTAGGCTTGACCCCCAGTACCCCTTCCCAAGCCATATCGTGTGTCATGGGTAGATTCCACGCCTATTCCTGTCACTCAGCGTTGCCTGGTCCCACTGCACATGTCCTCTTATCAGGATCAGCTGTTGTGTGATGTAGTTCCTATGGATGTGGGACATATTATCTTAGGGAGGCCTTGGATCTATGATTTGGATGTCACCAACTTTGGATGCACCAACATCTGCGTCTTTAATTTCAAAGATAAGAAGGTGAAATTACATCCATTACCCCCTAAAGATAAGATTGGCAAGAAAAAGGGTGACGAGAAAGCCAGCACCAGTGCCCCAAATGCTAAAACAAAAGGTTTACACATCTTGAATGCTAATGAATTCCAAGCTGACCTGGAGGAAAGGATTAGGAAGAGCTTGGAGGAGGATTCCATTGTCTATGCTGTAGTAGCTACGGAAATTCCCAAAGAGCCAACTGCTAGTATCCCTCATGAGGTGGAACCTGTCTTTCGGGAGTTCCAGGATGTCTTTCTTGAAGAGTTACCAAATGAACTCCCACCAGTGCGTGACATCCAACACGCAATTGACCTTGTTCCAGGGGCAATATTGCCAAATTTACCGCATTATCGTATGAACCCAATGGAACATGCTGAATTGAAAAGACATGTGGATGAACTCCTCGATAAGGGATTCATTAGAGAAAGCCTAAGTCCTTGTGCCGTTCTTGCACTTCTTACCCCAAAGAAAGATGGGACTTGGAGAATGTGTATGGATAGTCGAGCAATCAATAAGATCATATTCAAGTATCGGTTCTCGATACCTAGATTAGATGATATGCTCAATATGATGGCTGGTGTCACTATTTTTTCTAAGATAGACCTTAAAAGTGGTTACCACCTGCCTTGTGCTTTAAAACGAAAGTGTACTCTTGTAATAGTTCAATCCATTTGGCATGGACTCCTTTCAACTTAGATTGAGAGTTCAAGTACTGCAAGGCCTCATGATCAGAGTACAAAACAAATTCTTTCGGTAACAAATAGTGGCGCCAATGTTTCATTGATTGAACTATTGCATAAAACTCTCGCTCATAGTTTGAGTACTTTTTTCGTTTTGCTTCATTCAGTTTCTCATTGAAATAAGCAACTGAGTGTCCCTCTTGACTCAAAACACCTCCTATTCCAACACCAGATGCATCACAGGCCACTTCAAACACCTTGGAAAATTCA
The DNA here is from genome assembly GCA_037013555.1 of Sextonia rubra. Lineage (NCBI taxonomy): Eukaryota > Viridiplantae > Streptophyta > Magnoliopsida > Laurales > Lauraceae > Sextonia > Sextonia rubra. The sequence continues at coordinate 7,982,970 of JASUAD010000018.1, read as the reverse complement.
GGCAAACGCATGACAGGTGCTTGAGTGATTTTGGCCTTGATTTCCTGAAAGGCTTTTGTGGCAGTTGGGCTCCAATTAAACTCTCCCTTTTTTCATGCAATCAGTAATTGGAGCCATAATGGTACTAAACCTCTTAATGAATCGACGATAAAATGTGGCTAAGCCGTGGAAGCTTCGTACCTCATGAATGTTGGATGGAATTTTCCATTCAACAATTGCCCTCACCTTTTCAGGATCTGCAGACATACCTGCAGCAGAAACAACGAAATCCAAGAAAATAACACTTTCTGTCATGAAGGTGCACTTCTTTAGGTTTGCGTACAGTTGTTCCTTACGCAAAGTATTACAGACTTACCACAAGTGGTTGAGGTGTTCAGTTAATAGATCCATAGGCAAGAGTCCTTTTGAAGCAGTAACAGGGTACAAGCCTAGGATGCCTATAGATCTCATTCCCATGTCCTCCATTCATCGCTCGTCTAAGTCAGCCGATGCATTCCTTCAATGCATTCATTCATTGCATAATGAGATCAGACAGCGAATTAACATGCAAAATGATAGTTTTAAAACATCTGCTGATTCACATTGCCGATTCATTGAATTTCAAGTGGGTGATGATGTCATGGTCCGCACAAGGCCAGAGCGGTTCCCACAAGGAATTCCCAAAAAACTACAGGCTTGCAGTACTGGCCCATTCAAGGTATTGAACAGGTTGGGTCCTAATGCATATGTCTTAGACCTTCCACTTGATATGGGTATTAGTGCTACCTTCAATGTGGAGGATCTTGTTCCTTTTAGGGTCCCACAACATCTCCATCCAACCCAACTTCTTCCCCTTTACCTGATCGTGTGGACCATCTTTTTGAGCCAACGTCTTTTCAAAACCGTTTCCCACAACCAACCCCACCTCTTCTTCCAAAAGCTCAAAGGAAGGATATTGTGGAAGATATATTAGATGATCAATTGGTCTCCACCAGACAAGGAGGCATCCAGAAGTTCCTTGTCAAATGGCAAGGTAGGCCACAACATGACAGCACGTGGATAATGCAAGATGAGTTGCAGCGCCTCAATCCTGACATCCTTGAGCGCTATGATAGTTTTATCTTACCAGAGGTGCGACTTTCCTAGCCGAGGGGAATTGATGGGGACATCAGATCCGATCCCTCTTGTTCTTACAAAGTGCATCAAAGAAGAGGGCGCCGGACTGCAGATCATGTCTTAATTTGGATGGATGAACAATATCCAGGTTTTGATCGCCAAGAAGTTACAAATCCACCGTTGATCCGTCATTGTGAGGACATTCGACGGCTAGATTTTGAGGAAGACCCCATGTGAATTGATTGGAAGGCCCCACATTGAGAAGCCCACATGGGAGGAATAAAAGAGTTTTGTCTTTTTTTTAGTTTGTTTAGAGGGGCCCAAGTAAATAAAAGAGTCTTAGAATATGAAAGGGACCCATGTTTTTTAATGATATATGTAATAAAAAAAGGGGGGTCCGCGACTTAAAGCACATAAGGGATGTGCCTTGGGATTCGTGCGCACATCCCATGTGCACGAATCCCAAGGACTTGACGCCAAGCTGTTCTTTTTATCTACTTTATTTTGTTTTCTTGGTTTGGTTATGTCATCTTAGGGTTATATGTATAAGACATCTCTTGTACCCTCGTGCTTATGTTATGTTATTCTATGGTATTGAATGACAAGAAGCTTTTCCTTCTTCTTCCAAGAGCCTCTTGAACCACCTTTCTCTTGAGATCTCGTAAAAACGCCTCCGGATCGGAGTTTGGTGAGAGCTCAATAAAGGTAACGATATTTCTTCCACTTTTCTTTTTTCCAAGAGCATTTTGGTTATTCCCATTCAGATCTAAAGCCATTCTAGTATTGTTATCAGATCTAAACTACCCAGATCTGAACCCAGCAGATCTTGAATCCCCTGGTTACCAAGCTTCAGATCTGAACCGTAAACCAACCTTATTTCAGATCTAAGCTTTTGTTAGATCTAGGTCTCTTCTAGATCTGAAAATACTAGATCTGAATTGTGCCATCATAGATCTTCACTCCAGACCATTACCAAAACATTGGATGTGTATTACTGGCCTTAAGCAATCTGGAAGTTCTATCTTCCATTAAGATCCTGCTATTTTCTATATCAAGAAAGGGGTTTATTGCGGGATCTGTGAGATCATCTTGGACCGTGGATTTGTTATTTACTTGAAATCCATTGTTTAATTTACTTGGGTTGTGTATAACTGAATTTTAATTGTTCATTCAGATCTGATCTCTTCATGTTAGGTTAGATCTCATATTGTCCTGCATCATCGGGCTAGGCGGAGTCCGAGTCGATTCGTCTGAGTTGGGTAAAATTTTTTTTAAAGATTTTAAAAATTGTTAAATAATTGCCAAAAATGTAAAAAATAGAAAAATATCCTTTGGAGCCCTTCCCTTAACTCTGTTTATATATTTATCCAACGGTTGAGCTTATAATGCAGATTATGACTTTTGAAAATTGAAATCAAATTTGAAACATGAACCATGAACTATTAAATGAAAATTAATTAAAATCAAAATAAACTCTCAAGTATGGAGTATCAAGTATCAACTAATATGATTCAAGTATCTATTATCAACTATGAAATAACAAATGTCAAATAGCAAACATAGTGACATACCTTAGTCCTTAACTCATTTTTCATAGAATTTAATACCATGTTGAATGCCTTATTGGTTGGATGTTGTCGTCATCATCATCATCATGTTGTTGTTGGCAATAGTGTTGAGCAATATCAAAATTGAAGAACCTTCTCCTCCTTGTCTTTGATAGCCTTGTTCATGACCATAAAGATAGTTGGTGGTGGTACTTGTTGCATAGGTATCATAATGACTTCATACTGTTCTTGCGTGCCATTCCCATGCAATATACCACGATATGCACCATATTGCCCATATGAAGGATCAAATTGTGACGTCCCATAGTCACCATATTGTTGTCCTCCATATGGACTTGATGTTAGTTAATGTGGTTCTTCATGAATTTGTTCTGATCACTCTCTTCCTTGTCCACTGGCAGGCTGAGGTTCACCACCCATGTCATGGCTAGTGATATTATTCTGAAATTCTTCGTCATCACCACCATCATTTGGTTGTTGTGCATAACAACCTTGATCCCCTTGTGGTCAGCCACTTTTGCTTGAAGATGATGTCTTGCATTCTTCTTCTTCTTCATGAGTGGCTAAATACTTGCTTGCCCGACCCTTACCTTTTTTCTTCCTCTTGTAATGGAGAGTTGGGTCTTTAAGCAATTTTTTAGCTTTAGAGAGGGTTGAACTATCACTTGAAGTTGACTTATCCTTAGGCCCTTTAACACGTTCTACTGGCTTATGTTGTGAGCCTTGTAAGGGCCCTCTGCCACACTCTTGCCTTTTTCTCGTATAGTAGCTGATCTGCAAATGGAAGGTGGGGGTGGGGGTTCCGATTCATGTTTTGGGGGCTCAGTTTTATCAGGATTATACTTGTATTCATCTAGGAAATTTGTATTTGGTAAACTTGCAGCCTTTCTTTCAGTTAACCAATCCTCTAAAGGGTCTTCTTCTTCGAATGTATAATCCAAATTAATTGGATTATAGTCTCTGTTATCCCTTCTTTGGAGGTTTCTTGCCCTCAACTTTATGTTATAATGGACAAAGACTAACTTCTCCAATCTGTCCATATTGAGGCGATTCTTGGTTTTTGTGTGGATCAAGCTAAATGTAATTCAATTTTGTTTATAGGCGGATGATGATGCTATTCGGCTCAAAATTTTTTTTGCAGAATCTCTAAGGTTAGGAGCATCATCACCAAAGCTATTCCATCATTTAGTTGTAATGAAAATTTAAATTCGGCTGTAAGTGATTATTAATCCACTAAAGATTACTAAAAATGATAATAGAAAATAGGAATATAACAAACCTGGATCCATCCTTTTACGAGCCATTATACAAAGTTTTTCTCCAAAACTTCCAAGAGCGCCTTTATAATTCCTCAACTATAAAATTATCAAGTTAAGATAAATAAATTTGTAAGTACTAGTTTACTAGTATCTTGATGCAAACAATATGTGATATTATGAAACCTTACTTAGTTAAGAATGTCAATTTTCTTCATCTTGTCCATAAATCTCTAATGTACTTTTCAAGCCTCAAAAAATTTCCTTGTGCTTGGAGAAGCCCTTGCTATAATAGTATGATGGGTTCAAAAACTATGCTACATTATATCATAAAGTAGTACATTGATTAAATTCTAAAAAATAAATCAATGTTTTAAACTTCAAACATAAAATTTAGCAACTATGTATATCTTGATTTACCTGCGGTGTGTATATTTTGATGCAATTGGTTGTTCTATCTTTGGTCAATAATTTCCACATCATCTTATAATAACTCTCGTACTTCTCTCTAGATCTTGTCTCAATAGCAACCTTCGTTCGATCCATTGCATTATAGACAGCCCATTGTAGGCTTCATATCACCATCCACCATTTTCAGCACTTTCACAAGCGGCTCGAGTAAGTATGTAACTCTCTCCGCCCTATGCCGATTATAATGGAAGAACTTTGAAATTGCTCTATTTATCTTCAAAGCTCTGGGTTTCATATTACCCATCGTAGAACTAGAAATCTGGGGTTGCTTCATGCTTTGTGTTCTATGTATAATGGATCCAAGGTAGCTTTCCTTGCTGTATCCTCAGAAGGGTTCAGAGTTACTCTTGATGATCCGGCCCCACCTCGTCGTTCTTTCAACGGAGCAAGCTCAGCTTCATAAGTTTGATGGCTCTCCTTCATTGCCCTTCTTATATTCCTAGCCTCCGTATTCGTATCATTATTGTCAGAAGAAGAATCATCAATTCTCTCTATTCTAGTAACCTCTCTTGAAATTTTTTTCTTTGCTTTTTCTGTCTTCTTCGCGGATAAAATGCCCCATATTTCTTTTCTGACTTCAGTGGGGACATTTGAACAACCTTTTGCATCTCTTGAAATATGTGCAAGATGCTGTTTAACTCTGTGGATTCCATCACTCATGGTTTTTCCACACTATTTACATTTCACCCTATGTCTCCACTAATAATCTCTCCATGAGCCCATCTAGGATTAGCTTCTCTCTCTTTCTTCTGTGGTTGCATTCTATTTGTGACTAAAGTACCAAGTAATTTGCACAGTGTGTCAATTTAGACAATATATTAATAAATGAGGCTATTTATGAGTTAATAACTTATATGCATAGATCTATGATTAGAAACATAGATCTATGCAGTACACAACCCATACATTAAGTTCATATCAATAACATGGCAAAATGTTGAAAAACAAATCACTATATATATATTTTAAATCCAAGGCAAGGATGAAAATAGCGGTTGCGGCGGGCGTAGCGGTCTGTCACCAAAATGATACGTAGCGGGCGATACATAGCGGTAGCGGCGTAGCGGTGTGATTTAAAAAAGTCTTCAAAAAAATCCGAAAAAATTCCAGAAAATCCAGAATATTGGAAAATGATGGAATATGTATTTGTTTTGCAAAAGCAACTAGTATATGAGTTTGTAGCGGTCCCCTCATTGCATGAGATCCTGTATCGCTGTATCAATAGAAAAGAATATGAATAATCAATGTTTTTCATATGGATTTATGTTGTTTAGTTATGTCAACTTAAATAGTAACTTAAGGCTTATAAAAAAATATATTATAAACAAATTTCATCAAGATTCATTCAAGAATGAAAGATAAACTATGTTCAAACTTTATAGAAAAACAATATACTAATCTACTTAAAGAGCAAAAACTTTGTAATGGAGGAATATCTTGCTGATTAGTTTTAATCTAATACCAAAGAGAATGTCTTCCAGGAATCACATTGCTTTGGATGTTTTTGTTGATGATTTTACTGTTTTTTTGAGAGGATTTGAAAAATGGAGGTAAGGAAAGGGACTTGGAGCAGTGAAGAGGGGAGAGGATAAAAGTTAATAGGGAAAAAGTGGGTCAAAAAATCAACTGGGGGGTTTTAACCCCCCCAGCCAATACGTATCAGCCGATACAGAATGGATCGGCTCATATCGGCCGATACGCATGCATATCGGCCGATACGGGCCGATACATTTGTGAGCGCCGATATTTTCCAAATAGCGTAGCGCCCATTAACGCTACGCCCGATTTATCGGCCGATACGCTTCGTATCGGCCGATATTTATATCCTTGATCCAAGGCAAACATTAAAAAGAAATACATATTTCCAGTAAGTCTTGAGTGGAAAATCTACCAACAAGTTGAGCACATATCTTATCATCTTTTTTCAACTATATAAGCATATACAAATCAATAAATATATATTATTTCTATTTTAAATAAAAAAATATCATAAAAATTATAACTATAGATCATATATGCATAGATCTATGTGGCACACGACCCATACATTAAGTTTATATAAATAACATAACAAAATATTGAAAAAAAAATCATCATATATATATTTTAAATCAGAGGCAAAAATTACAAAAAAAAAAAAAATCCAATAAGTCTTGAGTGGAAAATCCACCTACAACTACAAGCAAAACACATATCTTATCATCTTTTTCTCAACTATATAAGCATGTACAAATCAATAAATATAATTTTTTATTTATTTTAAATGAAAAAATATCATAAAAATTACAACTTTAGATCATACATGCATAGATCTATAATTAAAACCATAGATCTATGTAGTACATACCCAAAAGAGTGCGAATCTACAAAAAAACAAAGCAAATCATGAAAAAAAATTGATTTTTTCCTTTTTTCTATTTTTTTTAAAATTCGAGCCAAAAAATACAAATAATTGTATTTTCTATGGATATCATAAGTGGAAATTTCAACCTCAACCGCATCTAACATGTTATGATCCTCTCTCATCCATGCAAGCAAGAGAAAACAAAATAACATACCTCAAAAACCAAGATTTCAAAACCTCTCTTTTGAATGAATAGTGGTCTTGATCTTTGGGAGCTTGAATCTCTCAAAAGAATGGGATTTGAGCCAAGAACTAGGTTTAAATAGTCTTCGCCTAGCCTCTCTTAGCCTCTCATCTCTTTTGAAGCAAAAGCAATGACAAACCAAAAGCCCTAGGTGCTTATACGTGTTGGCCGAGTCCGTCACTATGCAGACTAGGTTGAGTCCCAAGGGACTCGCTCGAGTCCCTTAAAAATGATTTCGAGTTGGCTTGACCCAACTCGGGATGGGACTTGGACTCGGCCAAGTTTTTAAATAGAGATCAATGATCTTTGGTGATGTATTTCAAGCAGTATTTTTGCAGCATGATGTCCTGAAATTGTATTGTTTATGCCTTTCATCATCTTCATGGAAAGGGACAATGCCCATTGTATGATTGTAGGTTTAACTTGTTACTTCTGATTATAGAAGTAGGGTTATTTGTTGATAACTTGATATTACTTATTTGATTAACATAGATGGTCAATCTTAGCAGTAGTGGATAGTTTAGATTATGATTTTGATTGCTTAGCGGAAAAAGTTGGTGTTCTATTTTTTGAGAGGTTTCTTCCTCAGTCATACAACTTTATACTTGAAGATTCTTCTGTCTCTCCTTGAGTTATTCCTAGGTTCTCTTTCTCCCTCTTTCTTTTCTCCGAGTTTTTTCTCCTTCCCCTTAATATTACTTGAGTGACTACAAAACCTTTACATTTAATATGAGATTATGCATATAATTTGGTAAGGAAAACCAAAGTCTGTTCTTATTTACATTCATGTCATCTTTGTTTGACTTAAAAGTGACTCTTAGTTATTGTGGCTTTATTCTTATAGCTGCTACTAATGAATGGCTGTACAGGACATTAAAGTAGTTGTCCTTGCCAACCTTAAGCCAAGGAACATGCGTGGTATCAAGTCAAATGGGATGCTTATGGCTGCTTCTGATGCTTCACATGAGAATGTTGAGCTTCTTTTGCCACCTGAAGGTTCAATTCCTGGTGAACGGATTTGGTTTGGCCTGGAAGAAGAGAAGGAGAAGCAATTGGACGCTGCCACGCCAAATCAGGTATGTGTAGGGCAAAATACAACTTGCACAAACATTAAATTGGGCTTGTACAGGTATATATATTTTATTTTTTTTAGGGAAAATTTCAAAACATGGCCCAAGTTTTGCCCAGATTTCAAAATAAGACAAAATAAAACTTGCCTTTCAAATTAGGACTTAAGTTTTCCATTTAGACTTCAAATAAGGACAACCAGTGAGAAATTGATTTTTTCAGCAAGTTTTTCTTTTATTTTTTTAAATACCCAAAATACCCTTTGCCTTTCCTCTTCCTCCTCCCAACCACCATCTCGATTCTCAACGAAGTCTAGGTTGGGTGAGTGCAGAGATGGGTGGAAGAGATGGATTGAGTGCAGGTCAGGCTGGAGGAAATTGGGTGGCTGGTTTTGACTGGCTGTGGATGATGAAGGAATAGAATCTTGATAGCTTACAGGTGAGGAGGATTTTGGTTGAAAATGATGAATCAAGGTGAGGCATACTTCACATAGCCAATGTATGATGGATTTGGAAGGAGACAAGGAGTTGGATTTGTGAAAAAGAGAACACTAATTTAAAGGGGTTTTCAAATTTTCACAAAAAATTGGGGTGGATATGGTTGACTTGGTCTGAGGTAAGAAGTGGGCGAGGATGGGTCTTGGCACAGACTTTGGTGCAAACAAAACTTCAATTCTTTGAGAACTCTTCTAAAAAAAATTTTTTTTCTTTGAGAACTCCAATTTTTAGCCTTTTTTTTTTTTTTTGGTCAGGGCTTTAGGTGATGGAGGCAGTTGCTGAGTGGTGATGGGGTCGTGTGATTGAAGGTGGTGGTGTAGGACTGCTGCCGTGAAGAGGTTGCGTGTATGATGGTGTTGGTGAGCCTGGTTGGGTGATGTTAGTGAAGGAGAGATGGAAAGTAGGAGGAGATGATGATGGGTGTCTGGGACACAAATGGAGGTGGTTGAAGGGAAGAGATCGCAGGTGTTGGGAGTTGGGTTCAGGTGTGGGGAGATGGTGGCTGAGAAGATGACCTGTTGTCAAGAAGGAAAGAAGCAGGAGGATAAGAAAAAAAAAATCAGTTAAACAGAGAAAACGGAGAAGGGAAAGAAGAAGAGGGATTCTGGCTTGGTTGGGTCAAACAGGGTTCGGGTCAGGTTTGACCTGGCCCAAGTTCAGGGCATTTTGGGTATTTTAAAAAAATAGAACAAAAGCTCTCCGGAAAATGCAATTTCTCGCCGGTTGTCCTTACTTGAAATCTAAATGGAAAACTTCAAGTCTTGATTTGAAATGTAAGGCTTTTTTTGTCCTGTTTTGAAATCTGGGCAAACTTGAGCCCTGTTTGAAAATTTTCCTTTTTTTTAAACAATTGCAAATACGCCCAGCTGCTTTATATAATTATAGCGAGCCTTCTTTTACATATTTGCAAATCAGTCCCTGATTAAACTAAAAACAAATAGACTGATTTGAACTTTTTAACACTCCCCTTCAAGTTTGGTTCACAGATGTCAATTAGTTCCAAATTGCTAGATGTACTTTGTATTTTTTTTATTGACAACAAGAATAATTTTATTAAAAGAAAAAGAGAGTACATAACACAGAGAAGAAACTACAACCAACATAAGTATGGTATAAGAGCATTATACCCATTCAGTACACACACTACCCAAAAATAGCACCAAACATGGTGACTCTATTTGCCATAAGTTTGGCAAGAGAATCCGCCATCCAATCACCTGTCCGTCCCACATGTTGAAAACTAACTTGAAAGGAAGAGATATTCGACTTGATTTCTTGAAAATAATAGAGGATTTCCATGGGTGGTCATCTGTGGAGTATATCCTAGAAATCTCGTTAGACGAGTCACTTTCTACGACAAAAATCTATATACATAGGGGTAGACCTACCTTATGAGAATCCAGGGCAGTAGCCCCGGGTCGGATAAAAAAATCCCTAAAGTCAAATGGGCCCATACCCCATTGGCCCATTTATATCAAGATGATTGCCCCACCCTAAAAAAGCCCCTCCTTTCAGCCTCTTTGGATTGCACCACAAGAGATCTCATCACCAGTCCTTGTGCAGGCTACTACACCTTTGTCTGCCAAACTCCCTCTCGTGGTTAGTCTCTCTCTCTCTCTCTCTCTCTCTCTATCTCTTTCTCCCCCACCAAACAATGCTAAAGGAACTTGGTTCTCTCTCTTACTCTATCCCTCCCTAGATCTAAGGATAATCCCAATCACTCTATACGTATATCTGAAGCCATAATTTCCAAAATTCTATTTCCAAGCCTTAAATAAGCAAATCCTAATACAAATCCTATGTCCTGAATCACCAAATCTTGAATGCAAACTTTAGTATTATGTTGAGATACGGAAGCCTTGACTGCTACCTCAACTCACGAACAAACTAAAAAATTCTAAATTCAAAAATTCCCTAACTCAATGGAACAAAATGAAATTGCTGGAATTCTCTCTCTCTCTGGAATTCTCTCTCTCTCTCTCTCTCTCTCTCTCTAAATAGAAGGATTTAGTTACATACAATAAACCTGCTTGCTGGTTTTTAGATCTGACTGTATTCAATTTTAAGTGTTGTGTCTTTACTACTTACATAATGCGTTACCATTACAGTGGAAAAAATTCCATCATGGGATGGTCAGTAAAAGTGTTTATTTATTTATTTATTTTTTTAATTTTTGAAGATGCTAAATCAAAGGTTCTGATTCAATCTTGGTACATTATAATCTGTGAGGGAGTGCCGGATCTAAATGTATAACCTGTGAGAATTACTTTTTGAGTTTAGGATCTAAAACTTATGACCTGCTAGAAACTGTCCCAATCTATGTTTAAACCACTTTGTGATACGGAATTAGGTCTGAAAGGCCAATGGTCTATTTGTTGGACCTGCTCAATGGGTTTGGTCAAAGGGATGAGATTTTTTCATTTAAAAACCAATTGTTTCTATTTAAATTTGGTATATTTTCTCTTTTGCTAATGTTAATGTGAAGAAAGTAAAATAAAGAATGATTGACTTTTTCAATTGACCATCATTCGCCCCACCCAAATGTAAATCTTAGGTTAGTGATGCAGTCTAGGCCCCACAAGCAGTCCTTCTTCAAATTAGATTAGGACTCTATTATTTTTATTAGTAGATTTCTAATTAAATTGTTATTAGGGAAGTTTCTATTAATAGCTTAGGATTTCTTAGACATTAAGTTTGCTTTGACTGTATATATGGCATTGTAGAGAATAGATTTTCAGACTTGATTGAGTAATAGAATTGGGTTTTATCCCTGAGAAGTGTGTCCTCGTATGTTGAAGTCTTTTTGACGATTCGAATTGTCTTTGGACACGTGCTTTGGCATCTCATACATAAGCCTTAACCTTAGGGCCTGCATCATTTTGGTATCAAAGCTGAAGATCCCCTCAATCTCCGCGAGTTACCTTTCCCCTCACCCAGTTGACACCATCCCTACCCTTTGGCCTTCACCAGAACCTTAAGCCATCTAATATCCCCTTCTACCCAACCCTCCTGTTCCCTTCCCATCAGTCATCGACCCCAGCCAAGCCTTCCTCCTACCAGAAGTCCCTACCCCATCATCCCAAGCTCCAGCACCTCTCCTCGACAACTGGCTGGCGGCTGCCCTAGATCCACACTTCAAAAAAAAAAAAAAAAAAACTCTTTTCTCGTCATCAGCTACATTCCGAACATCCATCTCAGAAATTCATCCTGTCCCAAACCCTAATCGTCAACAACCAGACCAAACCCTAATTGTCAGTCGGACCAAACCCTCGCCACCGTTTGCCCCTTTCGATGCACAACACCCCCATCCTGACTCCCCAATCTGGCCTCACCACTGTCGGAAAACCCCATCGCCCCCAACTTCCTCCATCCCAGCCACCATCCACTGCTGCCAGCTATCCACTAACAATCTCCCTACCGGACCCATCTCATCATCTCCGCCAAAACCGCCAATCACCCTTCACCGTCGTCTACCAACCCTACTTTCAACAAAATCCTCATCCCAGCTTGCAAAATCGATTCCATCTCAACCCCAGTCGAACCCAACTACCATCTCAGAGACCTTCACACCAGTCAAATCTCCATCGCCACTGCCTTCCAACCCCACCTCCCATCTCCGTCAGGCCACACCCTTCTCTAAACCAAATTCCTGAACCTAGAGTGCAAAAAAACTAAAAAATAAAAAAATAAAAAAAATAAAAAATAAGACATGGGGGAAAGAAGAAGCAGAGAGAGGAGCAGTTGCCGAGAGAGAGGAGAAAACGTACTTGGACAGACTGTCGTGCTGCCTATTGATTTCCGCTCGCTATTATTGTCAAAAGCTAATAGCGTTCCTTCGATTGCCATCTCCGTCATCAGAGCCGTTGCTAGGGCCATCAGCCCTTCTTCTCGTCTGCATCTTCTTGTCTGCAAAGGACCCCAAATGAAAAGGGTTTTCAAATAACCCTTTTGTTATTTGCGTAGGGATCTGGAGTTAGCCACACACGTGACTTCAATCACATGGGATTGTCAGTGATCCAAGTCATCGCTGATCTCTCATTGCCTCATCGAATCTTAGTCAAATCACAAATTTGCCCAATTCAACGGTCAACAATTATATTTGCAATCGTGAGCCCATCTAAAGCCTGATTTCCAATCTATCTTCACCAACGTGTTTGTGGAGAGCCAATCTACACATCAGGTCAGTTAGATTTAAATTTTGCATTAAAAAAAAAGCCTCCTAAGAAGCAAGTTGAAGTCGAATCTTCTTCTTCACTTTTAGATTTGGTTAATGCCATTGGAGAATTATTTGTAAAAGTTGATGGCATACACACCACGCTGCAACAATTAGACACTAGAGTGACAAATTTAGAAAATAATCAGCGTGTGAATCACAACCGTGATCATGGTGCAAATATTCGGAATCAACGAGATCCACTGGTCAATAATCCTGATTGAGATTTAGGCATTAAAATCGTGATTTCTGAATATGATGGAAAATTGTAGTCCGCTGAATTCATGGATTGGTTAGTGTGTGTGGAGAATATTTTCGCACACAAGCCAATGATTGAGCACCATAAAGTCATATTTATTGCTACTAGATTCTGTAATTATGCTGCAACTTGGTGGGCTGAATTGCAAAGAAAACAGAGGAAGTAGCACATGGACTATGTTGAAATATGGAATGAGATGAATATGTTGAAGTAAAAATTCTTCCCTGTCAACTATGCAAGAGATCTACGTTCCAGCTTTCAAAACTTGAAGCAAAGGTCTAAAACAGTTGTTGAGTTTTTCTAAGGAATTTCTGACTTTGCAAGTACGTTGTGGCTTGAATGAAGATGATGATGTGGTAGTTGATAGATTTTTGAATGGGTTGAGAATAGACATTCGGCATATCCTTACCTTCCAATATTTTGATAATGTCGATGAACTCATCCAACATGCTGTTAAAGCTGAGGGAATTGCAAATCATCAACTACAAAAATCCAAATGAGTTCCACCAAAGAATTCATCTCTACAAGAAGCTAAACCCAATGGATAGATTTTTGCAAGGACTGAAGGTCAAAATAAGATAATTTATTTTCATTGTCAATAGCATGAGCATCGCTCAGCAGAATGTCCAAAACGAATATATCTGATTGAGATTGAAGGTGCTGATAAAAATATTCCAGATGATACTAAGGGTATTGACATTGATCCCAAGGATATTGACAATGAGGAACTTACTGAAATATATGCAGATACCACAGGTGAAGCTTTTATCGTTATCAAGGATGCTCCACCAACTGTTGAGAATAAATGGTTGAGAAAAAAATATCTTCTGTTCAGCGCCCACAGTTTAGGGACAAAATTGCACAGTTGTTATTGACGGCAGAAGTTGTGAAAATCTTATCTTCCAAACTCTTGTTGATCGCCTCAAATTGAAAGTTTACAAGCACAACCGCCCTTTTTTTGTCAAGTGGTTAATGAATGGTGATTAAATGCATGTTCGACATACTTGCAAAGTTACTTTTGCCATTGGTGATATCTACAAAGATATAATCTGGTGTGATATGTTACCTATGGATAGCAGTGATATCTTATTGGGCCGCCCATGGATGTATGACAAAAATGAACTCATGGTGTGCTTGACAATACCTATACATTCATGCTTAGTGGATAGCAAGTTACTTTTCATCCCGAGAAACCACAGCTGCCAAAGAAGAATTCCTGGAAAGTTGCCACAGAGGAAGTCATTCATGTTCACCACATTTACAGAGGCAATCCGAAGCAGACTCGAATTCGAGGATGAACTCTTCTTTTAACCCGGGGAAGATGATATAGTCTAAGCCCCACAAGCAATCCTTCTTCAAATTAGAATAGGATTATATTATTTTTATTAGTAGATTTCTAATTACATTGTTATTAGGGAAGTTTCTATTAATAGCTTAAGGTTTCTTAAACATTAAGTTTACTTTTACTGTATATATGGCATTGTAGAGAAGAGATTCTCAGATTTGATTGAGTAATAGAATTGGGTTTTATCCCCGAGCGGTGGGTCCTCGTGTGTTGAAGTCTTCTTGATGATTCGAAGTGTCTTTAGACACATGCTTTGGCACCCCATACACAAGCCCTAACCCTAGGGCTTGGATCAGTCAGCCACTATACATACCAGTAGCTCATAAAAATTTTAGCGCCTCAACCTCATTTGAATATTCATCCACATTCTTGGAGAACATGGTAACACTTCCCTTATCTTATTTCAAAGAACACCCCCCATTCCCAGTCGGATCTTTCTTGCCTCTGGCTGCCCCTTCCACATTGAATTTTACGATGCCAACTGGAGGAGACCAAACCACTAGATTCTTTCCATTGGAAGTCCTGAAATTCATGCATGCATCTGAATTAAATAGAATGTTATCTATCTTCAAATCCTTAAATTCCTTCTTGGACAACACCTAAATTGCTAACCTAAAAAAGAAAAGAAAAACATAAAAAGAAATTATTGCATCACTTATTCCGATGGCAATGAGACTCCTCCAAGGATATTGTGATCCTCTCCTTCCAACTAGACTACAAAATAGCTACATTGCAATGTATACCCTTGTTGAGAAGGAGAATGGGTTAATCAAAGGAGAATGGGTTAATCATGTGATCCTCTCCGATGCCAATAAGACTTCTCTACGGATTTTGTGATCCTCTCCTTAAGAAGTAGATTTCTAAAGATTTAAGCCACAACCTTGGAAAAGGAGCCAACTACCTTTGGAGATTAGGCCCATCAAGATAAGGCCCAACTCTACCCAATAGCTAACATTCGCACATGCATGTGTGAGCTATGGCAAGACAACAGTCAACATTGTTTATATGGAATGTCTATGTATACATACCATTCTTGTAGCCATCATATCTTTTGTATTTATTCTTAGGTTGTAATTAGATCTTGATTGATGGTAATCATAGCCCCAAATTGGGCCATTTACATCTATAAGAGACTATTGATCCCCACATTGGAGATACTGACTACATTTCTCACAATCTTCTTCTTCTATTCCGTTTGTTGAACTTTAGATAAACTTACATGGTATCAAAGCTTTAGGATCAGATCCTGCAAGTCTTCAAGAAAAATAGAAGATATTCTGCACAACAAACATCGTCATCTTGGCAACAATTTTGCAACAGTAACAGTCACGACCTGATCACAGAGTGGGCCCTACCTCTGGACAGCTACTGCACTGGCAATCTACTCCATAAGGGTCGACTATTATTCCTGGCTTTTATCAGCATTGTTGTGGATTTTTTTTAACTCCAACAAGTCAGTGATTTTCAGCCTTCTCTGTGTCGCCAGTTTTGTGGAACAAATTTGGTTTTGTTACATCTAAATCACATCCAACCGTTGATTTTGGGTGGTTCTTCCTCCTAAAGGTTATAAATTACATCTCCTAACTAACTTGGAAGTCTAATTATCCTTCACATCATTTTGGGAAGAGATCTGTCCCATCCAGATACAGAATTTCTGGACGCCTAGGCCCTTTTTTTTTTTTTTTTTGCAATATGCGGCTATTTCAATCTTTGCACTTATTTCTCTTCTGCTGCTCCTTATCTGAACTACATTCATGGATAAAATTGATGTTATTCCCATTAAATTGGATAGAACCAAGTAACCAAGTACATTAGTTGGTCCTGCCATCTTAGAAATTTAGTGGAAGGTCACGGACTTATTGGATACTTGGATGGTACTAATCCAACCCCTACGGCAGTTACAGATGAAACAGGGGCTGGTTCTACTGTTGATGCCAAAACTCTAGCATCTTGGAATCAACACAATGCAAAGGTAGTCACCTGAATCCTTAATTCCGTAGATTCATCTATATACTTAGCACTTCAAGCCTAAACAAAGGCCTTTGACATGTGAGTTCATCTGAAAAATCCAAAGCCAGAAGATTTCATTTGGACACTGAATTAGCCAAATATTATCAAAGTGATAAGCCAGTTCACCAATATTACAGTGGGTTTCTTGCACTATGGACTGAGAGACCAAATGTAGCTGCATTCAGTCTCTGTAGAGTTTCTTCTTCAGGCTCTCAAACTCCAAGAAGAATTACATGTCAATCAATTTCTTATGAACCTACGCCCTGAATTTGAACTTGCTCGTGCTGCTCTAATGAATTGGGAGACATTCCCAGATCTGAACACTTGTGTTCAGGAAGTACTCATAGAAGAAACCAAGCTTAAGTCTACACAGTCACTGATTAGTGATGCAAAAGTTTTTTTCACTAATCAAGAACCTAACTTGGTTGATGAAGCTACCCTATTTACTGCCAAAGATTCGAAGCCTCAATGTCACTGCTGTAAGAAATATGGCCACATAACTCGAAATTGTCGCTAGAAATTATTTTGCAGATATTGCAAGCAGAATGGGCATGTCATCTCCGACTGTATACGGCGACCCCCGAAGAAACTAGAACAATCTCCTACCTGTGGCCCCACTGCTCTTCAAGCCCAACATAGCACTTTGGATACTGCTTTGGCCCTTGCCAATGAACAAGTCATCATGACAAATTCTCATATTCAAGTACTGATAAATTCCTCAGTCACCTTAGCATTTGCATCTATGGGTATTACTAGTCTGTCTTCTTCTCATACTGCCCTTCATACATTTCACTCTACCTTTCTTGCATCTTCAAACTTATCTTATTGGTTCATATACTCAGGAGCTTCCAACCATATGACATCTATGGAACAAAGTCTGCAAGGTACTCCGTCTTACGTCGAAAATGGCACTATAACCACAGCAAATGGTAACCAACTGGCTATTTCCGGCATAAGCTCCTTGACACTTCCAACATCATCTGATAAATCTTTTGTCCTTAATAATGTTTATTTCGTTCCACATCTTTCTGCAAACTTGATTTAAGTTGGACAACTTATTGATTGTGACTATCTTGTTAACTTCGCTTCCACTGGTTATGTGATTTAGGAATGGCAAACTGGGACAGTGATTGGGACGGGGAGTAAGCATGTCAAGTTGTTTCTTCTAGACACTAGACATAGTTGTCTTTTTGTTTCATCTATGCATGCTTTCAATAATGTGTGGACCACTTGGCATAGGCGCCTTGGTCATTTGAACAATGATCGTTTGATTTCTTTGTTTCGAATGGGATGTTTGGACAAATCTATTAATAATGAAAGTCTTTCCACTTTTGCAAATTTCAAATGTGAATCATGTTGTTTGAGCAAAAGTCATGTGCTTCCTTTTCCTATTCATTACTCACGTGCTTCTTAGCCTTTTGATATGGTTTATACAGATGTTTGGGGAATTGCTCCTCACGTGAGTCGGATAGGATATAAATATTATATCAGCTTTATTGATGTTCATTGTAGGTATGAATGGATTTATTTTTTAAAATCAAAGGCCGGTGTGTCTTCCACCTTTTCAAAGTTTTATCATATGGTAGACACTCAATTTCACGCTCAAATTAAATTGATTCGCTCCTACTTTGGTGGTGAATACACTTCTTTGGTGTTCTCATCATTTTTATCTAAAATAGGCGTAATTCATCAAAAATCTTGCCCCTTTACACCACAGCAAAATGGCATCGTTGAAAGGAAAATACGCACATTCTATAGACCTTTCGTACCTTACTTGTTGAAGCATTGGTGCCTCCACAGTTTTGGTGTGATGCAGCCCACACGGTGACACACCTCATCAACTGCTTACCATCCTCTGTCCTGCATAAAACTTCTCCATATGAGTGCCAATTTCGTAAACCACCATCCTATAATCACTTACGGATTTTTGGTTGCCTTTCCTTTGTTCACCTTCCTTCCATTGAAAGAAACAAACTCTCTCCACTAGCTACCAAATGTATGTTCTTGGGATATAGTGATGAGCATAAGGGTTTCATCTGCTACGACCCAAAAGAAAAGAGAATTTGTATATCATGTAATGTTGTGTTCTTAGAACACATACCCTTTTATTCCCTTTGTACGGAAAAACATCGAATGCAGGTTTCTTATGTTCCAAAATTCCTTGAAGCATTACCTTCTCTGCCACCTAGTTGCATGGCGACCAAAACTTACACCACCAGCTACTCTTGCATCTGATCCAACCATATTACCTGCTCCTGCATCCTCAGGTATCGATTCCTCCTCTATTTTGCAATTACGACGCTTTAGCTGTCTATTTGTGCCACCTAGCAACTATGGTTTTCCTGCTCTTCTCACCTCTTTAGATCCTATTCTAGTTCCCACTTCCTATTTATAGGATGCAAAAATACCCAGCTGGTGTGATGTGATGAATGCCGAATTATTAGCTCTTGAATCTAATTCTACATAGGATCTTGTTCCCACTCCGCCAGATGTTTCCATTATTGGCAGTAAATGGGTCTATTCTCTCAATGTTCGTTCCGAAGGGAGCCTAGATAGGTATAAAGCACGATTTGTTGCACAAGGATACAAGCAAGAATATGGGATTGATTATGAAGAAACCTTTGCACTGGTTGCAAAAATGACAACTGTATGTTGTTTGCTTAGTATTGCTGTTGTACGCAACTGGCTTCTATGGCAAATGGACGTAAAGAATGCCCTTTTACATGAGGACCTTCACGAAACAATATTAATGAGACTGCCAGCGGGATATGCTTGTCGTCCGAAACATGTCTACAAATTGAAGAAATCACTATATGGTCTTAATTAGGCCCATCGTGCTTGGTCCGAAAAATTCCGATCAGCCATTATTCAAGCAAAATTCTACCAAAGTAAGAATGATAGTTCTTTATTCTTTAAATGCACCTTTCGTGGCTGTACTATTCTGTTGATATATGTGGATGACATGATTATAAGTGGCAATGATATGAGTGGAATATCAGAACTCGAGACTTCTCTTATACGATCCTTCAAAATGAAAGATCTTGGGTACTTAACTTACTTCCTTGGCTTGGAAATCTCTCGCACGAAGAAAGGCATTCATGTGAGTCAATCAAAATATGTTGTGGATTTAGTTAATTCCGCTCGTTTTGAAGATGCAAAGCCATTTGACACACCCTCGAGCTCAATGTCAAAATTGGGAAGGATGATGGAAATCCCCTAGAAGATCCAAGGCTCTTTCATCGTCTAATTAGCAGTCTGCTTTACCGTACATTGACTCTCGGCCAGATATATCCCATGCGGTACACATAGTCAGTCAATTCGTCAGTAATCCTCATTAACCACACTTACACGTCGTCTATCATGTCCTAAGGTACATAAAAGGCACTCTCGATCGGCGTTTATTCTACTTTGCCACCAATTCATTACAATTACAAGCCTGTGCTGATGTTAATTGGGTTGGTTGTCCAAATACTCGTCGTTTCACTACTGGGTGGTGTATATTTCTGGGCAACTCTCTCATATCATGGAAATGCAAGAAACAACCTACTCCTTCTAAATCCTCCGCCATGGTTGAGTATCGACCTATGTCTTCAACAAGCAATGAGATTGTCTAGCTTCGCCACTTACTTTGGGAATTTGGTGCCTTTCCTTTGCATCTAACTCCACTTTATCTGGACAATACGAGTGCTATTCGCATTGCCAAGAATACCGTCTTTCATGAAAGGACTAAGCATATTGAAGATTGTCACTTCATTCGACAGTAAATTGTCACTGATATTATCCATTTGCCTTATGTCTCCTCTCATGATCAATTGGTAGATTCCTTCACCAAAGCACTCCCTTGTGACCGTCACAACTATCTTTGTTCCAATTTGCTGCTCTATTCTATCTTGCATCAATTTGAGGGGGAGTGTAGAGATCCGGCCCATCAAGAAAAGGCCCAACTCAGCCCAATAGCTAACATTCACACATGCACGTGCGAGATCTTGCAAGATAACAGTCAACATTGTTTATATGGAATGTCTATGTATACACACCATTCTTGTAGCCATCATATCTTTTTTATTTATTCCTAGGTTGTAATTAGATCCTGATTTATTTTAATCATACCCCCAAATTGGGCCATTTACATCTATAAGAGACTGTTGATCCCCACGTTGGAGATACTAACTACATTTCCCACCATCTTCTCCTTCTATTCCATTTTTTATAAGTTATAGATAAACTTACACTACCAAGTCTCAAGCAACTCACCAAGCAAAGCCGGCAAACACCATGATTAACCATATCTGTTAGGAAGATTACTCCATATGTCATAAGTTGCAATTTATACCCTTGTTGAGAAAGAGAATGGGTTAATCTGTAATGTCATAATTACAGACATAGCATCTGTTTTTTTTTTTATTTTATTATTATATAAAAATAATAATGTATATATATGGACTTGGTCGTTGCACATATTTTAACCAAGCTGCACTAGTCATTCTCCAGAATTCCTCTTCTTTTCTGTTATTGAACCTATTCTTTTCGTGTAGAGCTTTTAATCTTTTTGGAATTAGGAAAAACCACTCTATAGACTATATAAACCTACGTTGTTTAACTTGGTATCAGAGCACTCAAATAAGTAGAAGACTTTGATCTAGTCATCTTGATCATAGGACATAGTGAGGTTTCAAGGTTCGAGTACGACCAATCTTGTAGAAGAGTAGACTGTGCTTTTTTGACGATTTGGTGAAGGATTGCAAGCAAAACAAGGGCTATTTCTAAAGATTGGAACTATGGGGAAGATGAGGTTTGACTAGCATCAGGTGTGAGAAAATCCAAGGATGCAAGCCTAGTTCCTTTTTATTGTCCTGCAACTTGACAGGCGACAATTAAGTTTGAATTTTTCTATCATTGCTACTGACCCACTATAAATATGGAACAACTGGTAAAGTTTGTTGATGGCATGAAGAATTGACTGACTTGAAGATTTGACTTATATATTGAGGATGAGTTCTTCCCCAAGAGGGAGGGGGGACTGATGCAGGCCGGATCTATAATTGGCGAGCCCATTGGGCCCCAATCCAAAGCCCAGCAGTGAAGAGTTATTTGTTTTCTATTAGTAGTTGCTTTCTAAAGTTTCTTATTTTTAGAAGTTGATTTTATATATGATTAGGACTCTTTATTTGGATTGAATTAGAATTGTTTCCTCAATTAGATGATACTTAGTTATAAATATATTTGTAATCCCTTTGATGCAGCCCAAGGGCTAGGGCTGCGTGGAAGTGCCGGAGCACGTGTCCAACGACACTTCGAACAGTCACAAAGGACTTCAACACACACGAGGAACACCTCTGGGAGAAAACCCAAATCTATTATTCAATCAAATCTGAGAGTTCTTCTTCTACAAAGCAATATATATATAGCAAAACAATCTTAATAAGCAAGAAAACCCTAGGCTAAAAAATAGAAACTTTCCTAATAATAATAATAATAAGAATCCTAATCTAATTGAAAGAGGGGCTGAGAGGGGCTGGGCCCTAGACTGCATCATCCTCCCCGGGTTGAAAGAAGAGTTCGTCCTCGAACTCGAAGCTGCTTCGGGTTACCAGTGTAAATGTGTTGGACATGAAGGACATCCGTTGTGGCAGCTTTCCAGGAATTCTTCTTTGGCGGTTGTGGTTTCTCAGGATGAAGAGTAACTTGCTGTCCACCATGCATGAATGTATAAGTGTTGTCGCGCATACCATGAGTTCCATTCTTATCATACATCCAAGGACGGCCCAATAATATATCACCACTATCCATAGGTAGCACATCACACCAGATTGTGTCCTTGTAATTCTCACCAATGGCAAAAGTAACTTTGCAAGTATGTCGAATATGCGCTCGATCACCATTCATGAGCCATTTGACAAAATAAGGACGGTTATGCTTATAAACTTTCAATTGAAGGCGATCAACAAGAGCCTGGGAGATGAGGTTTTCACAACTTCCACTGTCAATAACAACTGTGCAGTTTTGTCCCTGAATCATTCCAGTGGAACGGAAAATATTCTTGCGCAACCACTTATGCTCAACAGTAGGTGAAGCATCCTTGAGGACAATAAGAGCATCATCTGGGGGCTCTGCATCAGTGAAGTCAATGTCCGCAGCGTCAATATCCTTGGAATTATCAATATCCTTAGGATCAGTGTCAATATCAGCTTGGATATTGTTATCAGCACCTTCAATCTCAATTAGATGTATGCGCTTTGGACAATCTGCGGCGCGATGCCCGTGCTGGTGACAATGAAAACAAACTATCTTATTTTGACCTTCAGTCCTAGCAAAAATCTGTCCATTGGATTTAGCTTCTTGTAAAGGGGAATTCTTTGGCTGAGCCCATTTGGATTTTTGTACTTGATGATTTGCAATTCCCTCAGCCTTGATAGCATGTTGGATGAGTTCATCGACATTATCAAAATTTTGGAAGGCAAGGATATGCTGAATGTCTAGTCTCAATCCATTGAAAAATCTATCAACTACCACATCATCATCTTCATTCAAACCACAACGAGCTTGCAGAGTTAAAAATTCCTCAGAATATTCAACAACTGTCTTGGACCGTTGTTTCAAATTTTGAAAACTGGAACGGAGATCTCTTGCATAGTTGACAGGGAGGAATTTTTGTTTCAAAATATTTTTCATCTCTGTCCATGTATCAACAGGGTCCATGTTCTGATTCCTCCGTTTCCTTTGCAATTCAGCCCACCAAGTTGCAGCATAATTACGAAATCTAGTAGCAATCAGTGTGACTTTATTGTGCTCAGTCATTGGCTTATGTGCGAAAATATTTTCCACGCACACTAACCAATCCATAAATTCAGCGGGCTGTAATTTTCCATCATATTCAGGAATCACAATTTTTATCCCGAATTCTCGATCAGGATTATTGACTGGTGGATCCCGTGGATTCCGAATATGTGCACCATCTTCACGGTGGGGATGCACACGTTGATGATTTTCTAAATTTGTCACTCGAATATCCAATTGGTGCAGGGTGGTGTGCATGCCATCAACTTTTGCAGATAATTCTCTAATGGCAGTCGCCAAATCTTCAAGTGAAGAAGATGAGGATTCGACATCTACTTGCTTCTTAGGAGGCATTTTTTTTTTTTTTTTTTTTTTCAAAACGTAAATCTGACTAACCTGAGGCGCGAATGGGCTTCCTCTGGAGCCGTTGCTGGACACAGCGGTCAATTGACCCTGATACAAAACCCAATTGGATGACTGTGCGGATCGGGTCAGCTTGCTTAGTGGACCGCTGAACTTGAATTGTGACCTGCGCAACCAGGCCCAACAGTGCAAAAGGTTCGTCGACACGTGTCCAAAGTCACGTGTGACTCTTCCGATAAAAACCACAGAGAAAAAATCTGGATGGAACTTGATGGAACTTGCTGCGGTGGATGCAAGAGCAGGGGAGAGCGATGGCGCAGCGAGGAGGGGAAGTCCGCTAGAAGGCGGAAGTCCCGGTGCAGATGGCGACAAGCAGCGTCAGACGGAGGCAGAGGCGGAGCGTGCGGAGGCGGTGATGATGGTGGTGGCGATCGTCGAGCGCTACCTGCGGGCGACAGAGAACTGCGGGCGGCAGCGGGCGACAGAGATGGCGGCGAACGATGGTTCCACAGAGGCGGCGAACGATGGTTCCACAGAGACGACAGCGAGCTGCAGAGAAGGTACACTGCTTCCTCTCTCTCTCGCTCGGCGTTCTCACTCTCACGCGCTCTGCTTTTTTTTTTTTTTTCACTCTGGGTTGGGGAGGAGAAGGGTTGGACTGAGAAGGGTCGATGGGGGTTTTGCAGGGTCTGGGGTTCGCGGTGGTGGATCTGGGTTCCGATCGGGTTTTGGGTGTCACAGGTTGGGGTTTTTGTTGGGATGGAGATAACAGAAGGCAGATGGGGTTTTGTCTGACGGCAGACAAGGGGGAGAGTAGGTATACGCCGACGATTGAGGGTTGAACAGGGTTTCGGCTGAGGAGGGCCTGATTTAGGAAAGTTGGCAGAGGAGGGGGTTTCTGTGAGGATGATGGGTTGGGTTCGGTCGTCCACGATTGCTGGCGCTGGACGAAGATGGGGGTGGGGTTTGGCTTCGGGCCGGGTGTTGGGGACTCGGGACTGTGTGGGATCGGGGTTTCGGTGGTGGGCTGGGTAGACAGAGGGTGTCGGCCGTGGTTGGTGGTCTTTTGTGGCGAAGATGGTGGGGCGATTAGGGTTTGGGGACTGTGGTAGGGATGGCGTGGTGGTTGTCTGTGATGTTGGGAGTCGGTGACGGTGACGATGACGGTGACAGTGGAGAGCGGGCTTTGATACCAATATGATGCAGCCCAAGGGCTAGGGCTGCGTGGAAGTGCCGGAGCACGTGTCCAACGACACTTCGAACAGTCACAAAGGACTTCAACACACACGAGGAACACCTCTGGGAGAAAACCCAAATCTATTATTCAATCAAATCTGAGAGTTCTTCTTCTACAAAGCAATATATATATAGCAAAACAATCTTAATAAGCAAGAAAACCCTAGGCTAAAAAATAGAAACTTTCCTAATAATAATAATAATAAGAATCCTAATCTAATTGAAAGAGGGGCTGAGAGGGGCTGGGCCCTAGACTGCATCACCCTTCTCATGGGATAGACATTGATATTGAATGAGTTTTTAGTTTCTTCTCCATTGTGAGTTGAATTCTTGTCTTTGGTGTGAGGTTTAGACAGTTTATCCTAAACCTTTTGGCCTAGAGAGTGGCCCGTTGGCTATTCTTTCCCATGCTGCGTCACTTAATTAAAGCCATTTCATAAACGTGCATTCATTTAGTCCAGTAGGCCATCTCAGAGTCCTTTTCTGGTTATTTAATTTTATCATTTTTCTTGGGCTTCTAATTACTCTTGCCATCTTGCCTTGTCTTGCTGTGAGCCCCACAGGTTCAAAAGAAAAAGATCTGGGAGTCAGTTCAACCTCATCTCAAGACTTCAGATTCTTGTGTAGCTACTCTTGGTATTCATCCTATGCGTACGTCTGCAGGCGTGGTTGTCTGTAAATCTTTGAAGAATTCAAATATATCCTGATAAATCAAATGTTGTCTTGGCTGGCATGGTGTTTACTGCAGCATATGAAGGTATTTTCATTGGAAATGTTTGTTCAATGCCATGTACGAGGCTAACTATATTCTATTTTAGTTATTTTTCTTTAGAATGCTCACTAGTTTTGTTTGTCTATTTTGAGTTAGAAAAAGAAATTGCAGCATGTGTTATTTTTTCCCAAAATTTTTTGTTGCTTCTCATATGAAAGGAGGGTAGTATATTGCCCAATTAGTTTATTTCTTCTTAGTTAATACATACAAGTCATCAGTTCTAGTCCCATTGTCGTGGTAGTGTCCGTTAACTGCAAACTCTACTAAATGGGGAAGCAATTATAATTTGAGGACTTAGAGGTGTGGGATCACATCCTGGGCTTTATGCACAAGTTATTATAGGTATACTTGATTGGGGTGGCTGAAATGATCCCAGAGGGAAGCTACACTCCAGATATCTTAAGTTTTCATGAAACATTTTTCATCAGTATTTGCCACATTGAATAGAGATATGATTGCTCTGTTGCCTCTTCAGATGCCTCTGTCCGACTCCCTTCCTGAACCAGGCCCAGTTGAACCTCAGCTGAGACCTGCTTTTCTCCAATTGGTCAGACTTCATTGGGTTGGCAGGCACTTTCATCGACATTGGTTCCACAGCAAGAGGTGCTGGAGATTATTAATGGGATCTATTTCAAATTTTTTGCTTCAAGAAATGTTGTAGTTTTTACTAATTCTTGCTAGCAAACGTGAAATTTATTGGATGACATCCCTTGCTCTTTTTGGGGTCTTGCTTTTGGATTCTGCTTATTGGCATATGCAATTTTAAAAAATGATACCATTTTTCGAGACAACCTGCTTTTCTTGGAAGTATTATTACAAAAAATGTGGCATGTCATATGACTCTTCTGGATGGCAACTTTACTGTCTGCCTACTGAGACAAGAAGTCATTTTCTTGGAGATCCCAAAGTATATGTGAAAGCTGTTACTGAGTGTTATTGGTCATGTCATTTGCTTGTTTTGTCTTCTATTTTACCTCTACTTTAAAATTGATATAAGGGTCCTTAGGTTGTGAAATTCTTGTTCTTGTGCTAATATTTATTTATTTTGATGCAAGTGTTTCTTCGTGAAGAAAATTATTGTATATCTTTTTGATTTTCTAGAAGTTCAGAATGATCTTTTTAAAGCCTGTTTGCCTACTTCATGTTGAAGTCCCAGGAACTCATAGTAAAGGACTTTCACTGTAGATGAGACAATCACTACCTAGAATTATGTTTACCAGGGTGGATGTGTTGTCATTTTACATCAGCACTGTTGAATCTCCACCATTAAAACCCATTACTTTTTAGCCTTGTAGAAAAGCGTTGCTTAAAGTCCTATAAGTTAGTTATTTAACAAACGTGATTTGTAATGATTCTATCTTAAAATTTTGATAATGCAGATAGTGATTATGATAGCTTACAATAATCTGACTGGTACACTTTCTCAGGGCATTATCATCAAATTTCATTAATTAGTGATTAACAATTGCTGGTGGAAGTTTTGAAATTTTTTCGGGTTATTAGCAGGAGAACACTGTATATGCTATAATTAAGAAATGGTAGCGTATAATGCTTTCAAAACATATAGATTTTAGGTGGATATGCTGAAAATATAAGATCATTTTTCAGTCTCGTAGGATGACTTGTGATGTTATTTTCAAAATACCTTCATCATCAAAATGTTACTCTCGTTCTCGGAAAATTGCAGTGGGTCATCCTCATCTGAAAGTTACAGGTTTATTGGGACTTATATGGACCCAGGTCGGGGGGCCCACCTCAACCTGTAAACTATCTCAACAACGGCAACCCCACATTTGACTGGTGCTCATCATCGGATTTAATTTCAGCTGCCTAGAATTTGCCAATGTGCAGATTGCATGCATGCAATAAAACAATAATCTTTGACTTTTAAAAACTTGAGGATTTTACTGTTAAAAAACCGTTTTGGTGGCCCTTAAATATGAAAAAGCCCTTTAGCACGTTACCTTCCAAGTGGTCTCACGGGATCACTTTGGTTGTTTTTATGCTTGGTAAAGGAAGTGTATTTATATTTTCAGTTGGAGGCTTCTAGTGTGGTTGAGATCCAACGGTCATGAAGGCGACTCACTCTTAGTGCCTTCTGATGTAACGACCTTTATCATAGATCGGCTGATTTGGGAAATACCCAAATTTGGCCCCTTGGGTATTGAAGTCGACACAAGGTGGTTCCTAATCTTGCCTTCTCGGAGCCTTCCAACCAGCAGCAAATCTTGCCTTCTACAGCTCTGATCTCGGCATGGAGTAGCTGCAGCAGCACTGACGTTCTTCTGCAACAAGAATCATAGGCGCCTCTTCAAGGTCAAACCAAGAACCCCTATTCTAGTCTTTTTTTCGTTTCTGGTATTGCAACCAGAACTGATCGAGAGCAGCCGCCCTCTCAGAACGTCTTCAACGGCAGCGGAGAAGATCTTCAGAGACAACGGCCTGTCTTCTCCAACGATGGTCAAGGCAGTAGCAGCGATTGAGATTCAAGAAGCCTCTGCGTTCAGCAATCCTGAACCTAGACTAATCTTTTCGGCCAAGATCTTCAACCAGTCCGGTAGAGCTCTTTCTCTGGGAACATAAACCCAAACCCGGATGCTGTTTTCGATTTTTTTGTTGGTCACAGAAACCCACTACTGCAACGGCGATGAGATCCTTTGAATGAACCCTGTTTGGATTTCTCCGTTTCAGAACACCGTAGCCGGACTTGGAGAAGGTGGGTCCTAGTTCGGTCTTGGGGTGATGGTCAGAGGATTCGAACTCGCCGCTATGGCTTCTTGTCGTCCTTGTGGTCGGAGGAGAAAAGGGTGACAGAGGTTGCTGCTGTCTTCGATTTGTTGCACATCTCGGAAACGTTGGACAGGAACATCGAAAAAGGGCCACCTCCGTGCCGAATTCGATACCAAGGGGAAGATTTGGGTTTTTTCCAAATCAACGAAGGGTTCATGTGGCCCACCCGATCAAAGTTCAGCCCCCCACATCATATGAAAGGCATTGATGGGCAACCTTAGGAATGGTTCCCTTGGATAGTTGGATTTCAACTACACGAAAAGTCTTCGGTTGGAAAGATAGATAGGTAAAGGTTTCCTGTGCTTTAAAGAAAAGCTACCACATTTCATTTTTGCAAGCATAAAAAAAAAAAAAATGAAAGTGATCCGGTGGAACCACTTTTGAAGGTAAACTGCTAAGGAGACTTTTTGTGTTCAAAGATTATCTAAGGAGTTTTTACCAGTAAAATTCTCAAAAAATTTTCTAGTAAGTGGAAAACAAACACTTATGTTATCTAGGTACTATGTGTGTAACATGTATTCTCTAAGTAAAAATAGTATTTATTCATTAGAATTGGGTATCTCGGGTTAGAGGCTAAAAGGTCCAAAAGCTGGGTAAGTAAGGAATACCCAACGTCATAAAAAGAAAAAGAAAAGAATGAAAAAAAAGTAGCTATTTTTGCTCTGCATGTCGATGACACCACCACTACTATCATCATCATTATCAAAACCTATTCAAACTATGCTGGGGTTGGATGTATGAACCTGACCCAAACATTGGATATCTTTCGATGCGTTACACTAATTCAAATCCAATCTCACTAATGGTTATCTTTGGAAGCATTTCACTCTTCAAATCCAATTCATTACTTCCATCCATGTTCTCTTCTACCAATGCCTTTTCTATTTCATTTTTTCGCTCTCCCTTTCCCTTAGTAGGCAATCAATATGTGTATAAAAACTTTTAACTCACCGTGAAAATTTCCATTCAAAATGCAACATGCAGACAGTGATTGAACAAATTGAGAATCTTCTCCTTTGACGTAACAAAGACTCACATGCTATGTTGGCAGCAAAATGAATTAAGATGGCAGTAAACCACCTCCGTTGAATTCAGTCTTGGTCTTGAAGGTCTTCAATATCGTATTCTGTTTAAAAAACTGACTGATTTCTTAGAATAGGCCGACTAGACTGGGATCATTTTCTTTGGCTTCTCCGTAGCCTAAACAAAGACCTTGAGGTCCTCCCTAATGGTTACTGGCTGCATCTAGAGAGACCTCACATGGCAGAGGATGC
The DNA here is from genome assembly GCA_037013555.1 of Sextonia rubra. Lineage (NCBI taxonomy): Eukaryota > Viridiplantae > Streptophyta > Magnoliopsida > Laurales > Lauraceae > Sextonia > Sextonia rubra. The sequence continues at coordinate 7,953,388 of JASUAD010000018.1, read as the reverse complement.
TTGCATTTGCTCCTATTGGACTTGGTCGGTCCTCAATGAAACATGAACAAATCTAATGTAATCCAACTCAGCAAGTGCCGACTGCACATCAGGTTTGCCTTTTTGTGGCTTTACAGTGTCCAAGGTGGGCTTAGGTTGTCCTAACATAGTAGCCCATGTGGAAAGTTTTATGCTCATCTTCCTAGCTTTCATTAGCCACTGCATAAAAGTTGCCTCAACAATCGTAATCCCCTCCATGACTCTCTGCAGCATGGTAATCTCATGCAGGCCGGGCTAATCAAATAATTGGAGACGGTCGTTCACCTCATTGATTCATCCCTCTGTTTTGCTCCCTAATCATTGAATGATTTTGAAAACCACCTAGATAAATGGAAGACCCAGACAGATAATTGTCCCCTTCTGTTGCAATCAACAGAGCCGGGTAGTCCAGCCTTCCAAGTGGAGAGTGGTTCTTGACAATGTAATCAACTTTATTCAGTACTTAAAACAAATAGTGCTTGAAACCAATGACACACTTACTTCGCAATCCAATGGTGGGATGATTAATATAGTTTGGCTGTGTTGATTACTAAGAAGATCAAACTTGCCTCTTAGTTGTGACCACGACATGATAATTCACTTGTATATCAACCAAAGACCTTAAAGAACAGCAATGGAAGTCCAGAGATCACTCGTTCTCGTCGTTTCCCCTTTCATAAGCACCACATAACTGCCAAATATGCCCTTCACTCTAGATCAGTTAAAAGAGAAAACCAGTATACTTCCAACACCCTGGTGCACATAAAACGAAGACTTTACACATGGATGTTGAGAGGACATTGGATTGACTTACTTTGTTTTAATTGAAAATCTTTCAATTAATTGAAAGATTTTTCAACACCAACGTCATTGGTTTTTGCCCCCGTTATTGGCTAGGTTGGGATACTGGTTCATGAGTAATACCCTAACACGAGTACCCACTGCCCAGGAATCTGTCCCTGGGCAGGTGTGTGAAACGCTGGGCAAGCGTGTGAAACGAAGGTGCCAACACCATAACCATGAGCATGTTGGGCATGTCTAAATTGATATACAAGCAGTTCACAATAATAAGAGAAACCATTCAAACAAGAAAAAAAAACAGAAAAAAGAGAATCCAAAAGTAAATCTCAATCTCACCTGTATCAATGATTTAATCTATTTTTGCAAGCGATGTATCACCACTTACATAATAAGATGCCACAATGTCATTAGATTTTTGTTCTGTTATATATACGTACTTCCCAAGCATCGCCAAGTCACTTGGGTTCGCACACATTGGCAACGCTAAGAAGATCATACCCAGAATAAAGCATCCAATTTAGGCCTGCTACTTGTAGGACAAAATTCGGGTGGGTAACATGGCCAGAAGGACCTACACAGGTCCAAATACAAATGATATAAATTTTGGCTAGCCCCAAAACATTAACATCCAATGAAAACCCCGGAAGACTACCCATGAATCTTGTGCAGCAAAACTGGGAAAGAAACCCATGACTTCAATGTTACAGCTTTACATAAACAAGTGCAATTGAATGCATTATATGTCAATGTTGTTAGGTATATCATAATATCAACAACTGCTCATATGACGGAACTTCTCAAACTTTATTTATATCCCCCATAAAAGAACCAAACATAAAATACCATACAAGCCATGATTAATAAGACTATATTGAGTGCTCTGAAGGTTGAGAGTGATAAGCACGACGTCTCAGTTGAGATTCTGGCATAGGCTGCTGCAAGAAAATTCTTGTTGGATCATTGGGATCGACATACCTGCATACAATGAATTGTTTCAGGTCATCAAAGATGTTCTGAAAATCCACTTTACAAAGCGGAGAGGGTCAGGTCAATTCATGCATATGTTGAACTTACGCATGTCGCATCATTTCATCCACTGGAGTTTGAGCTGCTTGTAAAGGATCCATACGTGGTCCACAGTTGGGTGTAGACTGAGCCAAGTGCTGATTATACTGCCTCACAGAAGCAAGCAGATTGAAAAAGAGAGGGACAAAGGTTCCACAGCCTCCTTCCTTAAATATTATCTTGAGAGAGTGAGTGGAATAGAGGGCCCTGTGCTGGTCTTCCGGCACTACCTGGAATCGCCGTGTCAAATTGAGATTTAAAGTCCAATATTATTAGAACCAAATAAACATTTCTATGCTAGTAAAAGGCCTCTCTGGTATACTCACAGGTTCCACAAGACCTGATATGTTGTTACAGTGGAATATTGGCTGGTTAAATTTCTCGCCGTGCACATAAAGCTGCAAATGAAATCAAATTTACATGAATAACTACATGGTTAAACCCCAATTCGTGTGCTTAATTACTGGAATACTTACATACTGATTCTCAGTCAAGTGTTTTAGAAAACATCTCCATGTTATGACGATAGTGCTATATAAAGCAATGCATAATTAACAAAGACGCCAATTGGAGCATTTGAAATCAAAACAAGTTAACAAATGTTGATTGGAATTTGTTTCCTTGCAGAAACGGTTGGTTGTCCACTTGATGATGCCAGCCTTCGGAAAATTATGACACCATTGAGTAAAGAGAGAACCACCAAAGGATAAAAATGGCTATATTTCCAATCTTAAGTCCATAGATGACGGCTCCAAATTTCCTTATTTGGTTATGCATAAAGCCACCACCACACACACAGCTATTGACTCCCTCTAATACAAGGGATATCATACCAACCTAAATCATATGTAGGCTAAAAGAAGTCACATTAAGAAATAAGAAAACCAAATGCTAAGAGAAAACAGTATTGGGATGTCCCTAAAGCAAACAACATGTGGAGGCATTTTGTTGGCTAGAGATATCGCTTTAAGATGTCCCTGAAGCAAATGTGTGGTTAGCTAGAGATGTCCCCTTGAGATGCCTTTGAAGCAAACTACACGTGGAGGCTTTTTGTATTCTGTGTGATAGTTGCGTCTACAAGGTCAGGTCCTTTTCTTGGTTGTGAGAGGGTTCTTTGGAGAGACTTCCAGTATCCATTCTTCGATCCAGTTGGAAGGTGAAAAATTATAGAATTTTCAATACTAAGGCGGTTTCCTTAGAAAAGTTTACAAGCTTGATTGTCTTTAAGGATTGCAAAGTGGGTTGCATGTAGAAAAAACTTGTATTCTTTATAATAGGGAGTGGTGTGTTTAATTTGTGGCCCTTTGAAGGAGAGTGTGGAAAAGGTAGTGTCCTCCTTTTTTGGATATTTGAAATTTAATGTAAATGGAGCAGCTAAAGGTAAACTAGGTACAGTAGGCATTGGTGGAAGTTCTCTGTAATTTTGAAGGTTAAGTTCTTTATCTTAGTGGCATTGGGGCTGTATGCATCTTCATTCCAAGAGGTTGCAAGTGACTCTTTGAATTCAGCTTCTTGGGCATCTGGGGCAGTTTGTGTGCGAGAATGCGTGCATGGTTGTTTCTTTGAATGTGGAACTTTGGCTTATTCTCCAGTCAGCAAATGTGATAATGGATGTATTCGTGAAGGAAGGGATCTTTTGAAGTGATTGGGAGTGTTTCTTAGTGTTTGTCGCTCTTTCATAGTGGTCTTAGGGTTCTGTGTTGCTTGCTGTTTGGTAAGGGATAATGCTCATATACTCTCTCTTCCGCTTGGTTGTGTTGTAAGCTTGTCATTCTCCTGCTTGTTTTCTTAATAAAATTTACCTGTTACCATTCCAAAGGGGAAAAAAAAAAGGCCCGGAAGCATGGAATAAAATTTTTGCACCTTAAATAAATCAACAAAGGATATAGGAAGTTCTCCATTCGAGGCATAATAGATCATCATCCAATCATCTGCAGTGAAATCAAAACTGCAACATAGAGAATTCAAAGTTTCCCGGTTTCAACAGGCCATGCCTTTGTTGGTTCAGGCTTCTGGATTGGTCAGGGTGGGATTATCCAAAATCTTAATCCCTAGGTCTTGGTTAGGGCACAGCCCACTTGATAGCCCTAGACGCTAGTGGACAGAATGCCATAAATTTTCATCTACCATGATAACACATACTAATTATCTCATTATACAACAATAATCTGAGAGCCACAATTAATTTAGCATGTTAATGGTCTAAAGTCCATACCAGTGGCATGTCAAAAGCTACAAAACCCCCAACAGGTTTATTCGCAACAAACACCATCCGAATATTTGACAAGTAGATGGTTCCCTTTGCCTTGACAATACCTCCATTAGCTCTGATCAAAACATACACAAATGAAAAACTAGTGAGCCTTAAATTTAATATTCTAAACATATCACTATTAATTGTCCCCTTGTTATTGTGATATTCTTCAGTCACATTATCAATGACGTAAACCAAAAGCAGTCACCAATCCATCAAACTGATTGTGCAAAAAATTTATGCTTGGGACCTAAGCTTCAGAATAATTCTCGACATTGTCCAGTTCAATCACGAGTCAATGATGCACAACATGGTTATTTAAATAGCTAAGGCTGAAATAGCTAAGGCTGAAGAGGAAAGATGAACATTTGCATGAGAATTATTGCATACAATGCTGGATCAGGACCAAGTTAGGGTGCATCCTGATTTAAAAATGCCACATCAGGACCAAATTAGGGTGCATCCTGATTTAATACTTTGAAAGAAGCTAAATTATATAAATTCAGGATATATATTGAACAATCAGTTTTTTTTTTTCTTTTATTTTCTCTTTGGCAAAGATATGTAGGTAGGCATAACATTCAAGTACAGTAGGGTACAGTAGGGGTGCCCGGTCGGATCTGATTGATTTTGCAGAATTCGGAGATAAGCAGACAGGGAGGAAGTGTGAAGTCAGCAAGATGAGGAAAAAGGGTTCCAGAGAATTGCAAGGTCCGGTGCCTTCAGTCAATTATGACAGAGACAAGGGAGGCAGCTCTAAATCTCTGGCTTCTGAAAAAGAAATAAGGGGGGTAGGGAGAGAATCCTCAGTTGCAAATGATCATTTTTTTCTTGGAATGTCAGGGGCTCTGGGAGCTTGGTTAAAAGGGCTGCTATTAAGGAAGTGATCTAGAAAGCGAATGCAGATATAGTTGCTCGGCAGGAAACTAAACTTAGCTGCATGGAGGAAAATTTTATTTATGAATTGTTGGGTGGTAGGCATGTTAAATTTGCTACTTTGGATGCTATTGGTTCATCGGGTGGTATTTTGATGATGTGGGATAGTCAGAAAGTTGTAGTGAAAGATAGGTGGTCTGGTAAATTTGTAATTTCTGCCATTATAGAAGGTTTAGGGTCTGTTTGGATGTGAGGTAGATTAGAGTATAGTAAAATGAAAATTTTGAAATTCAAAATTTTCTCCTTCTTTTTTAAAAAAAGTCAAATTTCCCTCATTCTTTTTCAAAAAAAGTCAAAAAGTCATCACTAAATTACAAAAAAAAATCTCTACTTTTTTATACAAAAAGTCAAAAAAGATTCTACATCAAGCAACTAAAAACAAAAAGTCATCATAACCCCATCATATATTATTCTTTCTTGATTTTGGATTTACTCTACTCTATTTTACTTTACCCCACATCCAAACACACCCTTAGCTATTAAAAAAGAGTGGCTAGTGCCAGCCGTCTATGGTCCGAATGATTAATGAATGCAGGCAGATCTCTGGCAGGAGCTTGATTCTTTTCGTTCTAGATGGTTGGGGCTGTGGTGCATTGGAGGAGATTGGAATGTGGTTAGATGCCCGGAGTACAGGCTAGGTGGATGTCACATTTCAGCTGACAAGGTTTCTTTTTTGGCTTGGATTAATTCCAAATCCTTACTGGATCTAAGGCTGAATGGGGCTCTTTCCACGTGGTCAAACACCAACCTTCCCCAGTGATGGCTAGATTGGATAGATTGTTCGTTTCCGTTGACTGGGCCGATCATGTTTTCCAATCTGCTCTTCATAAACCTATCTCAGACCACTGCCCCATAATATTACACTCCAATAATAAGGGGTGGGGGCCATCTCTGCTCAGGTTTGAGTTGAGTTGGCTTCAAGAGGATCTCTTCCCAGGGCTTATCTCCAAGTGGTGGAAGGAGATATGGATCGAGGCATGGGCTGGTTTCAAGCTTGCTAACCAACTGAAACTGTTGAAAGCTAGAGTCAAGATCTGATCAGAACAAAACTATGGCAATGTGGAATATGTCAAATCCAAGATCGTAATGGTAAAGAAGAGCAACACCTTTTATCTTTGAAAGACAAACTCCATATAGAGCCCCTAAAGAATCTTTTCTTGAAGAATAGAAGAAGAGATCACACGGAAGCAGAGATCTAGATGCAAGTGGCTTTCAGAAGGTGACAATAACACTAAATTCTTTCACAGCCTTGCCTCAGCTAGAAACAGGGTCATTAAAATCTGTCTTGTTGGATCGAACCATGCGCTTGGAGCATCGTCAGGAGATCATTGCCCACATTCTCCAGTTTTAAAGTGCTCATACACTAGAGATAATTGCTTTTGCCCTGTTCTAGATAATCTAGAATTCAGTCTCCTGGATCCCGCTCAAGTTGACTGGCTTTTTTTTTAATTAGTAACAACACATTATATTCAGGAAAACAATTAAGATACAAAAGGTCCTAAATGAAGCAAGGGCACAAGGTTTAAGAGAAATATAACAAGAGAAACACAATGAAAAAGCAACCAATACAAAGGAGAAAGACAACAAACTACATGGTAAAAGCTACCAAATTATGAGACCGATCCACCCCTTGCTTAGCTAGTGAATTTGCAAAACTGTTGGCCTCCCTTCCAACATGATGAAAAGACACTTGCAATAAAGCTGATAACGCTCTAAGCTCGTTCAAATAAAGCTTTGACCGGCTTGAGCATCCTTTTGAGGAGAAAGGGGCTAAAGCAGCTGTTTTCAATCTCAGTGGGGTTAGATCCCCAGGTACCAATGGTTTCCCAATGGCCTTTTTTCAAAACTTTTGGGAAGGTGTCAAAGGAGAAGTCATTTGTTTCTTAATGGAATTCCTTGAAAGGGGCATCTTATCTAAGGAATTGAGAGCATCATTCATTGCTCTCATTCCTAAGAAAAGAGAAGCTAAAGGCATTAAAGACTTCCATCTAATAAGCTTGATTGGGAGTATTTATAAAATTATTGCTATAGTCCTTGCCAGTAGAATTCTAAAAGTGCTCCTTCTATCATCTCCACTTTGCAGGTGCCTTTGTCTGTGGGAGAGAAATTCTCAATGGTACTCTCATTGCTAATGAGTGCCTTCACTCGAGGCAGAAGGAGAAGAATCCGGGCTTAATTTGAAAGTTCGATTTTGAAAAGGCATATGATAGGATGGATTGGGATTTCCTCCATTATATGTTGTCACGTATGGGTTTCAGTGTTAAATGGCGTGGCTGGATTAAAGGTAGTGTCTCTCCTCCTTGTTTCTCTATTTTAATTAATGGGTCTCTTCCAAGCCCAATGGGGTTTAAGACAAGGTGATCCCTTATCTCCCTTCCTATTTGTTCTTGTGGGGGAAGCGCTTAGTCGGATGATTGAGGCTGCTGGCTCTATGGGCTTAATCAGTGGTTTTGAGCCTGCCAGGTTCGCTCCCATGGTGAATCTTCTCCAATTTGCAGATGATTCACTAATTTTCCGTGGTGCCAAGGAGCAGCAGTTGTTGAATATTAAAGCCATCCTTCCTTGAGCAATTTCAGGGCTCAAGGTGAACTTTTTTAAACATGAACTTCTAGGCGTGCAGATGTCTAACGGGCAATTGGAACACTTCACAGTCGTCATGGGTTGTAAAGCCAGTTCCTTCCCAAATTCTTATTTGGGTATGCCATCGTGCTTAGGGTCGGCCTCTAAAGCTTTGTGGGATCTCAGTTCTTGAGAGAATGGAAAAGAAATTTCCCATATGGAAGGCTACATAATTCGTTCTTGGTGGCCGCATCACTCTTATCGAATCTGTCCTCTGCAACCTGCCCATCTACTTCTTGTTTGTTTTTATTTGTCCTTCTGCGGTGTCTAGGCAGATTGAGAAGCTTCAATGGAATTTCTTGTGGCATGGTAAGGGAGATAGCAAGAAAAATGCAGAACAAAATAGAGATACAGGGCGGACAAGGTAGAAGATGAAGATTGAGGGGAAAATTAGACTCTTCCCAAACTCCAATTCAAGAGGCGTTAAAGAATTAGGCTCTCACCAAACTCCAATCCAGGAGGCGTTAGAAATTTTGAGGAGAGCTTGAAGAAACTTGGGGAAGATCTCAAAACTTTTCATTATTCATTAAATCTTAACTAGGCCAAAGAGGGTTTTGCAATGCTTAAATAGAAAAAAGAAATAACCTAGGACTAATCTGGATCATTTAATCAAGCTGACAGTCATGATTAAAACATCTTATTAAAACAACTTAAAAGCAAATAAAACTTTCAATAAACTAGGATAGGTGGGCTAGCCCAAAGGCTGGTCGACCCATGGGGACCATGGGTCTATCCTGTATCAATTCTTTTTTTTGGAGAAAACTTAACCTCAAGTTTTAGTAGAAGTCCTCCAGGATCAAATATCAAGCGTACAAATCTTTGATGTGCTTTTTGGTTTTCAACCTCTTGGCATGACTTCATATTTGGGTTATGATAAAGTTTTACGCTGGCTGTCAACCTACCTAACGCAACCCTCCTCCTTTACCTGAGCTTAGGACCAGCAGAAAAAAAAGAAAAAAAAAAAAAAAAGAAAAAGAGAAAGAGGTGAGCATTTAATTGCCTATAAAAGTGGGAGTAATAGGAGTCAGATAGACTTTTTTCTAGTTAGAAAACATGACCGATTGACTCGTAAAGATTGCTAAGTTATCCCAAGAGAAAGTTTGACCACACAACATAGACTTAAAGTTTTATATATTTGTATTAGAAGTATGAAGAGAGCGGTAGTAAACAAAATGAGCCCTAAAACAAGGTGGAGAGATTTGAAGAGGGAAAGAGCAAATACATTTACAGACAAAATGATTGAAAAGAGAGAATAGAATCTTGAAGGAGAAACTACTATAATGTGGAATCAAATGGCTAATTGCATTAGGAAGGTTACAAAGGAGGTACTTGGAGAATCAAAAGGAAAGAGACATGTTAATAAAAAAAACATGGTGGTAGAGTGTGGAGGTTCATAAAGTTATTCGAGAGAAAAAATATTGCTACAAAGTTTGGTATGGGACTTAAAGTATGGAAAATTTTGAGTTGTATAATAAGGTAAAGAAAGAAGCCAAGAAAGTAGTAAGTAGTGCAAAGGTCAAAGCATGCGATGACCTCTATAATAGGTTGAGAATAAGAGAAGGAGAGAAGAATATTTTTAAGCTCGCAAAAATAAGAGAAAAGAAAAGTAGGGACTTAGATCATATTAAATGTATCAAGGATAACGAGGAAAATGTTCTGGTGAATGACAACGATATTAAAGAAAGGTAGAAGAAATATTTTAGCAAATTTTTAAATGAAGAACATATAAGAGATACAAGAACTAGCGAGGATTCTTCATTACCAAAGCATACTTTTCTTCGCAGAATTAAAAATGTGGAAGTAAAGAAAGTATTGAAGCGAATGAAGACAGGGAAGGCTACAGGTCCAGATGATATTTCGATAGAGGTATGGAAATGCTTAAGAGAAGTTGGGATGAGTTGGTTATGTAGACTATTCAATAAGACACTTATGACAAAGAAAATATCAAATGAATAGAGAAAAAACGTTGTAGTACTTATATATAAGAATAAGGGATTAAACTTATGAATCATACTATGAAGTTATGGGGGAGAATAATGGAACAAAGACTTAGATAAAAGATTAAGATCGTTGAAAATCAATATGGTTTTATGTCAGGAAGGTCAGCTATGCAAGCTATCTTTTCACTTAGGCAATTAATGGAAAAATATCGACCAAAGAGAAAAAATCTATACATTGTCTTTATCGATTTAGAAAAAGCCTATGATAGGATACCGAGGGATTTAATTTGGTGGGTTTTGAAGAAAAGAAATGTCCCCAGAGATTACATTAAAATTTTTAAGGATATGTATGAAGGAGCATTAACAAATGTGGGAACCACATGTGGAGAAACAGGTGGATTCCCCGTAACTATAGGTTTGCATCAGGGATCACCCTTAAGCCCTTATTTTTTTGCATTAATTATGGATGAGTTAACTGCGCATATTTAAGAAGTACCATGGTATATATTGTTTGTAGATGATATAGTCCCAATGGATAAATCAAAAGATGGTGTAAATGCAAAACTCGAGAGATAGCGAGGGGCATTAAAATCAAGAGGCTTTAAAATAAGTCGTACAAAGACAGAATATATGGATTACAACTTCGGTGAACATATACAAAGTGTTGAAACCATTGTCAAAATTGAAACCCATGAGATATCTCGTAGAAATTCTTTTCGGTATCTGGCTCGATGATTAATAAGGATAGGGAGATTGACGAAGATGTGGAACATACGATAAGAGCTGGATGGCTGAAGTAAAGACTATCTTCTAGAGTGCTTTGTAACAAACGAATGCCAACAAAATTGAAGGGCAAATTTTTACAGGATAGTGATTAGACCAGCTATGACATATGGAGCAGCATGGTGGCCAATTAAGAAGATGTATATACATAAGATGGATGTGGCGAAAATAAAAATTCTTAGGTGGATATGTGATAAAACTAGGAAAGATAAAATTAGAAATAAACTTTCGAGAGTATTTAAGGGCAGCACCAATAGGGGATAAGCTTAGAGAAACCTGTGTAAGATGGTTTGAGCATGTTAAGCGTAGGCTTGTAATGGCACCGGTGAGAAAAAATTTAGCTATACAGGTGGATGGCCCATCAAGAGGTAGGCGTAGGCCAAAGAAAACATGGATGTGGGTCACTGAATCAGATTTGAAAAAGTTTAACTTATCTAAGGATTTAACTCAAAATAGAACAGAATCGAAAAACAGAATTCATGTAGCTAACTCCAACATGGTTGGGATAAGGCTTTGATGATGATAATGAACCTCTTGGCATGACTAGGAAACTGAAATCAATCTCCTCAACCAAGTAGAAAGGAAATGTTAGCATGGCTTCTTCAAATATTTGACTTCAGCATTGATTTGTAATTTGACCGTTAGATGCATCAGTTGCTGGCTTTGACAGAGTAGATCACAATCTTCTATTGGCAATAGTTTATCCCCAAAGATGAAATCAATGTGAGGGACATCAATGAGTTGCACAACTTTTTCAGCACTGGCCTTTTCTTCGATGGAGACAAGCTTTTTTGAATGTTGAACTACATTAATATCCATTTGATTCTCAGGGTGATTGCTAACCATATCCAAGTCTTCAACTTTATTAGTTGATGGCATTCGTTGATCAACATTGTCCAAAGGATGAGGCCCAAGTTCATTTTCTTCCGATTTATCTGAAGGAGAATTGTTTGAAGGAGTGTTGTATGCTACTTCTCTTGAATTGATGGAATCATTTATTTCCTGTTTTTGCTCCTCAACATCACCCTCGACGTTCTCCACATGCAGTTCGACAAAATTGGCTTTTATAGTTTGTAGAGATTTTTCCTCTTGCAACTTAGCTTCTCAGAGGCGATAGCATTTTATCAAACGTTCAACACGAATCGCTTCCCAAAATGATTCATACATATCTTTACTCTCCTTTTTCATATTTTTTTGTATGCTTGGTCTCAAATCACTATCATGTAGTCCACATAATTCTCGTAGCCTTGAAAATTCATCTGTGTATTAAAAAACTGATAGGTTCTTGCCTTGTCTCGAATTAACTAATTGATCAAAATAGGCTTTATTATCAACATACCATTATCCATACATAATTGAATATGTCATTCGAAGCAGATTATGGTGAAATTGCAATAATATCTCTTTTTCTGAGTTCATATGGAAGACTTCTAAAATAATGCCCCTTTTTTTTCTCAAAAGTTGATTAACCTAATGTGTCTCCGATTAGAGTTCGCAGGTGAAAATGGATCACCAATCAAAGTCCAGATGGAAGAGATCTTGCCATTTGAAAAGAGATAGTTGAAATTGAATTGATTGCGAGCCCTTGATTGATCAAATCTACCTCAATACCTACACTACGGTATAGATCTTGTCACCACAGTCAACCTGACCCATTACCTAGCATGACCTACACCAGAACCCAATTGCAATTTTGTAGTTTGGGTTGGACTGTAGATCGGGTCAGGTCAGAGCAGATCTTCACCTAAACTAGGCCCAAAACCTTTTTTGGTTGTCTCGATCTTCATGACGAGAAAAGAGGAAAAGACTTAAACCCTATGCATCTCTTTTGTATCGAAAGGGAAAGAAGAGACGGGGACGACGACAATGTAGGCGGAATAGATTAGAGCTGCAGGGCGAGCAAGGTAGAAAATGAAGATAGAGGGGTAAATTGGGCTCTCACCAAACTCCAATCCAGGACTCGTTAAAGATTTAAAGGAGAGCTCGAAGAAACTTGGGAAAGATCCCAAAACTAGTAATTAATCATCAAATCTTAACTAAGCCAAAGAGGCATTACAATGCTTAAATAGAAAAAAGAAACCTAGGACTAATCTGGATCCTCCAATCAAGTTGATGGCCACAATTAAAACATCTTATTAAAACAATTTAGAGAAAAAAATTAAAAAATAAAATAGAATAGGTGGACTAGTTCCAAAGGCCGGTCAACCCATAGGGACCATCGGTCTGTCCATCATTAGGTTTGCAAGCCTAAAAAGGAAGGCGGCCTTGGAATAATACCTATAAAATTCGTGAATATAGCTCTTATGGGGGAAGTGGTTGTGGCGGTTGGGAGAGGAGAGTGATGGTTTGTGGAAGCAAATTTTGATGGCCAACTATGGGATCCTTGGAGAGGGCTAAGACCCTCAGCATGCCAATCCTTGTCAGTCCAGTCAGTCCAGTGTATGAAAAGGTATCTGCTTTGTTAGAGATTGTTTTTACTTGTGTGGCTCGAGTGAGAAGATCCATTTTTTGCTTGATACTTGGGTGGGCAAAACTCCTCTAGCTTCGCAGTTTTCGAACCTCTTCCGCTGTGCCTTTGATCAATTTGTGTTGGTTACTAGTTACGTTTCCAAAATTGGCAATCAGTTTGTTTGGGGTCCTAACTTTAGAAGAAACCTTATGGAAATTGGGGAATCTGCTTTAGCTTCTTTGCTATCATCCTGCATAAGGTTTATGTCCCGGTTTCTCAAGTAGATCAAAGGTTGTGGGAAGGGTCAATTGACAGTAACTTCATTGTGGCTTCGTTTTTCCACTCTTTAGAAGGTGTCCATCATGTGGAATTCTCCTCTGGTTGTATTTGGAAAATCAAGGCTCCTCCTGGAGCCATTGCTTTTACTTGGTTAGCTCTTATCGGGTTCCATCCTCGCGATGGATAATCTAAGAAAGCACAAAATGATTTTTGTGAATGGTTGCCCTTTTATGTCTTAGGGAGGCTGAATTGGTTAATCATTTCTTCGTTTCTTGTCCTTTTGCAAACTTGTGTGGACTTTTATTATTGGTTGGTTTGATTGTTGTTGGGACTTGCCCAACTCTTTAGCCGCCTTGTGTCAAGCATGCAGCATGGGGGTTGGATCTGTCGGGGGGAAGGTTTTGTGGACAATTTTCCTCCTCGTGACCATTTGGTTGATTTGGAAGGAGAGAAATTTGAGGTGCTTTGTTGGGGTGTCATCTTCCAAAGATTTCATCCTTCATAAAATTAAAGTTAAAGTGGCTTCTTAGGTTTCTAATCTTCCAGCTTTTAAAGGCATATCGATTGATTCTACAATGTGCAGTTGAAAAGAGGTGGCATTTTTCTCATTCGTTTCGTGCTTCTGTTATACACAGGTGGTCTCCCCGTCCGTTGAGTTTTCTCAAACTTAACTTTGATGGGAGTGTTGTTGGAAATTTGAGCCTTTCTGGTATTGGCAGCATCATTAGAGACTCTTCAGCTGGGATTGCTCTTTCTTTCTCTAGTCCTTCTGGCCTCTGTTCGGTGAATGACACATAAATGTTTGCTTTGAGAAATGCATCTCCAACAAGTTGACAGGCTTAATCTATCTAACATTATTGCGGAAGGACATTCCCTTTGTCTATAAGCTAGGCTTTGGGTTCAGCAAAGCCACCTTGGCGTTTGGCGGATTTTATGGAGGTGATTATAGATTTAGCCTCGAAGCTCATGTCTCTTTCTCGCATGTGAAGAGATCTGCAAATGAGATGGTTGACGCTCTTGCTAAGGAGGGTGTTGGAAGATCGGACTATTTTGTCATCATCACTCACTGATAGTGTCTCTCCTTGTTTGGGTTTTCTGTATTCTTTCTTTGCTTTTTTAATGGTTTTTATTGCTTTGTTTGTCAATATGTCATTTGTCCTACTTAGCTTTAATAAAAATTAAGTCAGCATTAAAAAAACTGTGGAAAACCAACATTTGGAAATTTTATATCCCTAAGAATTCAGGCCATCTAACATCCTCATTCTTAAGGATTCTTTCCCCCACCACAAGCACTTGGAAAACCTCAATCTCTTTCCATCTCTCAGGTAACCGATATAGGACTCTCACTCCCTCCCGATCAGTTCCCCCCTCCTCCCCTGCGTCTTTTATCCCTTTCCCTTTCCCCTTCTTTCTCTTCTCTCCCACTCTCCCTTTCTCTCAATCGTTCTCTCGTATGTCTTTTTCCCCTTCTACTTTGTTTGGCTTGTTTTATAGTATCAAAACCCATTTGATAAAAACTGTAAAATGGTTGTTAGAGGCATGATTTGGATTACGGTGCGGTTTGGTTGTTTTGGATGCTTTCGAACCATGCAACTGACAAGTTGCTGGTTGTCTTTTAAGTCTGTCAGAAAGTAATCAGTTCGATGAATTTTAATTGGCTGTTTGGATGTTGTGGAAGAAAGGGCCTGTTAGAAAGATCATACATGATTGGGCCATAACTATTTTCAAAACCACCCACAGCCCCAGTCGAGCAAATCAAGCAGTATAGCCCATTATTGCAAATGACACTCTCATTACCAACCCTCCATCCTGTCAAACCTCTATTACAAAGGTGACCCATGAACACTACTACGTTTCAGAATCATAGACATGGATGGAAAGATCCCATTGAATTTGGTCATAAAACAATTGATTAGATTTCACTACAGCAACAGTATATCTGCATGATTTGGGTCTTCAGATAAAGCGAGGGCACTATAATCAGAAATCCCCGTAAGTGGTGGCTCCCTGAGCCTCTTGGACTTCTTTGTGATGGGAAATATGGCTTCTTTTATCATTATCCATAAAGCAAACCAGCCTATATGAAGAAGCAATAAACCAGGATGATGTTCTGAAACAAGGTGGGCTGTCTATTTTCCATGAATTTTGGTGTTCTGCAACACATGTGGAATGAAGAATTCCCTAATCATTCTAGAGTTTCAATCAACTGTGGAATGTAAGGAATCCTCAGCTAATCCAAATCCTCGGTGAGGAAAGCCCTGTTACAAGGGCAATGAGGATTATTCAAGACAATGGATACCTGACCTGTAAATAAGCGCTGTTAAGGTTGTTTTGAGATTGAAGATTGATGTCCACAAGGCAGAACTAATAGGGGTAAAACTTAAAAGTCAGCACGTATCATGGCATGCAAAGCATAGAATATCCCATCTACCGATCTAGGTAATCTAGCTATATGAATTTTGTTTCTCCATCCCGATCTATTCAAGCAACAATCCTCATACGAGTTGAACATCTTCATAACTATTTTTATTACCTCTATCTACATCCTCTTCGGCCAACCCCTTCCCTTTGATGGGTTATCAACCCGCTAACCAAACTTTTCCTTACTAGCACCTTTTGTTGGCATTCATTGCACATGCCCAAACCATCTCAAACGTGGATTTCTCTAATTTTATCCCCTATTGATGCTTACCCTAAATGATCTCAAAAGCACTCATTTCTAATTTTATCCTTCCTACTTTTACCATGCATCCACCTAAACATTCTCATCTCTATTACATCCATTTTGTGCATATGTTGTTTCTGAATTGGCTAACATTATGCTCCATAGGTCATACCTAGTGTAATAGTTGTCCTATAAAATTTCTCCTTCTATTTTGTTGGCATATGCCAATCACAAAGCACTCTCGAAGCATGTCTCAACTTCAACCATCTCACGTTTATCCTATGTTCACTGTCGTCATCAATTTCTCCACCCTTACTAATTATTGAGCCAAGCTAACGACTTCAATTATTAAAAGAATTAGAAGGGCCCAAAGAGAGTTCCTCAGGCTTAGCATAGAGAACTCGTTCAATGGGAACTAGTTTGCAAGCCCCATGATCTAAAGGGTTTAAGGATTTATCTCTAGATAATATAATTGAAACTCTACTCAGCAAATAACTATGGGGACTTGGTGATGATGACTTGGATGCCTATGGAAGAGACTCCTTGGCACTAGATATAAAGTAGCGGAGAACAGAATAAGAATCAACTTTGCGATCTGAAAAGGATTTATGAAGCCCTAAAAGGCTTTCTGTCAAAGGATCCTGTTTAGGTTAGGAAATGGTAATAGCATTTACTTTTGCACTAACAATGGTTGAGAACTTGGGATATAAGCCCCTCACAAAAAATGCTTTCAAACTTGTCTCCAAGGTTGGAGACAACTTTGAAAGCATTTGGAATCTGCCTGGAGACAATAGAAGGGCCTAGACTTTGAGATTGTTAATCACATTTCTTTTGCTGCCATTGGTAGAGAGGAAATTTGATTTAAGTGCTTGAGCCTCTTCAAGTGCAGCCAAAAGCCAAAAGTTATTTCTTCAATTGGGAGGAGCTTGGAAAGTATTGATGGTAGGTATGATGATAAATCTTGTCACTTTGTTCTCTCTTGGTTGCTTCTGGTGGAACCCAAATCTCGATGCTAGCAAGTAATCCAGGCCCAGCAAGGATTGAAAATTGGATTTGGAGACCTAATATGTAAAGAAGCAGATGATTCTAATAACCCTAAACACAAAATTAAAAAAGAAGAGAGAGAGAGAGAGAGAGAGAGAGAAATGAAAAAGAAGAAGAAGAAGAAGAAGAAGCAGGGGGAAAGAGAAATTAGACTGACCCAGGGATCTTATCAACTTCGAATTCGACTCCCTCGCGTGCGAGGACGAACATCTCGTTGTCGAAAGGAACGGGCATCCCGTTCGCAAATAGCTGTGGGTTCAGAGCCATAAGCAGCCGATCCGATCTTCTTCTTCTTCTCCTTCTTCTTTTCCTCCTTTTTCTGAGCTCGATCGATCTTTCTATCTATCCTTTTATCGATGCTCTTCGGAGATAGGGAACGAGAGAAAAAATTGTAAAACCGACCCGAAGATAAGAGAGAAAGAGAGGAGGTCGTGGCAGGTTCCAGACAGACACGTACGTATAAACTTTTTATTCCTGTTTCTTTATTAAGCAAACACGCAACAGCGGGGTACTGCATTCAATGCCGCGTCTTTGTAACCAACGTCCCAATGCCCAACACCACATCCAACCATCAGAGCGAAATCAAATTGAATCTCCAATTCTTATATGTGAAAGCCACTGATCCCAATTGTGAAATTAGTACTGGATTGCAGCCAATTGATTTTGACCATCTCTATATTATTCTGACCATTCTATTAAGCGACAAAACGCATTTGCAAGACAATAATTTGAAAGTCACGTTTATTGATAGCTATTAACTCCATTTAGTTGATGTACAAAAATACATAGTAAAAAAAAATCTCGCAGTGTCAAACGCTCCTAGGCTAGGCTAGGCTGGGGTGGGGTATATCATGGGCTATTGAAATAAAAAATGAAACAAAAGAAAGGAATTCTAGCAACACTCCACTCCAAAAGAACCACAACAAATAGATTAAATGGCTATGATCTTTCACTCTTCGAGCACCTACTATGGGGGCAATTACATAAAAAAAAAAAAAAACTTCAATCTTTTAATTGTGGGCCAAATCAAAATTATAATTTTTGGCCTAAGCATTGGATAATTCATTGAAAGAAGTAAAGCCATTGTAGGTAGCTATAAATGCTTTATTTATTTACATGGGAATCAATCCACAACCAAACACACACACACACACACATCACTTAAGCATGTGAAGATCTATTACTCTTTACTGGAGGCAAGAACCAAAAAAAGTCAAATCCATTAAAAAAATAAAATACTAAATCACACTGAAGAAAGTGTATGATCTTACAAGAACAATACAAAAGTTCGTGAAGTGAAAAGAAGAACAAGCAATATATAATCAAAGAAAGAACTATGAGAAATTCTTAGGAATGCCCCCTTGCTTTCTTTCTGTCCTCCAATGAGAGACAGGTCCTGTGGAGACTTTTTCTCCTTTTTTTAAATAATATTAATTGCTTCTCCACAGTATAAAATTTTCCTAATCTCCTTGCTTTTTTACTTTTGAAAATGCCCGGGCACTAGCTAGCATTCCTCAACAACTATTAAGTTATCTTAGCTATAGGTAGAAGTTAGCAATTTCTTTCTAAAAAGTTGGTAGTATATTTGTAATAGCAAAGAGAGTATATCACTACAAAATAAAAAAAATATATGGGAGAATCTTAAGAAGTATTATTTATTTATCTATTTATATAATAGTTAATGTCTTGCACATTTCCAATATTTTGACTTGTGCTTAATGTCTAGGTTCCACAAGGACCCAATTAGTAAATGGCGTATAATATTAATGAAACACCAAGGGCCGAAGAAATACCTAGCACTGGACTATAAGAAAATGATATTGTATTTCACGAAGATGGAATCCCCATCCTTATCATCAATTGTTGAGTTAAACTTCCAACAGCATACTACTGTAATTTACAAAAAAATACCAACCATTGTAATAATCAATATATATAACACTCAAGCTGATATAATGGAATTTATTAGAACTTAAAAACCCAATTCCAAGTTCAATGAATTGATTCACTGATTAAGAGATAGTAAAATAAAATATAATGAGGCCATGATCTTATCACATCAATGGATTTGTTGATAATGGGTTCCTCGTATATAGAATATGCTTATTGAACCTTATTTGAGTCTCCTATAAATTTACTATTGCACAACCAATATAGTAGGATCTAGTATCTTTTAGGCAATCTCCTACATAAAAATGGTTGTAACATCTTAGTTGTAACAGCCAATATTCTTGTCTCACCATATTCAGCATCAAAGTATTACGGTATTGTGCAACTACATGAGTGGGTCCTAACATTGAGTTGACAAAGGCTATGGCATTGTGGTCTTTTTTTTTTCTTTAATCAAAGGCATTTGGTGGGCATCTTACAAAACTAAGCCATCGTCCTCTCCCTTACGCTTGTGATTTCTAGTTTTAAACTCAAGAAAGTTATAGGGTCCTGAAAATTAGGTAGTTCCATATCTGACTATTTTTGTAAATGATATGCCCATGGTTTTTATGCCCTCTACTCGATGAGACTTACCAGGGAGGGCAAGTGCTAACAACTAAATAAATATGAATAATCCAATTTCCAAGCAAGGATATTAAACAAATGTGTACATATTTTTTGCAGAGGATTTTGATTACATGTGAATTGATATGGGCCGGGGATTAGTGCTATGACCAAACACAGTCATATGCTGCCCGACCTCATCGAGTATGATTGCTATACACAAGGAAAGAATATAAATTTGACAAAGTTGACCAAAGGTGCCTTTACTGGCCATGCCAAAACAATGATTAAGACATGGATCCTGTTTGTATACTATTTTTATCAATCATAAATTGAAATTGCCCAATTCATTCCATCGAACTCAAAAACCATGCCCAACCATTATAGCATTTTTTAATATTATATTTAAAAAAAATTGACCAAGGGGATAAAAGACTAATTGGTGATGTCAAACTCAATAAAAACCATATTGATTTTTTGCCCCTTGTATGTCTTGCAATATAACATATAAAAAAGCATGCCTCAGAAGAAAATCATAGATGCTCAGGTTAAAAAAAAAACTGAATATTGTAAAAACCAAACAAAGAATTAAAAGAATACAAAAAACCACTACGTGAAGAACATGTTCCAGAGAAAGTTTTGTTGTCATATAGCATCCACATCTATCACTCACCCATAATATGTTGGGTTTGCATGTGTGTCTGCGTCTGTAATACTTACATAGTGTTTTTTGGTTTGGAAATTAGATAATTAGTGTGCCTGTATCTCTATCCTTTTGTATATATGTATATATATATATATTTCTCTAGCAATGAATCCTCTTTATTAAAATTCAATAGAAAAAGATTGTGGAAGAAAAAAATTAGAGGCAGAATACTTATTTCTAGCAACAGTTATATCCCACGAAATAGGTTGAATATAATTAACAAATGGAAATAATAAAATAACCTAAATTAAATTCAACATAATCGAATAACACCTAAACAGAGATTATACATCTAAAACCATCTCATTTTTATTTTTCAGTAAAATAAAACTATATTGTTTATATTGAGAAGTAACAAAACACTTACAAAAAGTAGTATTAACGTAAATAAGGAAGCCGGTCATAATAAAATGACAAAAATCCACAACTTTCTTGAATCCTAAAAACCCCATTAAAAGTAACAAAAATCTGATGAATTATCCTAATATTGAGTTTCTTGCAGTGATGTGCCCAAAAATGCTAAATACTTGCAAAATGCCTTCAAAATGTCAAAATGCTTTGAAATATAACCTTCTTTTGCAAAGAATTGCAAAGTGCAGAGAAAGAAAGGACGATGGATAGAGAGTTGAAGGAGAGATAGTCGATTGGCATTAAGGAGAGGTTGCATATAAATGGAAGATAAAGGTAGTTGAAGCGATTCCTCCACGTGCCTCGATGATCTTCATTTTCAATTGGAAATCTTGTTGCATTCACAGAGAGGTAGATGGGGCCCTAGCTGATGTCAAAGATTGAAGTGGGCATTTGGGATGATCTCTCAAAGCCCTCTAAAATTATCGAGTTGCAAAGAGAAAGAGAAGCCAAAGAACTGAAGATCAAGAGAGATGCAGAGGTTTTGGAGTTAATAAGGAAGGAGATGAAGAGGAGACAAAGAGAATAGGGAGACTAAGGGTTGTTTGTTGAAACAGTTATCATAAGAGGGTAGTTTGAAGAGAACGAAATTGTTCCTTTAATGGGCAATGAGTCATTAGTGAACGTGATCCTTTTTTAAATTTGTGGCCAGTGTTAGGCCCAATGCACGGAGTGTAATAATAAAGTTCCAATAATCAGACTATGAATGCATCCATAATTTTCTTTTAGCTTTCCAAAGTCTTTTGAGTCATAAGCAGAGATTGGTCGGTCCAAGGCAAAATCCATCCTACATAAATGATATAACAACAACTTTATCGTCTTAGGATTGTCACAAGAATGATGTAAATGATATAATATACATGTCACAGGGTGGATGCCTACATACGAACCCACATGAGATAAAGAGCTTTCATAGGTTAAGAGTTCTATTATAACATGTTACTTGGAAAAAAAAGTCTTCTTATTCTATAAATAAAACACTCCTCTCCCTGTTATGTATATACATCTCTTAATAAGAAAATATCTCTCTTCCTCTACTCCTCTTTCTTATTGTGTTTAAAATTATAATATGCTATCAGCATGAGACTCTCTTCTTTTTCTTTAGTTCTAGTTGAAAAAAATAAAAAAAAAGGGGCACGAGCGGTGCCACACCGACCCCAGCTAGTGCTGCAGGCATATCATAATTCAACCTTTAAAACTTCAAATCGCGATGTTTTGGTTATCCGGAGTCCGATCGATGATTTGTTTGCATCTATGAAAACCTCTCAAGCATATCTACACATTGGCGACAATAGGAGGACTATTCAATGATTAAGTATATTTTCCTTATTTTATGATTTTTTATTAGTTTGATAATTATCTACATGCATTTATCTTTATTCTTTTGTGATTTGCAAGTATTTATAATTTTAATTTGAGTGATGAATGATTTATTTTCTCTTATCAAAGGGAGATCATGATAAAATTGCAAATCGTGAATTATAAATGGAATCAGAAGTTCTATATAAGTAATTAGAACTCGAAGTTCCATACGATATTTAGAACTAAAAGTTCTATATCGAAAATAACTCAGACTTGAAGTTCCATATGTTATTTTAATCTAGAACTAGACGTTCAAATCTGGACCCGAAGATCCGTAAGTTATTCTAATATGGAACTAGAAGTTCTAAAAATTTGGAGTATGAACTCGATGATTCATATTCATAATCAAACCTTAAGCTTTGATTTTTAAATATCCAAAGTAATATCAATCAATATAAGACCATAAAATCAAGTTTGAAGTCTTGACGGAACCAAAAATTCTGATACAAACCTAAAGCTTTGACAAGAACCAGAAGTTCTGATTCAAGCCTGAAGCCTTGACAGAACTAGAAATTCTAATTCATGCCTGAAGCTTTGATAGAACCAAAAGTTCTGATTCATAAGTTAAGAACCTTAAGTTTTAACTCAAACCTAAAGTATTGACAAAACCTAAAGTTCTGATTTTTAAGTTGAGAACATGACGTTCTAACTTCAATTGGCCAATTCTTCATCACATTTATTCTCGATCATCTTCAATTGGATGTTAAGAGTCTGAAGTTGTACCTTTTATTTTTGTTTCTCTCCGCACTTTTAATTTTATATATTTTATTACATTGCACTGCATGCTTGACATAATTACTTTGATAAAGTTACGACTATATGCTTATATGAAACTTTAGTTTTTATGAATTTATTACTAGAAGCAATAGTTGCATATAGTAAAACAGGAAGTTCTATATCAAATATATAATCTGTACTCAAAGTTCCTTGAATTATGGACCGATAGTCTTAAGATTTTTTAAACTTTTATATGAACCTATAGATTCATATTCATAATTAAACCTAAAGTTTTGATATTAAGACCCAAATTAAAATCGAAAAAGCTTGGTAAGGCCATCAAAGAAAGAAGTAAGTTGTCCTTGGAGGATATAGCATAAGCCCTCATTTTTCTACGCCATTATATCCCTAAATAACATATATGATCACTAGAAAATAGCCATACCACGTAACGCTTAAAATAAATGCCAAACTAATAAAAAGGAATAGAAGCATAAAGTACAGGAAACACAATCCCTCTAAAAGAAGTGGAAATAAAAATTCCTCCAGAAGAGGTAGATATAATAATTCCTTTAAAAGAGATAGACATAATAATTCCTCCAACAGAGATGAAAATAACCAACCCAGTAAAGGTGGTCAATGAGGCATTTGATTATAAATTATGAGGACCACTAAGCATGGTTTATAAGACCTACAACTACTATTATGATCTTAGCAAACTTATTTTGAGTCTAGTTTTTAGATATTTCGTTGGATGTTGGGACTTATTCTTATATCCCCCATATCTTATGTCTAGATATTATATTTGGATTGAATGGTTTATTTACTTTTCAATTGAATTCTTTCTATGGAATTGAATAGTTGAATTATTTCTTATTACCTTTTCAATGTATAGATCATGAAATGTAGTGAAAATGAAGAAAATCTCTATTTAGTAGACAATGCCGCAATACATGCTACATTTAAAAAATTAGGAGTTTTTCTTGGAGTTGACATCTAATTTGAACAAATTATTCATCATAGTTGGACCTGCGCAAATAATTGAAGGCTTTGGAATAGCCCACATAATATTACCAAATGGTACTCACCTATTCATTAAAGATGCATTATTTTCAAGAAGTTCTCGAAGAAACTTGCTTAGCTTCAAAGACATCAGGATGAATGTGTACCACATTAAAACTATCAGTGGAGGTAACAAAGAATATTTTTGCATCATTACTAGTATTAATGGCCAAAAACTAATACCAGAAAAACAAAGAGTATTAATAGCTAGAAACTGATACCAGAAAAACTAAGTGCATTATCCTCTAGGCTATACTACACAACAATTTCTAATGTTGAGTCTCATTCTATTATAAGCAACACGATAAAATCAAGCCCAAAGCTTAGACCAAACTTAAAGCTTAGTTATCTTAAGGCCTTAATTCTTTCGATAATAGAATAGGGCATCCTTGGATAACTAAGTTGAGGAAAATAATAGATAATTCTTATTGGCACCCCTTAGCAAACCATTAGTTGACTATACCTAGTGGGAACTTATGTATCTCATGGTTACGAGGCAACTTGATCACCAAACTTTCTTTCCTTAAAAATTGCTTCAAAATCACCATCTTTCCTATAGAGGAAACAAGGTGTTATTTATGGCCCCATTAATCCCCCTAGTGAACTTTTTATATATTTCATGGTCTTAATTGATGCTTCACCCATTGGTCTGATGTTTGCCTGCTTTCCACTAGAAATATAGCCTCTGCTTACCTATTAGCATAAATTATTAAACTTAGGGCACACTTCTCTGAACATTCTATGAAGTCTATACGACTTGATAATGCAGGTGAATTTACATCTCAAATTTTTTATGACTATTGTTCATCAACAAGAATTGATATTGAACATCTCGTTCCCTATGTTCACACCCCAAATGGATTAATTAATTCCTTGATCAAACAAATTCAACTCATTTCAAGGTTTTTACTGATGCAATCCAAATTACCAATTAGTGTATGGGGACTTGGTGTATTGTATGCATCAATGCTTATTAGCTTCCGACCCATAGCCTATCATCAATATTCCCTTTGCACAATTTGTGACTGGTAATCAACAAAATATATCACATTTACGCAAGTTTGGTTGTGCAATTCAAGTCCCTATTCCACCTCTTCGATGCACTAAGATGGTCCCATAACGAAGGTTTGGAATCTATGTTGGTTATGACTCACCCTCAATTATTCAATATCTAGAACCAATGACGAGAGATGTGTTTAACGCCTATTTTGCATATTGTCATTTTGATGAGACAGCCTTCTTGTAGTTAGGGAGAGATAAGAGAGTTCTTAAAAAATGAAGAGAATTAACATGAAATATTCCTATTCTCTCTCATCTAGATCCACGTACTTCACAATGTGAGAATGAAGTGTGAAGACTAGTGCACTTATAAGAAATTGTAAATAAATTACCTAATGCTTTTAATACTGTAATAAAAGTAACTAAGTCACATGTGCTAGCTATGAATGCATTTGTTATAATTAATATCCCTATAGACAAAATCCAAATATGGTAGCAAATGAATATGTTACATGCTAGAAGCATGGCAGACCTATAGGTTCCAAGGATTTATCTCTCCGAAAGAGGGGAAATGAGCAATATCCTAAGCATACTCCAGAAGAGGTGCAATCCCGAAAAGGTTATAAAAAACCGTACACTCCTAAAAAGATACGCCATTTCTCTCAAGAAAAGGTTGTGACAAATTCCACTTTCTATAAATTTTACGAAGAAATTAATGTCCTGGAAGAGACATGAATCTCAGAAGAGTCTCTGAAAACTCCAAAAGGGATTGTGGATGCCCCTAAAGAGACAATGGTATCCAATAATGAAGAGATCTCTATACTTTATACTGATTCAAAAAAGATGAAACAAAACAGAAATAGTCATCAATGACATATTTGCATCTGCAGCAGCTACACATATATCAAAGGAAAATGATGATTGGGATACAGAACCACATACAATAAATGAATATCGACAAAAGATAGATTGGTTAAAATGGAAAGATGCCATGAAGGCATAATTAGAGTTTCTCAATAACAGTGGTGTATTGGGGCCTATAGTACAACCCACAAGGTGTTAACCTTGTAGGTTACAAATGAGTATTTGTAAGAAAAATAAATGAAATTATTAGATACAAGGCATGACTTATCGCACAAGGTTTACTGTATAAACCTGGGATTGATTATGAAGAAACATAATCTCCTATTGTAAACACAACTACATTTAGATATTTGATAAGTTTACCAGTTTCTGAAATTTAGATATAAAACTCACGGATGATGTAATTGCTTACCTGTATGGGGATTTGGACACAAATATATATATTATATGAAAATCCCAAAAGGATTTACTTTGCAGAAGCAAAGTCAAAGAGTACGTACTTAATCCAATTGAGACGATCATTGTACTACTTGAAACAATCCGAAAGAATATGGTATAATCATCTTAGTAAATGGTTGTCTAAAGAAAGGTACGAAAACAATCCCATTTACTTATGTATCTTTATAAAGAAATCCTTAAAAGGGATTTGCAATAGTAGCAATTTATGTAGATGAAATAAACTTAATTGGGACTCCAGAAGAGTTCGAGAAAAATGTTGACTATTTAAAAAGAGAATTTCAAATAAAATATCTTGGGAAAACAATAATTTATCTTGGCCAGCAAATGAAGAGAAATCCTAGTGGATATTAGTCCATTAGTCTAATTATATCAAGAAGGTTTTGAAATGTTTTGGTATGGACAAGGTACATCCACTAAGTACCCCATGGTCATCTAGTTGTTAGATATAAAGAAATGTTGGAAGTAGGTGGGTCTCGTTGATAGATTTTCAAAACTTTTGTTCCACTTGACACAGGGATCAACTATACATAAAACCAAAACCCAATCCAGGATGCGTTACCCTCAATCTCGTGACCATGTACAGTAAAAATTCTACCAGCACTAAACATCCAAAATAATCTACGACATGCAAGAAGTAGATCATACCTTTGGAGATCCGCAGTGCTCTAATGGATTTCTTCAACACCTCTTAGCCTTCCACGCTATGACCCCCGAATAGGATTTCTTTTCTCAAGAAGAATGGTGGAATATTCAGGAGAAAATCCCAACTCGAAACTCCAAGGAACTAGAAGAAAGGAGAAGAGAATAACTCGTGCAACTCTTGCACGAAAGGGTTTTGGGCGTAAGGGAGAGTCTTATTGGACGTCCAAGAGATTTTATAAACTTCCAAAACTCTCCCTTGTCTAATTGAAATAGAAGTCTTACTTCCAAAGCAATTAGCAGCTTTCTCTTTTCCAAACTCTTATTTCTAGAGTCCAAGTCGGATTAGTGTTTTCCAATATCTTGGGCTAGCGTGGGGACCACTAGGGATTCCTTAGAAAGCTGGCTCCAACTAGAACACCGCGACCCCACATCTCATGTGCAATCCGGGCCCACAGTTAATTGCAAATAACACCACTATATAAATGCAATTGCACTCCAGTCTTAGGAATAAATTATAATGAAGACCCTAAACTTCCCAATTACCACAAGTAGGCCCCTCTATCAATATCCGTGGATCAATTGGAGTAAATCAATCTCTTCCAATCTAAGTTCCACATCTTATTATCCTTAAGCCCCAATTAATCACAGTAATCATCAGTACCATCCAATTAACTCTTAATTGAGATGAGTGCGCACTTACTAATGACAAATCCATTAATTGGCACAAGGGGATAATAGAGATAGATTCTATCTTGATCATTCAACGTTCCCATAGTTCTACTACCACATACCCAAGACACCGAGGTGTTAACCTATAGTCGGCTTCACTCATTGGTGACTCAAAGAAAATGAATAGATAGAAACTTGAATTCGTCAATGTCTCAGGATTGAGAGCCTATTGTTAGGGAATTATGAGAGCATACCTTATTATTGAGACGGAATTCCGTAAGGTGCATCTCATGGTCCTTCAATACATCCAATGTACCAGCACCGTGATCCAGAATCTTACATTTTGATGATCGAGACAAATCACACTATCTCATAGTGATCAAAATACTGC
Organism: Sextonia rubra; assembly: GCA_037013555.1. NCBI lineage: Eukaryota > Viridiplantae > Streptophyta > Magnoliopsida > Laurales > Lauraceae > Sextonia > Sextonia rubra. The sequence continues at coordinate 7,925,763 of JASUAD010000018.1, read as the reverse complement.
AACCTTATCAAATGAGATGCCCAATCTCATTACTGGTTGTGAAGTTATTTTAAGTATAAGATTTGTGACATATATCTCCCGCGTGTGGATCTCATTCATGTACATATATCACATCTAATATACTAATGGGATCCGGTTCAACTCATGAACCATTATGTCATCCGTATTGGTCATGTGCATGAAGTAGTAAAATAACATTCATCTCATGAAAGCAAAGCATGATTTTATTGATAAATAAAGAAATTAATCAATTTATTACATCAACTGATGGATTGAGTCCACAAAATCTAACAAGAAAGATTCATATCATCCTAAGGAGGAAAATGAAGAAGTATTAGGTCTTAAAATACCATACTTAAGTTCTATTGGTGACCTACTGTATTTGGCACAATGTACTAGACTAGATATTTCTTTCTTAGTGAATTTGTTTGCTAGATATAGATTTGCACTAACTCAAATGCACTAGATTGATATCAAACATATCCAATGATATTTGCATGGAACTATCGACTTAGGTCTGTTTTATTCTTATGATTGTGAAGACTCATAGTCTGTAGGTTATGAAAATTCAGGATACCTTTCCGATCCTTATAAGGGTTGATTTCAGACAAGTTATGTATTTCTTTGTGGTAATGCTAACATTTTTTGTAATTTTACTAAATAAACTTTGGTAGCTACTTTTTCTAACCATGATGGAATTTTAACTTTTTATGAAGCTAATCATGAATGTGTATGGCTGAAGTATTTAATTTAGCATATTCATAGTTCTTGTCAATTGTCTCCTAGTACAGATACCCTAAGCATTATCTATGAAGATAATGAAGTATGTATACGACAAATTCAATAAAGTTAAATCAAAGGAAACAAATCGAAGCACATTGCACAAAAATTCTTTTTCATACATGAGCTTCATAAGAACAAAGAGATAGAAGTCCTGCAAGTTCGTTTCAGTAATATCTTAGCTAATCTCTTCACCAAGTCATTGCCAAAATCAACATTCCAAAAGCTTATATATGAGATCCGCATGCATAGAGTTTATCATCAAACAATGTAAAGACTATTGTTATCAGGGGGAGTAACTGATTAAAGAAAGGTAGCTTGAACATGCTACCCAGGACAAATGTGCGCTTTACTCTTGTTTCTTTTCTAGGTTTTATCCCACTCGGTTTTATTAGTAAAAGTTTTAACGAGATAACATTATGCACATCCAACACCTAATTCAATAATCCTAAAGAATGTTGTACTCTCCTTCCTTTGCTTTGGTTTTTCCCATTGAGATTGCCTTTGCAAGGTATTAATGAGGCAACTGTCATTGAATATTGGTCATCCAAAGGGAGTGTTGTAATATAAATATCGTATGGTGGATGCCCACATTAGGACCCACATGAGATAAGAGTTACATATTACTTAGAGAGAAAGTCTTCTCATTCTATAAATAAGGCTCTCCTCATTCTATTATTTATATACATCTCTCATTAATAAAATCTCTCTCTTTCTCCTTTTACTCCTCTCTCTTCTTTTTGTTTAATATTATAACAGTAAATTAATTTAAGTGAAAATTTACATATATGGTTTTTGAGAGAGTTGATTCAGAAATTGACGTTTAATTTGATACAATTGCACTCTTCATTTCAATTTCACTTCTAATTTTCACTTATTTTTTGAAATGAGAATAGTCCCATCTTGAGAAGAAGATAAGTCTCAATCTAAAATTTCAATTTACATCTTTCAGAATTCTTTCTCTCACTGCAAGAATCAACTGTGGGCCCCCACATAATAATAATTAGAACTGTTTAAAATGAAGGCCAATCCCTTTAGTGATATATACTAAAATTTCATTTCAATAGGCGTAGATCCTACAATTCGATTCAGGGTTGCTAGCTATTATATGTTAGCTTACAAATATTTAAGAATCTATCATGAGTTCCACATAATGATAATCATAATAGTTTAAAATGAAAACCCCTCTAATAACATATAGTAAAATTCTCCTTTAATAAATGTCAATCCTATGAATCACTTGAATGCATGATGGAAATGTGATTAGGTGGTGCATTCCTTAGATCTTGTTAAGGAGGGATGATCATGGAGTAGACCAACATAAGTCTTAGATTTTGAAACACTAATTGGCTAGACTTGGATTTAGTGGTAGAGAGCCCGAATTCCAGCCAGGCTCAAATAAGGTACACAATTTTTGTAAAAATTGTAATAAAAAAAATAATTGCTTTAGGTAGTAAGTAAAGACATTGTTTTAATAAAAACATGATCTACCTAAGCTTGGGCTTAACCTTGTTTAGGTGGGCAGGACTTGGTCAAGCACTTATGTCATCTTTTCATTGTTTAATTTAGTTTTGTAAGCCTTTTTATTATAATTTCATTTTATTATTGTATAATTAAGATTTTTAGATTTTTTACTTTTTCTTTCTTTTCTAAAATTGGGATTAGGGTTTTTATTGGATAAAGGGATTTTGAATTTGGAGTTAGAAATTTCTGGATTTCTGATTAGGATATCAATTTGGGGTTAGAGATTATTAGAATTGAGAATATTTTGATTGTGGGTTTACAGATTTCTAGATTTATGATTAGGGATTTCAAATTCAAGGTTATTAATTTCTGAAATAGGGAATAAGGTTTTTTCAATTTTGATTAGGTATCTCAGGTTAGGGTTAGGGATTTCTGAAATTAGGAGTATTTTGACTTTAGAGTCAAGGATCTTTGGAACTCGTATTTGGAATTTCAAATCTAGGGTTAGTTTTTTCTAAGATTGGGAAAAGAATTTCTAAGTTGCTAATGTTGGGTTTATTATAAGAATGATATGATTTAGCACATTTCTTAATTATTTTCTATCTAAAAACCTCATGAAAAGTATAAAATATGTAAAGATTTTTGTATTTTTTTATTGTTATTTTTATTTAAAGAATGAAATTTTTAGCATAGTTTAACATATTTTTCTATCTAAGAATTATTGGAATCTTTAGTTTGTGATTGTTGCTCATGGTTGTTTGCCCAAAAAAAGGTAAAGATTGAGGCGTGCGAAATATATCCTAACTCTTTCCTTCAGATGAATGAGGAAAATACAAGGAAGAGAAAGAGAAATGTCGAACTTTTCAACCTTTTCAATTCTGAGTTAATTTTCGTAGGTTCTATTACATTCTAACCTCGTAAGTGCATGTTGTTTGCATGTATTTTTTTTTATCACAGTGTGTATTGGATGCATTTGAGAAAACATGATAATTTTACATAAAAAGAATATGAAGGAAACCGATCCGAGGTGTATTGGATGCACGCCCTCTTTTTGTGTTTAAATCAATCGAGCAGTCTTCATAACATATGACTCGTTTTCCTTGGATGTAGCCAAGGGGAGTTAAGAGGAAGGGTCTACGATCATGGTTGTCCCCATGGATTGCTTATCGCGTCATACCGGTGGCTTGGCCATGGTTTTTCCCGTATCATTTTCAACTCCTAAGTGAAGGAAATGGAAAAAGTCTCGAAAGACATATCTTCTTCAGAGATTCTTTTGAATCAAGGCACTATCCTTCTGATTATTTTTAGAAGATCAAGTACCTTGTTTTTAAAGTTGAAGCTAGAACTTGAAGAAGTCAAAGCAGCGAAAACTTCTTAAAGAGAATCTGAAGAGTCTTGTACTTCGAGTGTTGGGATTTTGAATGGCTATTCGTTTGGTGTGTTGTGTGTCAGAATAGGCCCTAAGAGGGGTATTTATAGCCTCCAAGAACCTCCTTTGATTATTTGTGGAAGGGAGAAAATCAAGTAAAAAAATTGATTTACAAGGGGATAGTAGATTGTTCATTTGTATGGATGGCTGCCCTCCCAAAGTCAACTTTGTGAGGTGGTAGTCGGATCTTTGTCCTTGGATCATGTCAATCAGCTTAAAATTAGCTTAGAATGGTTTGACTCGATCTAGATCGGCTACTCGATGAGATGTCAAAACTTACAGTGGTCAACTAGTCACCTTCCTCTGTTGGCTATTGCTCTCTTGGCCATTGACTTGTTTAGTCGGCCAGTATACATTCAATAATTGTCTCGTTAGTTGGCCAGTGTATACTTTTCCCACTTTTTTGAAGTATTTTGACTTGTTTTCTTTTCTTGACTTCAAAGTGTCCTTTTAGGTTTCATCCTTGAGCTATTTGTGCTTTATTTTTGCTGAGTTTGATTCATGCTTTAGTCTTGATCCGATTTTTAATCTACTGAATTGTTTTTGGACTTCTTTCAAACTTTTTTGCATGTGAACAAATGTATAATACTCCTATCCTAATTAAGCATGGTTAACGGTTGATTAAGTATGTTATTAGCTAATTAATATCGAATTATTCTAACCTACATAGATTTAGTCTTATGGAGTCTATTAGGTCGAGTTCAGGTCACGGATAGGTATTTTGGGTCACGTTTGACCTTAACAAGGTAGATGAAAACCTTTTTTCATAATTTTCAATGTCATGGTGTTATGACATTCATGATCATATTGATCTCATCATATTAGTCTCGTTGAGGTCGTCACCTTTTTTACTTGACTTGAGCGCATTTGATGTCGTTTGAATTAATTGGACCCTCATATGACTTAAACTAGAAATACATAAAGGAATGTGGACCTTTTTATAAACTTCAGGAATTCTTATATATAAAAGAGGCCAACTGTAGCCATTTGATCTCTTTTCTTCCTGTTACTCTTCTTACTCCAGAACTCTTCTTCCTTCTTCTTGTTATCACCATTTTCCCTCAACAACCGAAGGTCTTGTAGGTTACATGTGTGCCTGGTGATTTCCACTTTCATCTTCATTTCAATCTACATCTCTTGACACTCTTGTAGTGTAGAATCTCTTCTAAATCAATTCCTAAGGTAAGATCTACTACCCAATTTCAAACTTCTTAGGCTAATGGAGTTTGAGGGACTTTTATTCCATTGCATGCCTCATTCTTTCCCTTCCTTCTCCACTCATGGCATTCTAGGACCAGAAGCAGTGGATTCCTCTTCTTTAATTGAGCTAGGAGGAGGAGTAATTGTTGAATACAAAATCTAAGGCAAGTATAAGCTAATTATGGATGAATGCATGTTGATATTTAGTGATTCTTATAAGTTTATTGTAGTCTAAGTTTGGTTTTTCAGCCCTTGAACTTGTTCAATGCATGAATTAGGTTGAATTGGGAATTGGGAATTGATGAATAGTGAATTCTAATTGTGAATTAGAAATGCTAAATGATAGAGTGGAGTAGAGAAATTAGAGTAAAATAGTTTGCTGACATTCACTTAGAATCCCAGTGTTATGGGTTAAATGAAAGAGTTCTGTACTAAAATAGTTTTAGAATTTCTGAAGCTTAGGGCTAAGCCGTAAGTTGTACTACGGCTAGGAATCCAGAGACTACATTACACTACAGCGAGGAATCCTGAGACTTAAAAATTTGTGATACCTTCTACGGCTAAGCAGTATCCAAGCCATGGCTCAACTGTAAGCCAAGTAAGGCTAAGCCGTAGGCTCTTTTATGGCTAAGTTGTGGATGCGAGGAAACAGTGTACAGAGCCACGGCTAAACTGTAAGACCCTTGAAAACTAGGGTTAATTAGGAACTATCACAGGACCTTATAGGACCTTAGTTTCTTAGATCCCTTATCCAAATCATTTGGCCTAATGAAAAATTACTTAAGATGAAGTGTCTTGAGGGCTAAGACTCATTCATGTAACGTTGTCCATTTGTTAAGCACCTCCCCATGGGTGTTGGTTAACGGGTCTCTAATACACTCTTCATCACATAATGTAATATCAAATAGAGATAACTATGTATTAGATAACATAAGACTACATCATCACGCACAGTTAGAAATAATGGATGACTAGATTAGGGTTGGCTTATAAATTACCTTGATTCTACTAATTTGAATTACATAGCATATTGAATTCTTATGGTTACCTTCCATCATTGAAATGCTTATTCTATCATTGGGATGATTATGAGCTGATCATGGTATGAATTGATTTTCGTTTATTGTTTCTTGATATACTGTTTTTGAATTATTCGTATTAAATTGAGTAAGAATGAATTGTACGTCTAATGTATTGTTTACAACGAAATGAATTGCATGAATTACTCAATATCAATTATATGATTTGAAATGGTCTGGCTCTACATAACTTCAGCTTTGTAATACCCGACAGGATTGACTTTGATATGGTAGATTGATATGGTGCCGCTGCAGTATGCCTTTGGAGCTTCTGGACTCCATGAGCGTAGAGACCCAATCATACCTTTGGCTGGGGCATTGGTGTTCTTAATGCAAAGATCTCTAGAGGGAGGATATGGCAGATGTAGTAGCCAAATAGTAATGTATTTCCTTTATTTGATTCACATAGCATGCTTTACTTAATCACAACAGGCCTAGTATACTAACTTGACCTCTATAGATCAATTGTTATTAATTCTTTTAGATACAATGCGTATTACTTTAATTATGCTTATACTTTGTTCAATGGTCTAATTCACACGTTGTCTAATGGTGTTACAGGCTCGGATCCCCATCTTAGTCTTGCGAAGACCGAGCAAAACAGGAGGACGTCCATGAGGTCCTTTCAAGTTGAGATGAGTGGATAGTAGATACCATTTGATTGTTCCCCTCCATGGAGCATGAAACGATTATAACAGAGCCTTCTATTTTGCTATTTTGGGAATTAGCATTTCATGAAGTTACATTAATTCTATTTTGACATGCATATCTTTTGGTTCTTTGTATTTTGGGATATGTATATCTTTGTTTTGTCCATAAACTTCCTCTCCTTTGTACAAACTTTTATACGTACATGCCATGATTATCATATAGTTATGTTCTTTTTTTCATTGGTATTTTTTGTTATTGTTGCATGAATTGGTATCTGGGGAATTATGTAATTGTTGGAGGAAATGTATAAGTGATATTGACAGACTTCCACGTGATAAATGCTTGGATAGATGTCCGTTGAAAGCACCTCACCCGCGTAAGTAATGTGCATATCCCTTGTGTAACTCTGCTTAGACTCAGGTACAAGTGTGGATTACATAGAGTACGTGTATCACATTTAGGGATTAACCCTAATCTCCGAATTCTTGGGCTCGGGTTATGACAAAATGCCCCCTTGAGGTCCAATGATGAAGTGTTTTTCCTATAATTGTTGCGCCTCAAAAGATGTTGACATGGAAAGGATGACTTCCCTGTTTCTTGCTTCCTCCTTTTCACAGAGCTATTGGTTGCCAAACTCAAGCTCATTTTGAAGAGATCCGAGAGAATGTTGAGGCACATGTTGTCAAGACTTTGTTCGAATTAAGGAATCATTTGATGGGTACTCATAATATGTGGGTTTATGAAGACATTCTCTCTAATTTCCAGGGGAAGGATGACAGGCAAAATACTCTGAGGAAGCCAAACTATATCTTTAGTAATTGTATGTGACAAGAATTAGTATGATCAAAGTGGTGACTTCTTGATCCATTGTTATTTCAACAAGGACGATATAGGGTTAACATTTCGACTGAGCCCTAGTATAACAGAGGTCCTCTATTGATGGAACTAACTGCAATCATTCCTTTGAGGAGCGACAGTTGATCGTGAACTCCTAGTACAGAGCTGCGATGTAGTCATATCCCGATAAGTACGAGGTTGAATCCACAGGGAGTTATGTTTAAAATATTTTCAACTTGTCACCTGCCTAAACAAAATTCTAAAACTAGCCTAATTAAAATCTAACAAGTACATACATTCCTAAAAAAAAAATTACAATCATAATTCAAATAAAGAAAGTAAATCCTAAATCTAAAAGTTCCTAAAAATAAAATAAAATTTACTGCAAAACAAAACACACGTTAGAACTTCCAATAAAAATAAATCTAAAATTAGAAACTTACTAAAAATAAAACTAAACAAAGTTAGAAACCAATAAGTTAGAAAGAAAATACAACTTTCCTAAGTTAGAAACTATGTTAGGTTAAAAATCTATACTTTCTAAAAAACAAAAGATTTCTAAATCCTATTCAAGAAAGAAATTTAAGTTTAGATGAAACTCTAAATGGAAAAAAAATCAAATTAATAATCTCCTAATGCTAAACAAATTTCTAAAACAACAATATTCAATACAATTGTACAAACAACTACAATACAATTACACACAACAACTTTTTTTTTTTTTACGAATGAATTTACTCAAACATGATAAACTAAAAAAATAAATACAAATCTAAAAACTCAATTTCCTAAAATAAACATGATGCAAGAATGATGAAGAAAAACGGTGAACTCAATGCATGATAATGTAGTCTATTTCTAACATGGTGAAGTGGCACATGTGATGTATGATGCATGAACTAGAGGGGTTGCCAAAAAAAAAAAAAATCAGAAATCAGTTTCTTAATGTTGTTTCAGTTCAGTTTCAGATCTGAAACTTATCAATTAAATGCAGAAATTCCTTGGTAAAACTGATGTAAAACAAGCCATGAATCAATACACACGAACCAACACTAATATTTCATTGTTTAGCAACTGTTTTTCAATACTTTTCTGAACTTAATTCTAATGTGATTCAGGTTTTCAAAAGCTGTTCCAACATTGAAGAAATGTGCATGTAGAAAGATTATATATAATGATCATAATGCAATCCTTATTTTCAAACTATTTTAGAACAGTTTCTGCATTGTTTTTAGCTGTGTTTTAAATCTGATTTCAGGCTTTGAAAACTGTTATAAACATCTGGCATCCAAATACTATAAACATGTGCAACTGCTTTATGAAAAGTCATCCAACATGAACTTGTTTTAGACTATTTTTCTGCACAAAATTAGGACTGATTTGCACTTCTAAATTCAACTTGATGTTTATATTCTGATTCCCTTTTGGCGAAAAACAGAATTAAAAACAAATTAATCACACAATGGAAAGCACAATTCAACCATGACAAATTCAGGTTTGTCTTGATTTTATGGACTGTTTTCAGCAACTAATCACTCAATGTATAAAACTATATTTCTAATTCCCAACTTTAACATAGTTGACAGCTCTGAACATATTCTAAATACCTGAACATATGCATGAATTTAAATCCAGTTTCAGCAGTGAATATCACTAAACAAAACTGTACAGATTTTAAACATGAAAAAGTGCAGAAATTAAAGTAAATGGTGTAGTAAAATAAAAGTGCAATGAAAGAAAATAAAAATTACAGGAAGTCAAAGGCCGTATAACTGAAGTCAAATGCGGTAAACAATGGAAGTCAAAGGCGGTATATTCACTCAAAATTCTCTCTTAATCTAGGCCTAATAATTTCTTAAAGTATGATCTCTATTTGGGTCGTCAATCCAAACAAGAAAATCACAAATCAAGCAATCATACAACCATAAGAATAAGAAGAATAACAAGATGAATATTATTGAACTAGTATGACAATCCTTTACATAAGATGAAAAAAATTAAAACAAAAGATTATACAAACTAGGATGGAAAAGAATTCCTCCTTCTAGTTGACCTTCAAGGTTGATGTTGTGGCTTTAGGGCTAAGCCTCCTTGATGACTTGAGATGGAGAGACAAGAGAGCGAGAGATGGAGTATAGAAATCTAGAGGTGGGAGGTGGGTAATTCTTCCATGAAGTATATTGGAGAGGGGTGCCCTATTTATACTTTTTCAAGTCTTATTTCTTCTCAAACTTTAAAATCTTAAAAATAATAAAAAAATGAAAGAAAAGGGCTCCAAACAATGCTTTGGATGTGACATATCTTCTGGGATTTTTTTTTCTATTTCTTTTCTTTTCTTTCCTTGCTTGCTTTGTGTGGAAGTCTCTCTTGGATGCTTCTTTCCTTCTTTGTCTTTACCACCTTATATTGAGATCTTTTGAGAGATGAAGCAGGGATAAGAATCCTCTCTTGGAATCAAACTTGGCCCACATGAGGTGTAGAGCTTCCCCTTTTATCTCTTTGCATTTTCAACTTTCCTTTTTTGGAAAGCTCTCCTTGTTGGCTCCAAACTCAAAGAGATCTTCTAGATAATTCTCCCTTGATTTTTCCCTTTAGTTTTTCCAGCAAAATCTGATCGAAAATCCTCTTTTCGATGTGAAATAGTTTGCTTGGATATATATTTTTAATTTTTTCAATTAAATCTTTTCCTTCTCCAAAAAGAACTCCTATGTGGCTTTCCTTGTCCATCTTTGATGAGATAATTTTCAAATTCTCTTCAGAATCTCTTAAAAATGTGCAACAAATAAATGGACCCCATCTTGGATGTTTTACATGTGAACCCCACACATGTGCATGTGTGTGTGGGACCATGAAGTCGACTTTTTGCAATTTTCTTCCAATTTCTTTTTCTTTTCAATTCTTCTCTCCTTTCTCTTGAAAATCAATTCCTTTCCTCAATTCTTTATAAATGGGACCCATAGAATCAATTTCCTATAAAACAAATGTGAATTCATGTGAAAAGACAATTTTACCCCTAAGATCATAAATGCATGATTATGGGTTCATCTCTCATGAAATGATAATAAAGATGTACATCATTCTTCATGATTTTATATGAATGAACTAATGATGATGAAAATTGAATTTAATTCATGAGGAAAATTATTTTCAAAAAGCTTTCCAAAAATAGACTTTCCAAAAATGGCAGATTTTATGAATATATGCAAAAAGTGTGATTTTTAAACAAATTATGCAGAAAAATACTAAAATGAATTTAAAATGCTTGAAACTACTAGATCACACTAAATGAGGCTCTTCCAAGTCAATAAGCCTTAAAAATGTCCAAAATGTGTATGAAAATATGCATTTTTAAAGACTCATCAACAGTTTGCAATTGGGGAAACCTCTTTCTCAATATAAGGCTAGGATATTTTTGAGCAACTCCCTTTTTTATGCCAAGGGGAAGTATGGGGTTTTGCCCAATCACATGACCCTTCCCGTTCAAAGCCAAATATCTCAGCTTCGTCCGTTGGCCTAGCGGTTCTTGTTAATGATGGCAATGGTTAGATAGAGCATCACGTGCCATGAGGGTGGTTTGTTCATTCAGATGATTGGTAGTCATGGATGGATGTAGTCCTCAGTAGATGCGGAGATTTGTTGAGGAAATTTGGTTTCTTTGAATCCTTTTTGGTCACTCGAAACTAGGTTGCATAGGACCACAAGGAGGTGTGTCATGAAATTATTGAGATTTTTGTCCAGCCACCAACATTTTCGTCACCCTTAACATAGAGTTAGGGTTTTCCCTTCAAAAAGATAGGGGAAGTTTTTGGATTGTTGATCTCCGATGGTTTGTATGTGGAGGTCATACCTTACATAAAGTCTCTCAATGTGAGGAGCGATAGGTTTAGAGAAATGTATTTTCAACTGTTCGCCTTATATGAGATGTCAAGAGAAAGCAAGAGTAAGGTGAACATAGCTATTTGGGTAGCAAATGCATTTAGCAAAGATGCTGATATAGTCACTTAATTCTTTGCCAACAAAGGTGTGTTTAGGAGGTGGGAAGTCATCTTGTGGGAGACTGAGGAGGTTATTAATTTGGTGACTTTGATCAATTGTCCAAATTACCTTGAGCTTTTTGAAGCAAAAGAGGATGATCGGGATTTAAAGTCTTGTCGTGTGCTTGCCATGTACCTGTATTGAACTTTCAGAGGTTATTTTCACAGCCTTGGGGAAGAAAGTTCAGAGCCACTGCATTGTTCTTGCGTGCCGTATGGCTTTTGGTGAATGGCTTGCCCTTGCACCAGCTTTGGTCAGTTCTTTATGTGCCGAACAGAAATTTGTGTCTTGGTGCGGTAGAGGAAGGCAATTAATAGAGTTTTCTCCGAACGTTTAATGTATGCATGGTTTGTTTATCATTGTACTAACTTGCATGAGCTAAGTGATCGAGAGAATCTTCCTTTCTATTAGTTTGTAACCAATGGCATGGCATTCATCTTTCTATCGTTGAAGTGCAGCGTCGGTTGCAAGATCACCACAACATTAGGATTTGTAGGATGCTAGCGCCGGTTTTGGAAATTCAGAGGATATGGATTATTGGGACCCAAGCTCCATTAATTGTTCCAACACACTAGCTAGGGCTACTACTTTAATGCAATCGGAGAGAGAGTGGTTCCTTTCCATCAGGCTCAGGGACCTTATATATAGGAGAGGCAATGTTGTTAAGATTGAGCCCTATGTGCCCTCTTAATTTGCACAACAGTTTGGGTTCCCTCAAGGCATTGTGGGGAGCCCTGGTAGCATTAGAGGTGGTTGCAATTCATTGTTGGATGCTAGGAATGCATAGAAATTTTATAACGTTGTAGAAACTGGTGCCACTTTCTTGTACTCACATGATGAGGATGCCAAGGTAATTGTGAGTTTTGCCTAGTGGTACATGAAGAGTTCTGTAAGGTCCCGAGTCCCATTTATCTTGATTTACGTTAATTAAGCTCGTTCTATATTAATTGAACTCGATTAAGGCTAATTTAATCCAAAATTTAACGGGTTTGGGCCTTAGATAGGGAGTTTGGCGGAGTTCGGCCCTACTTTAGGAGTTAAGGGCCTTTTCGTAATTTGTCCTTATACCTCTTGGACACCTCATCCATTTCTTTTCGTGTACTTTTTCGCGTAGATCCTCTTTCGTGTTGGGCCCGAGTTGATCCGGACCCATCCTGGGCCAATTGAGGCCCATGTGGCCTAAACTAAAATTTCATAAAAAGGGCTGGACTTGCATGTTAAATTGCAGGAAATTTAACTTGAAAAGGGGATACAACGTTCCCTTCTCTTCTTCTTCGTTCTCTGTTGTTGAAGCCCCTCTCTTTCTTCCTGAATTTCTTCCCTTTCACTTCCAAATTGAAGAGCTATTGGGATTGGAGACTTGCATGCGCTAGGAATAGCTTTCACCCACGTTCCTCTTCCTCATAGGAGCATTTACTTCCTTGGGAAGCACATTCTCTTCAGGCTACAGCTCACCAAGGTGAGGGCTTTGCTTCCTTTCCCTGTATTCAGGTTTGTGGGAGTCAAGGAGACTCCAATCCATGACATGCATCCAACTCTACATTCCATTTATCCATTTGTATGTTGCTTGTAGAGAACCCACTTCTGTTTGGAGGTTTTCCCTTAGCCACATAGCAAGAGAGGGAGTTTGAGAGGGTTAGCACTGTTGGAAAAGGCAAGTAATGAACCATATATATATATATATTGCATGCATGATCAAGTATGGACATTGAGATAGTTACTTTCATTTTTCCACTTTCATTCATTTTCTCTTCATTGTCTTACTTAATATAAATGTGGTGTGAATTGAGTTAGAATGGTGGAAATGGGAATAGAGGGTGTGAGGGTACAGAACATATGACCCCCTCCCCGTATAGGTTCTGTATTGGATGAAATTGGAATTGAGCTACAGAACTGTATCTGAGTTTTTGAAGCTTACGGCGAAGCTACAGCTAAGCCGTGAGCATTCACGACTCAAAGTCCAGAGAGCAGAAAAATGGAAGTTTGTACTATGGCTCGAATACGGCTGAGCCGTGGATTTCACTACGGCTAAGCCGTACCCAGCCCGTACCCAAACCGTAGGTCTTCCTACGACGAGCTTTCCAGAGAGCTCATGGAACCCAGTTCTTCTACGACTTGCACACGGCTGCACCGTGGAATACACTACGGCTAAGCCATAGACTCCCTGTACCCTAGCCGTAGGCTTAGCACGGCTAAGCCGTAGGCCAACATACGGTTGGGCCATAATTGCGCATGAAAAATCCGGAAGGAATCTAACCCACTTGGCTAAGCCATAGCCTTGTATACGGCTAAGCCATAAGAACCCAGTAAAATAGGATGTTAGAGACTCTCAATGATTTGTAGGACCTCAGTATTGGCACCTTCTATACCCCTACAGAGGCCCAATGGTAAGTACATGTTGTGGAGAATGAATGATTCCCGGAGGGTCTCCCAATGGCAAGTCATGGATGTTGGCATAAGAAGGGTGTCCCGTATGCACAAGGTAATACCAAGACACGGTAACACAACGATACTGAACGTCTTATGTGTACATCGTGTTGAATGTCCTTGGGGACTATAGGTGTGAAGGTAGTAATTCCTTGGACTCACTTAAGCTGAATGCATCCATATTGTTATGATATACCACCTTTAACATGAATTACTTCTTTTAGTAAAACCCTGAGGCAAATTCAGACCTGAGCTTCTATTGAGTGAGTGTCTGACAAGCCAGAGCTTCTAATGAGTGCGAGCTTGTTAGCCAAGGGTATGATATGACTGATACGATTGGATATAAGTCGGCACTACTCAGCTTATGCCTTTTTGGGTATATGTTATGTATGTCACCATTGCAGTAGGTTTACGGAGGAGTAGTCAGCACTCCTCGGGAAGCTAGCCTGATCCCCTAGCAACCCATACGATATGTGTATGCTCCCTTTTGGGAGAATAGAGCGTTGTAGTTGCCAATCAGTAGGTATGACATTTAAGTTGTAATTTCTTACTCATGCATCATGTTCAGTGATTATTCTATTAATATATCATATTATACTTGTTCCATATGCCTCAGTACTTGCTTAACCGTCGTGTTAACAGTGTTACTCTTGGTATTGCAGGCCCAGCGACCGGTCCCAACGCGGACACTGACATGCACCCGGAGGGTACCCCAACGGTACCTCGGGATGTAGATGAGTAGAAGGATGGCGACGTCTTTTATTAGGCATCCCACGGAGCGCGACTATTCTTGGGAAATATCATTGTTATGCTTGGGACCCTTTTGTATCAAACACTTAAGTAGTCTTTTTGTAATGTATTAAAGACTTCAACACTGTTATATGTATGTATATATGTTTACCTTTGAAAGATAACTGACTATGAATTCGTGCGCTCTTGATAATTACTGAGTATTTCGCAGGATTTCTTTTATGATAAATTATGTTTGTACGTGTGTCAGCATACCTCACACGTTCCTGTGGAATCTCCCTTGTAGGAATTCGTGCATAATTCTTTAGGGCACGGATTTCTACGGGATTACGTATCCATGCCCTGGGGGCCCACTCAAATCCCCAAATTCCCGGGATTGGGGCGTGACAAGTTCGCAACTCTTTAAGAGCTTCAAAGAACCAGTCGTGTCAAAGCCTTGTTTGGGATGGCAGAGACAAATAGGGACAAGCTTGAGAAAGGGGATTTTGAGCTTTATATTCAGGGTCAATAGCCTTTTGTTGATAGGGTACCATCGTTATGAGGACAGTTGTGCTATTTTTAAGTTCCGAGTGATGGAATCCCCTTTCGTTGTTATTCCATCGATATCTTCTGCACCGTTCGAGCTGCCAGTGGCCTTTTTTTGAAGTCGGCTTCTTCTAAGACTTCTTTTTCAAAGGTTTCCATAACGAAGTCCTCTTTTGGATAAGTAAAGGAGAAATGGATGGATCCAGCTGGTGAGTCGCTAGTCCGATCTGAAGGATTTGAGAAAAAAAGAAGAAGGAAAGAGCTTTTCGTCTCGGGACTCACAAGTTTGCTAGACTTACGATGAGTAAGTTTTCTGTTCTCTTCTTATTTCTTTCAATTTTATTGGTATAGGCTTTGTCACGACTCTTATCCTTTCTTTTGTAGAGATCAAAGCATCTGTTTCAGAAAAGGAGATAGCACGAGCCATGCAATAGAAGTTGTCTAGGATTACGGTATTTGTATTACCTTCCTCTTTTAATCTTTGCTTGTCTTTTCCTCCTTTGTTTTGATATTTTTTCTTTGTTAAAATTAGAGGAGAGGTCAAATGTTAGGGACTAGTCCTCAATGATCAGTGGAAATCCTCCATTGTGTTCTAGAGCCTCTTTTGATGTTGAAAGCTTTGATTGAGAAAATTGTAAGGGAGGCAATCCATGAACTTGTCCGCGTCACAAAAGGTGATTGTTGTTTCCTTTGTTTTCTTGCTTCTCTTTTCTTTTTTCCTTTTTTGATTTTGACTAACATGTCATTGTTTGTTTACAGAATAATCAAAGCCTCAATCTTGTTAGCTTAAGCTAGTGTTGCATGTAGCAGATCTAGTTGTTGAGTCAGGACTAGAGCCATTTGTAATGCAATCACTTTTTGCAAGGAATTTGGCCTCGCAAATAGAACTGATTGTCCTGAATGAAAGTTCTTCTTAGCAAGAACTTTTGGGTGGAAGTGATCCTGTAAGAGACTTCGTTGAATATATTCAAAAAGATATTTTGAAAAGATAATCGTCGTTTCAAAGTCCAACTCCTATGGAAGTTAATAAGGGCAGGGCAGTTGCTGTAGCTACTAGTATTGCATTAGAAGAAGCTACCACGGCTGGTCTAGTTGTGGCACAAACTAAAGAAGTCTCCCTTGTTACTATTAAGCTAGCATCTTTAGAGGAGACTGCTATGAAGTAGAAGGCTGATTTTGTTATAGTAGTGGGATCTACCAGTTGAGCCTGGATGCTGTTTTGGAGAGATCTCTCAAAGAAGGTTTAGGTTTAGGTGATCCTTTTGCAGTTCATGATGCTAATGACTTTATACCTTTAGCCGGATCAAGTCCGGAAGTGTCTAATGCCGAGACATTAAAATCAGATGGTATACAAGGGGTCCAATAGAAACAGATAGTATCTAATGTGAACACTCTCCTGTAGTTCAAGGTGAAGGAGGCACTAGTATTTCACCAGCCTTTGTAGCTTTGGGCAACAAGGGGGGATCTCCTTGAAGAAGAAGTATTCAGCCAAAGCTCCAGTAGCTGTTGAGGTCGGGGTTAATTTTATGACTCGATTAGAGTGTGTTTCTGAAGGCACCATCAATCCCACCTAGGTTATTGTAGTGGGCTTAAGCCATTTTTTGGAATGTGATGCTCCCTCCAAGAATCATGCTACTAAGGAGGATTTAGATTCTATTGATATTGCAAAATATTCCATACGACTTTTTCTTGGTGGCCTTCTGAGAAAACTATCTTTTGGCAATATTAGGTTTATTGGCTTCTTTCGGCATTCAATTGATTTGGTTTTGGGGATAGGAGTTGGTTTGTTGGATGTACGTCCTCGACGGCCATGCTTTATGCCATTTTAGAGGAAGTAGAAGCTTAACAGAAGTGAGCTGGCCAAGACCCATCTAATTCTTATTAGAGGGTGATGCTTGATAAGAGAAGAGTCCTTAAAAGAGAAGTGTTGAAACTTAAGCAATCAAGGGTGGGAGATTCTCTTGAGGAGAGCTTTTTAAGAACTCATTGTTGTCTTTGAAGAAGTAGGTTGACCTTGCCAAAAAGAAGTTAGCTGAATTCCATGCGAGTTATACAAGAGAAGAGTAGCTCACGCAGTGGTAACTGAGAAGCTATGGGGCGTTGATGATAAGTTAATCACTGAGGAAGTTGAGTTGAACAATTTGGTTCAATTTGTAGGTATCCTTGAAATGAAAATTGATGAGGTTGCTCCTAAAACTGTTGCTCAGGCCTATATGGATCATCTTAACCAGCAGACTACCATAAGATTTCAGAACTTCGCGAAATAAATTGAGCATTTCTTTATGTAGTGGGTTTTTGATGTAACATAGACATTTTGAAAGGATAGATGAAGATTTTTTGGATGTTTTTATCTATTCTCTCTTTGCTTTTTCTTTTCTTTTGCATGAGTTTGGATGCTTGGTATGTATGACTAGAAAGCAAATGGGCTTCGGTCGAGCTAGAATGCAAATGGGCTTCGGTCGAGGTATGGCTCTATCTAGGGTCCAAGACCTATGTGTTTTGTTTTTCCGAAAAGGGTTAGGTGAGTAGACGTTGGCCTGTGACTTGTATGACTTTGCCCAGGTTCTTTGACTTACTCATTTCGTGGCATTACGTGGACTTCTGCTGGTGTCTTAATGTATGACTTTCTCTAAGGTTCACATTTTATGGATAAGGAAGTGATGCCCTAGGAGTAATATCACTTGAAATTTTTTCCATTGATTAGCATCATGCACCGGTCTCCTTCCATAGTGAGTATAGTTTAGGCACCATTGGAGTAGACCTTGTTGATGACTAATGGTCCTTCTCATTTTTGCTCAAACTTTCCTTTTGATTTATGAGTTGGAGTGATTGGCCTTCTGATGGCTAGAATTAAGTTACTGTAACACTCCGACCCAGCTTGACCCTGTTTAGCGGCTAGTTAATCTTGTTTTCGTTACTAATCGTGTTTTGTTTGTGTTTTGTTTTCGTTACGGGGCATGGATAGGTAGTTGGGTTGAGTTTGACCTGGATTAAGTAGACCAAGCCCTTTTTCGTAATTTTAGCTTTTCTTAGACATGGTCATTTTTGCAGCTTTTTGATGTCAACACGTGTCTTTCGTTGAGCCCGTTAACTTTCGTAACTACGTCATTTGTGACCGATGTCGTGTAATTCGATTGGACCTTGATTTGACTCAAACTGAAAATACACTTTTCATTTGGACTCTCTTGCAATTTGGACAACCCATTGACTTGTATATAACTTCACATGATCGACCATTTTGCTCTCTCTCACGTTCTCTCTTTCATTTTTCAATTTGGCTCACTGTGCACGTGGAATCTCCTTCTCTTGAATTCTCTCCTTCGAATTCCTCTCCTCCATCGATCAAGAGGAAGGTTCTTTGCATGAGAGGTGAGTGGATTCTCTTCCATTCTCTCATCTCCTTTCTCTATCTCTTCTCCTTCTTGTTTCCTTGCATGGTGTGTCTGTGTGGTTTGGATTTCTCTCCATCCCTCATGCATGCATGTGGTTTTGATTGTGTTAGGTTGTGTTTGGATCAAAGGGCTCCCATTGTGCAATTGATTTCCAAATTGAGGCAAGTATAACCATATCTTTGAGAACCCATGTTGGTATGTTTTGATTTGGTTGGTTTTATATGAATTAAGGTGGAAACAGGTGTTTACAGCCCATTTGATACTCATTGAGTCAATACTTGTCTATTCCCATTGATAACTTGCAATTCTGATGCATTCTCAGACCTTCTGTACATGTTTCAGGAATTTGAATTCGTGCAGGTACGGCTAAGCCGTATAGCACTTACGGCTCACAATCCAGAGTGGAGAAAAACCCAGTTTTCCTCTACGGCTAGGGCACGGCTAAGCCGTGGATTGCCCTACGGCTAAGCCGAAGCCCAGCCGTGGCCCAGCCGTAGAACAATACAGGGTGCAATTTCTGGAATAACTGAGAGTCAGCAACTGACAGGTCTTCTACGGCCCAGCCACAGCTAAGCCGTAGACCACACACGGCTAAGCCGTAGCACACACACGGCTAAGCCGTATTCACCCTAGACTAAGGAAAGAAAAACAAGGATAGGTGTAAAGAAAAGACCGATATGACCTTCATGATAGAATGTAGAGCACCTAGACTTGCCCAACGGAATGTGATACTACGCGTGAATGATCTCGAGGGCTGCGAATCATTCATGTTCGTTATCCGGATGTTAAGCACCTCCCCATGGGTGTTGGTTTAAGGGACTTCGTGCACTGCCCGATTCCATGCAGCACTAGACAACGGTGCATCGAATAACTTAAAACTACATCATCATGCACGGTTAGAAACACCGGATAATTAGATTAGAAATTGGTTTGTCATTACAGATGATTCGATTTCGCATGACTTGTTGCATAACATATTGCATTCGATCATTGATCTCAACACTCTACCTGATTACGTATGTTTCGTTACTTTCACCTTGTGGTTTATTTACCTTGAGTATGCATGTATGGTATGTTCACTCACAGATATGCTCGTATGATATGTTGTCACGATCGACTCAAGGTTTCCATGATTGACTTGGTATGGTCAGGCACTACTTAGCCTCAGCCTTAGGATCCCGACGGGGTGAATTTGGTATAGTTTATATGGCCTGCTGCAGTATGGATATGTCTTGGGGAACCGGACCCCAGGAAACCGAGACCCATTGTACCCTGGCCCGGACATTGGTGTTCTTTGCATGTTATAAGATCCCTCTTTTGGGAGCATATGGTAATGTAGTAGCCACTAGTATGTACACAGCACGTGTTCATTGATTCACTTAGCATATTTCCTTCGTGCATGACAGTCTAGTATACGAAAATGCCTTCTTTAATCACATGATGTTCTTTATTCCATTAGACACAGCGTGTGTTAACTTGCTATGGTTTATACTTTGCTGAATCTTCGTATTCACAGTTGTTTTTGGTGTTGCAGGCCCAGATCCCCCTGCCGAACCCCCGCAGGTCGGCCAGGCTCCAGATGAGACCCCCGGGGCCCCATCAGGCCTAGAGGAGTGGATGTGATCACTCCACGGGAGAGCGCTTATGGCATGCATCATTGGAGTCTTGGTTTGTGTGGATTTGCAAACTAGTATTTGGCATGACATGTCATGATTGTATATATTCTTTTGGTCCTTTTTGTAAAACTTTCATATGTAATTATGTCAGTCCTTTCTGTATCCTCTTCTTGCATTGTTAGTTTTATGTTTCTGATATTTACAGCTTCCGCGTACTTGCTTGGCACGTGTGAATGTTCCCTTGTGCGTGTGCATTTAGACTCGGTCTATGTGTGCATGCACGGGAGTACGTGTGTCATTAGGTTTGGCTTTTGCTAACCCCCGAACCCTGGGCTCGGGTTGTGACAGTTACCTTTTTTAAATGTCCTTTCTTTCACCTTTTTGTTGAAGGCTTTGGCCGTTCGAGCTTGGTATAGCTTGATGTTGTTTGCTTGAAAAGGGGGAAGATCAAGGCGTGCAAAATGTATCCTGATTCTCTCCTTTTGGTGAATGAGGAAAAGACACGAAAGAGAGAGAGGAATGTTGAACTTTTCGACCTTTTCAATTTCAAGTTTATTTTTCATGAGTTCTTTTACATCCTAACCTCCTAAGTGCAGGCTATTTAAATGTTTTTTTTTTATCACAGTCCCCTGTTTGGTTTTGAATGATGAACACTTGAGAAAACTAAGATGCATGATAAAAAAGTATATATAAAGGAAATTGATCCGAGATGTATTGGATGCATGCTACCTTTTTAATGTTTTAAGTCAATCGAGCAGTCTTCGTAACCTATCACCCATTTTCTTTAGATGAGGAATTCCAATAGGAGTTAGAACGAAGGTTCTATTGTAATGGTTGCCCCCATGGATCGTTTATCGCATTATACTGATAAGTTGGCCATGGTTTTACCCGTATCACCTTCAACTCATAAGTGAAGGAAATGAAGAAAGACTCAAAAGACTTATCTTATTCAGAGATCCTCTTGAATCAAGGCATCATCCTTCTGATTACAAGGCATTTTCCTTCTGATTATTTTTAGAAGATCAAGTACCTTACAGTTTGAAGTCGAAGCTAAACTTGAAGAAATTGAAGTGTCGAAGCTTTCTTCGAGAGAATTTAAAGAGTCTTTCTGCCTTTGTCTAGTGTGCTGTTATTAGATTTGTGTTGATGTGTTGGAATGGGCACCCAAGGGTGGTGGGGGGGGGGGGGGGGGGGTGGGGGAGGGGGGGTGTGAATTTATAGCCTCCAAGAACCTCCTCCGATCATTTGTGGAAGGGACAATATCAGGCAAAAAAAAAAAAAAAATCTTTTTTATAGTGGGTAATCGACCATCCATATATATGGTCAGCTACACTCCCAAAGTCATCTTTTTGAGGTGGTAGCCGGATCTTTATTCTTAGATCTTGTCAATTAGCTTAAAATAAGATCATAATGATTTGACCAGATATGGACTAGCTATGCATTGAGCTGTCAGAATCTATAACTGTTTGCCAATCACTTTCTTTTTTGGCTAGTGTCTTATCGGCCACTGACTTGCTTAGTCAGCTAGTGTACATTTAGCCATTGTTTTGTTCAGTTGACTAGTGTGTACTTTTTCATTTTTTTAAAGTGTTTTGACTTGCTTTCTTCTTTAAACTTCAAGGTTTCTTGTTAGGGTTTGTCCTTGAGCTATTTGTGCTTTATTTTGCTGAGCTTAAGTCATGTTTGAGTCTTGACCAGGCTTTTGAATTACTTGTGGATTTCTTCAAAGCTGTTTTTTTGCATGTCAACTAATCGCGCTCAAAGTGATGTGAAATGTAGTGGATTCAAGTCCAACATTCACACATTTCAAGTGTAAAGAAGAATGAGAAAATAATTACTGTTCATCATTAAATTCCGTTTATTTACATGGGTTCAACGCTCTAACTACGGGGATGTAAGTAGTTTACAAGTTTTGAAAAATTATAACCCCTCCCTCTGGTCTCAGGTGTGATCCAAACCCAAAAATTGCAAGAAAATACATGAAAAAGAGGATAAAATGTAGAAAAAAGAGAATGCAGGAAGTAGTGACCATGGCCCATGGTCATTAACAAATAGTGGCAATTTTAGCCACTGTTTGTCCTGATTCTATTTCGTTTCACTTCCGTAGTGCCTTTAGGGTGCTGGAACTTGTGTTTTTCGACTTTTGGAGTGTTAAATGACTACCAACGATGCTTAATTCGACCATGGAATCGACTACAACCTTGGTAATCATCACTTTTTTTTTACGGACCACTTTTGTTGAAATCTAAAAAGCGTGCTTTGTACAAGCAAATTAAAGCTAAAGTTGTATCATTCTGATCCTATAATTTCCGAAGAATAGAAGGAAGCCTAAAGAGGCTTGTTTATAACTTCAAAAAAGGGCTTAAAACCCTTTCAAGTGAGAGAACCAAAGGAATGCGATCTCATCCAGTAGCATACTTAATGGCCTTGGCACTCATCTTCTTGCGATGATAGGCATGCCTCTTTTTCTCCTTTGAACTATTTCTCACCTTAAGTTAGTGAGAAGGAGAAGAAGAGTGAACTTGAATGCTTTTAGTGCTTAAGAAGCATTATGATTGTAGTTGAAACTCTTTGAATCTTTCTTCAATCCTCTTGGAACTTTCTTGAACCCTTTCTTCAGAGACCAAGTGTGCTTTTTAGAGGCTTTAGAGTGAGTTGGGACGGTTTTGGAAGTTTTGGGGGAGTTATACTTCAAAATAAAGTGACTTAACTCTTAGAAATCATCGAAAACCACCTTGTAGGTGTCTGTGACTGTGGTTGCGGTCACGGACAACCCTAGTTTTGGGTTTTTTTTGCATATGTGACCCATTTTCATTTGTTTGGGACTCGAACGATGTCCAATCTTTATGAAACTTGAAGTGATTCTTTATAATACTATTTTGAGTGTGTTATAGAAATTCCAACTTGTTTTGACGTTTTGAAGTTGGTCAATCACCCTTTAACTTTTCATGAAATTGGGCCTTTGTTTCAGCTATTTGAGGCACAATTGACCTCAGATTGATTTGAAACTTCAAGGGACTAGTTTCAGGAGCATCTTGAAGTGTCCATCCAAATTTTGTATTGTATGGACTCGTGAAAGTAGGATTTTGACCAGTGACCCATTTGTTGAACGTTTTAAGTCAATGTCCTCTTGCATTGCAAGCAGTTAGCTTGTTTTATACCCGAATGATGTTCAATTGATTTGAAACTTTGGGGAGTTAACTTTGAGAATTTTTTAAGTCTCTAATCCAAATCTCATTAGATTTGGCCTCATAAAAGTAGGATTTTTGGTCAGTGACTCATGATTTGGGGTTCACTAACTCCTAAGTTGACATGTAGTTGAGTATGGTCAGACGAAGTTCCCTTGGCTTGAAAACTTGCAGAACCACTTCTGAGCATGACTTAAGCTTTATCTCCCAATTTTATCAACTTTGGTCACATAGAACCCCATGGCTTCATTAACTAAAAGTTGACATGTTTGTTGATTTTAGGTCGAATGATGCCCACTTGACTTAAATTTTTGCAAAGTTGCTTCTGAATATAACTTGAGCTTCCTCTAGGAGTTACAAATGATTATGACATGTAGAAATATCAATTGCCACAGTGACACCAAAGAGCTAGTAAACAGCCACTTAAGCTTGAGTTTGAGCTGAAATGAAATCCAAATGTTCTGAAACTTTGAAGTATCATTCCTAAGTATATTTTGGAGTTATCATGTGATTTTTAGCCACTTTGGTAACTTAGAAGATTGAGTGTGTTCAATGACCCCTAGTTTTTGAGCTAATGAATCTTGAATTTAATGTTTGGTGAGTTGAGTGACCAAATGAAGTTATTCACTTCTGAAATTTGAATTGCTACACCTTGAGCTCATCTAAAGTCTTTTGAGTGAGTTGCATTAATTTTAAATATCTGAAAGTAGTATTTGACTTTGCATTCCACAATCTTAGACTTTATGTGCCCTTGGTTTGGAATTTTCTTGTAATGTCTTCACTGCAACATTTGTGATTTTTTTATGGGTCATCAAGTGCCCCTTGAGATGCAATGATTAAAGTATGACAATCATTATGCCTCAAAATAGCCAATATGTGGGAATGATGAATGGCTTGATAAAAATGTAGTTTTGACAAGATAGGGTGTAAGCCTATACTCGAAATTTTGATAAAAAACTATGAAGGGCTTAATGATGGAATTTGGTAAAAACATAAGGAATCTGATTTTCTTTGCCCTATTTTGACAGATATCAAAAGTAACATCTTTGTGGGGCTGTTAGGAACACCCACAAAAAGAAATCCCTAACGTATTGGAAAATTCAGAAGTTTATGAATTTGGTTTGGATTTTGGAAAGTGGATTTGATTTTTAAATGACCTAGTTGTCACAGATATCTAGAGTGGCATCTCTGTGGGAACTGTGTGGAATGCCCACCCAATGAATCCCTGAGGTTTTAAGAAAAATCAAGGTTTGAGTTTGAAACGGATTGGGGTTTGGATTTTTATGGATTTTTGGAATCAAAGTTTAGGTTTTGGCTTAGCTTGACATAAGTCAAAATGAGATGGAGTTTTGGAAAAGATTGGCTTATGGATTCTGATCCAAAACAATTTGAGATGATGGCTTAAAATCAAATTTAACCCAAGATAAATTTGAAATTTGGATTGTTTTTTTTTAAACCTTTTTTTAAAAAGAAGTACCCCAAAGTGGGTTCACTCTGTTGTGGCAAAAAAATTTTTTTTTGTATTCGGCAAAATACCTAAAGTGGGTTTGCCATACTGTGGAAAATCATTTCTTTTTTCTTTTTCTGTAACATACCTGAAGTGGGCCCACCATGTGGTGTGGGAATTTGGATGTTCACATTTGAGAGAGTGGACAACTAGTAGTGGGTCCCATTGCTCAATAAAGGGTAAAAGGTTCAACATAGGTTGAGAGAGAGTTCAAACCACTACATCTTGAGCCATCTAACTATGAACCCCACTATTTTAATCACATGGTGTCAAAGGGAAAGAAAAAAAAAAAAAGGTGACATCAAGCCATGGGCCCCATTGCCCAACAGAGCAGTGTCCGTGTGCAAAAGAATGGCCAACGATGACCATAGACCCAGGAATGAAGCAGTGTCTGTGAGCATTAGCCAAGCGGTGGCTGTGAAAGGAGGGCTCCACTCTAAACAGTGGGCTCCGTTGCTTAAGACATCAATTAGTGAGGGAAAGAGGGGAGAACAGTGTCCGTGGGCTTAAGAAAGCCTTGTGCACATTATTTATAAATCATTTGGGTCTTGTTTTCTTCGTTTACACTGCTGTTTTGAATCATCTAAGAGAAACGGAAGGTAGCAGAGCTTGAAGCACTTCCCTATGTTGATTTCTCTTCTTGGCTTGTAAGCTTTTCAACCCCAGATGACTGCCATGGCTAGTAAGTTCCTCCATCTTAGCTTCGTTGAATCTTGTCATAGTTGAATGTGGATTCTTCCTTTTCTTCCTTTTTTTTTTTATTTCTTCTGGTGATGCACGACATGGTCTGCATGCTGTTCTTCATCTTCTCCATTGATTGTGTTGATGTTAAGTCCCAAATTTTTATATTGGGTCATGCCGGTCTGTCGGGTTTCAGTTGGGTTAAGAGGGTCAGATAGATTGATTTAACACAATTGAGCTTGAGTTATTTGACCCTTTTAGGCCAAAGGACTCCTTTTGGAATTTCATAAAACTCATTAGAAGGTAGGGAGCCCTTCCTTGCAATTTAGAAAAAACTTCCTCTTAATATAAACCCTTAGGGTTTTTCCCATTCTCCCATATTCTTCCTCTCTTCTGCAACCAAGCCCTACAAGTTCTCTAGGGGGAAACCAAGGTTGGATCTTCTGGTCTTCAGATTTGCTTTTGGCTTCGAGATCCAGGCAAGTGGATAACTGTAAACAATATCTTCTTGGTTACTTTGTTTAATCATATGTTCAAAACATGAATTATTTGTTTGGTTTAATGTTTTTTGGCTTTTGGTTAAGAGATTAACAATGAAGATTGATTTTGATTGAAACCAAGTATGTACTTTAGGTTTAATGCCTTTGAATCTATATTTGATATATATATATTTATATTAAAAAAACAGAAAAAAATTTGCCAGTAGCGGCGGTGCCTGCACCTGGCAGGCAGCAGCGGTGCCTGGCATGCCCAGGTAGCGGGCCTGCTTCCTGGGCAGGCTGCCTGGAGGGCCCGGGTGCGGGTCTGGGCCCGTCAGCCCATTTTTTTTTAAAAAAATAAGAAATACATATATATTTATATAAATAGAGATGATTAGAATTTCTGAATATTAATTATAATGTTCAGGGGGTTATAGTTTGGTTAATGGTTCTATTATGCTAATAGAGATTTGATTTCATTAAATTAATTTTTATTTCGATGTTATTTGAAATTTAGCTTGGATTATTTATAAATTTAATTGAGAATTATGTAATTTTGATTGATTTGAAATTAACTAAGACGCATTTGGTAATTAATAAACCTTACAAAGATTGTATTTATGATTCTAATTTGGATTTTTAATTTGAGTTTGATTTCAAACTGGGGTCTGAGATTTGTACCTTTAGTTTTGTATAAATTAATAAGGTGTATTTATACACAACAATGATATTAAGGAATTAATTATTCCCTTTCCCCTTTTGATCATGACTTGATTTGACGTTGGATTTGGAAGTTGAACATTTTTTTTACCCAATTTGTAAAACACACTGAATATACATAATTAGATTAGATGAAGTATGCCTTTTGAGAAAAGTTAGTTGAATGTTCAGATGAGAATTGAACTAAATGCAGAATGGGAATGTGAGATTTGGGATGTGCCACATGATAGGCACCAAAAGTAGTATATTAGCATCGTCGACTTACATTTCCATTGTGAAATAGGATTAGTTTTCATGTGTATATTTAACTAACTATGACCGTTAGGTGGTTTAGTGCTTACCCTCAGAGAATTTGATTTGACACACATTCATAATACACTTTCGAATTTAAAAGTCGAAATACTCAAATTGATATTGGTTTGAATATTGGGATAAAGGGTATCATATCATGATTCATTCTGCATCTGTATATGTATGTATTTGTAAATATGCACATTTATAAATATATATCTGACCGACTGTAGTTTGGAGGTGGACGTACGCCATCGGGTCAGCTTGTATTAGGGATTATAGCACACAGCTGTGCCTTCTGTTATTATCTGCGGGATTACCCAATTCTGTTATTATCTGCGGGGATACCCATTTCTGTTATTATCTGCGGGAATACCCGATTCTGTTATTATCTGCGGGAATACCCGATTCTGTTATTATCTGCGGGACTACCCGTTTCTGTTATCTGTATGCGGGATTACCCGTTTTTGTTATCTGTATGCGGGATTACCCGTTTCTTTATATTTATCCGTGGGAATACTTGTTTCTGTGCATTCATACCATTGAGGTTTGCATTTGATATATTGCGGGTCATAATGAATACTTATGTTTAATTTAGTTGATTAATCCATTGCTTGCAGTTTAACCTCTTTCCAGATTATGTTAATCTGACCCATTACTATTGGTGTCTAGGTTCTGTTACCGGTGCCGAACCGGAGGGTCAGGCGACGCAGGAAATTCCGTAAGATGGCGGAGTTATTGAGTGAAGCACCGATGACATCATATGAGGTGTCCTAGTGTGGTGCAGAGATCGAAACTTTAGATTATGTAATAAGGCCATGTTTGGGCCATTAGTTTATTTCATTAAATTTATTTGTTTTGAAATTATAACTTTAATTGTTATGCTTCGAAGCACTTGACCTTGATTTTATTATTAATGAAATTAGTTACATGGTTGTTATGTGATATCTGTCTGCGATGAGTATGGATTTTAGTTCTGCGTGTGATTATGGTTGCTTGATCACCAAGCATAGCCTCACGAAGGACTTTGATCCACTCGGAATTAGGGCTCATATTGATTATATTAGAAAAATTTTAATTAACCCCAATTCTCACACCCCTGGAACTGGGTTTGGATCCGGCCCAGTTTTGGGGGTGTGACAGATGGTATTAGAGCCGGTCAAGTTCTAGAAGTTCTAAAAGATGCTAGAACGTAGGTCCAATGTGAGGATTAAAAACATTAAGTGGGAACGTTGGGGGTTTTTGGTGTTCATAATCGTATTCAAACTTTAGCAAATGTTTAGAGGTTATTAGAGTTCGTTACTTTCCGCATTTTTGGTCGTTTAGTCGCTAATATATAGGGGATCACCAAAGAGGTGGCTTGGACTACCTTTTATAATCAGTTTCCCTAGAAGTACGTATCAGAGCATGTTCGCATTCAGAAACGAATAGAGTTTGATAGATTAAAGCAAGGGAATCTGTCTGTTTGGGAGTATGAGCTACAGTTTATTCGTCTCTCTCGTTTCGCACCAACCTTCATCACTCTAGAAAGCGAGAGGATTCGACCGTTTCTCGATGGCCTTTGACCAAATATACTGCTTCATGCCAAGTCACAAGTTCTAAATACTTACTAAGAATATTTGGATAAGGCACACTCGATTGAGGAGGTGATTGGATGCGTGGCCCCTACTAGCCAACCCAAGCAGAAAGTTGCTCTGTTTCCAGCCTCACAACACCAATTCAACTAGCAGAAAAGAGGGAATCTTGTGGCATTTGTGGCAATAATCACCCTACAACTAAGTGTTGGAGACAGAAGACAGTCAAGTTATAGCTGACAATGACACAAGATGCAATTGTGGGATCAAAGAAAAAGGTTGTTATTTGTATGATTTTAATTATTAAGGCTATGAAGTTGTTGATGAAAGGTTCTGAAGGGTATATAGCGTTTATCACAGAGGATAAATGGACTAAAGCGGTGGAGGAGATACCAGTGGTATATGAGTTTCTGGAAGTTTTTCTCAGTTATATTCCCGAATTACCGCTGGTCCGTGAGATTGACTTTGTAATTGAGCTTGTGCCGGCACAACTCCGATCTCGAAAGCCTCTTATAGAATGGCCCCAGCTGAGTTGAGAGAACTAAAGGAGCAATTACAGGAGTTGATGAACAATGGTTTTATTAAACCAAGTGTCTCTCCTTGGGGGGCTCCAGTATTATTTGTAAAAGAAAAAGGGTGGTTTTATGAGAATGTGTATTGATTATAGACAACTAAATCAAGTGACTGCAAAAAACAAGTATCCTTTACCGAGAATCGATGAATGGTTTGATCAATTGTAGGGTGCTCAGTATTTTTCTTCTAAGTCGATCTGAGATCAAGATATCATCAGCTGAGGGTACGAGATCAGGATATTCCAAAAAAAAAAAAAAAAACTGCATTCAGGACTAGATATGGTCATTACGAATTTTTGGTGATGTCTTTTGAGTTAACAAATGTGCCGGCAGCTTTTATGGCTTTGATGAATAGGGTTTTTGCACAATACTTGGACAAGTTTGTGGTGCTATTTATCAACGATGTACTTGTATATTTGAAGAGTGGGGGACAGCATGCGTAGCATCTTCGTAAGTTATTGCAACTGTTGAGGGAATATCAATTGTGTGCTAAGGCAAATAAGTGTGAATTTTGGTTGGAACAGGTAGGATCCCTTGGTCACATCATCTCCAAGGAAGGTTTAGTGGTGGACCCAACAAAGATTGAAGTAGTCATAAAGTGGGATCGGCCAAAAACAGTGTTAGAGATCCGAAGTTTTCTAAGCCTCGTAGGTTATTAGTGCAGATTCGTGAAAGGATTTTTTTTTTAACAATAGCAGCCCCACTGTCGAGATTGACTTGTAAGGGAGTTCCTTTTGTGTGGAATGAGGATTGTGAGCAGAGTTTCTGGGAGTTGAAAGGAGGTTGACCACAGCCCCTATATTGACCCTACATGTCGGCAATGATGGTTTTGTGATTTACACCGATGCATCTAGAGTTGGACTTGGTTGTGTTCCCATACAACATGGGAAGGTGGTAGCATGTGGGTCCAAACAGTTGAAGGAACATAAATGGAAGTATGCAACCTATGACTTGGAGCTAGCAACAGTGGTCTTCATTTTGAAGATGTGGAGACATTATCCTTACGGAGCCACTTTTGAACTATATTCAGACCATAAGAGCCTTTAGTATTTCTTTACACAGGGTGATTTGAATATGAGACAGAGGAGATGAATGGAGTATATCAAGGATTACGATTTTGGGTTGAAGTACCATCTAGAAAAGGCTAATGTAGTGGAAGATGCTCTAAGTAGAAAAGCAGTGTTCACCAGAGGATTAATTGTAGAATACTTCTGGATTCGATGTTTGGAAGATATGGATGTTTACTACTTCAGCCTATTAGTGAGTAAGCAGTGTTGGCTAGTATATTCTTGTGGGAACCTGAATTATTTCCGAGGATCAGAGAATACCAGTTACTAGACCCCGAGATTACAAGAATCAAAGATCACATGGAGGAGAGGCCTGATTTTAGGTTGGAAGACGATATTTTGTGTTATAAAGGTAGAATTTGTGTGCCAGATTTTCTAGACTTGAAAGATGAAATCATGGTAGAGGTACACTATACTCGATATACTATTCATCCAAGCGGTACCAAGATGTATCAAGACCTAAAGGATCAACTACTAGTGGAAGAATATGAAGAAGGATGTTGCAGAATTGTTGGAAAATGTTTGGTTTGTCAACAGATTAAAACGGATAATAGGAGACCTCCAGGTCTTTTGCATTAGTTGGAGATTCCTTAGTGGAAATGGGAGCACGTCACTATGGATTTTGTGTCAGGATTGCTCAATACTAGAAAGAAATTTGATGATATTTGGGTGAATGTGGACTGTTTGACTAAGTCAGCTCATTTCGTACTATTCAAGACTGGTCAAGGAATGGAAAATGATAGACCTCTACATCAAGGAAGTGATGAGATTGCATGGAGCACCTGCTTTTATTGTCCTTGATCGATATAGTAGGTTCGTATCTCGGTTTTGAGTATCACTGTAGGAAGCCTTAGGAACTAAGTTGAGTTTTAGTACAACCTATCATCCACAGACAGACAGACAGATAGAGTGTACGAACCAGACATTGGAGGATATGTTAAGGGCGTGTGTTTTGGTTTTCAAGACCAGTTGAGACGAAAGCTTGGCTCTATATGAATTCGCGTACAGCAACAGTTACCACTCTAGCATTAGCATGTCACCTTTTGAAGCTTTGTATGGGAGAAAATGTCGAACCCCTATATGTTTGTCGAATTTTGGAGCTCGCAGTTTTCATGGACCGTCTGTGGTTGGTGAGTCTAGTGACAAGATAAGACAGATTCGGGAAAGGTTGAAGGTTGCCCGTAGTCGCCAAAAGAGTTATGCCGATAAAAGAAGGAGAGAGTTAAAGTTTGAGGTTGGTGACCATGTATTTCTGAAGGTATCACCTACACGTGGTACTTTATAGTTTGGTAGAAAGGGAAACTCTCTAAAAGATATGTGGGACCGTTCCAGATTATCAACAAGGTCAACGATGTGGCTTATTAGATAGCATTGCCACCGGAGCTGTCAGGTGTTCATAATGTCTTCCATGGTTTTATGTTGAGAAAGTATGTAGTAGAGCCTTCGCACGTGTTGCAGTATGAGCCGTTGCAAGTGCATGATGATACAATATATGCTGAGCAGCCGGTGGGAATTGTCGACACCAAAGAGCACGTGTTGAGGAACTGCATCATCTATTAGGTGGAGGTTCAATGGGGTCATCATTGCCCAGAGGAAGTACCGTGAGAGCTTAGAGATGAAGTGCAGCGATAGTATCCGCGTCGTTTCTTGAGGTATGTTAGTCATTTGGAGGACCAAATGTCCTTTAAGGGGGATGAGATGTCAAGTCCCAAATTTTTATATTGGGTCATGCCGGTCTATCGGGTTTTAGTTGGGTTAAGAGGGTCAAATAGATTGATTTAAGACAATTGGGCCTGAGTTATTTGAACCTTTTAGGCCAAAGGACTCCTTTTGGAATTTTATAAAACTCACTAGAAAGTATGAAACCCTTCCTTGTAATTTAGAAAAAACTTCCTCTTAATATAAACCCTTAGGGTTTTTCCCATTCTCCCATATTCTTCCTCTCTTCTACAACCAAGCCTACAAGTTCTCCAGGGGGAAACCAAGGTTGGATCTTCTGATCTTTAGATTTGCTTTTGGCTTCGAGATCCAGGCAAGTGGATAACTGCAAATAATATCTTCTTGGTTACTTTGTTTAATCATATGTTCAAAACATGAATTATTTGTTTGGTTTAATGTTTTTTAGTTTTTGGTTAAGAGATTAACAATGAAGATTGATTTTGATTGAAACCAAGTATGTACTTTAGGTTTAATGCCTTTGAATCTATATTTGATATATATATTTATATTAAAAAAAAACAAAAAAAAATTAGCTAGCAGCGGCGCTGCCTGGCATGCCCAGGCAGCGGGCCTGCTGCCTGGCCGACCCGGGTGTGGGTCTGGGCCCGTCAGCCCATTTTTTTTAAATAAGAAATACATATATATTTATATAAATAGAGATGATTAGAATTTCTGAATATTAATTATAATGTTTAGGGGGTTATAGTTTGGTTAATGGTTCTATTATGGTAATAGAGATTTGATTTCATTAAATTAATTTTTTTCGATGTTATTTGAAATTTAGCTTGGATTATTTATAAATTTAATTGAGAATTATGTAATTTTGATTAATGTTTATTTTGATTGATTTGAAATTAACTAAGACGCATTTGGTAATTAATAAACCTTACAAAGATTGTATTTATGATTCTAATTTGGATTTTTAATTTGAGTTTGATTTCAAACTGGGGCTTGAGATTTGTACCTTTAGTTTTGTATAAATTAATAAGGTGTATTTATACACAACAATGATATTAAGGAATTAATTATTCCCTTTCCCCTTTTGATCATGACTTGATTTGACGTTGGATTTGGAAGTTGAACATTTTTTTACCCAATTTGTAAAACACACTGAATATACATAATTAGATTAGATGAAGTATGCCTTTTGAGAAAAGTTAGTTGAATGTTCAGATGAGAATTGGACTAAATGCAGAATGGGAATGTGAGATTCGGGATATGCCACATGATAGGCACCAAAAGTAGTATATCAGCATCGTCGACTTACATTTCCATTGTGAAATAGGATTAGTTTTCATGTGTATATTTAACCAACTATGACCGTTAGGTGGTTTAGTGCTTACCCTTAGAGAATTTGATTTGACACACATTCATAATACACTTTCGAATTTAAAAGTCGAAATACTCAAATTGATATTGGTTTGAATATTGGGAGAAAGGGTATCATATCATGATTCATTCTGCATCTGTATATGTATGTATTTGTAAATATGCACATTTATAAATATATATCTGACCGACTGCAGTTCGGAGGTGGACGTACGCCATCGGGTCAGTGTATACTAGGGATTATAGCACACAGCTGTGCCTTCTGTTATTATCTGCGGGATTACCCAATTTTGTTATTATCTGCGGGGATACCCGTTTCTGTTATTATCTGTGGGAATACCCGATTCTGTTATTATCTGCGGGACTACCCGTTTCTGTTATCTGTATGCGGGATTACCCGTTTCTGTTATCTGTATGCGGGATTAACCGTTTCTTTATATTTATCCGCGGGAATACTTGTTTCTGTGCATTCATACCATTGGGGTTTGCATTTGATATATTGCAGGTCATAATGAATACTTATGTTTAATTCAGTTGATTAATCCATTGCTTGCAGTTTAACCTCTTTCCAGATTATATCAATTTCATCCACTATTATTGGTGTCTAGGTTCTGTTACCAGTGCCGAATCGGAGGGTCAGACGACGTAGGAAATTTCTCTAGATGGTGGAGTTGTTGAGTGAAGCACCGATGACATCATATGAGGTGTCCTAGTGTGGTGCAGAGATCGAAACTTTAGATTATGTAATAAGGCCATGTTTGGGCCATTAGTTTATTTCATTAAATTTATTTGTTTTGAAATTATAACTTTAATTGTTATGCTTCGAAGCGCTTGACCTTGATTTTATTATTAATGAGATTTGTTACATGGTTGTTATGTGATATCTGTCTGCGATGAGTATGGATTTTAGTTCCGCGTGTGATTATGGTTGCTTGATCACCAAGCATAGCCTCACGAAGGACTTCGATCCACCTGGAATTGGTCCTCATATTGATTATATTAGAAAAATTTTAATTAGCCCCAATTCTCACACCCCTGGAACCGGGTTTGGATCCGGCCCAGTTTTGGGGGTGTGATAGTTGAGAATCAAACATAGATCCCAAGAGTCGACTCATGGTTTTTTGTAGTTATTCATGAACGCCATATTGGGGAGGAGGCTGCCTTACTCTCGGTTTTGATTTTTTCCCTTGATTTGGCCTAATTTTGATGAGAGAGCATCATCAAAACTTCATTCAAGATTTGTTTGAAGACAAATTTGTAGAGGCAGAGCTCGACTCAAGCATCCTTATTAGCCATGGAAGACGATGTCCAGTTAACCCCACGGTTACAACCTATTTGAAGGGATGCTTGATTGATCATTTTTTTTGTCTTAATGCTTAATTCAGTCAGTTTCGTTTGACACATGTTGGTGCTTTGAGCTTCACTCTCTGTGTAGAATGTGGTGAAGTTCTTGCCATGTCTAAACAGTGGGCAAGTCCACTATCGCCACTGACGCTACCATAGAGGTTCACGGTCAGCAGCCCAAGGACATATTCGAGTGACTAAATTTACATGAACTCCCCTTTTCTTCTTCCTTTTTTTTTTGTTTTGTTTTGAGATGCTTGATCTCTTCAACCCTCTTGTTGCAAAATGGTTCATAGATATCATGCCAATTCTAAAACCAAGTCACTGTTGTCTAGGCATGCTCATAGCCACAACTCCTTAGTATATATATATTTTTTGAATATTTGTTTAGAACTTGACATCTTTGGTTGTAAAGTTGCTCTTGGAATTTCATCTCAAGCTCATGATATGACTAAATGTAGAGTCCTTGGAACTTCACCATTCCTAATCACTATTCGAGAGAGTCCCACGGCCATGGCCAATTTTGACTGTTTGTTTCTTTTGTTTCGTTTTTTTTTTCTAGTTGAGGTGCTTAATTTCCTCAAGTCTTTGAGATGGACATCATTCCAACCTCATGTTACCAAACAGAGTTGAGTTCCATGAGGCCCTCTCCCTTGCATAGCCTGGGCAGGGTCACGGTCACAGCCAGGTGACTGAATTTGGTGTGGATGCCCTTTTTTTTTTGTTTGCTTTGTAAATCAAGGTCAAATTGTGAACTAAACAGCACCAAAACCTATTTGAAGTACCTAGGTTTATAAAGAACTGATCCTTTAACAAACTTGCAATGAACAAGCTCTGTTTGGGGGAATGTAAAACTTCGGTGGAACGTTAGGATCTCCATTTCAGTGTTGAACCTAGTGAAAGTACACCCATGTGTTTTGCTTGAATACTAACTCAGTATAAACACACACCTAGTTTTTGCGGACTGCTGGAAGTGTAGGGGGTTCCAAAGTGATGGTCCACTTGACTTTAGCATAGTGTAAGGCACATGTTAGGTCATCACAACCTCTATGGGAATTCTTTCATGGTCATCAAACTGAATAGCCATAAGGCACAATTCTTTTGCTTTTGATGTTACTCCCCTTAAATCTCAATAAACATGAGAAGTATAAATTACTCAAATATGAGTGGCCGGTTAAAGAAACTGATGAAGATAGGATTAACCTTTGGTTGAGTTGTCACATGTAGCTTTGAATAAACCTCTTACATTATCTTTCTCAACCACAAGGCTAATTCACCCTTTTTTGTCTTTTCCGATGCCGACCCGAGGTGTACTCTCCAAGTCAATTTGAGTGATGCTGACCATTTTCGTGGGAAGCTAACAGACACAATATCACCTTTTGATCATTGATAATAGTTGATGATCTTGTTTTGAAATTCAGTTTGCATAGCAATATTTTCATTATTAGCTCTATATCCACTGAGAGTAGAGCACTTTTGAACTCCTACAAGAATATCTGATGGTCCTATCATAGCAAATCACCATGTGGAACTTTGTTTGTCGGGATTGGTTAGAAATTTTGTATTGGGAATGGAGAGATCCTTTGGTCGGCTTCAAATTTAAGTGTGGAGGGCAAAACAGTTTCCAATAGTTGCAGATAAGTCTAATGAAACCATGGGAAGTGACTGAAGGTGATTGCCATTAGACCGACAGCATTTACTTTTGTCTTCAATGATTTATAAATGTTGCTCTTTGTTGATAACATGCCTACCTTCACATGCTGTACCTCCATACATTTTGAGCTTGTTTATGTTTTGTGCTATATATAGATGCTGTTCTGCTTTGCTTGTCTTGTGCATGTATTTCTTGCATTGGATGTTGTAACTTTTGTGCTTGAACACAAATCATATTGCCCCCAGAAAGGTCTTAAGGTACTTAAACACCTAGCTCGATCGGGAGCCTCAGTTCTGGAACTTAAGTGTACCTTCATGCCAATTCCTGGTCTTAGAATTGAGTATTATTTTCCTCTTTTGGCCTTTCCCTAAGGGGAGATGCTACCAAAACTTCAATAGAATTCCTGCGTTAGCCATTTTTGTTGTTAATGATGTTTTTCCTCTCTCTTTCTCTCTCCTCTCTCTCTCTCTCCTTTTTTTTAGACAGAAAAGGCAAAGTACCCGCAACTTCAACTTCTAGCACAGTAAAGAGTCGTTCAAAGTGCAAGGCTACAAGTAATCTTGATCCAAAAGATCTGAATTAATTGTTTGCCTCTACGTTAAGAAATTAGAGAACCAAAGCCCCGACAGTGAGGAATTGGTACACGTATTGGTGTTTGGCCGACAACACCATTTGGGAGAATAATGACAAAATGAGCTTTGACAAGCGTCATTACATATTCTGAGATGCTATAGGGGAGTCCATGAAATAACTAGTTGAGAGTGTACAATACCGTTCTGTGGATATGGTTGGAGTTTCTCATGAGGTGACCACCATGCAATCTATCGAGAGACATCGGAGGATAATGACAATGACCCTGTCCATCCCAGCGAGGAAAGATCCATTTCCGTGGATAAAGCATCATGCCCACTTTAAGATTGGTAAATTCATGCTTCGGCATCCATATTATTTCACGGAGATTCCAAGACTTGAGATAAAGATCATAGAACTGTGTACCCTAAATGTTGTAGTGGGTATCGTGATCTCGCAAGTAAGAATAGTTGGGCTTGGCATCCATGCTTGGCATCCACACTGAAGATGGAAGTGCCTGGATTGGTGAAAGGCACCAGTCTTATGGATGGTTTAACTGCATCAAAGATTGGCGAAACTAGACAACTTTGATCAAACATCATTACAAAGAGGATTTAAGAACAATTGTATCTTTGAAGCTATAAACGCCACTACACAGAAAGTGCCTTGTGAAAACACTGACATATTCAGGGCTATTCTTGAATTGTTTTACTCCGCAACTGGTACCTTCATTCCTCGAAACATGGAGTTATGGTTTTCTTTGTGGGAACTGAAGAAGATTGGTTTAGCACCATATGGTGAGCTTCATGATGAAACTATTCCACCCAATGAAGAATTGGCCACTATGGATGATGAGTTTTAGGCTGCGTATTATCTCCTCTTTGCTCTCAAAGATTCGGTCCAAATGAGCAGCCGAAGTCGAAGCAAAGTTGCCCAATGGATAAGTTGGGTAGAAACCACCACCACTCCTTTCTTTTCAAATGAGGGATACTAGAAGAGGAAATAAATTATCCCTTGTGAAGATCTCATAAGGAGTCAACGATTGTTTATCATGATAAGCCTGACTTCATGCTGTACATCTTTGCTAAATATCTAGATGTGAAGAGGAAGTGCTAGCTTGCTACATTTTTGATGGCATGGTTATCGGATGTTCTCTTTCTAAGTATAGGGGGCGACATCAGGCCTGGTTGTATATATCTAGAATGGCATTTGGATATAGTCTTGCCTTGGGCCCAGTTTTTGTGGCATATATGTTAACTGAATTGAAGCTAACTGCCTTCATTGTCAAATTGGGGAAAACTTTCAATTGATATTATGCTGAGCATTTGTTGTACACTTGGTTCATGTACCACAGCAATGGGCTCCACTCTATAGTGGTGCACCAGGGAGTATCTACATGGAAGGTATAGTAGGTGGCAGCTGTTTGATCAATACCTGCTCCATGGCTGATCTACGCCAACATTTGCATAATTTCAATAATTATGTCACTTTTTGCGCCTCTGTGCCAAACATTGAAGTTTTAACTCATACAAGGAATGCAGTGGAACCACCAATTGATAAAGTTGGAGAAGGTGGTCGAGAAGTTGGCTTATCAGATGAATAAAAGAGTTGGTTCTTTAGCTTGAGACCCGCGGACTTGGTGTATAGGAAGAATTCATACATCAACATTCAACTTTATATATCCGCTAGGTTTTGCAAACAATTTGACTTTCACCAAGTTGTTGTCTAATCGTATTTGAGGTAGACTTGGTTCCTTACAGGATGCTAAAAATGCTTGGGAATTCTACTGAGCACTTGGCAACTGGAGCTTGTTTTGGCTATCCTTGTCTTCCACAAGTTGTATACACAAGCGGTTTTACACAATGGTATGCAAATAGCACCACCGCTATTATAGAGATGTACGCAGGCAACCCTTGTGTCAAATGGCGCATTTCATTTGTACTAAGAAGGGAGAGAAGTTGGAAAAGGTGCGCTTTGTCCAAGCCAACTTTGAAAAGTGGTTATATGATGGAAATGAGTGGCGAATTAGCTTAGTGGCAGGGTCTGATATTTGCAAAGCTCACTGCTCTTTGAAGGTGAAGAAGACAAGGAATACATGCCCCCTCCCAATGTGACTACAATAAGAATGAAACAGGTTATAAGTGAGAACCTTCAAGAATGGGAGAGTCATGCTGAGGCCAGGCGAGCTGGTATAACTACACTAGACTTTGGGTCTACTTCTCGTTCCGCTAGAACCACGGTTTTGGTTGGCAAGCAAACAAAGGAATTTGAAGAGGAGCAGGTCATCATGCATACAGCCAAAGAGGTAGACTTTGCTTTCCAAAATTTGCTAACGACTACAACTGTTGCTTCAATGCCAACGGAGGCACATACAACTCCAACTCTATCGAAGATAGCATAATCGGTAGAGGCAACTACTGGGTCAAGGCCACCAGTTACATTGTCGACAAAACCCCTAGCGGGCCCGGTTCTTCATAAGAAGCTCTGAGCAATACGTTCAAAAAATGTAACCGAGCTCCTAGTGGCAATGGAACTTCTTCAAAGAAGAGGAAAGTTGAAAGCCCTGGAACTTGTCATTTCCAAAGGCTAATAGTTGGTAACCTCGCTTTATATCTTTATATGACATTATCATTTGCTTTTCTTTTTCTTTTTTTTTTTTTTTTTGATGTCTACACTTTATTCTGTAGCTTCATCAGCTTAGACTTCGGCCATTGGAGGTGTCTTGCAAAAGGTGATTGAAATTGTAGAAGAACATGCCTTTGATGACGGTGATGAGAGAGGGATATGCCTTTGATGACGGTGATGAGAAAGGGAGTGGTTTTGATATCCTACCACTGATGAATGAACCAATAGCGATATTAACATTGAGTTCGATTTTGAGAAAGACATGTTTAACCAGGCAATGATGCTTGAGTCTGGGAGAAAAACCGCAATGGATATGCCAGCAGAGTCCATTACCGTGGAGAAATCTAGTAATGATGTGGGTGCTACCACTACTGCTGATAAAGTAGTTAGTGGCAATATACCCATGGAGCCAATTTTGGAGCAAGTGAGTAGTGGCAAAGTTCATATTGGTGTTGCTACAACTTTTGAAAGAGATTATGTCCCTCAGATTGAACAGTAAAAGATTCCACCAAAAGTCTTTAAGGGACCGATTACCGACGTCTCGATAGAAGAAGGAGAAGTTCTCGATAATGTTAAGGGAACTACTGTAGATCCAACTCCTCAAGGTAACTTTTGACTTGAATATTCCGAAGTTGAAAATTTTATTCCAACATCATAATCTAATCTTTTTTTTTTGTTCTTGTTCCTTTTTAGGTATCCAACTGAATGAGAGTGGCCTTGTTGTGCCTCCCATGTCAGTGAGAAAGCCTTTCAGGTTGTCAATTGAAGAGCCAGTAGAGAAAGAGGGTTTTGAAGCTTCGACTGATTTGGAGAATATTTTTATCCATAATGGATAATTCGAGGCATCTCTTAATAGTACTTTGAAGAGTGATTAGCGATGGCTCATGGAAGACTTCTCCTCCTTTGACTCGCCAACCAAAAGTGTAAACAATGATCTAGAGTTG
Source organism: Sextonia rubra (assembly GCA_037013555.1). Taxonomy (NCBI): domain Eukaryota; kingdom Viridiplantae; phylum Streptophyta; class Magnoliopsida; order Laurales; family Lauraceae; genus Sextonia; species Sextonia rubra. The sequence goes on along the minus strand of JASUAD010000018.1, from coordinate 7,885,314 downwards.
TCATTGGCTCTCATTTTACTGTCCATCTGTAGTAAGACCACATTAGTGCCAAGTGTGATCCCTCTGGAAGGTAAGGATTCAGATTCAGGATCTACAAGTGAATCTGCTTTTGCTACTGATGTACCTAGGATTGATAAAGTGCTAAGGACCGATGTAACTTTGGATGCTCAGATGGAGCCAAGTGTTGAACCTGTTGGCACAGTGGGAAAGGAAATTGATACTGAGATGGTCCTAGCAGAGGAGGTTATTGTGGTGGAGCCGATCGTAGTAAAGATTAGCCCTCCTACTCAGAGGAAGTTGGTTCTTGAAGATGAGGTTGCGGATCTTATGGAAAATGACACTCCCGCAATGCTAGTTGCCAGCAAATTGCCGCTAGTTACTAACATTTTCATGCCACCTAAGGCTATGACACCTTCACGAGTGCATTTCAGGGCTGATCAACATTACCTACAAAAGTAATTAAGGATCCAGTTGAGCCAAAAATATCAGATGAAGCTTCTGCTACTGAAGGTGGAGGTTCCCAAAAAGCATTACTGAATGTTACAGTAACACCACATACAAATCAGGATCTTTCCACTACATTGTCCTTGCAAGGATTGCATGACTTGCCTTTTATTCATGAAAAGCCTTAGCTGCTCATGGGGGTGAGGGTACAAATGTCGAAAAGGGAGGAGATGACCGCTAAGGCTCTCAGACTCAGTCAAATTCGTAAGAGTATGGGTCAAATCTTTCTACCCTAAGGAGTTTAGTTTATTTGGTGATGCTCCCAAGCCTCAATCTGTTATAAACTTTGCCATGAAGACAATAATTCATAGCATCTTAACTACACTTTCTAGGGATATCTCACTCCAACAAGATCTAGGTTGCTAAAATGTTAGCCAATATGTTGATATCTTCTGGTGCTGGAATAGATTTGAGTGGTCTTCACTATGCTTTTGTCATCTTTGTCAACAAACTTGAGGAAAAATATATCTGGGATAGAAGTGCTGATCATACCAAAGCTTTTCAAGATGAAGTACTAAGGCATAGAATCCAATTAGCCATAAAGATTGACAGCACCGAAGAAGAGATAGATGGTTAATGAAGTAAATGCTAAGAAAACACATGAGATAGCTATGCATATCACTGAGCATGAACATATACAACAGAAAATCATCGTGCTGCTACAACAACTCTCTTCCTTGAAATATAATGCTCTCAGATTTCAAAACACTATTGAAGACTTGAAGAAATCCATCTTAGAGGACAATCAACACAAAGATGACCACTTACGTGTGCGGAGGCTAAGTGGGTGGCTTTGAATGATTTTGTTCAGTCTTTAGAGAGTGAAATGCATATCAAACTAGATAAGATTGACATTAATACTACCGTACTCGCTTATGCAAGCTATAAAGGGCGTGTCTTGATGGAAAGTGTTCTGCATGCAAAGAGGCAACTCTAGAGATTTTTGGATTGATTCTCATGCAGCTCTTGTCTTTTTCTTTTTATTTTGATTAGCCTGGATGGCCATGTACACTGATTTCATTTTTGTACTGAACTCCAAATGAATACTAATGGAAATTTTCTTCCCTTTCTGCTCCATTTTATCATTGGCATGGAATGTTTGGTGTAATTTTGTATGGATATTTGATGTGCTTTGTATGGATGGTTTGGGATATGTGTATGAGTTGTGACTTGCAATCTTTTGGATATAAAACATCAACAAAGAAAATGAGTCATATAGGTGGACATCATCCGGTGCCTGTGTGTAAGGCTTTTTCTAAGGTCCATGACTTGATCCTTTTGAGTGTTGAAAGGGGTCAAACAAAGTGGATGTTTATCCGGTGCCCAAGTGTGTGGCTTTCTCTGAGGTCCTTGTCTTAATCGTTGGCATAGAGATTTTTTTTTTTTGGGTTTTATTTGGATTTTGGTTATAGAGGTCTACAAAAAGACATTCCATAAAACGGAGGGTAGCCATATAGGGTTTGAAATAAAAAAAGACTTGCTCTATATAGCTGAGTTTACTATATAGGGTCCGTAAGAGGACTTGATTTATATAGTAGGATGTTACAAAGGGTCTTATAGGAACATTATCCAAGTAATAAAAGTTGATTAGAGGGGCCAATGGGCTTTGTCCTCGTAGTCATTTTGTATAAGTTTGAGGGGTTTTGGTTGAGAGTTATAGGTCGTGAGACTCAAAACCAAAGGATTTTGGAATGATTTGGGTATACCAATGACATTCACGTATAGTACTTCTTCGGAATTTTTCCATTGATAGGCATTCTGCATCTGTCTCCTTTAAGTGTGAGGAGTGCATACGCGCCGTTGGACTTGACCTTATCGATGACGAAAGGTCCTTCACATTTAGATTCAAATGTGCCTTTTGATAGGTGTGTGGAGAACATGGTCCTTTTAACTGCAAGGATTAAGTATCCTTTCTTGTAAGCTTTGTATTAAACTTTCTTGTAGAAAGACTTAGCCATGCGAGCTTGATATAACTTGATGTTTTGCTGAGCAGTAAGCCTCTTTTCGTCAAGGCATTCTAACTCTTGAAGTTTTAGTTTGGCATCCTTTTCTTTAGTGTATTTTTTTTATCACAGTTACACGAAGAGAAGAAAGTTGAATTTCCAAGGGTATCACAGCTTCATAGCCATAGACCAAGGAATAGGGTGTTAATTTGGTTGGGCCACGGACTATAGTTCTGTAGGCCCATAAAGCTTTAGGAAGTTTGGTACTACAACTTTTTCTATTGTCAGAGATCATTTCCTTCAGAATTTTGCAAATGGTCTTGTTGAAGGCTTCAGTAAGTTCATTTGTTGTAGGGTTGTATGCCGTGGAAGGATAGCATTGGATTTTGTATTTGTCACAGAATCCGAAAAATTGTCTTTGTTCAATTAAGGACCATTGTCATGGTGTAGGTGTTTAGGCACCCCAAAATGGAAAATGATAAAAGTCTTTAAGAAGCTGAAGACTACACCAGCAAGAGGCATCAATTTTGCCCATTTGGAGAAGTACTCTGTTGCAGCCAAAATGAATTGATGACCACATTCTAATGGCGGATTGATTTTTCCAATGATGTCCACTCCTCAAGACTTAAATGGCCAAGAGGTTGACATAGGATGTAGATTTTCAGGCAGTTGATGGATGTAATCGCCATGGATTTGGCATTCATTACATCTTTTTGCAAAACTGATGGCGTTAGACACCATGATAGGCCAATAGTGGCCTAACCTTTGAATCTTATCATGAAGCTTTGGTGTAGCCTGGTGAGCACCGCATAGGCCAGAGTCAACTTCTTTGAGTACTTGATTTGCTTCTTTTGGTGAAAAGCAATGGAGAAGAACTCCATTATTTGACTTACGGTAAAAGGTCTTCGAAGACAAATCGAAGTGAAAATTTAAAGCTCGATTTTTAATACTAGTTCTATCTTTAATATTTTCTGGAAAAACTCCATGAAGAATGTAATCAATGAAAAAGTGTCTCCAATCTCTAAATGAAGCCATCTATTAATATATCTGAAAGATGACTCACCCCTGTGTTGTGATGTCTGCACGAGTTGAATGAAAGTGATAAAAGAATTAGGCCTCATTGGTGACATTTCCTTGATTGGGCGAGGTATATCATTGCTTTTTTTATCAGAATCTGTCCCACCAACCAAGGAGATTACGGTTGCTGGGTAAGAGAGCTTTCGCTGTCGTACAACAGATGTTTCGCCATTCCTCAGTGATATTGCTAGATTCTGAGCAGGCATTATATACATAGCCGAACTATATGTCCTGCTTGTATGAATAAAAATGCCCATTTGCTTCATTCTTGACGGTTTTGTGGGTATGACCAAAGGTTGATCTGATTGTTTGATTTCAGATTTAACCTTGATCATCAAAGGAGCTTTGGTATCAACAAATCTAATTGTTGGTTTTTTTTATAGACTCCCACTTCTTATGTGGCTCAGATCTTTTACAGAACCTAGGGTATGTTTCAATCCTGTTGAGATGGTGAAGGGTTCTGCATGATCATCATTCATGGGAGAGCTGTTGCATCTGGTTTAGACTTTACAGGTCTTTCCTGATACATGGTTGCATTAGTGAAATATAGACTTCCTTGCCTTTGAATGCCTTTTCATCTAGAAAGACTCGATGCTCCTTATCCTCGTAATCAATGTATTTGAGGTATTGATGGAAAGTGGGAGGTACTATAGAATAATCATGAAGCTATTGCCTTCCTAAGAGAATGTTGTAATAAGCACGCGTTTTTACTACGTGCAAAGTGGCTTCTAAAGTTAAATCACCCAGCTGAAACTGAATCCGAATCTTGCTAATCAGATCCTGGACTGCTCATTCATAGCCTTGGATCGAAGTTTTTGTAGCAGATAACTTGCTCACTAGGATGCCAAGTTCGTGAAGAGCTGTAATTGTGATGAGGTTCAGAGGATTTGAACTTTTTGAACAGGTATGTCCTTGATGTAGGCTGTGAAATAAAGTGGCCTTGTATGCTTTATGTCACCTAAGAGGAGATCATCTTTGCAAAGGAAATGGTGGCCTTGGAATCATTGTGAATGAAAAGACATTCCATACATTGCTTCTGAGGGTTCTTGAACTTTGCTTTTAGATAATTCTTCTCTATCTGATGAACTTGCGCCACATGAGTTTGATTATTTGTATTTAAAGCTTGTAGAGTTCATATGAAGTTATTACGAGTCTCCTTAAACATCTGCAAAAGATTAAAAATATGAAGTCATGTAGGTATGTGCTTGAGTTATTCAATAACATCATACGTAAATGGCTATGGTGGCTTTTCATTAGCATTTGTATCTGAAGAAGTTACATTTACATTTGAATTATTCCTCAAAGGGTTTACATAAGAAGATGAAGAAGAAGGTCTATCATAGTTGACTCTATAGTTGTGACCGAAACGAGTACCGTCATTGACTATGTTGTTTCGGTCAACCTTTGGATGAATATCTTTTCTTATGGCATTGACTTTTTTGGGTTTAGTAAAGAGATGGTTGACTTCTTCTAAGCCTACCTCTTGATTTGCATTTTCCAAAGCAGCTTGAGATATTAAAACTTCATTGGCAGAAGCGCTAATGACTACCAAAGCAGGTGCTAATGGCATTTCTTCTTATGAATCAGAGAGATTATCTTGAACTTGGAAGACTTCCTAAAGTACAACAAGATTGTCAATGCTAAGTTCATTGTGTTCTTTTTACGACTCAAGTTCATCATTTGCTTTGGGAACAATAAGTTGAGTTCTTAGTTCAGAGTTGGGCTTATAAGAAATTGGCTCAACACTTGGTTCAGGAGAAGTATTTGGCATAGAGGTTATTGCTTATGAACCAGAAGACGATGCCTGTTGTTATTGTGTTTCATTAGATTCGACCAATGGCAAAGGATCTGGTTAACCTTCTGGAGGTAGTGGAAAAGGAGGAAGATCATTAAACCAACCACTTGTACTTGGTCTATGTAGATCAGAATAGCTATTGGTAGTGTATTGAGACCATGCTTAATGTTGAGAGTCCAATAACCTTAAACTGTAAATTTGTATGAACAAGTTGGACTTGCATGTAAAATTCTAAAAATTTGATTTAAAGAGGGACTAACCATCGTTCCTTCTTCATTTCCCTCTAATATCTCTGTTGTAGCTTCTTCCTTTCACTCTTCTCCCATCTCTTCTTCAAGCTTGGTGCTGGAAATTGAATTTTTGGAATTTGCATGTACTCCAACTAGGTTTCATTCTCCTCTTTCTTCATCCTATTGTGTATCTCCTTCCTTGGAACCTTCAATTTCAATCCCTCATTTCCTCTATAGCTCTCCAAGGTAGGATCTCTATCATTTCTTTAATTTTTTGGATTCTTTGGGTTTAATGGAGTCAAGGAGACTTAAATTGGTGACATACATGCATCTCATACCCATTGCATGTCTTTACATGTAGTAGGGTTATCTTCTATTGAGGCTTTCTCCACCGTCAAATTTAGGTCGAAGTTGATTTGGGGTAAAGCATTAAGATAAGGCAAGTATGAGAGCACATTTGGCTGCATGAATGTTTTTCTATGTTGATTCTTGGAGAATTCCATGTTCATGTTATGTACAGCTCTTTTTATACTTAATTATAAGAATGTATGATGTTCATGAGTTAATGAAGGTAATGTAAGAATAAATGATGGGATTAGGTGAAGGAGAATCCAAATGTGTTGAAATGTGAACTTGAGAGATGCATGATGATACTTGAAGCAAAGAAAACCACATTGGAATCAAGTTTTGTACTAAACTTTTGTTTCAGAATTGAAAATCTAAAGCTTATGGCTAAGCTATACGTATGCTACGGCAAGCTTTCTAGAGAGCCAAAATTTGATAATCTGGAAATTTTCTTCTGTAGCTAAGCCCACAGCCAAGTTGTGAAATATACTACGGCTAAGCCGTAGCTTAGCCATGGCCAAGACGTAGGACACTTACGGCTAAGCCATAGGCTTGATCACGGTTGAGCCGTATCTGCGTGGAAAAAACAGGAAAGCCATGGCTAAGCTGAAGACTATCCATGGCTAAGCCATAGGCTATCCACGACTAAGCCGTGAGAACCCTGAAAACTTAGGAAAAATTAAAGACATTTGGTAGACTATGTAGGGCCTTAGAAATGGTAACCTTATCTCAAACAAATAGCCCAATAGTAATTAAACATTAAAAAGAAATAGTATTGAGCTGTTACTCATTCCCCTTTGATTGTTTGGTTGTTTTCCGAAGTCACGTCATGGCTACTGGTATAAGAAGAGGTGTCTATTGCCTATACAATGTGACACCAAGATTTTTGGTAACACACAGATACCGGACGTTTTATGAATACACCGTATTGAATGATTAAGGAAACATGCATTATCTTAGCTAGGGTTGGCTAGTAAATATCCTTGTTAACCACTAAATCCAAGGGCATTCATACTGTTTAAGTAAACCTTGCCCTCAACATGATCTATTCATGTGCCCATCATTCCTAGTGAACCTTGAGGTAAGAACGGAGATGGAGCTTCTACTGAGTGTGAGCCCATGAGCTAAAATAGGGGTAACTAAGGTTGAGAGGATTTGAGCTCTAATGGCTCATTTAAGTATGCAATACTTGAATAATAGTTACTTCACTTAATTCCGATCTTTGTGACTAAATACCATCTCAAGACCGTTATGCTTGTATATAAGAATAAGTCGATCACTACATATGATAAGTATGAAAGTTATGAATCTTGATCAGTTTTGATGCATTGAGTCGGCACCACTTAGCTTGTACCCATAGGATGTTCGACAGGACCGAATGAGGATATTTTACATGTTACCTACTGAGTAGTTATATGAAGAGTTGGTTGGTGCTCTTAGGGTAACTAGATGGTCTTGGCCTAACAACTAGCAATTTCCCACAGTATGATATGCTCTCCTTAGATAAAAGAAAGCCATGTGGATGCCAACTAGTATGTTATTGTATTTCTGTTTATGATTCGTTACTCATGCTTATTCACATGCATAATATGCCTAGCTTTTGATTATTGCCCTCTTTTAATCAATATGTTTCTAATTCAAATTGATACATCATGATAGTCTTATATATACTTATATTTGCTTAACTGTCGTGTTAACAGTGTTACCTGGTTGTTACACGTGTAAAACCCAATGACGGTACGGTAGTTGACGCAGCCCCAGAAGGAACCTCAACAGTATCTCAGGGTATAGATAAGTGGAACGAGGATGACGCCTTCTATTAGTTGTCTTACGAAGAGCGTAATAGGGATTCATGTTTTGGGGTTTGTTTAAGACTTAGTCATGCCTTGGCTTGTGGTTACACTATGTTATTTTGGAGTCCCTGCTTGAGGGAGATGACATTCTTGATGATTGATTTGTTTATGTATTTTAGTATTGTGTGCATGGGATGGTTTGATTAACAGACCTTGGTTACATTAACAAATGAATGAATGTTTTTATTAATGTCTATGATGAATCTAAGTTGAATTCTTCAGGTTTTCATTTAATTATGGAAATGAGTGTTATGTGTATATGGATCTTCCTCATACGTACCTATAGAATTTCCCTTGTAGCAATTCGTATGTGCCTTGACATGGCATGGATTGCTATGGGTTACGTATGCCGCACCTTGAGATCCATTATAATTCGTAATTCTCAGGTTTGAGCGTGATAATAGTCATCAATCCACTGATCATCTTCGAAATTGGAATAGTCTGACCAATCCTTTTCGTCATCTGAATTAGGAGCTGTGCAATCGCATGGTATGTTATTGCAACTGGATATCGGTAATTCTTCCTCATCCTTTGGAATTGGAATGAAAAAGTCAGTCAAAGTAAAATGACCTCTGATCGGCTTGGAAGGTTCTTCTGAAACAAAAGCTTTGACCACCTTTTTTTTTTTTTTTCTTTTTAGCTTGTTTTTCTTACTTGACCAAACAATTCTGGGCAACTCTTTGAAGGTCTTAAGTTACCTTTTAACCTTCCTCCTTTTTGTAGGTGTGGGTTTGGTTTTAACCCTTTCTCCACCTTCATCATTTATTAAGTTCAGGTGGACCTACATTTCTTCTCCTGAAGAGGTTTTGAATGGTACCAAACCTTGTTCGTCATGTACCACATTAACAACATAGAATTCCAATTGTCATTGGCTTTGGTGGAAAAGAGATTGTTATAGGCAGAAATTGTCCAAAGGAGATCATGTTAATTAGAGTAGGATTATACTTCAGATAAAAGGTTATTACTCTATTTTTCCAAAGGAGATCAATATGACCGGAGTAGGATCATACTTCCGATAAAAGGTTATTACTCTATTTTTCCAAATTTCATTGACTTTCTCTTTTAGAATAAAGTAGTCATTGAGTGGATGTGACACCATCTGGTGGTATGTACAGTAATTCAGATCATTGATGCGACCTGCTTGTTCAAGTTTCTTTATTGGTGGAAGTTCAATCTTGTTGTTATCCATCAATGACTAGAAGATCACTTCAATACCTCCATCAAAGGGGTACGTAGTTTTCTTCCTTTTCTCATATTCTTTTTTCTTGGTTTGATTAGTCTTTGTGTTTTGAGGCTTCTGAGGAGGTTTGAAGGTTTGCGCATTAAAGACCTCATGTTTTTTCTTTAGTTTTAGGACAGAAGATGAAGACGACTCTGTTTTTCAAGAACTTGCATTCTTTTGATTGATTTCTTTGAGGGTCAATTTCACATCAGTGGCCACTTCAACCAATCGGACCAGAGACTTAGTTTTGTGACTAAGTGTGATAGCCTTGATCTTTGGTCACAAATTGGTCTTACACATTCCATGGTTGCATTTTGAGATGGTTGTTCTAAGTATCCATAGAATAATGCTCTCCATTTGTTGTTAGAGGATTGTGCAGTTTCATTATTTTCCTACCTTGTACTGCTGAGCATGGCAAAGGTGTCTGTTTGATCCTCCTCTTAGAAGTGGAGTAAAAACTTCTCTTCTATGATAGGCCATGTCATGAAAGTGAGTTCTGGTAACTGCATTTACCAATCAAAGGCAACTTCTTTCAATGTACCCACAAACAACCTTATCTTTAATGCATCCAATTCTAGTAAAACTTCCAAGAAGTAATTTGAAATGCATAATGTGTTGATAATCGGACCCCAGCCTAAGGTATGGCTAGAAATTTGGAAGCTTATTATCTGGTGGAAATGGAACAAAATTGAACTCTGGAGGATACTTTGGTGATACACTTTTTTTATATCCTGTCTCCACTTTTGATTTTGTTAATATTTCTTTAACCTCCTTGAAGGTTACATGCTTTTCAGGATCTGTGTGAAGACCCAGGATTAAAGAATGATCACTCGAGGAACCTACACCTATCACCTTGTCCATTAAGAATTTGATTTGAGCCATGAGCAAATCAACTTTAGTTGCATTCCTCCTAATCATCGCTTATTCTTTTTTCTTTTAGCAAACAGAGGATTTACTTGAGCTTCAGCTGGACCACCTAGTTTATCTGTTAAAATTTTTAATTAGGCAATCAGGTGGTTGATCTTAGCTCCTTGTTATTTGAAAACATCACTGACATCATCATCTTGATTTTTGCTAGGATTTCTTCGCTAGCATCTTTACTTGTCACACCCCGAACTTGAGAATTGGGGACTAAAGTAGATATCTAGGCATGGTATATATAACCCGTGGCAATCCATGCCATGTCAAGACATGTACGAACTGCAACAAGGGTAATTTGACAGGTACGTATGAGGAAGATCCACATACACGTAATAATCATTTTCATAATTAAGTGAAAACCTAGATAATTCACCTCCATTTATCATAGACACTAATAAAGACATTCATTTGTTAATATAAACCAAAGTCCATTAGTTAAACCATCCACATATACATTCTAACATAAAATTACATGTCCATCGAACAACAACTTTAAACAATGTGATAAAGATAGTATAATTCCTCCATAAAGACGAAACATGGGTAAGCCTAGACAAGACCTTGCAACGCATTACGTCGAATGACTAGTAGAGCACGTCGTCTTCAATCCACTCATTTACACCTTGAAGTACCATTGGGGCTCCCACGAGGGCCACGCTAACTGCCACATTGAGCTTGTAACACTAAGGGTAGCACTATTAACATGGCGGTTAAGCAAATATAAGAACATATAAAACTATCATGATGTCTCAAATGAATCAGAAGACATATTATACATATCGATTAAAGCGAGCAATAATGGAAACTAGGCATATTGTGCATGCAAATAAGCATGAATAACGAATCATAAATGGAAACACAATAACATCCTAATTGGCATCCACATGGCTATTTTTTTTCTATAAAGAAAGCATATTGTACAGAGGGAAATCATTAGCGGTCGGGTCAAGACCATCCAGCTACCTAAGAGAACCGACAATTTTTCACATAACTATTACACTAGACAACATATCAAATACCCTCATTCGGTCCCGAAGAACTTCATATGGGCATAAGCTAAGTGGTGCTGATTCAATGTATCAAAACCGATCAGAATTCATACTTTCATACTTATCATACGTAGCGATCTACTCATTCTTATACAGAAGCGTATATTGGTCTTGAGATCGCATTCAATCATAAAAATCGGGATTTAATAGAGTAACTAATAATCAAACAATGCATAATTCAATGAACTAATAGAGCTCAAACCCTCTCAACCTTAGTTTCCCCTATCTTGGGTCACGGGCTCATGCTCAGTAGAAGCTCCACTCCGATTTTGCCTTAAGGTTTCGTAGATACAATGTGTACATGATTGAATCATGTGGAGGGCAAGGTGTACTTAGATAATATGAAATTTGGATTCTGTGGCTAACAAGGATATTTACTAGCTAGCCCTAGCTAAGATAATCCGTATTTTCTTTGTCATTCAATACGGTGTATTCAATGTGTTACCAAATCTTAATGTTACATTGTATAGGTAGTGGACACCTTTTCTTATGCCAACACCTATGATATGACGACGGAACTATCCAGATAATCAAGAGGAAATGAGTGACAGCTCTACACTCTTCCTTTTTAGCATTTAATTCCACTGGGCTATTTAATAGAGGTAAAGGTATCAATTCTAAGGTCCTACATGTCTTGGGTTGCACCTAATGATCCAAGGGTAAGATTACTTATTTTATGTCCTATAGTCTGAAAAGGAAGCCAGTACAATACCCAAATTGATCCTCATTTGAAAAGAAATAAATGAAGTTTTGTCAGAAACAGGGGTCTTACGGCTTAGCCGTAATAGCCTACAGCTTAGCCGTGGGACACACTACAGCTTAGCCGTGGTTAGTCTACTATTCTCCCTCATCAACGGCTTAGCCGTAGATGCCCTGCAGCTTGGCCACGACCGGTCTATGGCTTAACTGTATTGCATTTCATGGCCTAGTTGTAAGCTTAGCCGTAGAAAGAAGTCTCAATTTTTGGGTTTCTGGATTTTTAGCCATAGTACAACTTATGGCTTAGCCATATGCTTCCGAATTTTTTGTGTTCATTTAGTTATAGAATTCTGTCTTCAACCCATAACACCAAGTAGTCTTTTCTCTACTCCAAACTATCAATTTTTAATCCAAACTCACATTTCATCTACACTACCATCAGGTCTCTTCTTCATCTAATCCATCATTCCCTCTTAAATTATATTTATTAGCTCATAAACATCTTACATTCTTGAAATTAAGGGTAAAAGAGCTGTAACATAAGATGGACATGGAATTCTTCAAGAATAAACATAGAAAAACATGTATGTAACTAAATATACTCTCATACTTACCTTATCTCAATGACATACACAAATCAAGCCTTTCCCTTTGGTTGATGATGGAGAAATCCTCAATAGAAGATGATCCTACTACATGCAATAGAGGAAATGGGTGTAGGATGAATGCATGTTGTTTAATGGAGTCTTTTTGACTGTAATGAACTAAAAAAATGAAGTAGTGATGGGGCTCTTATCTTAGAGAGCTATAAGGAAGATGATGAGGTGAGCTTGTGAGTTTCCAAGGGAGAAGATAAACAAGGAATCAAGGAGGAAGAAGAAGGAAAATACAACCCTTACATACATAGCTCCAAACTCAAGCTCTCAGCTGCAAGGAGAAGAGAAGGATAAAAGAAGATGGAGGCTCTATTAGAAGAAGATGGAGGCTCTAGTATAGGTGTAAAGGAGATGCAAAGAAGTACTAGTGGAGTTCGTTTTTAAATCCAGGTTTTCTGGAATTTACATGCAGGTCCACTTGGTTTAATGGATTTTACAGTTTGAGTCAATTGATATTTAAGTGGGCCAAAATGGATTCGAGTTGAGCTGGGTTGTCACACCTTGATCCCGGGAATTGGGGATTAGAATGGGACCCCAGGATATGGATATGTAATCCCGTAACAACCTAAGCCATGTGAAGACATGCATGAATCACTATAAGGGAGATTCCACAAGAACGTTTGAGGATTATCCACCAACACGTAGATTAATCTCAAACATAAAGCGAAAACCTGTGAAATACACCTATAATTCATATGCAATGCATAGAAGGAATATTATACCATCATAACATAAACTTAAGTCTTTTTACTTAACCATTCCCAACATGTACATAACCACAAAAATCCTTTAACAGTCATTCATATGATCTCGATCACATGTCCAAACAAAATAAGGAGGCATGTTAAACACCAATCCAAACATCACAAGACTATTAACCTGATAAAACCCCTTTGATGCTCTTCATAAGGCGACTAATAGAAGACATTGTCTTCTTTCCACTCTTTTATACCCCTAGGTACCGTTGGGGTACCTTTCGAGGATGCATCGACAGTTGTGTTAGTATTGGGTTGGGTTCTATACTTGTAATACTAAGGGTAGCACTGTTAACATGACGGTTAAGCAAATATAGAGATATATAAGATCATCATAATGTATCAAATGAATTAAGGAAAATATGAACTAGACATGTTGTGCATAAGTAAACATGAGTAGCAAGTCAATACAGAATGTCAAACATACTAGTTGGCATCTACGAGGCTATATTCTCCTAAAAGAGAGTATATCATCTAAAGAAAGCATATAACATACATATGGGAATTTTGCTAGGAGATCAGGCTAGCTTCCCGAGCTACTGTAGTAGTGACATAAGGGATATCAAAATTTGTCCCATCGAACCTAATAAGGGTACAAGCTAAGCGGTGCTAACTTAACGTATCAAGACTGACTCAAATTCATATCCTTTGTACTTATGATCAATCATAATGTTCGTCTCATAGTCATACTAATCAGTCATACTAATCAGTCATACTTATCATATCATACATGAGAGAGTTTCGGTCTTGAGATCATATTCAATCATAGAAATCGGAATTAACAAGTATCTGATAATCAATTAATATATACTTAATTGAGCTAATAAAGCTCAGACTCTTTCAAACTTAGCTACACCCATTTCACATCACGGACACACACTTAGTAAAAGCTTTGGACTTGCCTCAAGGTTCGCCAGGAAGAATGGAAACATGACTACATCATGTTGAGGGCAAGGTATCTTAACAATATGTATGCATTTAAATTGAGAAGGTATTAAGAAGATTTATTAGCCAACCCTATGCTAGATAATCCGTGATCCCGAGGTCATTCAAAATGACGTATTCATAAGATGTCTGGTGTCATTGTGTTACTAATATTGGCATTACATTGTGCATGTCAAAGACACCTCTTCTTATGCCAACACCCATGACGTGACGTTGGGAATTCGTCTGAAAAGTCAAAGGGGGTAAGCGACAGCTCTGCACTTGTCCTCCTTATCATTTAATCACCATTAGGCTAATTTAGTTTAGGCAAAGGTGTCATGTTAAAGTCCTACAAAGTTATTTGAAATCCCTAATACCTTAAGATCATAGTGTTCTTATGGCTTAGCTGTATATATGTTACTGCTTAGCCGAACGGCTTAGTTTTTCCCTTTAATTTCATATGCAGTTACGACTTAGCTATATAGTGGCATGTGGCTTAGCCATGCTATGCCTACGGCTAGGCTACAGCTTAGCTGTAGTACAATCCACGGCTTAGCTATAGGTGGGCCGTAGAAGAAAAATAGAATTTCGGGTTTTCGGGAAAGCTTGCTGTAAAATGACTTATGGCTTGGTCATGGCATGATCACAACTTAGCCGTAGTTCCTTCGATGACTTAGCCGAGGGTTAGCAGTAGTTCAAAAATGGGTTTTTGTACTATCGGGATTCTAAACCATACACGCTTACAACTTAGCCATGGTTTTGCTGTAAGCTTCAGAAATTCTGGAAATGACTCTGAAGCTTGAGTTCAGTACAGAACTCTCAATTTAAGGTTACAATGAGCTTCCTATTGCCTCAAAAGACCATCATGGATTTTACAATGTTCACATATCACCCAATCCCATAATCATGCCCTAATTCATTTAAACTAACATGTATATACTTAATCAAAGCGGAATGAGCTATAACTTAAAATTAGAGTGATTAGTTCATGAATCAACAATTTGGACATACATGCGGTAAAATATATACTCTAATTCTTGCCTTTAACACAATGCTTGACTTTACCAACTTCTCCTTGATGTGTAGTTAGAGAAAGCCTCGATAGAGGATGGGTTCTCTACATGAAGGACATGCATTAGGTGAATCTACTATAGGAATCATGTATGTTATACATTTGAGTCTCGTTGACTCTAATAAGCCAAAGAATTGAAATGGAGTAGAGTTTTCACCTCAAGGAGTTATAGCTTAAAGAAGATGGTGATTCCAACAAGAGAGATGCACAAGAGAAGAAAAAGAAGATGAATGGAGGCTATCACTCTTATATGCAAAGCTTCAAGACCTTGTTTCCAACTCTAAAGTGAAGTGGAAGTAAAGAAGAAGAAAAACAGTTCCAGTAAGAATCAGGAAAATGGATGAAGGTGGATGTTGGGTTTATCCTTTTAAACTCAATTTTCCTGAAGGTTTACATGCAAGTCCACATTCTCTGTGAAAATTACAATTTAGGTTAAATGGACCTTAATTGGGCCGAGATGAATCTAAATTAAGTTGAGCCCAACATGAAAGATGGTCTACACAATGAATTATACAAGATGCAACTAATGAGGTGTCAATATGATGTAAGAACTCTAAATTATAAGAGGGCCCTTACTACTAGGTAAAGTTCGAACCTGACCCAACTACCTATGCATGACCTAAACACAAGGGGTTTGAGATAAATTAGCATAAATAAAATTTTAATTAGTATGAAATAAGATTAATTAACATAAATCTAGGTTAGTTGGCATTGGAACCTTACACGGGCCAAACATGGAAGTTGACACACAAGATAAAATACACATGATGCAACTAATATGGTGCCAAGATGATGCAAAACCAAGCAACTCTAATTTACAAGAAGGCCCTTAATTACTTAAATAAGGTTCAAACCCAACCCAACTGCCTATCCGTGACCTAAACCCGAGGGGTTTGAGCTGAATTAGTCTAAATTAGTGATTAATTAGAGTGAAACAAGATTAATCATAGCAAATTAAGATTAGTTTGGGTTTGGATCTTACATTACTTCCATTAGCATTGTAATTTCCATCCTTGCTAGTTCCACTGCCCTCAGCCATAAGCACTGTACACTTATGAGGATATGATGATGTCAATGCCTGAGCTGTGGATTGACTAGCTTCTATGTCCAAGATAGTGATAGGATCCTTGTCAAAGTCTATTTCAACGTGACCTTTAGAAGTCTTGCTTGAATAAGAGTTGAATCAGACTCTTGTGATTAAATCTGAGCCATACTCTAAGTAACTCTTTGAGCTGAATCTGGTTTAACCAAGAAAGACAAGGTTAAGTTTGGATCATCTTCTTTAATTACCCATTTTTGAGTGGTCCTGTATTGTGACAGCTTCTGGGTCCGATCTCCCTAGCGAGCCAAAGCTTTATTCTTCATTTGGTTAGCTAGCCTTGTTTATAAGGTTTAATGTTTAAAACTGGTGACCAATTGCTTAGAAGTGCCAGTAATTTTTTCCCAAACTATTGAATTGGAAGTGGGAAATGAGAGAATGTTGACAACACATCTTTTGTTCTTTTTTTTCTTGGAGCAAATATTTGAAGTGAGTAAGATCGGTTGAATTGTTGATGACTAATCACTTAACCTTCTTATGGTTTTCAGCGGCATGTGACAGAAGCTTAGGTGAAGATGGCAGGGTCAGTGCTACAATGATGGAAGGTAGACATCTTTTGCTAAACCTTTGTCCCTCCTTTTGAGTTAGAGGGTACAAAGTATTTTCTTCAAGTTCTTCAAGTGAGGCTAAAAGTTTGTATCATATTGACACCTCATTAGTTGCATCTTGTATAATTTTTCATGTAGACCATCTTTCATATTAGGCCCAACTTAATTCGAATCCATCTCGGCCCAATTGAGGTCTATTTGACCTAAACTGTAATTTTCCAAGAGATGTTGGACTTGCATATAAAACTTTAGGAAAAAATTGAGTTAAAAGATAAGCTAACATCTCTCTTCCCTTATACTTATGATCTTCGCTGGAACTACTTCTCTTTTTCACTCTTTTTCATCTCCACTTCACCTTGGAGTTGGAAACAAGGTCTTGAAGCCTTGCATGCAAGAGAGATAGCCTCTATTACTCTTCTTCTTCTTCTTTTAGCCGTCTCTCTTGTTGGAATCACCTTTTTCTTCAAGCTATAGCTCCCTAAGGTGGAATCTTTACATCCATTTCAATTTTTTGGGTTTAATTGAGTTATGGAGACTCAAAAGAATGACATGCATGCATCTTATGCTAGATTTACATTCAATGTCTTTGCATGTTATAGGAAACCTATCTATTGAGGCTTTATCTACCCCTAAACACATCAAGGAGAAGTTGGTAGGGTCAAGCACTGTGTTAAACGCAAGTATTAGAGTATATATTACCATGTATATGTCTAAATTTATTGATTCTTAAAGTGATAACTCTAAATGTAAGTTACAGCTCATTCACCTTTGTTTAAGAACATATATATTGGATTAGGTGATAATGAGTATATATATATATGCAATATTAATGATATGTGGGCAATGTAAGACCTATTATGAAAATTTAGGAGCGTAAGGAATCTCATTAGAACTAAGAATTAAGAGTTTAGTATTGAAGTCA
Source organism: Sextonia rubra (assembly GCA_037013555.1). Lineage (NCBI taxonomy): Eukaryota > Viridiplantae > Streptophyta > Magnoliopsida > Laurales > Lauraceae > Sextonia > Sextonia rubra. Next base: position 7,867,700 of record JASUAD010000018.1, on the reverse strand, counting down.
TGCTCCAGAACTGTTTTCAGACATTTTGAAGCTTATGGTGAAGCCCATAGCTAAACCGTAAGTATGTACAGCTTAGAATCTCGAGAGCACAAAAACCCATTTTTGAACTACGGCTAACCCTTGGCTAAGCTGTGAAATGAACTATGGCTAAGCCGTAACCATCTATGACCAAGCCATAAGTCATTTTATGGCGAGCTTTCCTGAGAACCTAAGGGCCTGTTTGGCAACGTTTCTTGGTTGTTCTGGATTTTGTGCTGAGAACGGATTATACTCAGATTGGTTGTTCCGAAGGTATGCTGTTGAGAACCTATTTGGTAACATTTTGTAAAATTGTTTTAATGAGAAGAGATTGTGTGGAACTCGTTTGGTATATATCATTATAATGATTTTGTTTTTAGGAAATGGATCAACACTGTCAAAGTAAAATCATGTTTTGTAGCACCAACAATACCCTTTTGGATAAAAGACTAAGAAATCCATTAGTGGGGATCTAGAAAAGTCTATCTATGCCAACATAGTCATCTGCTTTTGGACTTTTCTCTTACACAAAAAATGGACCCAATATATTGATGCACAATTATTTAAGAGAAAGAATGAGGTAAATAGTACTATTCATCCATTCATATACAAATGCAAGCATATCAACAAATGACTAAATGAGAGAGAGGTGTTGATTAGGAGACGGAGAGAAGGGGATTCGAGCAGGCTAGGATGGAGTTTGAGCCAAGACAGAGAGATGCTGGTTGGAAGGGGGAAAAGAGAGAGGCAGATTACAATCGAAACTCAATGGGAGGGTGAAGTTGTAGCCAAAAACAAGTCTAATGGATGCCAGCGGGGTGCATGAGGACGAAGATGGCAGTGACAGAGAAGCCAAAGACGATGAAGAATTTGGGGAAATAAGTGTGGTTGACATCGTCCAAGTGTTGGTCTCTCTTTGCAATCTCACTCTCTCTCCTCTTTCTTTCATCTCTTTCATGAAAATTGGGGGGAGTGGGGGGGTGCGAGAGAGAGAGAGAGAGAGAGAGAGAGAGAGAGAGAGAGAGAGAGAGAGATTTGGCAGAAGGCAAAAAGAGGGATGGGGAAGGGGGAGAGAGGAGGGATGGACATGTGCAGAGAACAAGGGCAAGAAAGAATCATGAAAAGCACTGTTTATGCAAGGGTGTATAAAAGATTCGTTGGATACTTTGAAGAAGTTTGGTGGTTCCATCGAGATGTTCCAAATAAAAAATGAAAATAAATCGTTTCGAAAAACTAGGTCCAGGGGGATGCATTTCTACCTATTGTGCCAGCGAAATCAAAGTTTGAAATGGTAATGACACTTGCCAAACATGTTCCCAGCGGTTTTATCTCATGGGAACATAGAAATGTCCCATTGACACAATGCTAAACGGGGCCTAAAATTCCATCTTTCTTCTACTACTGACCCTCAGCTAAGCAGTGGATTGTTCTACGGCTAAGCTGCATCCTAGCCGTAGTCTAGCTGTAAGCTTAGCATGGCTAAGTCGCAGGCCAATATACAGCTAAACCGTAAATGCATATGAAATTGAGGGAAAGATTAAGTTAGTTTGCTAAGCCGTAACATGTATATGGCTACGCTTTAAGAATACTATGAACTTAGGATATTTGGGATTTTAAATGACTTGGTAGGGCTTTATAATTGGTACCTTTTCCCCAATTAAATTAGCCCAATGGTGATCAAATGATAAGGAGGACGAGTGTAGAGCTGTCACTTATCCACTTCGATTTTCCAGATGAATTCCTAATGTCACGTCATGGGTATGGCATAAGAAGAGGTGTCCTTGCATACAAAATGTAACACCAAGATTTGTAACACAAGGACACTGGATGTTTTATGGATACATCGTGTTGAATGACCTCGGGCTCACGGATTATCTAGCATAGGGTTGGCTAGTAAATTTCCTTGATACTTTCTCGATTTAAATGCATTCATATTGTTAAGAAATCTTGCCCTCAAAATGATGTAGTCATGTACCCGTTCTTCCAGCGAACCTTGAAGCAGTTGGTTTGGAGCTTCTACTGAGTGTGTGTTCGTGAGTCGAAATGAGCATGGCTGAGGTTGAGAGGGTTCAAACTTTATTAGCTCAATTAAGTATGCATTAATTGATTGTCAGATACTTGTTAATTCTAATTTCTATGATTGAATATGATCTTAAGACCGAAGCTCTTGCATGTATGATATGATAAGTATGAATGAATATATATGAATATGAGATGATCACTACAATTCATCATATGTATGAAAGATATGAATTCGAGTCGGTCTTGATATATTGAATCAACACTACTTAGCTTGTACCCTTATTAGGTTCGACAAGACTAATCTGGGTATCTCTTATATCATGTCGTAGTAGTTTATGGAAGAGTTGTCGGCTCTCCTCGGGAAGCTAGCTTGATCCCCTAACGTAATCCCCATATGTATGTTATATGCTCTCTCTAGATGATACGCTCTCTTTTAAGAGAATATAGCTATGTGGATGCCAACTAGTATATTTGATATTCCATATTGATTTGTTACTCATACTTACTCATGCACAACACGCCTAGTTTACGATTATTGCCTTCTTTTAATTAATATATTTCTTAATTCATTTGATACATTATGATGGTCTTATATATATATTTATATTTGCTTAACCGTCGTGTTAATAGTGCTACCCTTGGTGTTACAGGTAGGAAACCCAATCCTAGCATGACTATCGACGCATCCCCAGAGGGTACCTTAACGGTATCTAGGGGTATAGAAGAGTGGAAAAAAGACGACGTCTTTTATTAGTCATCTTACGAAGAGAATCAAAAGGGGTTCTGTTGGGTTGATAAGTTAGAAATGTTTGGACTAGTGTTTAACATGCCTCCCTATTTTGTTGGGACATCGATCGATGGACATGTGTTCGAGATTGAATGAATGACTTGTTAAGTGAATTGTGGTTATATGTGTTAGGAATGGTTAAGTAAGAGACTTAAAGTTTATTTTATGATTGTATAATATTTCTTCTATGCATTGCTTATAATCATTACAAGTGTATTTCATAGATTTCCACGTTATATTGAATTTTAATTTACGTGTTGCTTGACATTCCTTACATGTTCCTGTGGAATCTCCCTTATAGTGATTTATGCATGTTTTCACATGGTACGGATTGCTATAGGATTATGTATCCACACCCTAGGGGCCCATTCTAATCACTAATTCTTGAGATTGGGGTGTGACACTGGGTAGCCATGAGATGTGGTTTGCCAAGTGCTAGTGGCTTGTGATCCATGCATCGGACTAGTCTTGCCCCCAGATGAGGCTTAATGATGTGAAGAGTGCTACCTTCTAACTGCATCCTAAGTTTAGGTCCCTCCTGAACCTTGGTAAAAACCCCAAAGGGGTTTTGGGCTTATTTAGAAACTCAGGGTTTGAGAGCTTCAGTCTTCTTAATAGACTTTGGGGTCGATGATGACCCATTCAGATCAGAAGAAGTCACAGAGCCTACAGGAGTAAAGAGTCTTTGGAAGATCGAGACTCTTGATGCATGAGTAATAAGGTTAGTTCGAGCTCGTTTTGGTATTCTTGCAGATTGATTGTTCTGATTCATGGAGATCTTAGAAAGCCCCTCCTTGGCTTTATCAAAGGTAATGATTAGAGAACCCATGGTATTTTCTGCAAAATAGTAACCCCAAAGGACTGTTTCAGTTTCATAACTACCATGGGTGCCTCTTTGGCTAGCTGAAATGGTTTTTGGATGCCTTTTGAACCAATATGGTTTCCTTATTGAATGAACCAACATGGTTAGAAATAAGTAAGAACCCAATGTCATTATGCAATTCAGACCAATCCCAGCTACTAGAGTTTCTATAGCATTTTGGGATTATATTGTCAAACTTAGAAGTATACTATGTTGACTAGACCTGGCTACGAGAATTTTTGCACCATTTTAGGGTTATCTTAGACTTATAAGCAAGAGAGGGTTGGATCTAATCAAAGGGATTCGGCCCACAGGATCAAGCCTACACCACTACCATAATGATCATATAGGATCCATTAGTGTAAGTCTCCAGACAATGCATGATCGCAATGTCGTTGTTTTTATGATTGATTTGATATAAACATTTGTTTAGTTCTTATAAACAAATTGGTGATCCTACAGCCAATAACGTAAAGTCTTTTGGACTGAATCAACATTCTTCTATTTCATAAAAAGGTGTTAATTTGGTCCATGCACTTCAAGGTGCAAGGTTCCTTCATTTAAGGGACAAAAGGATGTACTTCAAGGTGTGAAATTCCTTCATTTATGTGATAAAAGGATGCACTTCAAGGTGCAAAATTCCTTCATTTAAGTGATACAAGGATGCACTTCAAGGTGTAAAGTTCCCCCATGCATGCTGCCAAACCCATCATAGACATCAAAGGTCTTGAATAGGGTGTCTTCAGAGTCAAACAAGCTCAACTGGAGTCAAAACAAGTCAATGACCATAGACTCACAGTCACTGCCCATTTTACACAGCATCTTACGGTCATAACACTTTTTACACAACATCTCATGGTCACACGCGATTTTTCACAGCATCCCGCAGTTACTGACTCATAGCAATACATTTCAGCATTTTTTCATGTATTTTGGCACTTGTTCATGTCTTTTGGCAAAGTTTGATCACAAATTAGAGCAAAATCCCCACAGACGGCACCAATCTTCTTATCGCGCACAAAAGTGACGTGAAATGAAATGGATGCAAGTCCAACATTCATACATTTCAAGCGTAAAACAGAATGGGAAAATAATTACTGTTCATCATTAAATTCCCTTTATTTACATCGGTTTAACACTCTAACCTTGGGGATGCAGGTTGTTTACTAGTTTTGAAAAATTAAACCCCTCCTTCTGGTCTTAAGTAAGAACCAAACTAAAAAATTACAAGAAAATACATGAAAAAGAGGATAAAATGCAGAAAAAGAGAATGCAGGAAGCAGTGACAATGGCCACGGTCACTAACAGATAGTGGCCGTTTTGGTTGTCCCGGTTCTACTTTGTTTCACTTCAGTAGTGCCTTTAGAGTAATGGAACTTGTGCTTTTCAACTTTTAAAGTGTTGAATGACTGCCAAGGGTGATTAATTCAACCATGGATTTGACTACAACCTTTGGTAATCATCATTTTTTATTATGGATCACTTTTGTGCAAACACAAAAAAGTACTTTGTACAAGCAAATTGAAGGCAAAGTTGCGTCACTCTATACCTTTAATTCTCGAGGAACAAAATGAAGCTTAAAGAGGCTTGTTCACAAGTTCAAAAAGACGGACTAAAGCCCTTTCAAGTTAGAGACCAAAGGAATACGATATCATCCAGTAGCATACTTGATGGCCTTAGCACTCATCTTCCTTGAGTGATAGGCATGCCTCTTCTCCTCCTCTAAACTATCTCTCACCTTAAGTTAGTGAGATGGACAAGAAGAGTGAACTTGAATGCTTGTAGTGCTTGAAAAGCGTTGTGATTGTAGTTGAAACTCTTTGATTCTTGCTTAATCATCTTGGAACTTGCTTGAACCCTTTCTTTAAAGCCTAAGTGTGGGTTTTATAGGCTTCAGAGTGAGTTGGAATGGTTTTTGGTAGTTGTGGGGGAGTTACATTTCGAAATAAAGTGAAATAATCCTCAGAAACTGTCAAGAACCTTTTTGTAGGTGTCATGGTCACAGACAAGCCCAGTTTGGGGTTTTTTACATATATAACCCATTTTCATTTGTTTGGGTCCCGGACAATGTCCGATCTTCATGGACCATGAAGAGATGCTTTCTAATACTATTTTGAATGTATCATAGAATTTTCAACCTATTTTGACCTTATAAAGTTGGTCGATTTTCCCTTTGACTTTTCATGAAAATAGGCTCTCGTTTCAGCTGTTTGAGGCCCAAATGACCTCCGATAGATTTGAAACTTGAAAAGATTGATGTGAGGAGTATTTGGAAGTGTCCATCCAAATTTCATGTATTTTGGACTTATAGAAGTAGGATTTTGACCAGTGACCCACTTGTTGCATATTCGAAGTGAATGTTCTCTTGCGTTGTAGGCAATCAACTTGTGTTTTACCCAAATGATGTTCAATTGATTTGAAACTTTGGGGAGTTGACTTTCAATACATTTTGAGTCTCTGATCCAAATTTCATCAGCTTTGATCTCCTAGAAGTAGGATTTTTGGTTAGTGACCCCATGACTTAGGGTCACTAACTCCTAAGCTGATATGCAATTGAAGTAGGGTCAGATGAAGCGCCCTTGACTTGAAAATTTGCAAAACTACTTTTAATCATGACTTAAACTTACGTCCAAATTTCAACAACTTCAGTTATTTGGAAGTAGGACTTTGGTCCGTGGCCCCATGGCTTAGGGGTCAGTGACCCAAAGTTGACATGTTTATTGACGTTGGGTCGAATGACATCCGCTTAACTTGAAATTTTACAGAGTTACCCCTAAATAAAATTTGTGCTTCTTCCAAGAGTTTCAAGTGTCAGCCATAATAACCCTAAATAGTTGGTAAATAGCCACCAAAGCTTGAGTTTGAGCTGAAATGAAGTCCAAATGTTTTGAAACTTTGAAGCATCATTCCTAAGTATATTTTGGAGTTGCTATGTGATTTTCAGTTACTTTGGTAACTCAAACGCTTGAGTGTGTTCAATGACTCCTATGCTTTGAGCCAGTGAACTTTGAATTTAATGTTTGATGAGCTGAGTGACCAAATGAAGTCCATCACCTTTGAAATTTGAATTGATGTACCCTGAGCTCATTTTGAAGTCTTCTAAGTGAGTTGCATCACTTCTGAACATCTAGATGCAGTATTTAACTTTGTATTCCACAATCCTAGAGTTTAAGTGCCCTTCGTTTGGAATTTGCTCGTAATGTCTTCATTGCAACATTTGTGATTTTTTTATGGGTCAACATCAACAAATAGCCCCTTGAGGTGGGATGATGAAGGGTTTTTCCCATAATCATACGTCGTATCTCAAAAACTGTGCCAAGGATATGAAAATTGGGGCTAATTTAAAATTTTCATAATAATAAGTTTATGAGCCCCAATCTCAAGTGGATCAAAGTCCAACATGAGACTATGAATGTTGATTTTACATAATATACACATGTGGAAACAACAAAGCCATACACTACGCAACTGGTTAAAGTATTTGAATCATCTAAATTCGATTTTGATAGTTATACCAAATAAAGAAGTAGATTTAACTACTTAGCCAATAGCCTACAACATGGCCTTATTTAACAGATACTGAAGCACTAAATGAGTCTAATAATAGTTTAAGACATCTTAAATGATGTCATCGATGCTCTACTCAACAACTTTGCTATTTGGCGGAATCTCCAGTGTCTCTTGACCCTCTGGTCTAACAGTGGCATTGGTACCTAGACGCTAAATGAGATAACGGTAGATTGACTGGATTTGACAAGTAGTTGGTTATAGGTGGTGATAAGAGACAATTGTTGCAATAAAAGCATAAACGTAGATAAAACACAATGAATAACAAATTTCGCTGTGAACCGTTAAATGAATGGATAGACATGGGTGAACTTGCTAAGCATGACGCACAAACATGGGCAAGCCTGCTAAATAAGACTAACAAACTAGTGGTGTACGTCTGCCTCCAATTGTAGTTGGTGTTAAATGCATGTCAGAGCCTACTATGGTATGATAATGCCATGTCCAAGTCTATTATTATGGAAATTGTTTTAGTCTTTGAATAATATTAATCTAAGGTATCTTATGCAAATGAGTTATGTAACAATGAATCAATCTTCTTAACCCTAATTCATACTAAGCTAAACTACTTGTTAATATTAAGATTAAGGTCTGATTCTACATCATCCTATCATTAAGGCTAACTAATATACATACCCCTAAAACCACCTAGTCTACCCAATAGCCATCCAATCCTACAATGCAAAACTAAGCCCATTTGATGTCTATCATGTGAAGCATCCCAAGATGGTGTATGAACATTCATGTTCCAAGGTAGCCTGTTGTATGTACTTAGTCAACCAAAGGGTCCCCGGTCAATCACCCAACCATAGTCCATTACACAACAATTTATTGGGTCCTAGGCCATAAACCTATGGTTAGGGTTTCCTCATCCAAAGGCGAGACCTTTGGAATTAAAGCCATGGTTAGGCCTAAGTGGACTACATTACCTTGTGGGGCTGGATCAATTAGAATAAAATCTTCCTTGTTGTTAAACACAACAGGGGAGCCCACTTGAGCACAGGTGACATATTGCTTGAGTGCGTGTCACAGAATAACAGGCGCTGAATTTATTTTCCTCTTAATTGGATGCAGAGAGGAGTTTATGAATCTATAAAAATCGCTTCCACTGCAGAGGGGTATTTTTTCCCCACCGCATTTGGGTGTACAACCCTTGTTTAAAGCAAGCATAAAACCCATTACACCCATTCCTTATCATCATTAAACATAGTAATCAAACCCCATTTAATTCTTCAATATCACAGATCTTAGTAATTCTAGTGTCACATACAAAATACTATCAACTAGAACTATTTACCTGCCTCAAATTCTTTGAAACACAATCTTTTAAATCAGGATCCAAAGTTTGCCTCCAAGTCCACAACCCTAAACAACAACAGATCCTGCCAATCGAAAGCCTCTCCCTACAATCAAAAGGTCATAACCCACATCCTTTAATGAGTGCAATATCCACCAATAAACAAAGATCTATGTGAAAGATGACGAGGAAGACTCACCTACAATGGATGTGGAAAAGAGAGGAGATAGGAGATAGATGATGGCAAGAAAACTTCTGATCTTGAGAGCCCTAGGTGTTGTCTACTGTGGTTGTGGTTGCAAAGAGGAAGAACGAAAGGAAGCATGGTTTATTGTGATGTGAAAGAGGAAAGATTGGCAGGAATTTGGTTAGGTTAATTTGTAGAGAATGTTTGTTCAAATTACAAAAATGGGCTTTTTACTTCTTTAGTGAGTTTTTTATAATTCCAAGAAAGAGCTTATGGGCCAAACTTAATGGTTTAATGGGATAAGACTAGGGTCCATGATAAGTTCAGGTCACCCATCATCGATGGGTCCCATAGAGATATGTCATGCATGGAATGAACCAATTCCTAAAATGACTTATCAAACCACTCCTAAACCCAATGAACACGACCTGAGCCCTTCTACCCAACTCAACCCAAGAAATTAAGGCCTAGGATCTTACATCTTACCCCCTTTAAGTACATTTGGTCCTCCAAATGAATGATGGACCTTAGCAAAAAGATGAGGGTATTGTTTCTTGACTCCATCTCTAAGTTCCCAAGTAGCTTCCTCTAGACAATGATGCCTCCATTGTACCTTCACCCAATGGATGACTCAATTCCTCAGCACTTGCTCCTTGATATCAATAATCACAACTAGCTGCTCAGCATATGTCGTGTCATCCTATACCACCCAACAACTTATATTACAACACATGCAAAGGGTTTGCCACTTACTTCTTCAACATGGAGATATGTAACACATTATGTACACCGGATAATTCTAGCGACAAGGCAAGTCGGTATGCCACATCAATGATCTTGTTGATAATTTTGAATGGTCCAAAATACCTCCAGGAGACCTTTCCTTTTTGTAATCTATGGGAACTAGTTTGTCATGTTTCCCGGGGTTAGCAAAGGCTAGGGAAACTTTTTGAAGAATGGAAAATGGGTTGGAATGTGGAGATTTTATCTTTTATATCCTATTTTCACAGGAATTGTTTGTTTTCTCCATATAAATTAGTGTTTTTCCTGAGATTTTAAGTACTTGGGGTTTACTCAAGAGTTTGTAAGATTTTTCTAGATGGAAATTGGGTTGGTTTTTGTTTCGCTGTTTCCTTGAAAATGGTGTTTGATTGATTTCAGGGTGCTTTTGATGAGTATGACGGATTTTTGAATGAGGGAAAGTGCTTTTGACTGAGGTTTTTGAAGTTTTCTTTTGATCAAGGGTATAGAGAAGACTTTTATTGCCTAAGAAGAGAGATGCTTAACTATCAAAATGTTGGAATTAGCAAGTGAATTGCTTTTTCGCGAGTTATAGATCCACCTTAAATTTCTATGGGAAATCACTTAATTTCACATGACCAAGGATTTGGAGGGTTAAACGAAGTTGAAACAGATCATGTAGCCAGTTGTTTTGAAGGTATTTTGGAGAAAAACAAAAAAGAAGGAAGGTTTTTGAGATTTTAAAGTTTGAAAAAGATGAAAAGTGGGGCAAAGAAGCCTATGTACCTCTCGGCTACCCTAGGTGTTACCCTAGGTAGCCGATGGACTTTGTTTATAAAAGGCAGTGAATTGTTTCAAATTCCACTTTGTGATTTTTGCTCCATTTCCTACGAGATCTTCGAACTAGGATTTTCAAAGCTTCTTTTTTGAGTTTTCCAACTTCTTCTTTAAGTTCTCTTCATCTTTCATGGCTAGCAAGGGCAGGTATGTCTTCTTTTTCTATGCAGTTCATGGTTCTTCATAGTTCCAGAGCTAATTAGCTCTGCTGTGTCCTTTAAATCCACGAGCTCTGTACCTGTTTCCTTAATCCAAAGGATGCATGTGTTGTTTATCTCCTTTCTCTGCTTTGTTTGTGATAAAGGAAGGGGCCTTGAAATAAATCAATGGCCATATAGTTGCTCAACTGTTCATCTTCTTCTTCATTCACCATTGCCAAGTGGTTTATCACCTTTTTCCTTGCTTTTATTCTTGTTAAGTGATTTTTTTTTTTTTTGCTCAACATGAGTTTTTCCTTCTCTTGTTGTTTTGAGTTTTTTTCCTAAAGTCACCAATCTCCCACAAGACTTCATTTTGATTTCTCAAATGAGTACAGTTGGCTACTCCACTTCGCGAGAAATGGAAACCTAAAGGTTTTTAGGGTTTTAGGTTTGGATTTTGTTGTAAGATGATGGGGTATCCTTGTTTTGGACATAGGTTAGGGTTTTACCTAAAATTTTGAGAATTTTCAAAGGTTTTGGAGAGTTTTGAAATTTTGACTTTGGAGGAACCGACTGATCTACTGTACAAGTTTGAGTTTCATTGATCCAACACTTTGAAGTGGCCTTTGAACTTTCTTAGGTTGCCAACAATTAATAGTTGGTCTCCTGTGTAGCCGATGGTTCATTGTGTTGACTGGCCAAGGGATTTTCATGTCTTAGGCCTTTTTCATGCATCCCTTGATTGTCGATGGTTCAAACTGAGTAACCTGAAGGATTATTATGCTTTAGACATTTGTCCCATCTCTTGAGTAGCTTAAGGGTGAACTTCTTATGCCCAAAGACTTCTATGCCTTAGGCAATTTTGAGCTCTTACTTTTAGATGATCAAGAGGTCTTCCTTCCCAAGAAATTGGGGATTAGTGAAAACCTAATCAGTAACACACGTACTTCCATTCATACACACTTAGACCTCTTCTAAATGCACACGCACAAGGGAATTCATGTGAGCAAACATAGTGTACGCAGAAGCTGTAAGTGTCATTACATGAAGGGGACCCTATACAAAACAATATGTACGCAAGATTACATTAATTACAAGGTGTATAAAACAAAAGTGAGGAAATAGTTTCTATGTGAGGAGATACAAAATGTAGATCGTAGACCAATCCCATGGTATAGAAACTAAATACAACCCCAACAACAGAAAGAGACTTATGCAAGTGCCAGTCCACTCTCCGGTGGAGTGATTACATCCACTCCTCTAGCTCTGATGGGGCTTGTACTGTCTCTTCTGGAGTCTTGCTAACCGACTAGGGGTCGGCAGCGGGATCTGAGCCTGCAACACCAAGGGCCACTAATAAATACGACGATTCAACAAGGTATAAGCAAATAATAAGGTAACATGCGTTGTATCTAGAAGAGTAAGCAATAGGTTATAGTGCAATGAATTTCACTTTCGTATACTAGGCAAGTCATGCATAAGAATAAAACTTGCTATCAGAATTATAAAACATATGTACTTGCTAAGTGGTTATTACATTTGCCATATTCTCCATATCGAAAGCAGGCATTGAGAACACTATCGACCGGGCCAAGGTACAAATGGGTCTCTGGTTCCTGGGGTCTGGAAGTCCCAAGACAGGAGCACACTGCAGCGGCAACAAACAGATTACGCCAAAGTCAACCCCGTTGGGTATCCTGAGGCTGTGGCTAAGTAGAGCCAGACCGTATCAATCATGTCATGCAGTGCACGTCACTTCAAGTCACATTCAAGCCATACAGTATGTGTATCATGTCATATCACAATAAGTTCAAAAACCAGTATCAATTCTTTCAAGACAATAAAAATAAGTCACAAGTCGACAAATACAAGTCAAAACAAGAATAAGAGAATGAAAGGCAATAACCGAAATCAACATGTAATGTAAGTCAAGTTATTTCAGTGAATAATGATCGTTTACTAGCCAACCCTAAACTAGTTGTCCATTGTTTCTAACCGTGCATGATGATGTAGTTTTAAGTTGTTTGATACACAGTTGCTTGTCTTTTGGGTGTTGCAATGTATCGAGAAACGTGTATCGAAGTCCCTTAAACAACACCCATGGGGAGGTGCCTAGTAAGTGGATAACACTCATGAATGAGTCACAGCCCTCAAGACCATTCATGATATTCAGGTAGTCCATTGGGCAAGTTAAGGGGTATGAGAAATCCATGTGAAGGCCCTATAAGGTCTCATCATTTACCCTAGTTTTTTCTCCATTTCAGTGGTTCCATGGCTTAGCCATAGGCATCTTACGACTTAGATGGATTATGTACTACGGCTCAGCCGTGGTTGTCGAGACTGTTCATCTACATTTATGGCTTGGTCATGTTTTCTTCTACGGCTCGGCCACGGTTAGGGTGCGGCTTAACCGTAACACACCACACGGCTTAGCTGTGGCTAGACCGTAAAAGGTCTTCTCTCATTTCTGCTCTCTAGATTCCCAATCATAGCTTGACTTACGGTTAAGTCACGGCTAGCCACGGATTAGCCATAGCCTAACCATAGTATACAGGTAGGATTTTTAACTCTTTGGGAACCGAGCCATGAAGCTCAACGGCTTAGCCGTAAGCTTCAGGTGGTCACGTTCTGAACCTATTACAGATGAAACAGACTTTGCACAATTTTAAACCAAGAAGAACAAGTGTGAAGAATTGGACACAAAAGGGCTGTAAAACACATATCACATGCAAGATCAAGAAGAATACTAGCAATCATCATGTACCAACATGTGTTCATCCAAATCGTTCTTATACTTGCCTTAAATGAGCCTTTTCATGTGAATCGCTGTCCTTTGGCTCAGTTCGGATATCTATTTGTAACTCGAATGGTCAAGCATGTAGGAAGAAGGAGAGGAGTGAGTGCATGTAGTAAAGAGTGAGAAGAATTCGAGACTCATGGAGCTTATAAAGAACCCACAACTTACCTTAAACTCACAAGAGACGAATTAATGGAATGGATGCAACAGAATTCTCCCCTTTCCCGACTGTGATCGTAGAAGAAGCAAGAAGAAGAAATGAAGGAAGGAAGAAGGAACGTGAGTTGAGAGAAGATGGAAGTAAGGTCGGTGCATGCATCTGTTTTTATAAAATAAGTATTGAAAAATTTATATAAAAGTCCAAAGGTTGATGATCATCACAGTTTGAGTCAATTAACCATCTAACGGAAACAAACGAAGTTGTTTGCATGTGAGTCAGTTATAGAAGTCAACAAGCTTAACGAGATACATATGTTGACACCAAGATGATGCATGAAAGACGAAATCTTATAAAATCAAAACTTACGAAAAAGGGCTCATGCGTACCTAATTCAGGTTAAACTCAACCTAACTACCTATCCATGACTCAAAATGAAACTCAAAAGGACAAACAACAAACATAATGCTAATTCGTTAGAAAATTACCTAAGAACACATTAACTATTCGCTAAACCGGATTAAGTTGGGTCGGAGTGTTAGAAATAGCCTTCATGCCTTAGCCATGTTCTAGGTTTCTTCCTTTTATGGCCAAAAGATGACTTGGCCTCCTTTACTGCACACACTTAGAACCTTTATTGAATTCCGTTGCACTTGAATGCTTTCTTTGATATGCTTTGTGCTGCTTTTTTCTTTCATACACATACATATACGGACCAAAACCATAACTTGCTTCCATAATGGGTTGTTAGCGAGCTTTGCTTTGCTTTGACATGGAAGCCTTATCTTTGGGCTTTACATGCACTTGAGAGTTACTAGGGCTCGGAGGTAAGTACACCCTTTTTCTCTTGGGCTTTGTCCTCTTCCTTTTACTAAGTGGAGATGCTGCCAAAATTTTGATAGAATTTCTACTAACATTGTACTTAGCTTTTATATCCTCTTTGTTTGATCTCATTTTTCATAGAAAAGACAAAGAGTTGCTTCCTCCTCCACTAAGGGAAAAAGGCTGTAGGGCTTTCTCCCTTGAACACACCCTTTTGCCTCGAATCGTTGGTTGTCAAACTTAGGCTTGATTTGAAGAGATCTAAGAGAATGTTTAGGTACATGCTATGGAGACACCGTTTGAGTTATAGAATCGTTTGTTGGGCACTCGCAATATCTGGGTTTATGAAGGCGAACGCTAATTTCTCATGGAAAGATGACTAGCAAAATGCTCTGATGAAACTAGACTACATCATTGGCAATTGTGACGAAAATTAGTATGATCATAGTGCTAACTTCTTGACCCATTGTTATTTCAATGAGGACAACATAAGGGTTGACCTTTCCACTAAGAAGTAGTATAAAAGAGATCCTCTGTTGAGGGGATTGAGCAGCATCATTCCTTTAAGGCGCAATAGTCAATAATGGGGGAAATCTCTCTCTTTCTTTTAATATAAGAATGGGGTATTTTTGAACAACTCCCCTACTGAAGGGGAAGTACATGGATTCAAGATGTTGGCCCTTAACCATGCAACCCTTAAATGTTCAAAGCCAGAAATCTTAGCTTCGTACTATTGGCCTAGGGAATCTTGTTAACGATGGTAGCGGTTGGATTGGGAATCACGTTCCATGAGGGTGGTTTGTCCCTTCAAATGACTAGCAGCCATGGATGGATGTGGTCCCTAGCAGATGCAGAGATTTGTTAAAGAAATTGATCCCTATGAAGCCATTTGGGTCATTCGAAGCTGGGTTCCACAGGATGACAAGTAGGTGTGTCGTGCACTTATTGAGAGTTTCCTTCCGGCCACCAACACTTTTGCACCCCTAATGCAGAGTTGGATTTTTCCCTTCAAGAGATAGGGGAAGTCTTTGGATTGCCGATCTTCAATGGTATGTATGAGGAGGTTCTACCTTACAACAAATAGCTCAATGTGAGGAGCGATGAGTTCAGAGAAGTGTTTTTTCAATTGTTCGCTTAGATGAGATTTCAAGAGACAATAGGAGTAAGGTGAAGACGGTTGTTTAGGTAGCAATTGTCTTTAATAAAGATGCTGATACAATCGCTCCCTTTTTGCCAATAAAAGTGTGTTTAGGATGCGGTAAGTCATCCTGGGAGAGACTGAGGCAGATGCTGACATGGTGACTTAGATCAATTGTCAAGATTACCTTTAGACCTTTGAAGCAAAGGAGGACGATTAAGATTTGAAGTCTCATCGGGTGCTGGCCATGTACCTCATGACATGGCTATCAGAGGTTATTTTTGTAGCTACGGGAAAGGAAGTTTAGAACAACTGCATTTTTTTTGTGTGCTGTAAGGCTTTTGGTGAATGGCTCACCCATGCACAAGGTCTGGCCAATTATTTGTGTATTGAGCTGAAATTTGTGTCGTTCTTGGTGCAGTAAAGGAAGACAATTAATGGATCTTCTCCAAGCAATTATTGTATGCTTGGTTTATTAATCATTGCATAACTTGCATTAACTGGGCGACGGTGAGAATTTTCCTTTCTACCAGTCTGTAACCAATGGCAGTGATATTTATCTTTTTATCATTGAAGCGCGATGCTGGTTGTAAGATCACTGTAACTTTAGGATTTGTAGGATGCGAGCAGTGGTTTTGGAAATTCATAGGACAAGGATTGTTTGGACCCAAGCCCCATCGACCGCTCAAACACACTTAGTAGGGCTACACCTTTAATGCAATTAGAGATAGAGTGGTTGGCTTTTAACCCGCCAACCTTATATAGGTGAGGCAATGTTGTTGAGATTGAGCCCTACGTGCCCTCTCGCTTTGGACAATAGTTTGGGTTCTCTCAGGGAATTATGGTGAGCCCTAGTAGCTTGAGAGGTAGTCATGGTTCATTGCTAGATGCTAAGAATGTGTGGAAATTTTACAATGTAGTAGAGACTGCTACTACCTTCTTGTTCCCACATGATAAGGATGCCAAGTGATTGCAAAGCTACAAGTGTAGAGTTGTTCGATGTAGCAATATCCAGGTAAGTACAGGGTCAAATGCATAGGAAGCAAATACGATTAGGTCCTTTCCAACTTAACAAAAGGTTAAACTAATGAAACAAATGATTCCTAATTCTAAAATCAACCCTAAACCTATTCCTACACTTTAATTATTGTAACAATGCACGATATGCATAAATGACTCAATCCTAGAAAGTCAAAATACTAAGATGCTTGCTAGAATTCTTCTAAGTGTGAAACTACTTGTATACTACCCCTTTTTCAAGGCTCTGTACAATTGACCTAAAATGATATAAACCTAAATTTAATAGATGGAATCTAAACCTTAATGATGTATGTTTCAAACAAAGCAAAAGAAATCAAATAAGAATCTAAAATGAAGAAAATATGCATGAATGAAGATGAACAATACAATTTGAAACTGCAGAATTTCTGCACAAGGGTATCTGTCCACTTTGTATTCTAGCCCTTTGTTTTTTAACTTCTCGAATTTATTTTTACTTGAAACTCAGAGGCTTGAAATTAAACCTATCAAAGTTCAATTCTACTAATTTTCACATAAAAATTCAATGATTTGATAGGCTAATCAATTCCAAATTTTCAGACAAAAACCTGCCCTTCTGCAGAAATCTATATGCAGACTGTTTTACTAGCATGTGTTTAAGCCATTGAAAATCTAACTTCGCAAAATCTTTTTTCTCTGAAATTTTGATAGTTAAAGTTTATTTCATTATCAACAACCTCTCCAAATTCCATGGAAAAAATAGTATCATTGAGTATACTTTTAAATTGCCAAGATTCAAACTAAAAGCACCACTGTATTTTGTCTTTTTGTGCAGTCTTTCTTTTTTAATCCAAATTTCAAAATTTTTATTTAAACTCATAAATTTCAGAACTGAGAATTGAATTTTCAGAAACTAAAACTCATCATAAATCTCATGTAATGATTATGCATGATTCCAAACCTAATTTCATCCATAAGTTATGCAGGATCTTAACACAATAAAACGAAAAGCATGAAAACAAGGACTTTAAATGTGGTGATTTTGCAAGAATTTAAATATAATAAACTTGAATGGAAATGTAGTAGATAAGAATTTAAATGTAGTAAAAGTAGTTCAAGCGGTTTAAGTAGTAGATTTGCTATCTCAAGATCTAATCATTCACAAAATTCATCCATCAACTAGAAAATAATCCCAAAGGCTTGGATCGTCAATTGAAGCATTTCTATGAGCATTATAATCAAAGTATAGAGATAAACCATGTAAAAGAAAGATCTACAAGAAAGTATAACTTTACTAATGAGGTAGTCTCTTATAAAAGATACATAAATTGAAATAAAAGATACCACTTACACTAGGAACACTAGGAAGAGAAACTTCTTCTAGATGAGAAAATCCCAAGGGTATAGTATGATTTCCGGGCCAAATCTCCTTAAGGACTTCAATGGAGGGAGAGAGAGTTGAAGGAGATGAAGTGTAGTAGTAATTCTAGAGAAAGGTGGTCTATTTTCCCCTGAAGAGTATGGGAGGCCAATGCCTTTAATTTATAGAAGTTGAGAGCCCCTTGTTTCTCTCCATAAATCCTACTTTGTAGCAAAGAACTCCTTCAATTGGTAAGTCCTCTTCTTGGCCAACAAGTCTTTTAAGTTTGAGATGAGATAAGATTTCTTCTCTTACTAGAATTCTAAGTGTATCCACCTTTTGAACTTTAGCTAACACTTGCCAAAAGATAGGGCCCACCTTTGATAAGACAATTTCAATCCCAAGTAGAAAAATCACAATCATCTTCTTGGGGTCATAACTTTCTCATTCTAGCTCCAAATTGTACAGTCTTAGGTTCTATGATATTTACACTGAAAGAGCTTTCCAACAGTACCAAGATTGGCTCAATCCAATCTATGGTTTAAGACATATGATCATTTTAGTCCAGTCTATTTTGAAAAAAAAAATGAGATTGGCTTTCCTTTTTCTGATAGGACTCTCGTTTTTTTTTCAATTATTAGTTTCTCTTTGCTTCTTAATCTCCAAGCTTGACAAAGATAAGATAAGGAGGAGTTTTGTTGCTAAAAATATCCTTGAATTTGATCCAAAAGTAATGGCAGTAGGGACCACTTCAAGTAGAATGCAGAAATACATATAATGGCCTAGTTTTCTTCAGTTTTTCTTCAATTCTAAGTGGAGTATGGTCCACCTCCTTGGCTAGAGGTCCAAAGCTGAGGAGGAGCCTTTTCAGATGTGCAAAATACTCTTTGAAAGGATAGGGGCCTATCTCCTTTGGTGGCTTATCCTTTTCTCGTTAAAACTCTCTTTTCTCTCATGAAATATCTCCTTTCTTTTTCAAATTTTGCATAAATAATGGGGAAATAATTTAAGAGAGTTTATGTGTGATCTAAACATGAAAATATAGGAGGCTTGGACATGTATGCTTCTGTGTGGGTCCCCTTGTAGCTTTACAAACTCCTTCTTGCACTATTTCCTTAATTACTGCATTATTGTGGAATTTTTTTGAACTTACTTGAAAAAGGTTATAAGGATAGTTCAAGTGGAATGAGTGGACCCCTCCTTTTACCCTTGGCACATGTGTGAGCTCTCCACATGTGTGACTGTTTACGGGGTTCACTAACTTTAATTCTTCTTTATTCTTTTTCAGATCAGCACCTTTTCAGCTCCAATCTTTACTGCAGGTCCCAATATGATTTTCTGAACTGGGTGTGGATCCTAGGCAAGAATCATGATGTCAGCAGGATTCTTCATCCAAGAAGGGTATCTTTTTCAATTGATATCTAGTGGGTCTCAGTTTTTATAGTTTTTAGAAAAAGAGTTTGAACGATAAGAAGCAGAGTTCTAATCCAACTGAGACTCTTCGCAAATAGTCCTGATTCAATTAGGATTCCTCCAAAATTTTGAGAAATGATTTAAAACACAAGGAATAATGTAATGAATGATGGTTCTAGTGATTTCATGCAAGAGACTATGATTTTTTGTAAAATGACACTTTTACTTCTAAAGTCACAAACGCATGAATGCGAACTCATTTCACATGAAATGATAGCAGAAGATGCCTTATTGCACATGTTTTCACTTAAATAAAACTAGTGATGAAGGAATTTCAAATCATTTCATAAAGAATCAAGGTTTGACAAATATTTTAAGAAATTAGGATTTCAGAAAAAGCAGTTTTCATGATATTGTGTTAAAATGATGATTTTTTTTAGAGAATTATGCATTAAAACATAATAAATGGATTTCAAGTGCACTAATCATGATTCTACCCTAATTGATGCTTTTTAGAATGATTAGGTCTTTAAAATATATGAAATTATATATGAAAAAAAATGAAGTTTTAAGGACTCATCACACACCCCAACCAGCATTTTACTAGACCCTAGCAAAAACAACGAAAAATATGAGGCTTCCATCCTAATCTAATCTAACCTAAAATTAATGCAATGTAATAAAAGTAAAGTTGAATGCAACGCCACTTTCGCAGGCACTCTCGACTACATTTAGCATACACAGCAAGCCCTTAAACCGCTAGATTTCCCCTAGTAGACGAGTTGTGCCTCGTAAGGGTTTACAGTAAATATACCCACAAAATTCTCTCTTTTTTTTAAAGGAAAAATAAACAAAAGTAAAAGATAAAAGAAATTTCCCAAAAGAAAATTTACTCATATCGAATATTTTCAAAATCTAGAATAATCAAACTTTCAGACTTTTCAAAGTCCAGTTTACAATTCTATTTTTTAAAACTTTCTCAAATTCAAACCAACTTGCGTGCATAGTGAAAAATGTATAAATCAAAACTTTGTTTCAAATATTCCACGATAATGCTGCGAAAACGGGATTTTTCCTTCAAATAATCTGATCCCCCAAATTTTAGCAAAATAAATTTTCTCTCAAAGCTACTAAGATTACTACCACATTACTATTTACTTCAATAGGCCTCTTTTCTCTTACTGTCTTTTTCCTACGCAGGGGGTCCCGAGTTCATATGATATAAGAAAAGTTAGGATCCAAGGAGAAAATCTAGTCCTTGTTCTTCCCTGCACATACTCTCTTGTAAACTCTTGCAGACACTCTTCACTCATTTACTTTTTCCAACATAGAAATTGTTGAAAATTTATACTAAAAGCATACTTTTATGTATTTGTCTTTGACTAATTTATTTATTAGTAAAGTTTTCCTTTTCATCTTAATGAGAATTTGTATGGGCAAATGATTGCATTATTATTTGTTATGCATAAATGTGTCTTTTATTCTATAAAGTATACAAGTTGGTGTGTAGAGTTCAGCTTATGCACATAAGACTTATTTGTTAGTTCTAATGGAATATAATTTATTGTTGTTCACAATGTAGATGGAGCTGGACACACCATTGGTACAATTGTAGCATAATGTTTTAGTAGACTTATTTTGACTGCGGGAAACGGTATAGTTTCAACTCGTTATGCTAGTACGCTTTGTGTGTATTGAACAGGACTATTTTTGGATTATTGTCTTTATACTGACTATATAAGATGATTAACAACCAAATAGTTATTATGAGTGCTTGTACTCTTAACCTTTATATAAATAATAGACATATGCATTTAGTGTTTGCTATTTTGATTTACAAATCAGTGAGACCTTTTATGGGTCAATAATCTTAGTAAATTGAATGACTACACTACGTGTATGGTGCATATTAGTTTATTGACGGAATCCATATCCCGTAATAGGGATTGATGATATCCCCTTGATAAAGCTTATAAGTTTTGATTATTTTAAACCCTGCAGGTAGACTTTGTGTTCGGCATATCAAATAAATTAAATGTAAGGTCTTGAAGTATTGTAAAGATTTCGATTAAATATAGGTGTCAGTAATTATTTAATCGATGGATATTTGAATTCTTAACGTAGAGAGATTAATAAGTATTTAATAATAAGAAGCTTGAAATATTATTTTGAGAATAATGACAGCAGTGCAATTACAATTATCTAGTGGACTGAATTGTAATTTATGGATATAGGATTTTAATTTAGGTCAAATTAGAATTTCCTGTTTCCATAAGAAGCCTATCCCTTATTTCCTTCTAAAGGTTCCTATTATAGCCTATAAATATGTCCTATTGCTCTCTAGAAAAAACACACAAGAGAAATCTCATTTTTAAGAGCTAGGAGAATTCACAGAGGAGGCCCACACCCCGGTGCAAATTCGAGCATACAGGAAGACAAGAAAAGGTCTTAAGACTTTCGGGTTGCTGTAAAATTGAGATCAAATCATAGAGATCTCATAGGTATGTATCTTGAATCATCATCATCTAAAAATATTTCTACAGAGATCTGTGCACGATATTTAGAGATCCTGGTGCTTGCCTCCCTATAGAAATTTCTAAGTTCATATGATAAAGAAATTAGGATCTTAAGGAGTAGACTTAGTCCTTGTGCATTTCTTTATATATCCTTTGAAAATTTCTACAGACATTCGTTGGGCATAATTCATCATCATTCTCTTTGTTTTTTTTTTTAACAAAACATTTTGTGATTGTGCAATGTCTAAGTCCCTTAAGCTTTATAATTAACTCATATAACGAGTGTTAGGTCAATGACTCCCAAACTAGATGGCTTTAGAGCACTAGATATAGACATATCCCTCCGAGCCTGCTAGTTCGAATTAAAAAGGCTATGAACCCAAATTAGTCATAAGCTTCTCATTATATGTTTTTTTTTCATTTTTTTTCAAATTGAAAGTAAACACTAGGTGGCCTTTCTCCTTTCTCTCGAATTAATTCATCTCAATTCTAATATATACAATTCACCAAAAATGAACCAGGAAACAAAATATTTTACAAACCAATTCTTAAGTTCACATCATATTCTCCTAAAAATTCCAAAAACAGCATTAAAGCTTCCTATCCAAAATATCAAAAAAATGTATACGTGTATGTATTGGAAAGCAAGTTTTGGCACTCTTCTGATAAGTTTCCTTCTTTAGAAAATACAAACTTTCTTTTTTACTTCCTTCCAAAAGTATAAAAATTCTAAATTTCTATATATCTTTAAATCACTTCAATTCTTTTGAAAACTTTCTTTTTTAAAAGGAAAAATAAATAAATGTTGACAAAAAAAATAAAGGTCCTAAAAAATTTTTTTCTAAAAACTGACAAAAATAATAAAAGTAACAGGAAAATCAAAAAAATTTTGTTTAAAATTGGACAAGCGTACTTGTTCCCACTCTCCAATCTAAGATGAACATCGTCCTTGATGTTTATGCATGCAATGCAGAACTGTAAAAAACAACATGAGGAAATATAAACATAAATGAGGGAAAAGAGAAGAAGTCACTTGAAGATATGTCTAAGCTGCTCCTTGTCCAAGGTTAGACATAACAAAAAAACAAGAACAACAAAAGACAAGAAGCTACTCTAAAAGAAAATATCTATGCTAAAAAAAAAGGAAAAACCCTACACTACTAGATTCGAAACCATGAGTCCACCCAGATACCAAATGAAAATTTTCTCCACACAGTTTACAATAAGCACAGAAAGAGATGTAACCATATCGGTAGTGGGCTCAATGAACATAAGGACCGCATGTTCCCGTAGACTGTATGAAGAGGGGACCACCATGAAAAATGCATCCTACTCTCTGAAAAATGGATTTTTGAAAGATAGGAGAGGATGTAATGAGCAACTAAGTGGCCCTACGACCTCTCGTGCCACAAATTTCATTAGTTCAATTTCAGTAGTCCGTATAGACATTGGCTCAAAAGGATTTCAAATTGTCAGACTCGAGGGTCTAAATGGGATCACTATTCTCCAATTCCACAAGTTTTTCTGAATAAGATTGAGGGCTAAGAAATGCTAGGGAAATTTCTCTAAGGGTTGGATCATCAGATTCCATGGAGAATTTAGTACAAGATACCAAAGATTCCAAATTGTCTGACTCAAAAATCTGAAAAATGGGGTCATCCTCCCAATTGTGATCTTTCATTTAGGGCTCATTAATTTCACTTGCGGTTCCATCAATCATAGGTATATCAAAATTTTGAAGGACCGCAATGACGAAATAATCAGAGGAATTTGAATCATAAAAAGGATTTTTGTAAAAGGGCATAGATTCCTCTTTAATAAAGTACAGTGGGTGGCATTGAGGAAAAGTAGGGTATACGGGCTCATGTGATTCATCAACTGGTTCATGCATCACACCATCATCTATGTCCGCATGTGCACCCTTGGATATCCATTGTGTGTTTGCGTGATCCATATCTACAAGATCTTCAATAAATGTTGAATCGTCTTGTTGAATTTTTGTTTCAATTCCAAGGGTGTCATTTTTTTTCTCATTTCAAGCGACGTTTAACTAATTGAAGTCATTAGGCTTTCTATGCATTGTGCATTATATCGTTTGGATTGTATGGTGTTCTATGTGAACTCAATGAATTTAGCTAAAGTATCCTCCAAAGAATTCTTCGAGGGTGGTGGTGGTTTATATGACCATTTAGGTGATAGGGAATTATAAGGTGCATATGACCAGGGAGAAGAAAAGTGTGCATATGATGTATCCTGTGCGGCGTAGTCATATGACCCGCCTAGAATAAATTCTTCGAGATAAGTGCTATGATCTGTGTTAGGCTCATTTCGCTAATTGTCGAGTGATTGATTATCCCAATTTGGACCACACATGCTACCCATGTCATTATGGTAATGCCATTGATTCGTATTTGATTCGACCCTCCATGGAAATCCCATGTATGTTTTGGAAGGAGTGACTAATTGTGTGGTGTATGAGAACTCATATGGGGCCATCATTGGTTGATCATCTGACCTAATCATTCTATTGAACTTTTCCACAAATTCCTCATTGTAATAGTGATCATAGTGAATGGCCCACTCACATTCATAAGATCTGACCAAACAATTTGTTTGATGTAACTTTGCAAGCTTTTCTTATTCACATAAGGCACGCCATGACTTCGGTGGGCCATAAGTGTCACGCCCCGATCCCGGGAATTTGGGGATTTGAGTGGGCTCCCAGGGCATGGATACGTAATCCCGTAGAAATCAGTGCCTTGAAGAATTATGCACGAATTCCTACAAGGGAGTTCCACAAGAACGTGTGAGGTAAGCTGACACACGTACAAACATAATTTATCACAAACAAAATCCTGCGAAATACTCTGTAATTATCAAGAGCACACAGGTTCATAGTCTATTAACCTTCAAAAGTAAACATATATATATATACATATGATAGTGTTGAAGTCTTTAAATACATTCCAAGAAGACTGCTTAAGTGTTTGATACAAAAGGGGTCCCAAACATAACAACGATCTCTCCTGAAAATAGTCGCGCTCCGTGGGATGGCTAGTAAAAGACGTCGCTATCTTTCCACTCGTCTACACCCCGAGGTACCATTGCGGTACCTTCCGGGGGCTTGTCAGTGTCCGCGTTGGGACCGGGTGCTGGACTTGCAATACCAAGGGTGACACTGTTAACACGACGGTTAAGCAAGTATTGAGGCATGAAACAAGTATAACATAATATATCAATAAGAATAATCACTGAACATGATGCATGAGGAAGAAATTACAACTTAAATGTTATACATACTGATTGGCAACCACGACGCTCTATTCTCCTTAAAAAGGAGCATACACATATCATATGGGTCGCTAGGGGATCAAGCTAGCTTCTCGAGGAGCGCCGACTACTCCTCCGTAAACCTACTACAGTGGTGACATACATAACATATACCCAAAAGGGCGTAAGCTGAGTGGTGCCGACTCCTATCCAATCATATCAATCATATCATATCCTTGGCTATCAAGCTCGCACTCATTAGAAGTTCTGGCTTGTCAGACACGCACTCATTAGAAGCTCAGGTCTGAATTGCCTCAGGGTTTTGCTAAAAGAAGTAATTCATGTTGAAGGTGGTATATCATAGCAATATGGATGCATTCAGCTTAAGTAAGTACCCAAAGAATTACTACCTTCACCCCCAAATAAGTAACCTATAGTCCCCAAGGGCATTCAACACGATGTACACATAAGACGTTCGGTGTCGTTGTGTAACCGTGTCTTGGTATTGCCTTGTGTATACGGGACACCCTTCCTATGCCAACATCCATGACTTGCCATTGGGAGACCCTCCGGGGATCATTCATTCTCTCCATGTGCTTACCATTGGGCCTGTGTAGTGGTGTAGAAGGTGCCAATACTAAGGTCCTACAAAATCATTGAGAGTCCCTAGCATCCTGTTTCACTGGGTTCTTACGGCTTAGCCGTGTACAATGCTACTGCTTAGCCGAGTGGGTCAAATTCCTTCCGGATTTTCAAGCGCAATTACGGCCCAACCATATGTTAGCATACGGCTTAGCCGTGCTAAGCCTACGGCTAGGTTACGGGAAGGTTACGGTGTAGCCGTAGTGTATTCCATGGTGCAGCCGTGTGCAAGCCGTAAAAGAAACTAGGTTCCATGAGCTCTCTGGAAAGCTCACCGTAGGAAGACCTACGGCTTGGGTACGGGCTGGATACGGCTTAGCCGTAGTGAAATCCACAGCTTAGCCATAGGTGAGCCATAGTACAAAATCGTGTTTTCTTGCTCTTTAGACTTTGAGCCGTAGATGCTCACGGCTTAGCCATAGCTTCGCCGTAAGCTTCAGAAACCTGAATACAGTTCTGTAGCTCAATTTCGATTTCAGTCAGTACAGAGCCTATATTGGGAGGGGTTCTATGATTTACTAGGAGTACCCAATTAAGATGTTCTGTACTCCCACACCCTCTATTCCCATTTTTCCCTTCCCACTTGATTCATACCCCACTGGCACCCAAGTAACAACTTAATTCATACACACCCATTAAGAAGAGACTACAGTGGGAAGAATTAGAAGAACTAACTCAACATGCAATGAACAATTACACATGCAGTGCATATAAGCTCAAGTATTTGCCTTTCCTAACAGTGCTAACCGTCTCAAACTCCCTTTCTTGTTGCGTGCTTAGGAAAATCTCTGGAATGAAATGGGTTCTCTACAAATAACATGAAATGTGGAATATGGAGGCTTAGATTTACATGCATGTCATGTAATTGAGTCTCTTAGTCTCTAACATGCTTACAGAGATGAATTGGAGATACAATTCTCACCTTATATCTGTAGCTTAGATGGGAGTGTGATTCCTAGAGAGATAGAAGTGCAGAAGTTCCCAAAGAAGAAGAAAATGATGAAGATGGATCTAGTTCTTCCTTCCCAATTTTTCCGTCCCAGTTCTAAGGTGAAATAGAAAGAGAGATGGAGTGAGAGAGCTCAAATAGCTTAAACGAAGGAAGAAGGAGCAGGGTACATGGAGTTCTCTTTTAAACAAAATTTCTCCTGAAGTTGCATGCAAGTCCACTACTTTCCAGAAATTTCAGTTTAGACCGAAAGGGCCTCAATCGACCCAGGATGAGTTCGGATTAACTCGGGCCCAACACAAAAGATGATCCACGCGTAAAGTTACACTTATGGAAATGGACGGGGTGTCCAAGAGGTGCGAGGACAAATTACGAAAAGGCCCTTAACTACTAAAGTGGGGCCGAACTCCGCCTAACTCCCTATTCGAGGCCCAAACTCGCTAATTATTGGATTAAATTAGCCTTAATCGAGTTCAATTAATATAGAATGAGCTTAATTAATGTAAATCAAGATTAGTGGGATTCGGAACCTTACATCCTCCCTCACTTAAGATCATTCGGTCCTCCAAATGCAACGTACCTGGGGTAGTAGCTCTGGATATTTCGCCCGAATTTGATCTTCAAGTTTCCAAGTGGCCTCTTCCTGTCCATGATGCTCCTATAACACGTTAACCCATTTGATCGTTCATGTACGCAGCACCTGTTCCTTAGTGTCAACGATACGCAGGGGTCTCTCCTCATAACTCACATCAGGCCTCACTTGTACGTCGTTTAACTCGAGGACATGGGACGAATCTGGGAGGTATTTCCTGAGCATTGACACGTGGAACACATTATGAACTCCCGCAAGCGGGGGTGGGAGCTCCAATCAATAAGCTAAGTCTCCCACTCTACTCTGTATCTCGAAAGGTCCCACAAATCGTGGAGCTAGCTTGCCCTTCTGTTCGAACCTGATAGTACCTTTCATTGGGGAAACCTTCAAAAAGACCTTATCTCCCACTTGGAACTCAAGGGACCGACGGCGATTATCTGCATAACTTTTCTAACATGATTGTGCAGTTTTCAATCTATCTTGCACCCTTTGCACTTTTTCCGCTGTATCTGCCACCATAGTGGGTCCATGGAAACTCCTAACCCCAACCTCTTCCCAACAGACAGGCGTACGGCACATACGTCCATACAAAGCTTCGAATGGAGCCATTCCGATGATTGCGTGAAAGCTGTTATTATATGCAAACTCACATAATGAGAGGTGTTCATCCCACTCCTTTCCAAAGTCCAATACGCTAGCTCGTAGCATATCTTCCAGGGCCTGTATCGTTCGCTCCGATTGCCCATCTGTCTAAGGATGGTAAGCCGTGCTGAAACTGAGTTTGGTGCCTAAGGACTTCTGAAAAGACTGCCAAAAGGAAGACACAAACCTACTGTCTCAATCAGACACAATTGAGACTGGAGTACCATGTAGCCGTACAATCTCATCAATAAAGGTCTTGGCCATCTCCTGAAATTCATCTCTTTCCTGATGGGAATAAAGTGAGCTGATTTCGTTAGTCGATCGATAATCACCCACACTACATCATGATGCCTACTTGTTCGGGGTAACCCTAAAACAAAATCTATCGTGAGATTCTCCCATGTCCACTTAGGAATCTGCAGGGGATGTAACAAACCGGGAGGTTTCCTGTGTTCAGCCTTCACTCGTTGGTAGGTAAGGTATTTTGCCACAAAGCCGCTATATCCCTTTTCATGTTATTCCACCAAAACCTGCCATGTAAATTTCGGTACATTTTTGTACTCTTGGGGTGCATGGAATATTGAGCATGGTGTGCTTCAGTCATGATTGCCCTTTTCAAGTTATGATTTTGAACCGCTGGAACACAAAGCCGATCTCTAAAGTACAATACACCATCTACCATTTTGAAATCAGGTTTCTCAGATATGTGGTCACGAATCTTGACAAACTCTGGGTC
The DNA here is from genome assembly GCA_037013555.1 of Sextonia rubra. NCBI lineage: Eukaryota > Viridiplantae > Streptophyta > Magnoliopsida > Laurales > Lauraceae > Sextonia > Sextonia rubra. The sequence goes on along the minus strand of JASUAD010000018.1, from coordinate 7,839,209 downwards.
TTCAAACTGCCTCTCCTTGATTTGTTGAATTAAGGTGGGTTCAAAGACTGACATAGCCACTAACATGACCTGATCATCCACGAATTCAACCTTCACATCTAGATCTTAGAATTCCTCTACTAGAGACCATTCACCACATAAGGCCGCCAACTCGGTGGTGGATTTCTTGCTTAAAGCATCGGCCACTACATTCCCTTTCCCGGGGAAGTATTTAATTGGAAAATCATAATCCTTTATAAATTCCAACCACCTGCGCTGTCTCATGTTAAGATCATGCTGTGAAAACAGATACTGGAGACTGCGATGGTCGCTATCGACTTTAAATTTCTCTCCATATAAATAATGTCTCCATATGTTCAGCGCGAAGACTACTGCAGCTAATTCTAAATCATGTGTGGCATAGCTTTTCCCATGTTCCTTCAATTGTCGAGATCCATATGCTATTACCTTCCCATTCTGCATGAGTACACATCCTAGCCCAATCCCTGAAGCATCTGTATATATAATAAATCCGCCAATCCCTTCTGGTAGGGATAAGATCGGGGCTGAGGTTAATTTTTCCTTAAGGAGTTGGAAACTCGACTCACATTCCACTGACCAAACAAATGGCTCATTCTTTCGGGTCAGTTTGGTCAAAGGTGCAACTATCTTAGAAAAGTCCTTCACAAACCTTCTGTAGTAACCAGCCAGACCAACAAAACTTCTAATTTCCGCAACAGTTTTGGGGCTCTGCCAAGTCGTTATAGCCTCAATCTTAGCAGGATCTACTGCAAGCCCATCTTTTGAGATAACATGCCCCAAAAAGGCAACTTGTTCCAGCCAGAATTCACACTTGTCCAATTTAGCATACAGTCGATGGTCCTTTAGCAATTGCAGAGAAGTCCTTAAATGTTCCACATGCTCGTCTTTGGTCTTGGAGTATACCAAAACATCATCAATGAAAATCACCACGAATCAATCAAGATATGATGAAAAGATTTTGTTCATCAAAGCCATAAATACTGCGGGCGCATTTGTCAATCCAAAAGGCATGACCAAGAATTCATAATGCCCATATCTTGTCCTGAAAGCTGTTTTCGACGTATCTTGGTCCCTCACTCGCAGCTGATGGTATCCGGACCTGAGATCAATCTTATAGAAATAGGTCGCACCCTGTAATTGATCAAACAGTTCATCAATTCTAGGCAGTGGATATTTGTTTTTAATTATCACCTGGTTCAACTGCCGATAATCGATACACATCCTAAGGGTGCCATCCTTCTTTTTCACAAATAAAACTAGGGCTCCCCAAGGTGATGTGCTAGGACGAATGAACCATTTATCCAATAAATCCTGTAACTGCACTTTCAGTTCACGTAATTCTGCTGGGGCCATTCTATATAGAGCCTTAGAGATGGAACAGTACCCGGCACTAGCTCTAAAGTAAAATCCACTTCCCTAATTGGAGGAAGGCTAGGCACTTCATCCGGAAATACATCAGGGAATTCACAAACCACAGGTATTTCTTCTAGTTTCTTAGGGGCTTTCTTCTCCACAATGAAAGCAATATACCCTTCACAACCACTATGGATCAGTCTTTCCGCTCGAAGTACTGAAATCAATCTAGTGTTCGAAGTCTTCTTGTCACCTTGGAATATAGCACTTGGGCCATTTTCACTCACCTTTACGGTAACCATCTTACGGAAACAGTCGAGACAGGCCATATATTTGGTCAAGCAATCCATGCCTAGGATTACATCGAAATCGTGCATGGGTAACATGATAAGTTCAGTTGGGAGAAGAACTTCTCCGATGAGAACTCGACAACCAGGGTAATAGTCGTCACAAGTTACACTCTTACCAACCGGAGTGATAATACTCAACACATACGGCAACTGTGCTGGTGATTCTCGTATCCTACCAGAGAATCGAGGTGAGATGAAAGAGTGTGAAGACCCTGAATCAAACAACACTTTAGCTTCAATGCCACAAACAGAAACCTTACCTACAACCACATGCTCTGCCGTTTCTGCTTCTTCTTGTGTCAATGCGTAAGCGCGACCTTTCCTTTGGGGTCGATGTTGCTGTCCTTGTCTCTGTTGTCCCTAGCCTTGCCGTGCCTGCCCTTGGCCTTGCCGCACTTACCGTGGCTGTCGGTTAGGCACAGGAGGTGTCGCCTTAGAAAGCTGCTGATATTGCTGCTGAGTCTTGGCTAAATTCCTTCCTTCTCGGGCACTCGGACTAGCGATGGTCCATGGAGCCACAGCCAAAACAGGCTCCCATGGACCTCCAACATTTGCTAGTCTCGTGACCCTTCCCGCATGCACTACAGACTGGCCTTGATGTGCCACTAGCAACTCCCTTCTGTTTCTTAGAATACTGCTGACCTTTCCCAGAAGGCGGAACACTCTTCTTAGACTCCCCCAAGAATAGGCTCTTCTCAATCTCTTCCACCGCATAAGCCCTAGCTACTGCATCATCATAATGAATGGGACATTGAAAAGCAGTGGCATGTCCCTTGATAGCAGGCCTTAACCCTTCCAGAAATCTTTCTACTCTCTTCTCCTCAGTGTCAATCAAGTCTAGAGCAAACCGAGAGAGTTGGTTGAATACATGCACGTATTCTGCTACGGTCATGAGGTTTTGCTCAGGGTAAGGAACTCTGCCTTCTTTTTACGAGTCACGTGGTCGGGGATGAACTTTTTCCTAAATTGCCTCTTAAAGGCTTCCCAAACCGTGGCATCTGGCATGGCCCTCATGTGGTCCCGGATACTCTTCCACCATGTATCCGCGATGTCGCTGAACATGGATGCCGCGAGGAACACTTGCTGTCTGGGTGTACAAGTTAATGTATCAAAAACGTTCTCTGTGTGGACAAACCATTCATCTGCTTGTAATGGATCCTCGTGTCCAGTAAACTCTATTGTTCCCCTCTTACGAAACTTCTCATACAAGGAGTTGGGATCTCCTGGCTGATCTTGTCGGTTTAACAAAGCGGCCAATTCTAATTGCATCGCAGCTTGGTTAGCATTGCTAGCGGCTAACTGGTGCATCATCATCATAAACCACTCCTCAGTGCTGTCTGTGGGACGCGGAGGAGGTGGCTAGGGAGGGTCCGCACCTTCCAATTCAATGTTATTGCGATCATTATCACCTGAACTATTGTTCATGCCGGATCTAGACGCCATGGCTCTGCAAGCACAATGGTGATTATTCAGATGTAGATCTATATATATGTACATACATACGTACTACAATCTACCATAAGTTATCATTATCATAAAATCCACCCAACGGACTTATCGGAACCTCACCGCGCCCCCTAATGTTGCTAAGTCTTTTAAGTGACTTCTTGGTGCGTCTCTGATACCATTACTTTCGTATGTCACGCCCCAATCCCGGGAATTTGGGGATTTCAGTGGGCCCCCATGGTGTAGATACGTAATCCCGTAGAAATCCGTGCCTTGAAGAATTATGCACGAACTCCTACAAGGGAGATTCCACAAGAACGTGTGAGGTAAGCTGACACATGTACAAACATAATTTATCATAAACGAAATCCTGCGAAATACTTTGTAATTATCAAGAGCACATGGGTTCAAAGTCAAATAACTTTCAAAAGTAAACATATATATATATATACATATGATAGTGTTGAAGTCTTTAAATACATTCCAGGAAGACTGCTTAAGTGTTTGATATAAAAGGGGTCCCAAATATAACAATGATCTCTCCTGAAAATAGTTGCGCTCCGTGGGATGGCTAGTAAAAGACGTCGCTATCTTTTCACTCGTCTACACCCCGAGGTACCGTTGGGGTACCTTCCGGGGGCGTGTCAGTGTCCGTGTTGGGACCGGGTGCTGGACCTGCAATACCAAGGGTAACACTGTTAACACGACGGTTAAGCAAGTACTGAGGCATGAAACGAGTATAACATAATATATCAATAAGAATAATCACTGAACATGATGCATGAGGAAGAAATTACAGCTTAAATGTTATACATACTGATTGGCAACCACGACGCTCTATTCTCCTTAAAAAGGAGCATACACATATCATATGGGTCGCTAGGGGATCAAGCTAGCTTCTCGAGGAGCGCCGACTACTCCTCCGTAAACCTACTGCAGTGGTGACATACATAACATATACCCAAAAGGGCGTAAGCTGAGCGGTGCCGACTCCTATCCAATCATATCAATCATATCATACCCTTGGCTATCAAGCTCGTACTCATTAGAAGTTCTGGCTTGTCAGACACGCACTCAATAGAAGCTCAGGTCTGAATTGCCTCAGGGTTTTGCTAAAAGAAGTAATTCATGTTGAAGGTGGTATATCATAGCAATATGGATGCACTCAGCTTAAGTAAGTACCCAAAGAATTACTACCTTCACCCTCAAATAAGTAACCTATAGTCCCCAAGGGCATTCAATACGATGTACACATAAGACGTTCGGTGTCGTTGTGTAACCGTGTCCTGGTATTGCCTTGTGCATACGGGACACCCTTCATATGCCAACATCCATGACTTGCCATTGGGAGACCCTCCGGGGATCATTCATTCTCTCCATGTACTTACCATTGGGCCTGTGTAGTGGTGTAGAAGGTGCCAATACTAAGGTCCTACAAAATCGTTGAGAGTCCCTAGCATCCTGTTTCACTGGGTTCTTACAGCTTAGCTGTGTACAATGCTACGGCTTAGCCGAGTGGGTCAAATTCCTTCTGGATTTTCCGGCGCAATTACGGCCCAACCGTATGTTGGCCTACGGCTTAGCCGTGCTAAGCCTACGGCTAGGTTATGGGGAGGTTACGGTGTAGCCGTAGTATATTCCATGGTGCAGCCGTGTGCAAGCCGTAAAAGAAACTAGGTTCCATGAGCTCTCTGGAAAGCTCGCCGTAGGAAGACCTACCGCTTGGGTACGGGCTGGATACGGTTTAGCCGTAGTGAAATCCATGGCTCAGCCGTAGGTGAGCCGTAGTACAAAATCGCGTTTTCTTGCTCTCTGGACTTTGAGTCGTAGATGCTCACGGCTTAGCCGTAGCTTCGCCGTAAGCTTCAGAAACCTGAATACAGTTCTGTAGCTCAATTCCGATTTCAGTCAGTACAGAGCCTATATTGGGAGGGGGTTCTATGACTTACTAGGAGTACCTAATTAAGATGTTCTGTACTCCCACACCCTTTATTCCCATTTTTCCCTTCCCACTTGATCCATACCCCACTGGCACCCAAGTAACAACTTAATTCATACACACCCATTAAGAAGAGACTGCAGTGGGAAGAATTAGAAGAACTAACTCAACATGCAATGAACAATTACACATGCAGTGCATATAAGCTCAAGTACTTGCCTTTTCTAACAGTGCTAACCCTCTCAAACTCCCTTTCTTGTTGCATGCTCAGGAAAATCTCTGGAATGAAATGGGTTCTCTACAAATAACATGAAATGCGGAATATGGAGGCTTAGATTTACATGCATGTCATGTAATTGAGTCTCTTAGTCTCTAACATGCTTACAGAGATGAATTGGAGATACAATTCTCACCTTAGGTCTGTAGCTTAGATGGGAGTGCTATTCCTAGAGAGGTAGAAGTGCAGAAGTGCCCAAAGAAGAAGAAGATGATGAAGATGGATCTAGTTCTTCCTTCCCAGTTCTTCCTTCCCAGCTCTAAGGTGAAATAGAGAGAGAGATGGAGTGAGAGAGCTCCAACAGCTGAAATGAAGGAAGAAGGAGCAGGGTACGTGGAGTTCTCTTTTAAACAAAATTTCTCCTGAAGTTGCATGCAAGTCCACTACTTTCCAAAAATTTCAATTTAGACCGAAAGGGCCTCAATTAACCCAGGATGAGTTCGGATTAACTCGGGCCCAACACAAAAGATGATCCACGCGTGAGGTTAAACTTAAGGAAATGGACAGGGTGTCCAAGAGGTGCGAGGAAAAATTACGAAAAGGCCCTTAACTACTAAAGTGGGGCCGAACTCCGCCCAACTCCCTATTCGAGGCCCAAACCCGCTAATTATTGGATTAAATTAGCCTTAATCGAGTTCAATTAATATAGAATGAGCTTAATTAACATAAATCAAGATTAGTGGGATTCGAGACCTTACAATAAGCATTGATTCCATTCCCATTGTTTACTCAATGTTAAGTCCCCTCATGTTTGTGGATTCCCACAAATCCATTTTTGGAATCACTTTTTTTTTTTAATTTCTCTAAACTTTTTTTAAATGAAAGCAACTAAGCTAGGGACCACCTAATACTCTCAAGGTTATCAACTACACTTAAACCGCTAACCCGCACTTATGAAGTTGAGCATCGACTAGGTGATGTTAGTTTTTGTGGACTCAATCCATCAGTTGATGTAATAAATTGATTAATTTCTTTATTTATCAATAAAATCATGCTTTACTTTCATGAGATGAATGTTATTTTACTACTTCATGCACATGACCAATACGTATGACATAATGGTTCATGAGTTGAACCGGATCCCATTAGTATATTAGATGTGATATATGTGCATGGATGAGATCCACACGTGGGAGATATATGTCACAAATCTTATACTTAAAATAGCTTCACAACCAGTAATGAGATTGGGCATCTCATTTGATAAGGTTGCAGCACTTTGATCACTATGAGATAGTGTGATTTGTCTCGATTATCAGAATGTAAGATTCTGGATCACGGTGCTGGTACATTGGATGTATTGAAGGACCATGAGATGCACCTTATGGAATTCCGTCTCAATAATAAGGTATGCTCTCATAATTCCCTAGCAATAGGCTCTCAATCCTGAGACATTGACGAACTCAAGTTTTTATCTATTCATTTGCTTTGAGTCACCAATGAGTGAGGCCGACTATAGGTTAACACCTCGGTGTCTTGGGTATATGGTAGTAGAACTGTGGGAACGTTGAATGATCAAGATGGAATCTATCTCTATTATCCCCTTGTGCCAATTAATGGATTTGTCATTAGTAAGTGCGCACCCATCTCAATTAAGAGTTAATTGGATGGTACTGATGATTACTGTGATTAATTGGGGCTCAAGGATAATAAGATGTGGAACTTAGATTGGAAGAGACGGATTTATTCCAATTGATCCACGGATATTGATAGAGGGGCCTATTTGTGGTAATTGGGAAGTTTAGGGTCTTTATTGTAATTTATTCCTAAGACTGCAGTGCAATTGCATTTATATAGTGGTGCTATTTGCAATTAACTGTGGGCCCGGATTGCACATGAGATGTGGGGTCGCGGTGTTCCAGTTGGAGCCAACTTTCTAAGGAATCCCTAGTGGTCCCCACGCTAGCCCAAGTTATTGGAAAATACTAATCCGACTCGAACTCTAGAAAGAAAGGAGAAACTTGCTAATTGCTTTGGAAGTAAGACTTCTATTTCAATTAGACAAGGGAGAGATTTGGAAGTCTATAAAATATCCTTGGACGTCCAAAAGAGTCTCTCTCACGCCCAAAACCCCGTCGTGCAAGAGTTGCACAAGTTTCTCTCCTTCTCTCTTCTAGTTCCTTGGAGTTTCGAGTTGGGAATTTTCTCCTGAAGATTCCACCATTCTTCTCGAGAAAAGAAATCCAATTCGGGGGTTATAGCGTGGAAGGCTAAGAGGAGTTGAAGAAATCCATTAGAGCACTGCGGATCTCCAAAGGTATGATCTACTTCTTGCATGTCGTAGATTATTTTGGATGTTTAGTGTTGGTAGAATATTTACTGTACATGGTCACGAGATTGAGGGTAACGCATCCTGGATTGGGTTTTGGTCTTATGGATAGTTGATCCCTGTGTCAAGTGGGTCAAAAGTTTTGAAAATCTATCCACGAGACCCACCTACTTCCAACAGGTGAGCCACCAAGGAGTGGTTGGGTATACAAGGACCCGCTTAAAAACTAGTTCTCCAAATAGACAAGTTGTTGCACACTACAGGGGCAAAGGCTTTTTTAGACATCAAGCTCAACCAAAGAAAGCAGTTATTAGTTTTGAGGGTGCCCTTTTACCAAGGAGTTTACCTAGACGTGATTTAAAAGAATGAAAAAAGAAAATCAAACAATAAGTTGGAAATTTTTGGTAACATCTTTGAAATTATCTAAGAATTGATGAATCAGTTTCTAAAATTCGATGCAAATCTTAATTCCAATTTAGGGCAGTTTTTCATTCCATGAATGCACCTCTGATTTCTAGAAAATGCACAAACTAAATCACACCCACAGTTAGAAAAATACCTCATCAATGCTCTCCGGCAATAGCGCCAAAAACTTGATCGCAAAACTCCAAATGCAAAGTTGTTCAATGTAGTAATATCCTGATAAGTACGGGGTCAAATCCATAGAGAGCAAATATGATTAGGTCCTTTCTAACCTAAGAAATTGCAAAACTAATGAAATAAATAATTTCTAAATCTAAAATCAATCTAAACCTATTCCTATACTCTAATCAATGCAACAATGCATGATATGCATGAATGACTCAATCCTAGAAAATCAAAATACTAAGATGCTTGATGAAATTCTTTTAAGTGTGAAACTACTTGTATATAGCCCTTTTTTCACAATTGACCTAAAATGATATAAACCTAAACTTAATGATGGAATCTAAACCTTGATAATGCATGTTTCAAACAGAGCAAAAGAAATAAAAAAAGAAACTAAAAACAAAGAAAATATGCATGATTAGAGATGACCAATACAATATAAAACAGCAGAATTTCTGCACATGGGTAGTCTGTCCACTTTGTATTCTAGCCTTTCGTTTTTTAAATTCTCGAATTTATCTTCACTTGAAACTTAGGGCTTGAAATTAAACCTATCAAAGTTCAATTCTACCAATTTTCACATAAAAATTCAATGATTTGATAGGGTAATCAATTCCAAATTTTCAGACAAAAACCTAACCTACTGCAAAAATCTATATGCATATTGTTTTATTGGTATGTATTTAAGCCACTAAAAATCTAACTTTCCAAAATCCTTTTTTTCTTTCAAATTTTTATGGTTTAAGTTTATTTCAATAATCAACAATCTCTCCAAATTCCGTGGAAAAATAGTATCATTGAGCATAGTTTTAAATTGCCAAGATTCGGACTAAAAACACCACTGTATGCTGTCTTTTTGTGCAGTCTTTCTTTTTTAATCCGAATTTCAAGTTTTTTTTATTTAAAACTCATAAATTTCAAAACTGAGAATTAAATTTTCAGAAACTAAAACTCATCATAAATCTCATATAATGATTATGCATGATTCCAAACCTAATTTCATCTATAAGTTATGCAGGATCTGAACACAATAAAAAGAAAAGCATAAAAACAGGGACTTTAAATGTGGTCATTTTGCAAGAATTTAAATATAGTAAACTTGAATGTAAATGTAGCAGATAAGAATTTAAATGTAGTAAAAGTAGTTCAAGTAGTTTAAGTAGTAGATTTTCTATCTTAAGATCTAATTATTCGCAAAATTCATCCATCAACTATAACATAATCCTAAAGTCTTGGGTCGTAAATCCAAGTATATCCATGGGCATTATAATCAAAGTACAGAGACAAACCATGCAAAAGAAATATTTACAAGAAAGTATAACTTTACTAATGAGGTAGTCTCTTACAAAAGATATATAAATTGAAATAAAAGATGGTACTTATACTAGGATGAGAACCCTCTTTTAAATGAAAAGAACCCAAGGGTGTAGTATGATATCCAGGCAAAATCTCCTTAAGGACTTCAATGGGGGGAGAGAGAGTTGAAGAAGATGAAGTATAGTAGTAATTTTAGAGAGAGTTGGTCTATCTTCCCATGAAGAGTATGGGAGGCTAATACCTTTAATTTATAAGAGTTAAGAGCCCCTTGTTTCTCTCCATAAATCCTACTTTATAGCAAAGATCTCCTTTATTTGGTAAGTCCTCTTCTTGGCCAACAAATCATCCAAGTTTGAGATGAGATAAGATTCCTTCTCTTACTAGAATTCTAAGTGTATCCACCTTTTGAACTTTAGCTAACACATGCCAAAGGATAGGGCCCACCTTTGATGAGACAATTTCAATCCCAAGTAGAAAAATCATAATCATCTTCTTGGGGTCATAACTTTCTCATTCTAGCTTCATATTGTACAATCTTAGGCTCTATGGCTATTTACTTTGAAAGAGCTTTCCAATGGTACCAAGATTAGCTCAATCCAATCAATGGTTTGAGACATATGATCATTTTAGTCCAAGCTATTTTGAAAAGAAAAGGAGATTGGCTTGCCTTCTTTTGATAGGACTCTCTTTTTTTTTTTTTTTATCAATTATCACTTTCTTTTTGCTCCTTAATCTCCAAGCTTGACAAGGATAAGATAAGGAGGAGTTTTGTTGCTAAAAATATCCTTGAATTTGATTCAAAAGCAATGGCAGTAGGGACCATTTCAAGTAGAATGCAGAAATACATATAATGGCCTAGTTTTCTTTAGTTTTTCTTCAATTCTAAGTGGAGTATGGACCACCTCCTTGGCTGGAGGTCCAAAGCTGAGGAGGAGCCCTTTTCAAATGTGCAAAATACTCTTTGAAAGGATAGGGGCCTATCTCCTTTGATGGTTTATCCTTTTCTCATTAAAACTCTCTTTTCTCTCATGAAATATCTCCTTTCTTTTTTAAATTTTGCGTAAAAAATGGGGAGATAATTTAAAAGAGTTTTATGTGATCCAAACATGAAGATATAGGAGGCTCGAACGTGCATGCATGTGTGTGGATCCCCTTGTAGCTTTACAAACTCCTTCTTCCAATTTTCTTCAATTACTGCATCATCGTGAAATTTTTTTGAACTTTCCTAAAAAGGTTGTAGGGATAGGTCAAGTGTAATGCGTGGAACCCCCTTTTACCCATGGTATATGTGTGAGCTATCCACATGTGTGAATGTTTGCAGAGTCTACTAGCTTCTCTGTCCTTCTTCAGATCAGCACCTTTTCAACTCCAATTTTTTCTGCAAGACCTAATATGATTTTTTGAGCTATGTGGGGGTCCCAGGCAAGAATCATAATGTCAGTAGGATTCTTCATCCAAGAAGGATATCTTTTCCAATTGATATCTAGTGGGTCTCAATTTTCACAGTATCTGTAAAAAGGGTTTAAACGAAAAGAATTGGCAAAGTTCTAATCTAAGTGAGACTCTTTGCAAATAGTCCTGATTCAACTAGAATTCCTCCAAAATTTTGAGAAATGATATGAAACATGAGGAATAATGTAATGAATGCTGGCTCTAGTGATTTTATGCTTGAAACTATGACATTTTATGTGAAATGATACCTACCCTTAAAGTCACAAATGCATAAATGCGAATTTGTTTCACATGAAATGATAGCATAAGATGCTTTATTGCACATGTTTTCACTTAGATAAACTAATGATGAAGGAGTTTCAGATCACTTCATGAAGAATCAAGGTTTGACAAATATTTTGAGAAATTAGGGTTTTAGAAAAAGTAGTTTTCATGATTTTGTACTAAAACAATGATTTTTTTAAGAGAATTGTGCATTAAAACATAATAAATGGATTTCAAGTTCACTAATCGTGATTTTACCCTAATTGATGCATTTTAGAATGATTAAGTCATTAAAATATATGAAATTATACATGAAAAAATGAAGTTTTAAGGACTCACCAAGGTAATTGAGGGTTCTACCCAATGGTACATGAAGAGTTGTGCAGCTCTTCGAAAGCTTTAAAAAACCAATTGTGTCGAATGCGTGTTTGGGATCATCATCATTATCATTATCAAAGCCTTATCCCAACTATGTTGGGGTTGACTGCATGAATTCTGTTTTTCCATTCCGTTCTATTTTTAGCCAAATCCTTTGATAAGTTAAACTTCTTTAAATCTGAATCAATGACCTCCATCAATGTTTTCTTTGGCCTACCCCTACTTCTTGATGAGCCATCCACCTGTATAGCCAAACTTTTTCTCACCGATGCCATTACTAGCCTATACTCAACATGCCCAAATCATTTTAAACGGGTTTCTCTAATCTTATCCCCTATTGGTGTTACCCCTAAATGCTCTCGAGAGTACTCATTTCTAATTTTATCTTTTCTAGTTTTACCACACATCCACCTAAGCTTTCTCATTTCTACTAATCCATCTTATGAATATGCGTCTTCTTAATTAGCCAACATTTTGCTCCATATGTCATAGCTAGTCTAACGACTGTCCTGTAAAATTTACCCCTCAATTTCGCTGGCATTCGTTTGTCACAAAGTACTTCAGAAGCTAGTCTCCACTTTAGCCATCCAACTTTTATCCTATGCTCCACATCTTCGTTAATCTCCCCATATTTATTAATTATCAAGTCTATGTACCGAAAAGAATCTCTACGTGGTATTCATGGGTTTCAATTTTGACAGTAGTTTCAACACTTTGTATATGTCATAGACAAATAGGGACAAGCCTGGGTAGGGGGATTTCGAGCTTTATACTTAGGGTCAATAGCCTTTATTGATAGGATACCATCGTGATGAGGACACCTGAACAACTTTTGAGTACCTAGTGATGGAATCCCTTAGCGCTACTGTTCCATTGGTATCTTCTGCACTGATTCAAGTTGCTAACAGCCCTTTTCTTTGAAGCTGGTTTCTTTTAAGTCTTCTTTTTCAAAGATTTTTGTTATGAAGTCCTTTTTTGAAAAAGTAAAGGAGAAATAGATGGATCAACCTTGTAAGCCTCTAGTCCTAAAGGATCTTAGAGAAAGAAAAGAAAGGAAAGAGCTTCCCATCTGGGGATTTGCAAGTTTGCTAGACTTGTGACTAGTAAGTTTGCTGTTGTTTTCTCGTTTCTTGTAAGGTCCAAACCCAAGTTAATCATAATTTACTATATTTACTCTTTTTTTACTCTAACAAATACATAATTTGGCTAATTTAATTGAAATCCTTTGGGTTTAGGTCATGGAAAGGTAGTTGGGTCGGGCTCGAACTTTACTTAGGTAGTTAAGAACTTTCTTGTAATTTAGATTCTCATGAGTTTGCATCATATTTGCATCAATTAATTGCATCATGTGTATTTCAACATGTGGGTCACCTTTCAAGTTTGGCCCAACTCAATTCGGATCCATCTTGGCCCAACTAAAGTCTATTTGACTCAAATTGTAAATCTTTTAACCAAGTGGACCTGCTTGCAATTTCCAGAAAATTTGATTTAAATGAAAGTAAAGATCCAGCTGCTCATTCCCTCTTGACTCTCTCTAATCCTCTGCTGGAGCAGCGTCTTCCTTCTTTTCACTCTCTCTCATCTACCTAGAATCTAGAATTGTTACATGCAAAAGCCAAGGCTCTCATCTTTTTCCTTATCATCTCCTTAATTGTCTTCTCTATTGGAATCTCCTAATTCTATCACCCCTTCCTCTCTACAGCTCCATAAGGTAAGAAGCACCTTCCTTCTCATTTCTTTAGGTTCAATGGAGTCAAAAAGACTCATTTTTTATGCATGCATGCATCTCTTACCCATTTCATCTCTTGCATGTCTTAGGATTGTTCAAATGAGGCTTTCTCCACCATTGAGCCAAAAGAAACTTGATTGGGTAAAGCATTGAATCAAAGGCAAGTAGAAGTGTGCGTTATTGCTACATGCATGCTAAATATGTTGATCCATGATGAATTCTATGATGATTCCAATTTATAGCTCTTTTACCACATTTGTTAAGAATATAAGATGGATTAGGTGTTAATGAATGTGATGATGAAATGCATGATGGTAATGGATGAGGGAGAAACCCAATTGTGGTGTAGAAAGGTTCCAAGAAGGAGTTAAAGGGTTTAGTTGGTGAATTTAAGTGGAAAGAGTTTGAAGAAAGGGAGAAGAATTAGTTTGGAATTGATTCTGCCTAAGCCAAGTGGCTACAAGGCCAATTGATCGGGCTATTACCCGATCAATCGAATTCTTCCTCAGGTGCAGAATCTGATCAATCGGATGGGGGCTCGATCGATCAGGTACAAAGCATATCCTACCCTTAGGGCATTAAGTATGATCAAAGACCATATAAGGCCTTAGAAATGATGCCTTTACCTCAAACAAATTGGCCCAACAGTAATTATTACTAAGATGAAAAAGTGTTGAGCTATCACTCATTCCTCGTGATTTTCCGGCTAGTTTCTAATATCACATCATGGGTATTGGCATAAGAAGTGGTGTCTATTGCTTACATAATGTACCACTATGATTTGGTAGTACATGGACACCGGATGTTTATGAATACATTGTATTGAATGATAAGGAAACATGGATTATCTTAGCTAGGGTTGGCTAGTAAATATCCTTGTTAACCTCCTAATTCAAATGCATTCATATTGTTATGGTAATCCACACCCTTAACATGATTTAAATCATATACTCATTCCTCCTGGGTGAACCTTGAGGTAATATTTGGACCAAAACTTCTTTCGAGCATGAGCTCGTGAGCTAAGAGAGGGGTAACCAAGGTTGAGAGGGTTCAAGTTGTATTACCTCATCTAAGTATGCATCATTCGATTATCAGTTGCTATGTTCAATCCGATTTTATGATTATATGCAATTTCAAGACCAATTTACTCCTCTGTATAAGTATGAGACGATCACTACGTATGATAAGTATAAAAGTTATGATTTTCAATCGGTCTTGATACATTGAGTTAGCATCGCTTAGCTTGTACCCATAGGAGGTTTGATGGGACTAAATTAGGGTATTTCATCTGTTCCCTACTGCATTAGTTATGTGAAGAGTTGGTCGGCGCTCTTTTAGTAGCTAGATGGATCCTTGCTTGACCGCTAGTGATTTCACATAGTATGATATGTGCTCTCTATAAAAAGAAAATAGCCTCGTGGATGCCAACTAGTATGTTATTATATTCAATTTATAATTCCTTAATCATGCTTTCTCATATGCACTATAAGCCTAGCTTCCGTTAATGCTCTCTTTCAATTAATATGTATGTAATTCTAATTGATGCAGCATAATTGTCTTACATACTCTTATATTTGCTAAATTGTTATGTTTAATAGTACTACTCTTGGTCTTATAGGTACAAAACCCATTGCCAATCTGATTGTCAACATAACTCTAGAAGAGACCTTAGGGTGTAGTGAAGTGCAATAAGGATGACATTTGCTACTAGTCATCCTGTATAGCCTAGGTAAGCACTTATTTTTGGGTTACCTAGGGAGTGGCAATGTTTTAGTGGCTTCTGGATAGATCATGCCATCATCATCTTGCTAATTTTGGAGTCATTAATTGATGGACATGTATTTTGGGTTTAGTATATGTTTATATATCTTTTGTATAACATGTGCATGTGGATAGATTTCTTATAAGACTTTTGTATATTAAGGAATGATTATTTTATTGGTGTTTATGACAATCACAGGTGTACTTCACAAGTTTCCACTTTTTAGTTAAAATATTTGATATGTGCTTATGGATCTTCCTTACACATTCTGGCGAAATCATTCTTGTGGTAGTTCGTATGTATCTTAATATGGCACGGATTGGCATGGATTACGTATGTTGGGCTTAGGGATCCACCGTAATCCCCAATTCTCGGGTTCAGGGTGTGACATACGTCAGTATAGTATCAGAGACATTATTAAGTTAATTAAAAGACTTAGCAATCTTAGTATACATGGTGAGGATACGATAGATTTGATTGGAGAAAATAGATTTTGTATAAGATGTTAAAGTTTGCCTTATGTAATAAGATGGCATAGGTGACTAACCCATGGTATATTTGCAGGTACATGGCTTCCGCATCTAGAATAGACAACAATTTGGGAATAATGATCGTGATAAAGTCACGCTAGAGGACGTCGATCCCCTGCCATCCCCACCTCACCACTCCATGGACGAACGCTGATGTTGATGATGTAATAGTTGGCTGCAAGTAATTTTAATCCAACAACAATGTAGATGCAGTTAGTAGCTCTACTGGAAAGACAAGGTTAAGCTCACGATCCCAATTTCTTGTATGAGAAGTTTCGAAAAAGAGCGGTATGAAATTTACAAGAAAAGAAGATCCATTGTAGGCAGACGAATGATTTGTAAATACGGAGACCGTCTTTGATCCGCTAACCTGCACAAAGAAACAACAAGTGATCCTGACTGTGTCTATGTTTCAGGATATGGCAAATACATGATAGAAGAGTATTGGTGAACATATTAAAGCTATGCCGTAGGCTACTATTTAGGATGATTTTAAGAAACAATTTCGGAAGAAATTTATTCCGAAGCATGTCAACTGTAAGAAGAAAGTAGAATTCGTCACTCCACAGCAGGGCACTATGACAGTTGCAGAGTATGTGCACGTCTTTAGTCAACTCTCTCAGTTTGCCTTGGACCTAATTGACATTGAAGAAAAAAAGATTGAGAGATTCCTCGAAGGTTTAAGACCAACCACAAAGGGGCACACTATGACTTTCCAATGTCCTATAGACTACTACGATGTTGTGGAAAAAGCCTACGCAGCTGAAGAGATAGAGAAAAGCTTGTTTCTAGGAGAACCCAAAAGGAATACCCCATTTTCTAGGAGGAATTAGTAGTACTCCAAGAAAAAAAAAAAAAAGGAGTTGCCAATGGGTTATCAAGCCCAGTCTGTGGCATGTGCGAAAAGAACCATGAGACGAGCAAATGCTAAAAGGTTACGGGAGCTTATTTTGGGTGTGGGTGTAAAGACCCATATTTTTATTTTTAAATTTGAATTGATCTTGACCCTTGATTTAACTTTGATGGACCCCACATTTATTAGTTGGATAATTACTTAGTCTGTGGGTCCCATAAGTTATTAGAGTTTGAAAATTTTAGAGATGTGCTTAAAAATTTGAAAATTCATTTGAATTAAACATTTAAATTGTCTTGACTCATTTAAACTCTATTTGAGGATGTAATTCCATTCGAATTTGAACTCCTTTAGGTGAAATTCCATTCGAATTTGAACTTCTTTGGCTAAGTTGGATGAGAGTCGAACTCTTTTGAAAACGTTGCTCATGTTTTCCTATAAATAGAAACCAGTCTCTCCCTTTTGCCTCACATGTACGTACCCTAAGCCCTCTCCCCTTGGTATAGTGTACTCTTCTTCTTTTGAGGTATGGTTTCACTCCTTTATCTCTTCCATTTTGAAGTTACTATTATAGTGATTATTTTAGCTTTCTTTAATGATAATCTAGATTTCAATTTTGTTAATGCCATGAAAATCATTATCTGCATCATTCTAACTGGACCACTAATTGTACTGATTTCCCTTCCCAGCCCGATGGGCAAGTCATACCGGAACCCGCCTGACCAGAACCCAGCCGCCTGCGTCGTCTCCTTCCACCCTTTCTTCTGTCTCTTCTTCATCTGGTCTCTCTCCCGCTCTCTTTTCTTTCTTCTCCATCTGTTTTTCAGTCCCCTGTTTTCTTTTCTTACTCTCCTTCTTGCTTCCTGTTTTACTCCTCCTTCTTATTCTTTCTTCTCGTTTCAGTTTTTTTTTTCTTCTTTTACCTCTGCTCGTTGCTGTAACTTCTCTACCTCATCTCTCTTTTACCTCTTTTTTTTCTTCTCTTCTCCTCTTCTTCCTTGTGATTTCTCTTTCCTCCTACTGACTGGTTTTCATCCCACATTCTGTTTTCAACTTTCTTTTCTCTCTCGTGTCTGTTTCTTCATCTTCTTCTCTTCTTCGGCTACCCTCTCATTCTCTATTCGTTCCTGTTTTCTTCCCCGGGGTTCTTCTCCTCCTATTCCCTTTTCTGCATCTTCGTTTATTCATCTGCTAGTGCACTCTCTCTGCTGCAACAAGTCGAGCCCCTCTTGATTTCTACCACTGTTTCATGTTCTTCTCTTCTACCATCTTCTTCTTCGTCTCCCTGCTTCACCGAGCACAACCCATCTCCATTACCTTTATCTGTTACTTCTCCTCGTTCCTTTCTTTCTTCCCCTTATGTTTTCTCTTCTTTTCTCTGCTTCATCTTCTTCTTCGTTCTCTCTCTCTCTCTCTCACTGCACCCACCTCTGTTAAACCCATCTCGGCCATGCACCTGAACCGATCCGGACACGAGCATCACAACTGGGTCACTCTTATCTTCATCGTTCTCTCCTTCTCTCTCTTTCTTCCTTCTTCTCTCAGGCGAAGACAACCTTCATCACCCTCATCACCCAAAACCCATCGAACGCCATTGCGATCTTCTCTTCCTTCCTGTTTTATGCTCTCTTTCTCCTCGGTTTCACCTCTCCTGCACTTCCTTCCACTGCAACCCAGCCCACTTGACTGAACCAGCACAGGAATCCACTTTTTCCTCTTCTCGTTTCGGTTTCCCCACTGTTCCTTTTCTTCTTCTTCTTCGTTTTATTACCCTTGTTTCTCTTTTTCTGTCCTATTTCTCCTTCCCTGCTCCTTTTCTTCTTCTCTTCCATTGCATCGTCTTCTTATCTTGTTCTTGTCTTCCCACTCCACCCTACTTTCGTCCCTGCTGTCAAGTCCCGAATTTTTTTTATTGGGTCACACTGTTTGTCGGGTTTGAGTTGGGTTAAGAGGGTCAGATAGATTGATTTAACACAAGTGGGGCTTGAGTTAATGGACCCTTTTTGGGCCAGAGACTCTTTTTGAAATTTCTTAAAACCCACTAGAAAGCAGGAGGCCCTTCTTTGTAATTTAGAAAAATCCCCTCTTTTATATAAACTATACTCTTAGGGTTTTCCCCCATTCTCCAACCCTCTTTTCTTCTTCTTCAACCAAAACCCTAGAGGCTTTCTAAGGGGGAAACCAAGGTGGGCTCTTCCAAGCTTTGATATTCAGATCTACTTTGGCTTCAAGATCCAGGCAAGTGGATGAATGCAAATAATGTTTCTTGATTGTTTTCCTAAATCACATGTTGTTTATATGATTTATTTGATTTGGGTAAAATCTTTGCGGTTGTAGATTAATAATGGAGATTTGTTTATACTCCTTTTGTTACAACAAGCATAGCTCTTGGATTTGATTCCGGTTTTATAAAAATAATATATGTCTAGTTTTGATTTAAAAAAAAAAGAAAAAAAAAACAAAGAGAAGACGCTGCTGCCCAGGCATGGTGCCTGCCAGGCCGGGCCTAGCCTGGCTGGGCCTGGCAGCCCCCGGGCCGGGTGCTACTGGGCCCAGCTGCGGCTGGGCCGGGTTGATGCAGGTCGGGCCTAGCCCGGCTGGGCCTGGCAGCGCCTGGCCCGGGTGCTGTTGGGCCCAATTGTGGCTGGGCCAGGTTAATGTAATTAGGCCCACTTGTTTTTTAAAAAATATATATATATATTTATATAATTGTAATTAGAATTTTATGTTAGTAAATATAAGATTTATACTTTATTTAGTTTGCTTAGAAATTAATTAAGATGCAATTGGGGATGAATAAAATCTTATGTAGATTGTGTTTATGCGTCTAACTTGGGTTTTCAATCTGAGTTTGATTTCAAACTGGGGCCCGGGAGTTATACCTTTAGTTTTGTATAAATTAATAAGGCGTATTTGTACACAGCAATGATAACTAAGGAATTAATTATTCCTTTTTCCCCATTGATCATAACTTGATTTAAATTTGGATTTGAAATTTAAACATCTTTTACCCAATTAGTAAAACATACTAATTATATATAATTGGATTAGATGAATTATGACTTTTAGGAAAGTTAATTGAATGTTCACATGAGAATTAGACTAAATGCAGAATGGGAATGTGATGTTCGGGATGCACCACATGATAGGCACCAAAAGTAGTATATCGGCATCGTGGACTCATATTTCCATTGTGATAGAGAGTTAGTTCTCATGTGCATATTTATCTAACTTGACCGTTGGTGGATTAGTGCTTACCTTCAAGAATTTGAATTAACACACGTTCATAATACACTTTCAAATTTAAGTACTCTAAATACTCAAATGGTATTGGGTCGAATGTTGGGATTGAGGGTTTCATATCATGGTTCATTCTGTATCGATATACGTATGTATTTGTAAATAAGTATATTTGTATATATGTATCTGACCGACTGCAGTCCAGAGGTGGACGTATGCCATCGGGTCAGCGTATACTGTGGATAATAGTATACAGCTGTGCCTTCTGTTATTATATGCGGGATTACCCATTTCTGTTATTATTTGCGGGATTACCCGTTTCTGTTATTATCTGCGGGATTACCCGTTTCTGTTATTATCTGCGGGACTACCCGTTTCTGTTATCTGTATGCGGGATTTACCCGTTTCTGTATATTTATCTGCGGGGATACCCGTTTCTGCGCATTCATGTCATTGGGGTTTGCATCTGATTTATTTTGGTTAATAATGAATATATCATTTAATTCAGTTGACTAATCGATTATTTGCAGCTTATCCTCTTGCCAGATTATGTCAATCTGACCCACTACTTTTGGGTGTCTAGGTTCCGGTGCCGGTGCCGAACCGGAGGGTCAGGCGACGCAGGAAATTCCGCCAGATGGCGGAGTTGTTGAGTGGAGCACCGATGACATCATCTGAGGTGTCCTAGGGCGGTGCTGAGTTCGAAAACTTTAGATTATGTAATAAGGCCATGTTTGGGCCATTAGTTTATTAATTTAAGTTTGGTTGTTTTGAGATTTTAACTTTAATTGTGATGCTTCGAAGCACTTGACTCTGGTTTATTTATTAATGAGATTGATTATCTTATTGTGATGTAATATCCGTCTGCGATGAGCATGGATTTGTGTTCCGCGTGTGATTATGGTTGCTTGATCACCAAGCATAGCCTCACGAAGGACTTCGATCCACCCAGAATTGGGGCCCGTGCTGTTTATGTTTAGAAAAATTTTAATTGGCCCCAATTCTCACACCCCTGGAACCGGGTTTGGATCCGGCCCAGTTTTGGGGTCGTGACAGATGGTATCAGAGCCGGTCAAGTTCTAGAAGTTCTAAAAGATGTTAGAACGTAGGTCCAATGTGAGGATTAGAAACTTTAGATGGGGACGATGGGGTTTTCATGCGTATAATCGTATATGAACTTTAGCATGGTTAGAGGTTTCAAAATTTGTTACCTTTCTTATTTTTGGTCATTTAGTCTTTAATGAACGGTTGTTTTGCAGACATGGCACCTAGGACAAGGAAAACGAAAACTAACCCATCCAGTTCGGAGTCAGGTGAGCCTAGCGGTACCGCCAATGATCCGATACAGGCTCTGCTCCAGACTATGTTAGCCCATCAGCAACGTCAGGATCAACAAATAGCACAATTATTGGAGGTTGTGCAAAGAATGAACCACCCTCATGCAGTAAATGAAACTCCGCCACCGGTAATGCAGCAACCAACGCCTGTGGTGCGACCTCAAGTAGTAGATCAAGTTGCATTTCAGACTGGTGTACTTGAGGCCTTGCAGAGGATTGGGCAGCCTCAAGTTGTTGTTGCCCCCAGACCCTATGATCCAAATGATATTTTTGAAAAGTTTAAAAAGAGGGGTCCGCCGGAGTTCAACGGGGGTGAAGATCCAATGGTGGCAGAGGAATTCCTCGTTCAAGTGGAAAAGATATTTAAAAACCTAGTCTGCACGGAGATACAGAAGGTCAAGTTGACAGCTTCCATGTTTCGAGATGTAGCAGACAGGTGGTGGACTACAATTAAAGAGACATATGAGGAGATTGCTGAAGAGGTAGCTTGGATTACCTTTCGTAATCAGTTTCGTGCAAAGTATGTACCAGAACATGTTCGCATTCAAAAGTGAATAGAGTTTGATAGATTGAGGCAAGGGAATTTTTCTGTTCGGGAGTATGAGCTAGTTTACGCGTCTTTCCCGCTTCGCACCAACCCTCATCACTCCAGAAAGTGAGCGAATTCGATGGTTCCTCGATGGCCTTCGACCAGATATACTCCTTCATGCCAAGTCATAAGTTCTAAATACTTACCAGGCATATTTGGATAAGGCATATTAGGCAGAGGAGGTGATTGGGCGCATGGCCCCTATGACCCAACCCAAGCAGAAAGTTGCTCCGTCTCCAACCCCACAACCCCAATTCAAAAAGCAAAGGAGGGAGTCTTGTGGCATTTGTGGCAATAACCACTCTACTGCTAAGTGTTGGAGACAGACAGGGGGGTGCTTTTACTGTGGCGACACTAATCATCAGGTCAAGGATTGCCCTAAGAAGAAAGGTCAGCAGTATGGGCAGGCAACTACACAAAGGGCTCCTATTCAAGCACAGCCTCTGAGACAGATAGCACCCACTCCCCCGCAGCAGCGGTTCCAGGCGCCGCAACAGCAGATGCAGTTATACCGACCTCCCCAGCAGCCCCGACCTCAGAAAGGACCTCAGCGACCACAGGGGCCCAACAGACAGCAATCAAGACCACAACAGGCAGGCAGAGTGTATGCCATGACCCAGGAGCAAGCTGATATTGCAGAGAACATTGTGGAAGGTACTATTTCTATTTGTGATACCCATGCAAAAACTTTATTTGATCCCGGTTCTACGCACTCCTATGTTTCCCCTAGTTTTGCCTTGAAGATTGGTGTTAGAGCAATTGATTTGCCGTATGATTTAATTGTGACCACCCCGATGGGTAAAAAAGTTAGTTGTTTGAAATACTACCCTAACTGTAAATTGGTGATAAGTGGAGTTGTGTTTAAGGCCAATTTGATACTATTGACGATGAATGACTTTGATGCCATTTTGGGTATGGATTGGCTTGCTTCTCATAGTGCAGTTATGAATTGTCGAGCTAAGACAGTGAAGTTAACAGCTGGTAATGGCACTGAGGTGCTATTTGCGGGATCTAAGAAGAAGGTTGTTACTCATGTGGTCTCAGTCATTAAAGCTATGAAATTATTGATGAAAGGTTCTGAAGGGTATATTGCGTTTATCACGGAAGACAAACAGACTAAAGCGGTGGAGGAGATACCGGTGGTGTCTGAGTTTCCGGATGTTTTTCCCGATGATATTCCCGGATTGCCACCAGTCCGTGAAATTGATTTTTCAATTGGGCTTGTTCCAGGCACAACTCCGATCTCAAAAGCCCTTTATAGAATGGCCCCAGCGGAGTTGAGAGAACTCAAGGAGCAATTGCAAGAGCTCTTGAACAAAGGTCTTATTAGACCGAGTGTCTCTCCTTGGGGGGCTCCAGTATTGTTTGTGAAGAAAAAGGATGGTTCTATGAGAATGTGCATTGATTATAGACAACTAAATCAAGTGACCATCAAGAATAAGTATCCGTTACTGCGAATCGATGAATTGTTTGATCAATTGCAAGGTGCTCAATATTTTTCCAAAATTGATCTAAGGTTAGGATATCACCAGTTGAGGGTACGAGATCAAGATATTCCAAAAACTGCATTCAGAACTAGATATGGTCACTACGAATTTCTGGTGATGTCATTTGGGTTGACAAATGCGCCAGCAGCTTTTATGGCTATGATGAATAGGGTTTTTGCACAGTACTTAGATAAGTTTGTGGTGGTGTTTATTGATGATGTACTTGTATATTCGAAGAGTCGGGAAGAGCATGCTCAGCATCTTCGTACTTCATTGCAGTTATTGAGGGAACACCAATTGTATGCTAAGGCAAGTAAATGTGAATTTTGGTTAGAACAAGTAGGATTTCTTGGTCACATCATCTCTAAGGAAGGTTTAGCGATGGACCCAGCGAAGATTGAAGCAGTGGTAAAGTGGGATAGGCCAAAAACAGTGTCGGAGATCCGAAGTTTCCTAGGCCTCGCAGGTTATTATCGTAGATTCGTGGAAGGATTTTCCTCAATAACAGCCCCATTATCGAGATTGACTCGTAAGGGAGTTCCTTTTGTGTGGAATGAGGATTGTGAACAAAGTTTTCAGGAGTTGAAAAAAAGGTTGACCACAGCCCCTATTTTGACCTTACCTGCTGGTGATGATGGTTTTGTGATTTACACTGATGCATCTGGAGTTGGACTTGGTTGTGTTCTCATGCAACATGGGAAGGTGGTGGCTTATGGGTCTAGACAGTTGAAGGATCATGAACGAAAGTATGCAACCCATGACTTGGAACTTACTGCAGTGGTCTTTGCTTTGAAAATGTGGAGACATTACCTTTACGGAGCCACTTTTGAAGTACATTCAGACCATAAAAGCCTTCAGTATCTCTTTACACAGGGTGATTTGAATATGAGACAGAGGAGATGGATGGAGTATATTAAGGATTATGATTTTGGGTTGAAGTACCATCCTGGGAAGGCTAATGTGGTAGCAGATGCTCTAAGTAGAAAAGCGGCGTTCACTGGAGGATTAATTGCAGAATACTTCTGGATTCGATGTTTGGAAGATATGGATGTTTACTTTCAGCCTATCAGTGAGCAAGCAGTATTAGCTAGTATATTCTCGTGGGAACCCGAATTACTCCCGAGGATTAAAGAATACCAGCTACTAGACCCCGAGATTACAAGAATCAAAGATCATATGGAGGAGAGGCCCGATTTTAAGTTGGAAGATAATATTTTACATTACAAAGGCAGAATTTGTGTGCCCGATTTTCCAGAATTGAAGGATGAAATCATGGTCGAGGCACACTATACTCGGTATACTATTCGTCCAGGCAGTACCAAGATGTATCACGATCTGAAGGATCACTATTGGTGGAAGAATATGAAAAAGGATATTGCAGAATTTGTTGGAAAATGTTTGGTCTGCCAGCAGATTAAAGCAGATTATAGGAGACCCCCGGGTCTTTTGCATCAGTTGGAGATTCCTCAGTGGAAGTGGGAGCACGTTACTATGGACTTCGTGTCTGGACTGCCTCATACTAGAAAGGGATTTGATGCTATTTGGGTGATAGTGGACCGTTTGACTAAGTCAACCCACTTTGTACCATTCAAGACTGGTCAAAGAATGGAGAAAATGGCAGATTTGTATATTAAGGAAGTGGTAAGATTGCATGGAGCACCGGTTTCTATTGTCACCGATCGGGATAGTAAGTTTGTATCTCGGTTTTGGGTATCACTGCAGGAAGCCTTAGGAACCAAACTGAGCTTTAGTACAGCCTATCATCCTCAAACAGACGGACAAACAGAGCGGACAAATCAAACATTGGAGGATATGCTAAGGGCATGTGTCTTGGATTTCAAGACTAGTTGGGATGAAAGTTTGGCTCTATGTGAATTCGCGTACAACAACAGTTACCACTCTAGCATTGGCATGGCGCCTTTTGAAGCTTTGTACGAAAGGAGATGTCGAACCGCTATATGTTGGTCGAATTTTGGAGCTCGTGGTTTTCATGGACCGTCTGTGGTTGGAGAGTCCAGTGACAAGATAAGACAAATTCGGGAAAGGTTGAAGGTTGCCCGCAGTCGTCAAAAGAGTTATGCTGATAAAAGGAGGAGAGAGTTGAAGTTTGAGGTTGGTGACCATGTATTTTTGAAGGTATCACCTACGCGTGGTACATTGCGGTTTGGGCAGAAAGGGAAGCTTTCCCGAAGATATGTGGGACCGTTCCAAATTATTAGCAAGATTAATGACGTGGCTTATCGGTTAGCACTGCCACCAGAGTTGTCGGGTGTTCACAACGTCTTCCATGTTTCTATGTTGAGGAAATATGTAGCAGACCCTTCACATGTGCTGCAATATGAGCCATTGCAAGTGCAGGATGATACAACGTACACTGAACAACCGGTGGGGATTGTCGATACCAAGGAGCAGGTGTTGAGAAACCGTGTCATCCACTGGATGAAGGTTCAATGGAGTCATCATCGCCCAGAGGAAGCAACGTGGGAGCTTAGAGACGAAGTGCAGCGTCAGTATCCGCACCTTCTTCCAGAGGTATGTTAGTCATTTGGAGGACCAAATGTCCTTTAAGGGGGGTAAGATGTGAAGTCCCGAATTTTTTTTATTGGGTCACACTGTTTGTCGGGTTTGAGTTGGGTTAAGAGGGTCAGATAGATTGATTTAACACAAGTGGGGCCTGAGTTAATGGACCCTTTTTGGGCCAGAGACTCTTTTTGAAATTTCTTAAAACCCACTAGAAAGCAGGAGGCCCTTCTTTGTAATTTAGAAAAATCCCCTCTTTTATATAAACTATACTCTTAGGGTTTTCCCCCATTCTCCAACCCTCTTTTCTTCTTCTTCAACCAAAACCCTAGAGGCTTTCTAAGGGGGAAACCAAGGTGGGCTCTTCCAAGCTTTGATCTTCAGATCTACTTTGGCTTCAAGATCCAGGCAAGTGGATGAATGCAAATAATGTTTCTTGATTGTTTTCCTAAATCACATGTTGTTTATATGATTTATTTGATTTGGGTAAAATCTTTGCGGTTGTAGATTAATAATGGAGATTTGTTTATACTCCTTTTGTTGCAACAAGCATAGCTCTTGGATTTGATTCCGGTTTTATAAAAATAATATATGTCTAGTTTTGATTTAAAAAAAAAGAAAAAAAAAAGCGAGAAGACGCTGCTGCCCAGGCATGGTGCCTGCCAGGCTGGGCCTAGCCCGGCTGGGCCTGGCAGCGCCCGGGCCGGGTGCTGCTGGGCCCAACCGCGGTTGATGAGGTCCGGCCTAGCACGGCTGCGCCTGGCAGCGCCTGGCCCGGGTGCTGTTGGGCCCAGTTGTGGCTGGGCCAAGTTAATGTAATTAGGCCCACTTGTTTTTTTAAAAATATATATATATTTATATAATTGTAATTAGAATTTTATGTTAGTAAATATAAGATTTATACTTTATTTAGTTTGCTTAGAAATTAATTAAGATGCAATTGGGGATGAATAAAATCTTATGTAGATTGTGTTTATGCGTTTAACTTGGGTTTTCAATCTGAGTTTGATTTCAAACTGGGGCCCGGGAGTTATACCTTTAGTTTTGTATAAATTAATAAGGTGTATTTGTACATAGCAATGATGACTAAGGAATTAATTATTCCCTTTTCCCCATTGATCATAACTTGATTTAAATTTGGATTTGAAATTTAAACATCTTTTACCCAATTAGTAAAACATACTAATTATATATAATTGGATTAGATGAATTATGACTTTTAGGAAAGTTAGTTGAATGTTCACATGAGAATTAGACTAAATGCAGAATGGGAATATGATGTTCGGAATGCACCACATGATAGGCACCAAAAGTAGTATATCGGCATCGTGGACTCATATTTCCATTGTGATAGAGAGTTAGTTCTCATGTGCATATTTATCTAACTTGACCGTTGGTGGATTAGTGCTTACCTTCAAGAATTTGAATTGACACACGTTCATAATACACTTTCAAATTTAAGTACTCTAAATACTCAAATGGTATTGGGTCGAATGTTGGGATTGAGGGTTTCATATCATAGTTCATTCTGCATCGATATACTATGTATTTGTAAATAAGTATATTTGTATATATGTATCTGACCGACTGCAGTCCGGAGGTGGACGTACGCCATCGGGTCAGCGTATACTGTGGATAATAGTATACAGCTGTGCCTTCTGTTATTATATGCGGGATTACCCGTTTCTGTTATTATTTGCGGGATTACCCGTTTCTGTTATTATCTGCGGGATTACCCGTTTCTGTTATTATCTGCGGGACTACCCGTTTCTGTTATCTGTATGCGGGATTTACCCGTTTCTGTATATTTATCTGCGGGGATACCCGTTTCTGCGCATTCATGTCATTGGGGTTTGCATCTGATTTATTTTGGTTAATAATGAATATATCATTTAATTCAGTTGACTAATCCATTATTTGCAGCTTACCCTCTTGCCAGATTATGTCAATCTGACCCACTACTTTTGGGTGTCTAGGTTCCGTTGCCAGTGCCGAACCAGAGGGTCAGGCGACGCAGGAAATTCTGCCAGATGGCGGAGTTGTTGAGTGGAGCACCGATGACATCATCTGAGGTGTCCTAGGGCGGTGCTGAGTTTGAAAACTTTAGATTATGTAATAAGGCCATGTTTGGGTCATTAGTTTATTAATTTAAGTTTGGTTGTTTTGAGATTTTAACTCTAATTGTGATGCTTCGAAGCACTTGACTCTGGTTTATTTATTAATGAGATTGATTATCTTATTATGATGTAATATCCGTCTGCGATGAGCATGGATTTGTGTTCCACGTGTGATTATGGTTGCTTGATCACCAAGCATAGCCTCACGAAGGACTTCGATCCACCCGGAATTGGGGCCCGTGCTGTTTATGTTTAGAAAAATTTTAATTGGCCCCAATTCTCACACCCCTGGAACCGGGTTTGGATCCGGCCCAGTTTTGGGGTCGTGACACCTGCTACAGAACCCATTTCTGGTTTCTTCTCTCTCTGTCTCTACTTCATCATCTCGTCTCTGCAATGTTTTCTTCTCTTTTTCTGCTTCCTTCTGTTTCCGATTTCTTCTCCTCCTCCTCTGTTTCTTCCTTTTGTTCCCTCTCTTCTTTCTATTTTCTTGACCGAACCATCTTCTTCCTCCTTCCTTTCCTCTGTCTTCCTTTATCCCTCTTCCGTCAACTGGTCCACTTCTCTTCACCCCCGTCTTTTCTTTTCCTTTCTTCTTACTTTCCTTTTTCTTCTTTAGCTGCTCATGGCCGAACACGTCTGCACTCTCTGTACCCATGTTTCCGCCTTCTCTTTCAATGTTTTTCCTTTTCTACTTCTCGTTTGGATCCTCCTCTCAGGGCGATCATATATGCGTCTTCATTTTCTGTGACTCCTTCTTGTATTGTTTTCTTCCCTCCTTGCATGCTTCTTCTCCATCTCCTCTTTCCCTCTCTCTCTCTCTCTTTCTTGGTCGGATACTCATCTCGGCAATAGTCCAGCCGGGTCGATATTTCCTTCTGTATCAACCAGTTCTCCTTCCTTCTTTTACTCTCTTCTCTTGTTCTCTGTTTCTTCTTTCCTTCCTTTTTACTTTTCTTCTTCCTTCTTCTTCTGTTATCTGTTTTTATCCCATCTTCCTCATTGTCCTCTCTCTTTGTTCCTCTTTTTCCCATGTTTTTCTTCTCCTTCTCCTCTTCCTTGTCGAACGACTAAACCATCTTTGCCAGTGCCAGTGTCCATGCAGTGCCCCCCCACTTTACAGAACCTATCATCATCTATACACCCCTCTCATCTTTGTAATCCGCCCATCCAAGCAGATCAGCTAGCCTTCGCAAGTAGGGGCGCACCAACCTAAGTCCTAGACCCATACTCTTCTTCACTCACGGAACTCAAGCCGATCCAATCTAACCTAACACAGTTGCTCTGGAAAGCTCCTTTCACTGCTAACCCACTTCCAGCCAAATAAACCTAACCCACTTAACGCATAGAAGTTCTTAGGCCTGCTCACTGTTTATCCAACATTATTCATTGATTTTGGTCCAATCCATTAAACTTATATGCATGCGTGACATATATTACTTAGGCTCGCTTGCATGACTAAATAAACTGGGCCCAATAAAGGATGTGACCATACCTTAGCCCAAATTCATCTCACATGATTATGACCCAAATCCAATAGCTCATGCATAAACCCATCTCCTAGACTCATTTGATAATCCGTTTGCAAACACTCATTAACAGGACCCCACATTGAGACACTTGGACATTTAGGTCAATCAGATTCACTGAACAACGCTAATCCAAGCAAGTAGTCTTACCATGGTTCCTTAGCCATAGAGTTTTCAAGCCTTGTCTCTTTTTGATTTAATTACGTGAGATTGTGCTCTATTGAAGTAATCCTAGATTTCAGGATACTTTGTTACCTTTGACATGTTGATACATGATGAATTTAGTCTTGTTTCCTTGCCACCATTATGATGAAATATATTTTTCGTGAAACTTATTGTTGATCATTAATTATCATTGGAAATTAGATATTAACAAATGTGCACAAAATCTTGAGAATATGTTGTTTGATTGTGATCTCAACCTTTGGCTATTTTTGATATTTAAAAAGGTTTTGAATTTTGAATTTGATGCATATATTCTTAAGGCATTCTGTAAAGTATGGGCAACGCACCGTGGGGACACTTACATGCGGATTTTAGCCCCTTTTGGGTATGACATTGGGACTGGAACCCCTTTGTGCAATATTTCTAGTCTGCAGCTAGCCCACTTTGTTTTGGAGATTATCGGTATTCTCAAGTTTTGTGCCACTTTAGATATGAAATGGATTGTACCTGGCGGGTATCTTGTTCTTAGCACAGGCTTAACTCTGGCGAGCATACTTTGTTATTTTGTTTACTATGGAGATGCCTTATCTTAGTTTAGTCTTAGTATGTTGCTTCGAATTTGTGATATTTTAATTAATTAATGGATTATCTTGCTTATTTCCTCGTCTTGTGAAATTCGATTTTTGCCAATTTGTATTTGATCTGATCTTATTAGCCGACTTTGTCACCTTTGGAATTTTTATATTCCGCTTTTGTTAATTTGTTCGAAACCATGGCTCTAGATTTGATTTCTTTGATTGTTACCTATTTTGCTAGGTTTTATAATTTGTATTACCTGTTGAGTTTTACTTATTCATATTTTTCCCCATAAGTTTCGAGGTTGAGCCAAAACCCGAGGAGACTTAGCTTACTTTGTGGGAATCGAGATTGTGTGAAGAGCTGCAGAACTACATATTAGAAGATTCAATTAGGGATTTATTTATCTTTGGGATGTTTATTATTAATAGTTACATTCACTTCGAATTCATTCAGTGGATTGATGTTAGATATTGATCATATGAACTCATTTGGATTTAATTAATAAAGTTTAGAAATTATTTAAGGTATTTGTTGTGGACCCATCATGTCTCAGAATTTGAGAGTCCCAAGAATCTCAGATTTCGGGGCGTGACAGCGGGTTGATGGACCACCACTTGTTAGAGTGCCAAAGGAAGAATAATACGACCAAAGCCCCATTACAATAGTATTAGCAACTTGCTAGAGCAGCTAAACTTGCTCCTCCACACCAACAATGACAGGCAAGACAAGACTAAGGACAGGCACGACTAGGTCAAGGTCGACACAGAGAAGGCTAGCAGAGGCAAGGATAGTAAAACAGATCCTAGAGGCAAGGCCGTGCATACGCACTAACTCACAAGGAAGCCGAAGTGGTAGATAATGTGGTTGTAGGTAAGGTTTCTATTTGTAATGTAGAAGCTAAAGTGTTGTTTGTTTCTTGGTCTTCGCATTCTTTTGTTGCACTGTAGTTTTCTAATAGGTTACCGGAGCTACTAGCGTAGTTACCGTACATGTTGAACGTCACCACACCTGTAGGCAAGAAGGTAGTTTACAAAGTCTTTTACCTAGATTGTAAGGTCTTAATTGGCAAGGTGATCTTACCAGCAAATCTTATTGTGTTACTGATGCATGATGACTTCGATGTAAACCTAGGCTTGGAATGGTTATCTAAGTATAGGGCCTATATGGACTGTTTTCATAAGACCATCATGTAAAGGTAGATGAAGCCAATCCGAGTGTCATCTTCAAAGGTGAGAAAAAAAGTTCGAATACTAAAGCGATCTCAACACTTCGAGCGGAAAGACTGATCCATAGTAGTTGCAAAGGGTATATTACTTTCATTGTTGAGAAGAAGCCACCTAAGAAGTTAAAAGAGAATTTGGTAGTTTGTGAGTTCCCAGATATATTTCCGGATGAAGTTTCCAGTATTTTTCCTATTAGAGAAGTAGATTTTACTATAGAACCTGCACCAGGTATAGCCTTAATCTCTAGAGCCCCATTAGGATGGCACCAGCAGAATTGCGAAAATTGAAAGTGTCGTTGCAAGATTTACTAGACAAAGGATTTATTCATCCTAATACATCACCTTGGGAGCTCTAGTTCTATTTGCAAAGAAGAAATATGGCACCTTTAGAATGTATATAGATTACAGGTAGTTAAATCAGGTGACAATAAAAAACAGGTATCCACTTCCTCAAATTGATGAACAGTTTGATTAGTTACAAGGTGCAACTTATTTCTAAAAGATTGACTTGACATTTGGATATCATTAGCTACGAGTTAAAGATCAAGATACATCCAAAATAGCTTTCAAGAATAGATAAGGGCATTATGAATTCTTAGTTATGCCGTTTGGATTAACCAATGCCCAAGTTGTATTCATGGCTTTGATGAATAGAATCTGCGCATCTTATCTTGATCAATTCATTGTGGTTTTCATTGATGATGTATTGGTGTATTCTAAGACAAATGATGAACATGCTAAGCATTTGAGGACTTCACTCCAGTTGTTAAGAGACTATCAATTATATGCCAAATTGGAGAAATGTGACTTCTGGCTGGAACAAGTTGTTTTCTTAGGATATATAATTTCAAAAAATGGACTTGCAGTAGATCCAGCTAAAATTAAGCCAATAACCAGTTGACAAAGTGCAAAGACGGTGGTAGAAGTTCAGAATTTTGTTGTTCTTACAGCTACTATTGAAGATTTGTTAAAGACTTTTCCTGAATAGGAGCTCCATTGACAAAATTGATTCGAAAGATTAAACCATTTATTTGGTCGGATGAATGTGAATCGCATTTCCAGTTCCTTAAGGAGAAGTTGATCTCAACCCTAATCCTCTCTTTACCAGAAGGTAGTAGTGGATTTTTTATGTACACCAATGCTTCAAGAATCGGATTGGGATGTGTATTAATGCAGAATGGAAAGGTTATAGCATACGGTTCCCAACAGCTAAAAGAGTCTGAAAAGAACTATGCCACACGCGATCTGGAATTGAGAGCTGCACACTTTGCTTTAAAGTTATAGAGAAACTTCATATGTGGAGAGAAATTTAAAGTTTATAGTGATCATCGCAATCTTCAATATCTTCTCTGTCTCTTTCTCTCTCTCTTTTAAAAAAAGGTAAGTACTCACACACTCAACCCACGTACACTCACAAAAGTCTCCACCATTAGCGTTATAAATGGGAATTGATTTCAAGTTGTTTTTGTGGAATGGTGCCTCACCAACTGACTTACTAGTTGATGTGCAAAATATTAGCAAGCAAATTCATCACAACTCATTTTCAAAAGAGAAGACTCAGCACAATTTACTTTCAACTAGGAATAATTTTTAACATAGAAATGACGCCAAATGGGACCTAAGCATCTCAACAAGCTACCATTGTACTTATTTCATCTAGTATGGAATATGCATGTGGAATAACAATGTGTTAAACACTTTTCTATGTCATCTAATTAAATCTATGATCAAATTGCCCCTTAAGCACATTGCCCCTCTAGTTTCCACAGGCCCAGATTTGGAACTCATCCAACTGTTATAATATAGAGTGGATTAGCCAAACATCCTTATCAGAATAGTTCTACTAGGTCCAATCCACGCTTGGACTTATTCTGGGCGGAGGTCCCTAATTAGCCAACTCATCTTTTTTCATAACTAATTTGCCCTTCAACAATTACAATTGTTTTTGAATTTCAAAACTTTCAAATTCCATAACTTTTGTTTGCAATATTAGTTTTTTTTAAATAAATGGTATATTTGAAACCTACTCATCGAGGCCTTTCAAACAACACCCTTGTTTCATACAAAATTCTAAAAAAAATATCAAAATTAATTTGAGTTTTATCTCAAAGCAAAACTCATATAAATTTCTTCAAAACTCTTAACTTTCTACAAAACTCATATAAAAAACTAAACAGTTTTTGGAAAAAAGTTTGAAATGAGTAGACCGGTCTAATCATCTTATTTTTCAGTGAGATTTGGTAAATTTAAAGTTTAGCGTGTAGTCTTTCATATCGTAGAATTTCAAGTTAAAACAATTTTGGGAAGTAGGTGAACTAGAAGCTTAAACATGTTGAATTTTACCTTAAAGCAAAACTAAATAGTTTTTTGAAAAAAGTTTAAAATGGGTAAACCAGTACAATCATCTTATTTTTCAGTACAATTTGGAGAATTTAAAGTTTAGCATGTAGTCTTTCATATCCTAGAATTTTAGGTCAAAACAATTTCGGAAAATGGGTAAATTAGATTCTTAAACATGGGATATTAGTCAAACTATGTGCAAAATTCTGCACAAAAATTCATATAAATTTTTGCAAAACTCTTATAAATTTCTTCAAAACTCATTTAACTTTCTACAAAACACATATAAAAAACAAAACAGTTTTTTGCAAAAAGTTTGAAATGGGTAGACTAGTTTAATTATCTTATTTTTCAATAAAATTTAGGAAATTTAAAATTTAGCATTTAATCTTTTATATCCCAAAATTTTAGGTCAAAATAATTTCGAGAAATGGGTGAACCAGAGGCTTAAATATACTAATTTTAACCTCAAAGTAAAACTAAATAATTTTTGGCAAAAAGTTTGAAATGGAAAGACCAATTTAATTATCTTATTTTTCAGTGAAATTTGGAATTTTTAAAGTTTACCATGTAGTCTTTCGTATCACATAATTTCAGGTCAAAATAATTTTGAAAAGTAGGTGAACTAGAGCTTAAAACGTATTGAGTTTTACCTCAAAGCAAAACAAACAATTTTTAGCAAAAAATTTGAAATAAGTAGACCAGTATAATTATCATATTTTTCAGGGAAATTTTGAAACTTTAAAGTTTAGCATGTAGTTTTTCATATACCAGAATTTCAGGTCAAAACAATTTCGAGAAGTGAGTAAACCAGAGGCTTAAACATGGGCCGTTAGTCAAATTATGCACAGAAATTCTATAAGAAAACTCTTATAAATTCTTTTCAAACTTATAAATTTTGATCGAACTCATATAAATTCAATTCAAACTCAAATAAATTCTAATCAAACTCAAGAGAAAACATTTATATTCATACTTTTATCAAGTATTTGTTTTGACTTATGAGCATTCTACAAACAAAAAATGATAGTGATTTGTTGTATACACTAGCACTTCATGTGATACATTTCATCAAATCTACATTGTACAGTTAGAAGAGCAATGCCTTTCTAATCCAAAGAATACATGATGTGAAAGCAAACTGAGAAAGAGTCTTAAAAAAGATGAGAACTTTGCTATGTGTGTGTAGGTGTCTGTGTCTCTTCCAAAGCATTATTTCTACTACAACAGATGCATATGTTGTGTAGAAAGCAGTTTATTGTCATCTATTACCTTGTTGTCAATTTTCTAAAAGGATTTAATACTAACTCATCTCACTATGTGGAGGTGGGGAAGTGCGCTCTAGCCTCATTAGCAAAATTGGTTGCGAGAAGATGAGTTGTGGTTGGTAGCTAATGGTTTTTCCGCCAACTGGTGAAATCTCTTTAGAGCTTGGATCTAGCAGCTACATTTAGTGCCATCTAGAGAAAGTAGGAAGATAGGATATTTTGGGGCAAAGGAACACCATGGAGAAACTCAAGGACATTATTATATCCAAATGGCCAGGAAATAAGACACGATGAAAAAGGAATTTTATCATCTGAAATCAGACTTTCTTCATATCTATGAAACAAGATACCAACTTATAATGTTGGCTATCATTTACCCTTCTTTATTGGCATGAAAATGAGGGAAAAAGAAAGGAGGAGATGAAAAGGGAAGGTGGGTAGTTGTTTGGAGAGTCTAGATCCTCTTGGGTGTTGCTAGGAGGTGGGGGTAGCAAGGGGAAATAGAGAGACGAAGAGGAAGATGAGCAAAAATGAAGAAAACAGAAATCTAAGTAGTTTTTGCTACAACTAACGAGATGAGAGAGAGAAAAGGAGAGGTTGCAAGGAGGCTATTTTGGACTTTTAAGTGCATAAATTTGAAAAAAAAGGGCTTCCATCTCTATGACAAAAGACCGTGGGCTTCTTACCATAATATGAAATGTTGAGAGCTTGTCGCCGAATGATCCTATAAAATATTAGAGTCAGTGGTTTTGCTTTAATTTTAACTATTTGTTGTAATTAGTAATCTTGACCATAAGTTGGCATCTATTTTTTTCGCCAAATATTCCAATTCTCTCCCAACTTCTTATCTCATCTCCATGCAACTACTTAAGCAATCCTTTTTTTTTTCTTATGAAACCACTCACCCTACTCTTCATTTTTTAAGGTCACTTCTTTTTTTGTGCAAAAACTATTTTTAAGGTCACTTCTTTTTTTGTGCAAAAACTATTTTTAAGGTCACTTCTTTTTTTGTGCAAAAACTATCTTTGAACCCCACCTCTTCTACTATCTTTCTATTGCAAATTTTTAATTTTATTTTTATTAATGTTCTATGCCTCTTAGCTCTCTCGCATTTCACAAACATGTGCATTGGTTATTTTTTCCTTTCGCATTATTTTTTTTTCCCTTTCAAGAGAGAGAGTTACGTACATTAGAAAAGAAAAGAAAAGGAAAGAATAAAAATAGTGACAAAGCACACACAGAAAACCCACCCAAAGGTGATTATAGAAACTGATGAAATGGAGGATGAACTCCATTAGCGAAAGAGGCTTGATTATCATGATTAAAAGATTTGGCTTCGTCTTTGAAGGGCACCTACTTCCAACAATTGGTATCAAAGCCGTACCTCATCTCTAATCATGTTAGATCAGTAATCTTGTTCTAATCTTCGCATGAGATGCGAAGAGGATAGAGCAAGGGCTATGATAGGATCAGTGTTTATTGGGTTTGCTTGCTTTTGTAGTAGATACATGTTTGGAAAGTCACAAAAGGTTTTAATCATGATAGGAGGATGATAAGATGCCATTAAAAACATACTGAGATCATTAGAGGTGATTGGGTATAGCAGGAACCGAGTCTGAAAAAGAACCCAAATTTCTGGGTTCGTCAGGTCGGTTAGTCAAAGTGACCACTATGGCTATAGAGGTCTGTTGGCTAACCGTAGGGACCAAATCGGCTAGCCGAATCTAGGCAGAATCATCTTGTTCTTGGTCTGAGTTGTTGTTGGCTATAAACCAGATCGGCTCGACCCCCGCCGGGGGCGCTGCCCCCGGACACCCGTTGCGTAGGGGGTCTTGTATTGTGGTGGCAAAATATTTGGCATCTTGTTTTTCTATTGTGGTTTGGCAACCTGGTTTTGTGAGATGCTTTGTTGTATGAGATACTAACTTGCAGGTGATAATGTCCTCTCCATATGACCCACATGTTTTTCTTTCCTTTTAATTATTGGTTTATTCGTGGCTAAGTGTAAAGGGCATCATGGTCTCCTTGGTTTCCCGTGAAAAGGCAAGGCATGGTGAATTTCCCTATAGCCCTTTTATTTCCATGTTTAGACTACCATGTAAGTCTCATTATAGAGACATAGGAATTTATGTATTTTTAAAATTTGTAAATTCTGGAGATGTCCGAAACAAAGAAGGAAAGAGAAGTTGGACTCCTAATCAAAGAGTTTGAAGATTACCAAAAGGTGTTTTGGAGATGCCCAAAGAGTTTGAGGAATCCCAAAGTTTTGGAAAGTCTAGAAGTCCAAGAAGTCTTTTCCGCCTGGGTCATGTGGAGGAGAGGACTAGTCTTTTGTTATAGCACTTTCTATTTATGGATGAATACTTATTTTAGAGTATTTCCATATTTGATCCAAACATAGCAAACTCCAAAATTGGTCAAATCAAATTAATTTTTGGAAAGAGTTCTAATTAGAGTTGGTAGGCCCATGAGATGGATCTATTGGTAACACTAATTTTAGAAACTGGGCTTTCCATAAAATAACTTGACTTGGAACCAATCATTGGTCTTATCATGAGATGAATATATACCTATATTTGATGGACCCATACACCTATAAGGAAATCCTCAACTCTAAAATATTAAGTGGGAGCGGGGCATTTCTATATATATAAAAATCCCCATGGTTTTCCACCATATGTCCATTGTAAGGAAAGTATTAGCCTTGCGCTATTTTGAGAATGGCCATTCCCCACGGAGGGCTTGTATTTATCTGGATACTGGATA
Organism: Sextonia rubra; assembly: GCA_037013555.1. Classification (NCBI taxonomy): domain Eukaryota; kingdom Viridiplantae; phylum Streptophyta; class Magnoliopsida; order Laurales; family Lauraceae; genus Sextonia; species Sextonia rubra. Next base: position 7,801,522 of record JASUAD010000018.1, on the reverse strand, counting down.
TGGATCTCCTATGGATAGTGTTGATGAGACGGGGTGGGAGCCCACTCCCCAAGGAGGAGCTACCCACAACGGTTGTCATGCAATGCTAGTTGGTGGGTCACACTTAACTAAAATAATGATGTAGTATCCCTAAGGATTTGCCTCATGTATTTTAGAAACCAAAGCTAATCGGGAGTCATACATTATTTGGTATGAGATACCTAGATTGTAATGAATGAAAGGGATCATGGATAGTTAGTCTTAATCCAAATTTTGACCAACTTTGATCCGCACCAGTCTAGGAGATATTTGCACTCCCCAAGGAGGCATACCCCGCAGGATTGGGATTCCGATGTATTCTGAATTTTGTGGTTATGAGGACTCCCACATAAATTTGGTAGAATACTAAACCCTAATGTCATTTAAATTTATTAATTGAATATATGGTTATGTGTTACAGTATTACAAGCATGAATTCGAATACTTTCAATCCACTTGCGACCATCCTCAACCAGAATAAGTTGGTAGGATCCAACTATGTAGACTGGAAACGGAATCTGGATATTGTCCTGACAGCTTCAGGATATAAATATGTCCTTACCAAAAACCCCCTTGAAGAGCCTGGCCCAGATGCATCGGAAGCAGAAAAGGACCTTTACACCAAATGGGCCAAAGACGATGAGATGGCCCGATGTTACATTCTAGCATCCATGTCTAGTGTGCTGCAACATCAACATCAATCTTATAAGACTGCATATGATATGATATCGAATTTAAGGAGATGTTTGCAGAACAAGGCAGACCTGCTAGGCAGGCAGCCATGAGGGTGCTCATTAGCACCAAGATGGCTAAAGGTACATCAGTATAGGAACAAATGTTGAAGATGATGGACTCATTAAATGAGTTAGATGTACTAGGAGCTGCGATTGATGCAGAATCGCAGATTGACATAATCCTTGAGTCACTACCAGAGTCATTCAACAATTTCAAGGTCAATTATAATATGAATAAAATGAATCTGACTCTAGCTGAGCTATCTAGTCAGCTGGTAGCAACTGAAGGGATTATGAAGAAGAAACCAACTGCCTTAATGACAGAAAAGTCAGATGCCAAGTCCAAGCCGAAAGGCAAAGGGCGGAAAGGCAAAAAGAAATCAGTTCCAAAGGGTCCTAAGGTGGAGAATGGTCCAACTGGTGGCGTGGCTAAAGCTAAGGGTTCAGGGACAAAAGGAAAGTGTTTCCATTGTGGTAAGACAGGACATTGGAAGAGGAATTGTCCAGAATATCTGTCTAAGAAAAAGACCCCAGGTATGATTGAGTCACTTATATCTGAAGTTAGTTTTGCAACTGGTACTTCAGAATCCTGGTGTGTGGATTCCGAGGCAACTAATCACATATGTAATACGTTGCAGGGGTTCAGGGAAACCAGGAGGCTAAGTGATGGAGAAATCATTGTCAACCTAGGATCTGACGCTAAGGCGGAAGCTGTTTCAGTAGGAGACATTACTCTATGTTTTTCAAATAATAAATTGGTTTTGTCAGAAACATTATATGTACCGTCTTTAAGGCGGAATTTAATTTCAGTTTCTAGTTTGGTGAATAAAGGTTATTCTATTACTTTTGGTACTGAAGTTGTCATAAAGAGGAATGGTACTTTCATATGTTCTGGCAAGGTAACCAATGGACTTTATTTGTTAACTCCCACAATGTATGAGATACATGATACTGAAACAATTAGTAGATCATCATTAAAGAAAAAGTCACCTTCATCTAATCCAACAAAACTTTGGCACCTGAGGCTAGGTCATATAAACCTTAACAGGATTGAGAGGCTAGTGAAAGATGGTATCTTACCTTTATTGGTGGTAGAACCAATGCCTATCTGTGAGTCCTGTTTGGAAGGTAAAATGACCAAAAGACCCTTTTCAGCTAAGGGTAATAGGGCCAAAGATTTATTGGAATTAGTGCATACTGATGTCTGCGGACCCATTAATGTCAGGGCCAGAGGAGGATATGAGTACTTCATCACTTTCACAGATGATTACTCAAGATATGGTTACATATACCTTATGCACCGCAAGTCCGAAGCTTTTGAAAAGTTCAAAGAATTTCGAGCGGAAGCGGAAAAGCAATTAGGTAAGAGTATCAAGACTCTTCGATCAGATCAAGGAGGGGAATATCTCTCTGCTGATTTTATGGGTTACTTATCAGAAAATGGGATTCTATCCCAGTTGTTTGCTCCTGGTATGCCTCAACAGAATGGAGTAGCAGAAAGAAGGAACCGGACTCTTTTAGAAATGATTAGGTCTATGCTGAGTTTCTCAAGATTACCTATATCCTTTTGGGGATATGCTTTGGATACTGCAATGTATATACTAAACCTCGTACCATCTAAGTCTATACCTAAGACTCCCCGGGAATTGTGGTCTGGGCGAAAGCCTAGTCTACAACATTTACACATTTGGGGTTGTCCAGCACACGTGCTCAAGGTTAAGACGGATAAGTTGGAAGCGAAGTCGGAAGTATGCACATTTGTAGGATATCCTAAAGGAACTAAAGGTTGGTTATTCTATAATCCCAGAGAGCAGAAAGTGATGGTCAGCACCAATGCGGTTTTTCTGGAGGAAGATTATATGATGGACCGTAAATTTTTAAAAAAGGTGATCTTGGAAGAGATTCAGGAGCAATCAATTCCAAATCCAAGTATGACCGGACTTGAGGAAGAACTGCCCTTACCAGACCTAGTAGTTACACCAGTACCTCGTCGTAGTGGGAGGATTGTCAGACCCCCTGACAGGTTCTCATTCTTGGGAGAGTCTTATGAAGCAATCCCAAAAGAGCCGGAACAAGATCCCTCTAACTATGATGAAGCAATCAATGACTTAGACTCGGGACGCTGGCAAGATGCTATGAAAGCTGAGATGGAGTCTATGTACTCAAATTAGGTCTGGACACTTGTGGACTTGCCTGCCAATATTAAACCTATTGGGTGCAAGTGGGTCTACAAGAGAAAAAGAGGACCAGATGGAAGAGTGGAGACCTATAAGGCTAGGCTTGTTGCGAAAGGATATACTCAGAAAGAGGGGATCGATTATGAGGAAACCTTCTCGCCAGTAGCCATGCTCAAATCCATCCGGATACTCTTATCCATTACGGCTCATCTCGATTACGAGATTTGGCAAATGGATGTCAAGACGGCTTTTTTCAACGGCCATCTTGAGGAAGACATCTATATGGTGCAACCAGACGGTTTTGTAGCTAAAAACCAGGAGCAAAAAGTTTGCAAGTTGCAGAAGTCTATTTATGGACTGAAGCAGGCATCCCGAAGCTAGAATATCCGTTTTGACCAGGCAATCAAGTCTTTTGGTTTTTGTCAAAATCCGGATGAGTCATGTGTGTACATGAAAAGTGAAGGTGACAGGGTAGTTTTTCTGGTTTTATATGTCGATGACATCCTTCTCCTCGGGAAAGACATAGGAATGTTGTCAACGGTAAAAGTTTGGTTAGCCAAGACTTTTGATATGAAGGACTTGGGAGATGCTAGCTACATCCTAGGGATCAAACTCTATCGAGACCGGAAAAATAGGATGATTGGCTTATCCCAAGCTGCATACATAGATAAGGTGCTAGTATGGTTTGCAATGCAAGACTCCAAGAAGGGCATCACACCTTTCAGGCATGGAGTGCACCTTTCCAAGGATCAGTGTCCTAAGACACCCGAGGAAAAGGAGCAGATGAGGTCGATACCATACGCTTCGGCTGTTGGTAGCCTCATGTATGCTATGTTATGTACTAGACCAGATATTTGTTATGTAGTGGGCCTAGTCAGCAGATATCAATCTAATCCAGGACCTGAACATTGGACTGCTGTAAAATGTATTCTCAAATACTTGAGAAGGACTAGAGATTATATGTTGATTTATAGCAGTGATGAGTTGATTCCAGTCGGATACACAGATTCTGACTTTATGTCAGATAAGGATTCTAGGAAATCCACCTCTAGTTATGTATTTATGCTTGGAGGCGGAGCTATCAGCTAGAGGAGTATAAAACAAGAATGTACCGCTGATTCAACCTCGGAAGCTGAATATGTAGCAGCTTGTGAAGCAGCTAAGGAAGCAGTATGGCTTAAAAGATTCCTTTTGGAACTTGGGGTGGTACCTTTGGCACGACAGCCACTCACAGTTTACTGTGACAGCAGCGGGGCAGTCGCTCAGTCAAAGGAACCCAGAAGCCATAAAAGCCAAAAGCATGTACAGAGGAAGTACCACTTAGTCAAAGAGATTGTGCAGAGAGGTGATATTACTATTACCAAGATAGCCTCTGCAGACAATTTGGCAGATCCCTTTACTAAGCCTTTGACTACCAAAGTCTTTGAGCAACACGTAAAAGGGATGGGCATGAGATGCAACCCTGACTGGCATTGAGCCCAAGTGGGAGATTGTTAGATTTTGTGGACTCAATCCATCAGTTAATGTAATAAATTGATTAATTTCTTTATTTATCAATAAAATCATGCTTTACTTTCATGAGATGAATGTTATTTTACTACTTCATGCACATGACCAATACGTATAACATAATGGTTCATGAGTTGAACCGGATCCCATTAGTATATTAGATGTGATATATGTGCATGGATGAGATCCACGCGCGGGAGATATATGTCACAAATCTTATACTTAAAATAGCTTCACAACCAGTAATGAGATTGGGCATCTCATTTGATAAGGTTGCAGCACTTTGATCACTATGAGATAGTGTGATTTGTCTCGATCATCAGAATGTAAGATTCTGGATCACGGTGCTGGTACATTGGATGTATTGAAGGACCATGAGATGCACCTTATGGAATTCCATCTCAATAATAAGGTATGCTCTCATAATTCCCTAGCAATAGGCTCTCAATCCTGAGACATTGACGAACTCAAGTTTCTATCTATTCATTTGCTTTGAGTCACCAATGAGTGAGGCCGACTATAGGTTAACACCTCGGTGTCTTGGGTATGTGGTAGTAGAACTGTGGGAACGTTGAATGATCAAGATGGAATCTATCTCTATTATCCCCTTGTGCCAATTAATGAATATGTCATTAGTAAGTGCGCACCCATCTCAATTAAGAGTTAATTGGATGGTACTGATGATTACTGTGATTAATTGGGGCTCAAGGATAATAAGATGTGGAACTTAGATTGGAAGAGACGGATTTATTCCAATTGATCCACGGATATTGATAGAGGGGCCTACTTGTGGTAATTGGGAAGTTAAGGGTCTTCATTGTAATTTATTCCTAAGACTGGAGTGCAATTGCATTTATATAGTGGTGTTATTTGCAATTAACTGTGGGCCCGGATTGCACATGAGATGTGGGGTCGCGGTGTTCCAGTTGGAGCCAGCTTTCTAAGGAATCCCTAGTGGTCCCCACGCTAGCCCAAGATATTGGAAAACACTAATCCGACTTGGACTCTAGAAATAAGAGTTTGGAAAGGAGAAAGCCGCTAATTGCTTTGGAAGTAAGACTTCTATTTCAATTAGACAAGGGAGAGATTTGGAAGTCTATAAAATCTGTTGGACGTCCAATAAGACTCTCCCTCACGCCAAAACCCTTTCGTGCAAGAGTTGCGCGAGTTACTCTCCTCTCCTTTCTTCTAGTTCCTTGGAGTCTCGAGTTGGGATTTTCTCCTGAAGATTCCACCATTCTTCTTGAGAAAAGAAATCCTATTCGGGGGTCATAGCGTGGAAGGCTAAGAGGTGTTGAAGAAATCTATTAGAGCACTGCGGATCTCCAAAGGTATGATCTACTTCTTGCATGTCGTAGGTTATTTTGGATGTTTAGTGTTGGTAGAATTTTTACTGTACATGGTCACCAGATTGAGGGTAACGCATCCTGGATTGGGTTTTTTGTCTTATGTATAGTTGATCCCTGTGTCAAGTGGATCAAAAGTTTTGAAAATCTATCCACGAGACCCACCTACTTCCAACAAATCATGCGTTCCGTCATTTACCAATCAAAAGCCATAGGAAGATATGTGTCAAACAAAGTCAGATCTGGATAATCCATTTTGCAAAGAAATCTGCAATCTTGTTTTGAAATCTTCTACAATAGTTAATCTCACAATCTTCCAATGCTGTCAAGGCAATGGTTAGATCTTTCCATAATGACATGAAATACCAAGATGGGTACTAGAATTCCTCAAATTTTCTATCAATAAAAACGCAGTCCCCTTAGGGGATGATTTTATTTCAGCCCCAATACTGACAAAGGAGCTGCTTCTGAAGGATGGACATCTTAAATGGCTTGAGTATAGGCAAACAACATTTCTCCCATGTGGTCTCTGGTGATTCCACCTATCCTAGCTTTTTCAAGAAATGGATTCACCAAACCATCGAAGTTAAGCTTTATGGTTCCTTGAAAAGGTGGACACCATTTGTCCTTTGGAAAGCCTGCAAAGATAATTGAAATAGGCAATTGATGAGAAGCATTCCATTCTAAAATTAGTTCTTTTGATTTTTAGATGATGGCTTTAGGATTTGTTGGGGTAGAACGGTAGAGATAAGCATTTCTCATCTTCCAAATGTTCCAAATCTTTTATTATGCTCAGAAAAGTGGTACCAAAACTATTGACTGAAACTGTTATAGCTATGGGGTTTAGGAATGGAGCTTGGAAGGGAGTACCACACATATCTAGCCAAAAAGCAATTTCAAAAAAGGTGGTCCACATTTTCGTTTGATTCGTTACCTAGCATGAATAGGATCAACATGACTTGCGAAGGAATACAGTTCAGTTCTAACCGGCCGTCTATCTAATAGAAGTTTCCATAGAAACGTCTGAATTTTCCATGGGACCTCCATTTGTCAAGGCAACTGAGGTCCTGGAAATAAAGGGTCTATATGCCTATAGAGGGCTTTCAAGAGACACTTTCCTATTGTTTCCTTACCCAAACATCTTAGGTCGTTACCACCTAGCGAAAGACTTAAAATCTTTTCCACGGTAACTCTTTGCCAGAGATTTAGCATTTAGATTATAGCATATAAGAAGTTTATAAAAATAATAATAATAACAGTTTATGCCCTTTTGAGCATCAACTCAATTGAGAAATCGGGTGCCTCACCCAACTTGACCAACCTTACAAAACCTGAAATGCAAACTCGGGCTGTGCCTGTTCTGGTTTCAGGTTTAATACACCCTTGCATTGTTTTGACCCATTCGACCTGTTGATTTGCTTCTCCAAGCGCAAGGGCTGACAGATTATGGCCCAATCTTATAAGGCGACCGTGACAAATCGTGATGATCTATGGTTCAGGTTGGCATCTTTTTCTATCCCGATTGATAAATGAATTGAATTTGTGCGGAGCATACTTTTAGACAACTTAATATGATCCAACCCAACCAATCACACTATACGGCTAACCCATCCTAGCTCGGCTTTAGGCGGTGGCAGACCCAAGGTTTTCTTTAGGGATGCTCATGGGCTAGGCGGCCCAAGCCTAACTGGCTTTTACCTGGGCTTGGGCCTTAGGTATAGGTCATTGGCCGGGCTTAGATTAAACTTTTGGGCCCATTTATTATATGGGCTAGGCTTGGGCTAAGTAGAGCAAGCCCGAAGCCCAGCCCGAATAGGTAGATTAAGTTGCAATTTCCCCTTTTTATGTTTTTTTATATTGCATGCAAATCGTCCATGATATAAATTTTAAATATTATTTATCAAAGAACACTATTAAAAAAGCAGATAATGCTCATTCTAATTCGTTTGTACTAGACAAAAATCTACTGGTTGCAATAATGTAGTTTTGTTTTGTTCATTAGTCATATGCTTTTATTAATATGCTTTTATTAATTTATTAAAAAATAGAGTTAACATTAACTCAAATAGAAGAAAATATAGCTTTAGATGAAAATTACAATCACTTTTAATAAAGATTTTTTTTTTCTTTTGCATTTTAGATGGATTCAATTAGACGTGACCATATGAATTAAACAGGAATTGGTGCATGATAGCTATGTTGGTACCACCAGAGACCAACTTAAGGGTGCTTAATGATCTTGCCTGAATAGAGCTAGGCCCGATTAATATATCGACTGGGCTCAGTCTTAACAGAGTTTATATGGGCCAGCCACTTATGGCTTGAATCTGGCTTGGGCCAAGGTAGGGATTAGGGATCTTAATCCACTCTAGGCTCGGGCTGAGTAAAGCCGGGCCCATAAGCACCCCCTATTTTTCTTGTTTCAGCTTGAGAAATAAATTTATATGTGAATGATTTAGTCTATGACTCACATATTATACATCCCAGCTGCATCGGGCAAAATACTCATTATCATTCGGTACTGTCTCCAAGCTCTAAAGACTTTCCATTCTTCAGTTAGAGGTATGAAAATTTTTTCATGTTTCATGTCTGAACCCTTTCTTCCTATACCCATCATCCACAATACATCAAATGAAGCCCACAAACAATACAGTTTTATCAACAATTTTATTAATAATAGAGTGTTAATACGACTGCAAGTAAGCCAACAATGTGTAATGACCCAAGATAAAAATTAAAATACATAAAAATAAAAAAAGATCTATCAATCCATCTTCCACACCGTCTTACAAGTCGCACTCCATTGAACAGATTCAAAATGCACCAAATCACACATTGAGCTCTTAGAGGTGAGACCATTTTTTTGCTCTACATAACAAAGAGAGGGGGAAAAAAATACCACAAATGATTGGAGAAAATAAATCTATTCTTATAACATGAAAACCATATCATAAAAGAAGAAAAGAAGATGGGAGTGATCAACATCAATCCGCATTCAACTGGAAACTATAAGATGCAGACTACAATATCCCCCTAAAATGACAGCCCAAAAGAAGAACCGAACATGTGATTAATATCCTACTTTAGTTGGGATCCATTTGGAACCATGATTGCGGCAGGTGGCTGCGGGTCCAGATCCAGATCCTGTGGTTCAATGCAAGACCGTCTAGATGAAAGAAATTTTAAAAATACAAGTTGGCAGGGCGAGTAATAATATCAAACCATCCAGGTTACCTCAATGATCAAAACCTACAAAAAATATGAGTGATGAGATGAAAGGCATAAAGCTCACAGTTTAACCTGATGGATCTATAGTTCCACGTGGGTCCCCTAGTAGATCTACAGAAAATATTCCATTTATCTTTATGTAAATCTTGCCACCTTTGTTCAGATGATAATTGTTCTCATGGAGTAACGTGAGAATCTTTTGCAGGGCTCAACTGTGGATTCCATCGGAGATAGAAAGATCTATGTGAGACCACCCCACAAATTAAGTTTGACTCCAATTTCATGCCCATAATCCCTTCATCCTTGGCCCACATGTTTAATGAGGTCATATTAAAAAAACGGATTCAACAATCTTGTCCATTCAAATGGGTGCCAAATCTTAGGCTAAGTGACTATGCGGGTGGTCCCCGTCTGTGCAATGTATGGCCCATGAAAAGGTATGATCATCGATAAATGGGAACCCCTCTATTGAGAGGCAGTGCTTGTGGGGCTCACCACGGGCCCCACCTGGGCATGGGGGATCAAAATAGCTCTCCAACACGACCCGTGTACGGTGATGAGAATACAATCATCACCAGCCGCTTAATTTACGACCAAGAACAACCAACAAGTCTTCTCGGTTGGTACACTCCCTGCGCCCTTGTGTGATAGATAACAATATAAAATTTGAAATTTTATAGGTTCACCCGATGCCTGGAATTGAAAATTAGCAATAGCGAGGACGGGGTTCACCTAATAATGGGTCCTTGGTGCACATATTCAATACGAGAAACCCAACAGCCGTTATTTGACCTTCCTAAACTGAGATTGTGGAAATCTGCTTGCAGTGCAACCTAGTCGCAAAGATCTAACAGAGATTAACTAGGAAGTTTAGGACATCCATGTTACAGATAGGTCAGGTCAACCCATCCCTAACTAAATGATATTGTGAGGGGATAAAACGAACTGCGTCTCGGTCGAAACTAAGCACTAGTAATCTCGGGAAAGCTTCCATAAGCGAGCTAAGCACCAGTGAGCTCGGGAAAGCTCCAGTGGACGAGGTAAGTAGGCAAGCGGTGAAATAACCGAACAAAGCTAACATCCTATTGTCTACGACTTATTCAAATAACATGGGACAGCTGGCATTATCCACTTTGGATAAAGGCCATAACAGAAAGGGCATCACCCCTGAAATTCAAGATGAGCAATTAGGTCTCTAAACGTGGAACAGTATGTGACATCAAGCCTTCCAGAATGGGGAGATACATGCAAAGGTGGATCCGACATTGAGGGAGTCCAGAAAAAATCCTAGAGAATAAAAGAGGAATAAGGAAGAAAAGTGGAGGTAAGGAATCAATTCGAATCTTGTCAAATTTTGTCTTTTGCTGAAGGAGTTCCTCATTAACTTAACCATCGGAGGGCTCATGATAGGATCCATCCAACGGTTTCCTTTGACGGTTTCCACTTTTTTGTGATCCAGGTTGCTTGGGGCAATCATAGTAAATAGCCGACTAGCCCATTGACAGAATCCCACACCCAAGTTCATTTGGATCTCTCAACATCAGACCAACCCAACAAAATTTGACCGTAGAGTTGGTGCCGTCCGTGGGAATCGAGAGTAAAAATCCACTGACGCTTCTTCAAGCTGAGAAAGATGTTTAACAGAAATCAAATTCCCAGTCAGGCAGCCCTCATCCCCAGCAAGGGGAGATCACGGAAAGCAACATATGCACCCAAGGAATAAGCCCCTGGTGATCTATTCAGAAGATGGGGATTATGATTGTGCTACTCATTAGAAAAGACATTGAGCAACCCCACCTACAAGTAAATGGCGACGTGTCCAATCAGAAATACATCGATACGGTCCTAGTCAATTGGAAGGTCACCATCTGTGACCGAGCTGCAAAGTGGTGCACAACAGTGACTGGATCCCAGGTCCCCAGTTCATAGACCTTCACAAGACACCTACACACGACTCAAATGCACCTGTAAGGATGCTGTTCGGGACTTGGCAAAAGGAGTGAGGCAGCAGCAAGAAAAGATCATTCCACTGCTAAAAGATCTAAAAGTCGAGGCCAGAAAACCTGAGGACCTCGAACAAGGAAAGGAGGCTGATTGAAAGAGCACCAGGGTAGAGCGCCGGGGCAATCATTGACTCGAAGGATGGGGAGCCAAAGCCTGGATCAAAGAAAGGAGGGTCACCCATCAAGAGCATGCCAATTCCAAAGAAAATCGAAGATGGGGGATGAAGGAAGTAGAACTTCGAGTTCCCAACCTCGGAAGGAGATAAAAGGCAGCGAAGGTTGAGAGGATCGCAGTAGAGAAAAGATGTTCCCAAGGGGATGCCAAGGAGAAAAACACCTGCATAAGTGTTCGCCGAAGTAGATATCCAAGCATTCATAAAAAGGGATCGCATGCCCCCTTTCGAGAACCCTGCCAGGGAGAGATGTAGGAAGAGGGTTCAAAGCCTCATTGCTCCTTTCTTGGAGAAGATAGAAAAGGGGAAGCCTCCTCAGCGTTTCAGCATGCCAAAGCTGAAGGTATACAACCACACCTCAGATCCTATTGACCATGTTTAGCGCTTCCAGGACTCAATGGCATTATGGTTAGAGAATGAGCCCTAGAAGTGCAAGGTTTACCCATTAAGCTTGGGAGACTTGGCTTTGAAGTGGTTCTCCCAATTAAGACTAAGGCACATTGGTAGTTTTAGGGAACTTGCTAGTTCATTTGTAACACAGTTTGTCATGAACTCTAAGCAACCAAAGGACATTGGTGCATTTCTAGGCCTCAGAAAGCAGAGTTCAGAAAACTTGAAAAGGTATAACGTCCGGTATTGGTGTTTGTACAATGAGGTCGAAGGCAGCAACGAATAGGTGGCGATAGCTACCTACAAGCTTGGACTCCCAAGGAAGAGTCAGCTCTTGTAGTCCCTAACCAAGAGACCTCCCACCTCGCAAGAGGAACTGATGGGGTGGGTCATGGAATTTATAAAACTGGAAGAAGATATGTGTCTACCAGAGTATAAGTGGCCTTATTAGGAGGAAGGTGGGTCTCATTGAAAAAGGGAGAAATAATTTGAAAAAAGGCCGAGTAGAAGGTGGGGTTGTACTGAACCCTCCAGAACAGCATACGCAGGGGCTTTAACCATCTTCAAGGATCCCATCTACAAGAACCTATCTCAAATTAAGGATAAGCCCTACTTCAAAAGGCCTTTTAAGATGGTGAGTAATCCTAAAAGGAGAAACCCAGACCTTTGGTGCTCGTATCATCATGAAAATGGGCACCTCGCCGAAAATTACCAGATGCTGAAGTAAGACTTTGAGGATCTAGTAAAACAAGGGTATTTGAAATCCCCTGAGCAGGGTAGAGAGGCCATCGAAAAGCTCAGAAAGGAGAAACCATAGGTCAGCAACCGAGGAGAAAGCCCCAGTGGGGGTTATATATGTGGTCCATCAAGCTACAAGCCCAGAAGAACTAATAGCACGGGCTATCAGGACACAAAGAAAAATGGTGGCCCATTTGAAAAAAGTCTACCAGCATCGTCAGTAAGCTCGGACAGACTAGAGGAGAAATTTCATTCTCAAACAAGGACTTGTGTGATGTAGTTCACCCCTATAACAATGCTTTGGTACTCACCTTACGGGTAAAAGAGTTTAACATTAGACGAATGCTCATCGATTCAGGCAGTTCATCAAAAATCAAGTACGTTGAGCTTTACAATAAACTTGGTCTCAGGAGGACGTCAAAAATCATGTACGTCGAGCTTTACAATAAACTTGGTCTCAGCAGGACGAATCTACGGTCATCTTCTATACCACTGCTCCGATTCAGTGGCCAAGCCGCGTTGTACGATCAAATTTTGTTGGGTTGGTCAGATGTTGAAAGATCTGGATGAACTTGGGTGTGGGATTCTATCAATGGGCTAGTTGGCTATTTCCTATGACTACCTCGAGCAACTTGGATCACTAAAAAGTGGAAACCGTGAAAGGAAATGATCGGGTGGATCCAATCATGGGCCTTCCGATGATTAAGTTAATGGGAAACTTCTTCAACAAAAGACAAAATCCAACAAGATTCGAATTGATTCTGTACCTCCATGTTTCTTCCTTGTTCCCCTTTTATTCTCGAGGATTTGTTTTGGACTCCCTTAATGTCAAATCCACCCTTGCATGTATCTCCATATTTTGGAAGGCTTGATGTCACGTACTATTCCACATTGAAAGACTTGATTGCTTCTCCTGAATTTCAAGAGTGATGCCCTTTCTGTTACGGCCTCTATCCAAAGTGGATAATGCCAGTTGTCCCATGTTATTTGAATAAGTCATAGACAACGAGCCGTTTGCTTTATTCGGTTATTTCACCACTTGCCTGCTTAGCTCAACCACTGGAGCTTTCCCTAGCTCACTGGTGCTTTGCTCACTTATGGGAGCTTCCCCGAGATCACTAGTGCTTAGCTTGATTCCAGGTGCGGTTTGTTGTATCCCCTCACAATTGGCCCCCAGATTTGGCCTTATCTTCGGTGTACATGAAATTAGGCAAAGCTCTTAGGGACGCTCCCAAGGTCATGTGCCAACGCATGCTTATCTCGCTTGCCCTTTCAAATTTCAAATTGCCGTCACTTCCGTCCTTCCAACTTGACACGCCATTGATACTCGAATTTGGCTGCCGATTCCCCTTGCTGCTCTTCGCTTTCTCCCGCATAGCGTAGCGAGTCCAAGCATTGCGACTAAGGAACCTCTGTGACTGATCAGTCCCCTTTAAACCCTTAACCTCCTCAGTTGTCTGTCTTCATCCCCCCACTTGTGCTACTTCTTCTTTCCTCTGCCTATCTTTCCTCCCCTACTGTAAGTTCCTTCTTCTAGTCATTCCCTTTCATTTTTCTCCTTTTTTCTTAGATTGGGTAACCTCTAGGAAGCACAGGTACCGGTACGGGTACCGGTGCGGGTACGGTACGGGTACGCCGGTACGACAAAATCCTTAAAAAATAGGGTACGGGTACGGCTGGGGTACGTCTATTAAAAATTATATTTTTTAAAATTTTAATAATACAATAAGCTAATAATTAAAATTGTAAAATAAATTAAAACTCTTACATGCAACAAGCCAACAATTACTTAATATCATTAGAAAGTCAACATACAAACTATCGAGTTTAATATCTATCATTACAACAAAAGTCAAGAGCCATGTAAACACCAAGATTACAACAAAAACAATAAAACAAAGCATTGAAAACAAAGTCATCCATCAACTTAAGCTGCATCGCCTTCATCATCAACTAATCTAGCTTCCATGTCAGGCTCATTAAGTGAAAGATCTGCAACTTCAAGTAAACCAGCACCCTCTAATGAATCAAATGTATCTCCACTAATGTCCCAGAGCTTGGTCTCTCCTTCCATGTACTGTCGACTCCTCCTTGATAGGAGACGAATATTGTTATGCACAAAGACCAAGTCTTCACAACGGTCTGGTGTCATTTTGTTCCTTCTAATGGAGTGAATGAAAGAGTAGGTGCTCCAATTCCTTTCACAACATGATGAGGAATATGGCTGACTAAGTAATTTCAATGCTAAAGATTGGAGAGTTGGTGCAGAAGACCCATGTGCATACCACCAAATAATTGGTTCCATTACTCCTCTATTAAATTTTGAATCAAATTCCCCAAAACTTTTCAAACAACCTGAAAACTTGGCATATTCTGTTGTAACAATCCTTCTATCCTCGAGCTCCGGAAAGTATTTCTTGAGGCATATTGTTCTCATATTTGAGATCTCTTCATCCTTGTGAGGAGGAACACGATTGGGATTTTCATCAAGCCACGTTGCACTATAATACCTAAATTATAGAAAGATGAAAGTATAAGTAAATTATGAATTTTATATCATATTCAAAGAAATAACCAAATACAAAAAGTATTGGGTTGTATGTACCTAGGATTCAATGAATGTGCAAGGCAATGAAGTGGTGTGCTACTTTTAGTCCACCTTTCAACAAGTATTTGGTGCACTACAGAATAAAAATTGGACTCCTCATTTTCCAGCTTCCCTTCATGCCTATAAATGGCTGCCTTCACCTTTTCAATCATTGTATCCCACATATCATAAACCAAGTGCAAACAAGGCCTATTAGTATCACAAACTCTAATCATCTCATAGATAGGCAATGTGAAAGATAATATGTAAGCTATCTTATCCCAGAAGATGTCACTCAAAACATTGTCCTTCACAAATGTTGCCTTACCAACATCATCATCCTTATAACGATTCCATTTGTCACTAATAACCATTGTCTGAAGGCCACGCTTGAGAAGATTGAACCTTTTTAGCATAACAACAGCAGATGCAAAGCGCGTCTCTGCTACAGTAAGCAACTTCATAGGCACAAAGTCATTAAAAATTGACAATCTCATAGAATGGTTCACAATAAAATTTTTCATGAACATCACATCATCAACAACATGAGTAATCCAATGGCATTCATCATAAGCATAGGCAGCAACTCCAGTTTGCTTTGCAGAACAAATATTCTTAAGAGCAAGATTAAGGGTGTGAACTACACATGGTGTCCAAAAAATATGCGAGTATTTACCCTCAATGATTGCTCCAGCTGAACTACAAACAGGAGCATTATCAGTGATTACTTGAACCACATTTTGAGGTCCAACATTATCAATTACTTGACACATTAATTGGGCAATGTAGTGCTTGTCCTTGAACTCACCCTCACAATTAACCGCTTTCAAGAAAATTGCTCCATCCTCCGAAGCTCCCATAAAATTGATAAGAGGCCTTCTTTGGGCATCAGTCCATCCATCAGAAACAATACTTACCCCCTTCTCCTTCCATGATTGTTTCTAAGACTCCAACAATCTTTCAACATTTGCCCTTTCTCTTTTAAGTAGTGAAGTCCTCAACAAATTATAACCGGGAGGTACATACCCAATAATTTGATTTTCTGCAGCAAACTGAAAAGCTTCTACAAAATACGGATTCCGAGCCAAATGAAAAGGTAATCCACCAGAGTAGAACATACGAGCAATCAAAGAATGCAAATGTTCCCTAGCACCTTGATTGAATGCCTTCTCCAAGGCAGTACTTCCAATGGCCTTTCTTTTTTTTGGCTCATACCCTTCCAATCTAAACCCTCCACTTCCACTTCCAACATCCATTGTATTTGCCATCCTACTACTAATTGGATAAGAGGAAGGTGGTAAAGGAACATTTTTGGGTTTAGCCATCTTCTTCCGGTTTTCAGCTTCTTCACTTTCCCTTTTCATTTGAAGAAGAGCATCACCCTTCACATTAATGCAACATCTAACTCCCTGTCCTTTTATTTGTAACAAATGTGCTTTGACCCTATAGTATGACCCTTGAAAATCACAATTACAATAATTGCATTGCCATTTTGCATTCGCACTTCCTCCTCCCCTTCTTTCTAATATGGTTACGTAATTCCAAAGAGGATCCACAATTTCATCAGTGCCAGTAGCACTTACACTTGCACCAGTAGAACCCATACTACTTGATGAACTCATTTTTATCCTACAACAATTAATAAATAATCAAACAAGCAAACAATTAAAAATCTGCCAATATACTTAAAAAATGGAAAGGACAACAGCAACAGCAAACAACTGAGCAACAGCAATGGCAGAAAAAAAAATAGCAACAGCAGTAGCTATGGCAAACGGCAGAGCAGAAAATAAAAAAATAACAGCAGAGCAGAAAAAAAAAAGAAAAGAAAATTAAGCAGCACACATACAGAACAGCAACAAAAAAAAGAAAGAAATTAAATATCACAGCAAAGCAACAGCAAAGCAGCAAATATAGAGAAGAAGAAAAAAAAAACAGATGAACAAAATACAGCAGAGCAGCATAGCAGAGCAGAGAAGAGAAGAAGAAAATAGCAAATGCAGCAGCAACAAAGCAACAGCCGACCGAGTAGCAAGGCTGATTTGTAAAAATGATTTTCTCTAATAATTTCCTTTTCATCATATATATAATATTTCTCATGTGTATATCAAATTATAATGTCTCTAATAATAGTTCCTTCTTGAGGATTTTATGGAAAAAGATACCTATTTGAACACTATATGAAATTCGTCCCAGAAAAACTTAGTGCATAAAATGGGTCCCCTGGGGCTATTTTCGTGCAGGAAAAAAACAATTGTAAGGGGGAGGGGCATGCTGCAGGCAAACTAGGCTCCCACCCGAACCGGCCTGTTCTAAAGGACTCAGCTAGGCTGTTTTAAGCAGGTCAGTCCCAACCTGGCCTGACCCAACCATGAACTTGGCCTGATTAAAACCCAGGCCCCTTAACCTTCGTTTCTGGTTCTGCAACCAGAAACCTGCAACTACCCAGGCCAGAGACAAGCGGCTGCCGTGCGAAGGAGGCAGCTGCGACCGGCAGCGATCACTCAGGTGACGGCGACTGTAGAAGAGGATGCAGTGGCGAGGAACTCCCCCGGATCCTCTTCAACTGACAGAGACAAGACTGTCTCTTCTCCAATGAAAGGCCAAGCCGAAATCCAAGCAGCAGGAAACAGGGGGGAAAAAAATAGCAGAACAGAGCAGCACAGTGCAGGGTGGAAAAAAAAAAAAAAAAAGAAGGGAAGAGGACCTGCGGTTGTGGCTGACGTGCAGCGGCTGGTGCGGTGAAGTCCGGCAGCTCGTTTCTTCAGCGGCGGAAGTGCGGCTGGTCCTCTTCTTCTTCTTCTTCTTCTCCTTCCCTTTCTCCTTTCTTCTCCCGTCAGCGGCTGGGTGTCTTCGTCCTCTTTCTTCTTCTGCTGTCGCTCGTCCCAACTCCAATCGACTGCAATCGGGAATTAGGGCACAAGGGAAATGTTTTATATAAAAGGGATTTTACACTTTGCCCCCTCTTTTTTTCTTTTCTTTTAAAAAACGTATAAAACATTAAAAAAAGGAGATATACGTACCCGGTACGTACCCGATATGTACCGGGTACGTACCCATAAAGTCAAGACGTACCGGGTACGTATTGACCGTACCCGGTACGTCTTTTGCCATACCCGTACCCGTACCCGTACCGGGTACGTACCCGTACCGGGTACGTACCCGGTACGTGTACGCCTGTATTTTGGGAGTACCCGTGCTTCCTTGGGTAACCTTATGAAACTGTTGAAATCCCCTAAGCAAGTTTCGGAATTTAGGAATAGATTCGAAATCCCCTCGGACTTCCTGGGGTGCTCTAAGAACAAGATGCCCTTTCCCATCATCGCTATTGTCGAGGGTAGTGTTTGTTTCCCTTTATGCCCCTTGCTCATTCAGTTCCTTTCATATGTAAACCTACTCCCTCTCCAATGTGCCCCCAATGTATTTCTAATTGTCATGGGGGTTGCAGAAATTAACAGCCTCCTTAAAATAAACCTCGACTTGTTGGACATTCTTTCTTGTTACTAGTTAGTCCCCTTGAATGACAGGATAGAAATCTTTTATCTCAAAACTTGAGACCGCAGCCGATTACTAGTCCACTATCTCCCTAACACCAATAAAGTCGGCAAAGGTGACACTGGTGGTCGGTGGCAATTGGGAGACACCGACCACCTATGGAGAGGTGAGACGTATAGTCCCTCGATCCCTGGGGTACCAAGTTGTGCACTTGAATTTCCTGTTCTAGTCGTTGCTTCTATGGTTCTTTCTCTCTCTCTCTCTCTCTCTCTCTCTCTCTCTCTTTTTTACCCTTTTCTCGGAGTCCTTTGGCAAATAAACAAATCAATCACATAGATCCTGCTGACGTTAACCTGGAGAATTTTCAGAAGGCTTTCACATATCGAGGCCCTCCAGAACTGGACGATTGGGGTCGAGCTACGCATATCTTGCTTGGGTACAAGAGTTCATATGACAATTTCTCTGCTATCCCAATTTGGGATAATTTCACTAGTACGCCCAATCAACTCGAAGAAAAAATAGTCAAGCTATAAGATAGATGGCCCATATGAGCCCCAGTGGCACCTCGAGTGCTTATTCTTCCTCGTCCGTCAGTGCACCAGATCCTGCTTCCTCTACACAGAGGCCCCAACACAAGACGTGCGTCACCCGTCCCCGGAGAGTCTCAGTTCTCCGTCGCTCTCCAAGTGAATCCTCCTATTCTTTCGATCACGACCCCGTACTGGTAGTGTCGGGCAGTGAATCCTCCTTAAACTCCAGCCAAATTTCCCCTTTGCCAACGATGCCAAAGTGTACACCGAAAAATCTTTTGGCCAAGCTAAAGGGACCCTTTGGGCTAAGTTCTTTCGCTGCTTGTTTGTCGGCCTCATCTCAACGCTCAAGAAATGGACCTTTGGAACCTCCCTACAAGAGCCAGTGGCAAAAAGACCGAGGTTTTCCTAGGAGTTGGCTGGGAGACCTCTGTCCTATGGTCGGATGATGATGTTCCATCTCCGCTCCCCAAGCTACGCTTCCCCTTGGCCAAAACGGTTCTTGCCCAGGAAGATCCCTCCCATTTGAAGGAAGGAATATCTGAATCTCCAGCCATGGCTTATCATTTGGCCCAGACTTCTCTATTCTCCTTTGAAATTAGCAGCACAATTCTTTGATAGACTTCGAGCTCATATCTTCTGGAATGCAGAAGTGCCTATTGGTAAGCTTTTCTCCGATTTGTGCTCGATATGCTTGACTTCGCGGCAACTCTAACCATATATGTTTATTTTTGCATGTACCAGGCAGTTCAACAATGGTCTGTTGCTCTTAATTGACTGGAAGCGGGTAAGAAATGAATAAAGGAATTAGACAGCGAGCTGGCATCCCTGAAGAGCCAACTCGGTCTATCTCAAAGGTCCTAAAGCTGGCTAATGCCAAGGCTAGATCGACAACGGCTCAGGCTGTAAGCATAGAGAGTGCCCTGGCAACCAAGGAACTCAAACTAGAAAGCTCCCGAGCTCGGTAATCAGAGCTTGAAGTGGAAATGAAGGCAGCCATTGAACGTGCTCGAGACGAGGGCTACGACGAAGCCAAGGCTGTATATTCCAAGCAAGTCGAGGAGATTCATGCAATTCTTTTCAAAAGGGGCTTTGATATTTTGGAGACTATGGTTGGCCCTAATTGAAAAGATTGGTCCATATGGTTGATAGATGCTTTATGGGCTTACCAGACTGCCTTCAAAACTCCAATCGGAATGTCTCTATACCGGCTCATTTATGGGAAAGCATGCCACCTTCCAGTGAAAATGGAACACAAAGCTTATTGGGCCATAAAACAGTTCAACTTCGATATGGATAAGGATGGCACTAAGCGGAAATTACAATTGAATGAACTCAATGAGTTACGAGAAGAAGCCTATAACAACTCGAAAATTTATAAAGAAAGGACCAAAATCTTTCATGATAAAAATATTTTGCGAAAAACATTTCACCTTGAACAGAAAGTCCTCCTTTACAATTCTTGGCTTCATCTATTTCCTGGAAAACTGAGCCCCTGTTGGACTGGTCCCCTCATTATGAATGAAAGGTTTCCATATGGTACTGTGACAATTTATGACCCCAAGGATGGCCAAATGTTTAAAGTCAATGGCCAGAGATTAAAGCCATTCTTGGAGATTGCACCACCTGAAGAGGAAGAAATTCCTCTTGATGATCCTACCTACAAGGATTTATCGGCCCTGGATCTAACAGAAGCCTTCTGCTATATATATTATGTATATTATGGATTTTTCTTTTGTTACTTTTGCTTTCTCTAACCTTAGGCAGGGAGTAACTCAAACATATCTTCAGGTACCTTCTTTTCTTTACCCTCCTTTACATTTTTGTTTCCCCAGGTTATTCTTATTGTTTTGCATACTATTCATATACAGCAAGGATGATGCACATAATTGGTTGGAGGGTCGAAACAAGTATGCTTGTCCAATTTTAAGCACTTCATAGGCATTTTTAGGTAAAATTTTTTTTTATTTTGTTAATTTTAGGAAATTTTTTGCATTTTTTCATTTTTTAGACTTTTGTTTTTGTTTTAGGATTTTTTTTGCTAGCATTTATCTTTCATTTAGTTTTCATTTATTTATTTTTCATTTTAGAAAAAGAAAGTTTTCAAAAGAATTGAAGCGATTTGAAGATGTAAAGAAATCTGGAATTTTCATACTTTTTGAATGGAGTAAAAAGAAAGTTTGTATTTTCTAAAGGAGGAAACCTATCAGAAGAATACCAAAACTTGCTTTTCACATATACTCCTGTATAAATTTTTTCAACATTTTGGATAGGAAGCTTTAATGCTGTTTTTGAAATTTTTTTGGAGAATACAATATGAACTTGAGATTTAGTTTGTAGAATATTTTTGTTTCGAGGTTCACTGTTGGTAAATTATATATATTATAACCAAAATGAATTAATTCGAGTGAAATAAGAACTGCCACCAAATGTTTACTTTTGATTTGATAAAAAAAAAGAGAGAGAGAGAGCACATAATGAGTAGTTTGTGACTAGTTTTGTTTCATAGCCTTTTTAACTCAAGCTTGTAAGCGTATAGGGGTATTTTCATACTTATTGCCCTAAAGCCATCTGGTTTGTAAGTCATTGGCCTAATGCTCACTACAAGGGTTAATTAGAAAGCTTAAGCAACCTAAACATTTCACAGTCACAAAAACAATGAAAAAGACATGAATTATGGCCCAACGAGAGTCCGCAGAAATTTTCAAGAGATATATACGGAAATGCAGAAGGACAAAGTTTGCTCCTGAGATCCCAACTTTTCCTATATCATATGAACTTAGAAAATTCTACGTTGAAAAAAGTAAATGAGTGAAGAGTGTCCACAAAAGTTTGCAAGGAAGTGTATACAGGGGAAGGACAAGGACCAAATTTGCTCTCTAGATTCTAACTTTTCTTATATCATATGAAATTAGGAACCCTTGCGTTGGAAAAAGATAGTGAAAAAAAAAAAGAGGCTTATCAAAGTAAATAATAAAGTGGCAGTTATCTTAATAATTTTGAGAGGAAATTTCTTTTTACTAAATTTCAGGGGAATAGACTATTTGAAGAAAAATTATGTTTTTGCAACATTATCGTGAAATATTCGAAATAGGCTTTTGATATATACATTTTTCACCGTACACTTAAATTGGTTTGAATTTGAGAAAGTTTTTTAGAATAGAATTGTGAACTAGACTTTGAAAAGTCTGAAAGTGTAATTATTCTAGATTTCAAAAATATCCGATATAAGTGTATTTTCTTTTGAGAAATTTTTTTTCTCTTTTATTTTTGTTATTCTTGTTTTTTTTCTAAAAATTAAAAAAAGGAATTTTGTGGGTATATTCACTGCAAACCCTCAGAAGCACAACTCGTCCACTAAGGGGAACCTAAGGGTCTAAGGGCTTGCTGCATATGCTAAATGCAGTCAGAGTATCAGCGAAAGTGGCATTGCATTCATATTTAGTTTTATTGTATTGCATTAGCTTTAGGTTAGATTAGGTTAAGAAGGAAGCCTCATATTTTATTGCATTTTTTACTAGGGACTAGCAAAACGCTGGTTGAGAGGCGTGATTACTTCTTAAAAATGCATATTTTTATATACATTTTGGACATTTTAAAGACTTATTAAGCCAAAAGAGCTTCATTTAGTGTGTGCTCTAGTGATTTCAAGCATTTTAAATTCATTATAGTGCATTCCGGTATAATTTGCTTAAAAATCACACTTTTTGCATACATTCATGAAACCTGCCATTTTTTGAAAGTCTATTTATAAACAGGTTTTATAAAAATTTATATTCTCATGAATTAAAATCAATTTTCATCATCATTAGTTTATTCACATAAAATCATGAACAATGGTGTGCATTTTTATTAATATTTCACAAGAGATGGGCCCGCATTTATGTATTTGTGATCTTAAGGGTAAAATTGTCTTTTCACATGAATTCACATTTGTCTTGTAGAAAATTGATGATATGGGTCCCATTTACAAAGAATTGAGGTAAGAAAATGATTTTCAAAAGAAAAGAGAGAAGAATTAAAGAGAAAAAGAAATGGGAAGAAAAATACAAAAATTGGCTACATGGTCCCATACACATGCACATATGTGTGGGGTACACTTGTAAAACATCCAAGATGGGGTCCATTTATTTGTTACATATTTTCAATAGATTTTAAAGAGAATTTGAAGAATATCTCATCAAAGATGGAAAAAGAAAGCCACATAAGAGTTCTTTTTGGAGAAGGAGAATATTTAATTGAAAAAAAAATCTCCAAGCAAGCATGGACATCCAACACATGTTTTGGATTAGATTTTGGCTAAAAAAAATAAAGGAAAAAAAATCAAGAGAGAATTATTTAGAAGATCTCTTTGAGTTTAAAGTCAACAAGGAGTACTTTCCAAAAAAAGGAAAGTTAACAATGCAAAGAAATAAAAAGGGAAGTTCTACACCTCATATGGGCCAAATTTGATTCAAAGAAAGGATTCTTATCCCTAAATTATCTCTCCAAAGATATCAATGCAAGGTGGCAAAAGACAAAGAAAGAAAGAAGCATGTAAGAAGGATTTCAAGCCAAGCAAAGAAAAAAAGAAAAGAAAAAAAAAGAAAAAAAATCCCAAAAGGGGATCTCAGACCAAAGCCATTGTATGGAGCCCACTCGTTTCCATTTGTTTATTATTTTCAAGATTTTATCAAATCAAGTAACGAGGGAAACTTTGGAGCTAGAAAAAGTATAAATAGAGAACCCCTCTCCCATACTCTTAATGGAGAAAGAGCCCCTTCTCTAAATCTCTGCACTTCATCTTCTTCATCTCTCTCTCTTTTCATCCTAGTCCTTAAGGAGGCTTAGCGCTAAAGCCACACTACACCCTTGCGAATTTCAACTAAAAGAGGTTTTTTTCTTTTCCATCCTAGCATGTATTATTCTTGATTTTATTTGACAATCTCTTGTAAAGTTTTTATGTGTTAGTATAATGTTATTCTTTCTAAAATTTTTCTTCTTTTCTTATGGTTTGTGTGGATACTTTATTAATGTTGCTTGTGCTTAGATTGATAACCCAATGTACTAAGATCATATTTGAAGAAATCATGAACCTAATTTAAAAGAGAATTTTGAGAAGATAATTTTACTGCCTTTACTACATTTAATTTTATGCAATACTACATTTTAAATTCCTACAGTTTTATTTTACTTTCTGCATTTAAAAAAAATTCTGCACTTTTAGAATTATTTTTCTGCACTTTAATTTTTGCATTATTTTTTTTCTTTCGATTTCTGCAAGCTTAATGTTCCTAATCCCTATATAGTTTTTAAAATTTATTCACTGCTGTAAATTGCATTAGATTCATGCATATTTTAATTTTTGAAATCATGTCTAGGGGTGTTATTCAGATTTGATTCAGAAGTCAGATTTGAAGATTATTATGTTAACTATTATTTTGGTAAGAAAATAGCCCATGATTCAATGAAAAAAAAAACTGAATCTAACATGACCGAATTGAACATGGAATGGTGATCGGTTTAAATCAACTATAGCACTTGGCTTCTTACACCATAAGTTGAATAAATTTCAGAATAACAAACAGTCCAGATTTGTATACAAATTTGTTTCAAAGAGACCATTGTTGGACGAATTTTCAAATCAGTTTTTGCACATGTTCAAATCAATTGCATACTTAATGTTTAAAACAGTTTTTTTAGAATCTGAATTCAGATCTGAAAAACAATTGAAAACAGTCTAGAATTTTGCAGAAAGCAGTCCTAATCAGGTTCATGTTGGACGTCCTTCAAAGAGACCATTGTTGGACGAATTTTCAAATCAGTTTTTGCACATGTTCAAATCAATTGCATACTTAATGTTTAAAACAGTTTTTTTAGAATCTGAATTCAGATCTGAAAAACAATTGAAAACAGTCTAGAATTTTGCAGAAAGCAGTCCTAATCAGGTTCATGTTGGACATCCTTCAAAGAGACCATTGTTGGACGAATTTTCAAATCAGTTTTTGCACATGTTCAAATCAGTTGCATACTTGATGTTTAAAACAGTTTTTTTAGAATCTGAATTCAGATCTGAAAAACAATTGAAAACAGTCTAGAATTTTGCAGAAAGCAGTCCTACTCAGGTTCATGTTGGACGTCCTTCACAAACTAGATTTGCACAATATTCATATCAACTGAATGCTCAATGATTGCAGCAGTTCTTAGCTTCTAAAATCAGAATTAGAATATATTGAAATCAGTCCAAATCAGATTTGAAACAGTGGTGAAAGTTGGCCATTATTTATGTGAGCGTATCATGTGTTTGTGAATTGATCAAATTACACTTTAAGAACTGATTTTCTATGATTAAAAAAAAAAAAAAAGAAGATTCAGATCTGAAACTTGAATGGAATCATTTTCATTAAATTTGAATTCTGAAATAAACATGGCCATCTATCATGCATAGAAGTCATGCACGCCCCACTCATTCATTTAGTTTCTTTTTTTTTTTTATGCATGCATACATTGTTCATTAGTTTAGGAAAGTTTGAGTTTTATTTTTAGGAAGATTCATGTATGATAATTTAAGTTAGAGTCATTCTTAATTTAGAAATTTGTGTTGTAAAGTTGTTTGTATAGTTTGTTTTTTTTTCTTTTAGAAATTGTTTAGATTTAGAAGATTACTAATTTGATTTTGTGTTTCCATTTATAGTTCTTTCTAAGAATTAAATTTCTTTTTAGTTTGAATTGATGTTATAAATCTTTCGTTTTTTTTAGAAAGTGTAGATCCTTAGCTTAATTTAGTTTTTAACTTAGGAAAGTTTTTGTTTTATTTAACTTTTGTTTATTTTGTTTCTAACTTTATTTAGTTTTATTTTTAGTAAGTTTCTAATTTTAAGTTTAATTTTATTGGAAGTTGTAACATGTGTTTTGTTTTGCAGTAAATTTAATTTTATTTTTAGGAACTTTTAGATTTAGGATTTACTTTCTTTATTTAAATTGTGATTGTAATTATTTTTTTTAGGAATGTATGTATTTGTTAGATATTAATTAGGATAGTTTTATAATTTTGAATAAGCAATTGACAAGTTAAAAATATTTTAAGCATAGCTCCTTATGGATGAACCTGGTCTTACCAGTATTTTACTACATCGCAGCTCTACACTTAGAGTTGACGACCAGTATGTAAACCAAGTGTGCAACAAATGCTCGACATAATATCAGTTGAAAGCTTTCCCCTCTTTGACAGTGAAGGCTGATAGTTTTAACTCAGTTGACATGTATGCCACAAAAGATGGACCAATAGCAATCCTATGTCCAAATGCCATTTTAAGCGTGGGATACATGCAACCAAGCGTAATTTCTCTTCCAACACTTGTAAAAAGAACACATGACAGCCAAGCTGTCAAAAAATGCAACAAGCCAGCACTTCATCTTCAAGTTCGGATATTTAGCAAAGATATCGGCATGAAGTCGCGCTTTCCCATAAACAACCTTGGGTGACTTTTGGAGATCTTCATTAGGGATAACTCCCTCCATTTGCAATATCCCTCATTTGAAAAGAAATGGCTTGTAGTGGTTTTCACTCGTTCCACCCACAGGGCAATTTTAACTCAACTTTAGCTGCTTGTTTGAATAAAATCTTCAGAGCACGGGAAGACAATAAGCAACTTGAAATTCATCATCCATCATGGCCAATTCCTCATTAGAGGGGATCGTCTTGTCGTAAAGTTCACCATAGGGTGATAAACTAAAAATTTTCTTCATCTCCCATAATGAATACCCTAGCTCCATGTTTAAAGTAATGAAGGTACTAGTTGTAGAATAGTATAATTCAAGAATGCCCTTGCATATATTCTTGTTTTCACAGGGCACCTTTCGAGTAGCAGTGCCAACGACTTCAAAAATGCCAATTGCTGTCAGAGTTTCCTAGCAATGGCGCCAGGCATTTCCATTTTTAGTGTGGATGCCAAGTCCTACTATTGTCAATTGTGAGATGGAGGTACCCCCTTCAAGATTTAGAGTACATGGGTCCAAAGTCTTTATCTCGGATCTTGGAATCTCCGGGAAGTAATACAGGTGCTGGCGCATAAATTTACCAGTCTTAAAATGGGCATGATGTTTTATCCATGAAAAGGGATCTGTCCTTACAGGGATGGTTGAGGTCATTGTCATTACCCTCGGATATCTCTTCACAAATAGAGTGATAATCACCTCATGAGAAGCACCAACCATGTCCACATAACGGTATCATACACTCTCACTTGGCTGCTTCATAGACTCCCTTGCCACATTGCTAAATATGTAGCGAGGTTTGTCCAAGCTCACTTGGTTGTTATTCACCGAATCAGTGTTGTTGACCAAAAACCAATAGGTGTACCAATTTCTCAGTACCAGGGCTCCAGTTCTTTGATTTCTCATAGTGGCGGTAAACATCTCATTTGGGTCTCTTGCATCAGGATTACTTGCAGCTCTGCCCTTAGAGCAGCTCTTTAATGCGCCAGAAGTAAAGGTGGCGGGTGCTTTACCTTTTCTATCTGAAAAACAAAAAAAAAGAAAGAGGAAGAACATCAATAACAGCAAAAATGGTTGAGCCATAGAATTCTGCCAAAATCACGACAGTATCTCTCCTTAGCGAAAGGCCAAAAAGTGAAAATAATACTTAGTCCAAGAATTGGCATCAAGGCACCCATAAGTCCCAGAACTAAGGCTCCTAGTCCAAATAGGTGTTCGAGCACCTTAAGACCTTTTTAAAGGGACAATTTAATTTGTGCTCAGGCACAAAAGATGCAGTATCCAATGCATGTAATGCATGCACAATACAAATAAAGCATGACATCAGCTACATACATCACAAATCACAATAAGCTCAACATGTATGATAATGCAACATGTAAAAGCAAACGGCATGTTTCCACAAAAAAAGAAAAATCAATTTAAAGCATTGAAGATAAAAGTAAATACTATTAGTCTAATAGCAACCATCTCCGATCATTTCCTATGGTTTTATGAGACTTATCTACAACAATTGGAAACTGTTTCATTCTCCACACTCAAATTTAAAGTTGACAAAGGATTGCAACATTCCAATGACAGCCCTTCAACAAACGAATTACCTCAAACATGTACTTAGACCGAGACTTTTTTGGCCACCAAAATCCCATGTGGTGATTTGCTATGATGGGACCATTAGATATTCTTATGGTTACAAACTCTTCTTAGTGAATGTGGAGCTAATGAAGGAAATATTGTTATGCAAAGTTAATTTGTCTTCAAAGATCAAAGGGTGATATTGTGTTTGATGTTTTCTCACAAAGACGGTCAGCGTCACTCAAACTAACTCGGAAAGTGCACCTCAGGTTGGAGCTAGAAAAGATAAGGAATGGTAAATTAGCCTTGGAAGTTATGGTTGAGAAAGACACTGTAAAAAGCTCATTGGTGATCGTACTCAATGCTACATATGGTCATTTGATCGGAGGCGAATCCTATCTTCATCGGTTCTTATATAGACCACCCATAATCATGTGATTTTTACTTCTCATGTTTATTAAGATTTAAGAGGAGTAACCCTCTTATCAAAAGCAAAAAGAAGTGCGTCTTCGGCATGTTCAGTTTATCAAACATGGAGAATTCCCATAGAAGCCATGGTGACCATGAAAGAATTCCCACAGAGGCCACTATTTTGGACCACAAGGGCTAGGTATGTGCACAGATTGTGTCAATATTCAAGTAGGGCAGGTGACTGCACCCTCACTAAGTCCAACGGTGAGATGATGAAGCCTAAAGTTCTACCAAAGTTCTACATCCCCCCAAATGGGGTTTGTACACTACAAATTTGTTGGAGGATGACTTCTTTAAAAACCTTTTGAAGTTCAAGGCATCACGTGCTACCCTACGTGGTGACCGTGAACTTCCCCAGGCAATGCATAGACATCGTGAAGTTCTAGAGATTTTACTCTTTGAGTATATCATAAGCAGGAAGATGGCATTCGAAGAACAATCTTTCAACCAAAAATGCAAGATTCTAAACAAGTCTCTAAAGCATAAAAACAAAAAAACAAAAACAAAAAAAAAAAGACTTTGTCTGTGACCATGGAATTGGCCAAGACACCAATGGCCGTGACCATGGGTGTATTCGGGCGATGCCCAAATCTGAGCGAGCAACACTCTTACATCAAAAGATCAGGAGCAAACTCATTTAAGAAAAAAAAAAAAAGAAGGGATCTTAGCGCAACTCGCAACTGGCCGTGTGCAAAGCCCACAACACTGCAAGCAAGAGGTAAGACTCCATCGTGCCATGCACAGGCACTTCAAAGTCATGGCCAACCCTAGGAGCAGGGGAATTATTCTGAGGCAAATCCATGGAATAAATACAGTGCAGCGTGTGAAAAAGGCTAGCATTAGTCAAACATGAAAAAACAGAGAGAAGAGAAAAAAAAATCATCATCATCAATCAAGCAATTCATCGAAGGGGTTGTGACCGTGGGTTTCTTACGAATTGTGTTATTAGTGATCGTGGGCTTGCCTAAACAAAGTCCAACTTGAAAATCTTAGACCGAAGTGGAGCAAACTACCATAGAAAGATCTCAAGAACAATTGCCACAACAAGGTCAAAGTAAAGTCATGGAAGGAAATTAGAGAAAGAAAGGGTCAGGCCCTAGTTTCATTTGGCCATGACCTCAACCCATGGGCCATGAGCTACTATCAAGAGTTGGATTCATGTTTGCCCAAACCCTTGGAGAATATGAAGTGTAGTGTAAATGTTTTACATGAGCCAAAGCAAGAAACTCAAGACAGTCATCAGAAAACAAAATCATCAAATCTAAATCAAATAAACCCAAGGAGTGAGTTCATCTATGAAGCAAACATGAAGATATGAAGGGCAGAATCATACCTGCCATGGCATGTATTTGAGGAGACGAAAGCTTGGAAAACCAATTGAAATTCAAAGATGGAAGCTGCTAAAACTGTATCTAACCTTCAATTCCTATGGATTTTCAGAACTGTGAAGGGAAAAGAGAACAAAGATCATGGTTTTATATTGCCTACTCCTCTAGTCCACAGTCACCACTTGGCCAAGCTCACAGACTCTGCTCCCTTTGCCCACTGCCATTACCATGTTGAGCAATGGGACCCACTGATAGTGGCCCACTCTCTCCAGATTTCTCACAGACACGACGTGTCTTAGTAATGGGGACCAGGGCTCGGTGGCCCAAGCTTCCTTACTCAAGGTCACCAGTGGCCTTCCCTTTGCTCATGGACACTGTTGGTTTAAGCGTTAGAACCTATTACTTAATTGCCCATTCTCTCAAGTGTGCTCATTCAAGACCCCACAGTCACTGCTGTTGATTCCTTTACCCACAGTCACAATGTGACTGAGCAGTAGGATCCATGACCTACTAGCCCAGGCTGTCATTGTGATCATTTAGGCCCACGGTCACTAATGCCTTCACTCACTTTCCCACATACACAAGCTGTTTTAACAGTGGGCTCCATGCCTTTGCCAAGTTCACACGGACACTGCCTTCTTCATCTACAGTCACTCAGCAATGAGACCCATTGCTTAATGGCACATTCTCTCAAAAAGTGAAACAAAATTCCCACGGAGTAAACCCACTTTGACTATTTCTTTTAAAAAAAAACCGGTTTTCTTTCAAAACCAATCCAAACTTCAAGTTCATCTTGGGTCAAACCCAATTTTGGGCCAAATTTGTCATTTCAAAAAATATTTTTTTATCAAAATCCAATCTACTTCAAGATTCCATCCTATTTTGACTCACATCAAGCCAAGTGAAATCCTAAACATTGAATTTTGAAGACAAACCAAAATCCATGAAAAAAATTCCATGTCCAAATCCATTTCAAATTCAAACCTTAATTCTTCTTAAACCTCAGGGATTCATTGGGTGGGTGTTCCTCACAATCCTCATAGAAATGCTAGTTTAAATATCAGTCATAAATAGGTCATGAGAAAATCATTCTATTTTTCAAACCAAATTCATAAATTTATGAATTTTTCAATACCTTAGGGATTTCTTTTGTGGGTGTTCCCCACAATCCCCACGGAGATACTACTTTTGATATCTATGAAAAATAGGGCAAAGAAAATCAAATTCTTTGTGTTTTTACCAAATTCTATCATCAAAGCCTTCACGGTTTTTTATCAAAATTTCAAAACTTCAAGTCTAGGCCTACAACTCACCTTAACAAAATTACATTTTCATTAAACCATTCACCATTCCCACATATTGGCTATTTCAAGGCAAAATGATATTTGAGTCATTCTTTCATCATTGTACCTCGAGGGGTACTTATTGACTTATAAAAAATTACAAGTGTTGCAGTGAAGACATCACAGGTAAATTTCAAGCTCAGGGTGACATAAAACTAGAATTATGGAATGCCAGGTCAAATACTGTAGCCAAATGTTTAGATTTAATGCAACTAACTCAAAAGACTTCAAATGAGCTTAGAGTGCATAGTTCAAATTCCAGAGTTAGCAAACTTCATTTGGTCACACAACTCACCAAACAACAAATTCAAAGTTCATTGACCCAAAACCATGGAGACACTGACCACACTCAAGTTTCGGGGTTACCAAAGTAGTTGAAAATCACATGAAGACTCCAAAACATGCTTAAGAATGATGAATCAAAGTTTCAAAGCATTTAAACTTCATTTCAGTTCAAACTCAAACTTTGGGGATTGTTTAGCAACTCCTTGGGGTCACTGTGACAACTGACACTTTTGACATGTCAAAATCAATAAAACTCCTGGAGAAAGCTCAAGTTATATTCAGGAATAGCTCTATAAAGCTTCAAGTCAAGTGGATGTCATTTGATCCAAAGTCCAACAAACATGTCAACTTTAGGTGAGTGACCCCCAAACCTAGGGTTCACTGACTAAAATCCTACTTTAACAAAGGTAAAGCTGATGAAAATTGGATAAGAGACTCAAAATGTATTAGAATTCAACTCTTTAAAATTTCAAACCAATTGAACACCATTTAGGTAGAAAAGAAGCTGACTGCCTATAATGTAAGAGAACACTCACTTAGAACTTATAACAAATGGGCTACTGGTCAAAATTCTACTTCCACAAGTCCAAATCATATAAAATTTGGATGGATGCTTTAATATTCTCTTGAAATCAATTCATTCAAATTTCAAGTCAATCTAAGGTTATTTGGACCTCAAACAGTTAAAACAATGGCTCATTTTCATGAAAAGTCAAACTCCAGAAAATCACAATAGGATGAAATCTATTTGACACACTCAAAATGATGTTATAAGATATTCTTCGAAGTTTCATGAAAATCGGACATCGTTCGGGCCTCAAAATGATGAAAGCGGGTCACATAGGCAAAAAAACCCAAAACTGGAACTATCCGTGACTGTGGCCACGATCACGGACACTTGTAAAGTGGTTTTCAATGCTCTTTAGCAGCTTTCTCCACTTTATTTTCAACTACAACTTTCCATAACTCACCCAACTACCTCTGAAGTCTATGAAAGGCAAGTTTGGGCACCTGGAAAAGGATCCCAATGGTTCAGAAAGGATTTCGAAGGATTCCAAAGGTTCTTCCAAGATTACAAGCAAAAAATCAAAGGCTCCACAAGCATCAAACTTCTAAACTCCCTCTATTCTTCTTCCTCTCATCAACTTAAGGTAAGAAATGGTTCAGGGGAGGAAAATACACATGGTTGTTATTAAACAAGAAAAAGGAGTTTCAAAGCCATCAAGCACAAAGAAATTCCAATGGATGAAACGGCGTTTCTTTGGTTCTCTCACTTGAATAAGGTTGAAGCCATTTCTAAGGTCATGAACAAGTTTTTTAGGCTTCATTCTTCTCCTTGAAAATCATAGGATCAGAATGACACAACCTTAACTTCAGTTGCTTGTACAAAAGCCTTTTTGGATTTGCACAAAGCAATCCGTAACGGTAAAATGGTGACTACCAAAGATCATAGGCAATTCTATAGTCAAATTCTATGTCCTTGACGATTATCCAATGCTCCTAAAGTCATAAGACACAAGTTTCAGCACTCTAAAAACACAACAGAAGCAAACAAAAGCAAAAAAAGAACAAACAGTGACCTAAACAGCCATTTATCTGTCAGTGATAATGGACCACGGTCACTAACCCCGTGTGCTTTTTTTTTTTCTGCAATTTGTCCACTTTTCATGTAATTTCTCTAATTTTTACAGTTTAGATCATATCTAAGACTAGAGGGATGGGTTGTAATTTTCCAAAACTTATAAACAACCTTCATCCCCGAAGTCAGAGCATTTGAACCCATGTGAACAAAGGGAATTTAATAATGATCCATAGTTATTTTCTCATTCTTCTATATGCTTGAATGTGTGGATGTTGAACTTAATTCCGCTGCATTCATTTATCATCTACTTGAGAATTGCATCCATTTAGAAGCCCTAATTGGTGTATTAAAGGGGCATACTAATTCCTATTTTAATTCTTTAATTATCCAAGAAAAGTGTCTCAAAGAGTAGGAGAAAACAGCCCAAAAGAAGTGGGCAAAAAGCCCTCAAATCTAGCTAGTCGGTCATGGACCTATCCCATTCAGGAGTGGGCAGAAGGCCATGACCAAATGGATCGAGATTCAATCGTGGCTTTCTAGAAGTAACCAATTAGCCTGTTTGTCACACATTGAAGCCTAAATTCTCTCCATCGCCGGGCAATCCTTGGTGTAGTTCTTAGGCATATTTTAGAGCACTAAGTAACTGAATTTTTAACATAATTAGAGGCTCCAAAGCATGTTAATTAGTTGATCAAAATCAATCACAATGAAGGAAAAGCTAAGACATTCCATGGCTAATATATGTAAATCTTGAAAGAACCAGGCAACACTTCGTGATAGTGAGATTAATTGCTTACCTCAAGCTTTCAAAGATCCAAAAACAATCATAACTGCTTCCAATCAGCTGAACACAACCCAAACAAGAAATTCCACCCCCCCACCCCCCCCCCCCCCAAACAAAAAAAAACAAAACCCTTAAAATGGTCAAAAATTGAAACACTAAGAAAGACTTAAAGATACAACTTGCATGTCTGGATTTCAACACTTTGGAGGCTGCTCTACCACAGAGCATCAGTTGGGAATGGAGGGCTTAACTTTAAAACCTCGATCAGAAATGAAATGGCCCAAATATGGGGTTGTCGGACATGAATCTCATTGAAAATGGGTTATCCCGAACGTGGAGGAGAGGAAGACTTTGCCAGAGCTTGTTTTTGAATTTGAGTGGAGACGATGGTTGATTTGCAAGGAAGTGGTTGGAAGAAGAAAAGGGCGCCAATAGAAGCCCTAGTTTGTTTCAGATGAGGGAAGCACAAAATTAAGGGAAGAATGTCGGGGTCAACCTTATATAAGTGGGAAAAGTGGGGCCTACTAACAATTTTCCTAAATTAAAAATTAGCCCTAAAGTCACTTGTCTTAGCCCAAATACACTCCAAACTTCCCAAAGCTATTCAAAACACATTTTAACCCCAAAACTAAGTTGGTCTATATCTAAAACTCTCATAAAAATTAATAATTATAATTAATTACCTATAATTATCCTTAATTCGTCCTAAATACATAGGATTATGGGTTGGGACTTTATAAAGTAGACGTCTCTACCTTATGTTTTGTCCCTAGCACCTTAAGAACTTTCTTTTTGACTTTTTGTTTACTATCAAAAATCAAAAGTAGAATGTCATTTAAGTTCAACATGATTTGTCAAACAACTGAGAACATCATAAAAAGATGCATGTGGACATCATATTCATCAATTTTTTTGCCAATATATATATATAAAGAACACCAATAACTTGATGGCAATCAGGCCATTGGATGCAAACGGGTCTATTATGAAGATGATGGAACTTCCCATCCAGGTGGAGTGAAGTTTGCCGAAAGAAATGGTTCTAAAATCTGAGTTCGGATGCCCTTGATATCACAAAAACAATTTTCTAAAGTCTGATTTGGTCAAACTTTCTGTTAACCATCAAACAGCAAATCACCCTCTTTCACTGCATAGAGATATGCCTAGGATCTTTGATCAACTACACATGCAAAAATCACGCAATCATCAAGCAAGCAATTATGAAGAAGATGGCACACAAGCAATTACGTGGTTCGGCCAAACCGCCTACATCTATGGAGAAAGCTTACTCAGTTACTTTCTCTCCCTACTATCTTTAACATAACTCCGCAGGGTCTAGGGTTAAATATCACATTAATATATAATTCCCTCTTTCTTGACCCATAAGAAAAAAACCCATACAAAATGACTAAAATAACCTGAACCCTAAACCTTGGTTCTAGCTAACCAAGATGACCGATCTAGCTAAATCAGAATACAAGACACAACCCAGCAATCTCCACATTGGCTTGGATTCCATAAATCATCTGAGCCACCTTGAAATACCGAGTAATATCTTCGTCTCCCCGTACCTTGGTATAAGGTACGCATCCGTACCAGCTACGACCAAGCGCGGCTCCCACATCCCATAGCTCAAATGCACCAACAATCTCAACATTATCTAATATCGATCAAGTTCAAACCAACTTGAGAGCTTCTAGTACCTCGCTGAAAGATACGCCTCTGCGCCAGCTACAATAAAGCACAGCTCCTACACCTCCTTAGCTCGAGGTGCACCCACATTCTCAATAATGTGGTGCGACGATCAATTCCAAACATGACTTGAACTTCTTCTTAGTCGACTTTCCGAACGCCTTCATCTCGATCTTCCGAAGTGATCCATTCCATCCGTTACCATCCTTATTAGCATCCTTGCAACATGATGACTTTTCATCTTAATGTGGTAAAGCAACAAGAGCCCTCCTTTCAACTGTACATTTACTTGGGCCCACAAATTAAGGATCTTTCGCAATTTGCCATTAACTTGGTGTTCAATTCGTCATTCCACCTATAGTTTTGGTCCTCCGTTAATTGCCTTCTTGGAAATGTCTATTGCAACATCTTCCAACTTTCCATCTAACTCCTCCTTAGTTAACTTTTCCTTCCGTAGTTTCGGTCCTCTATTAATGGCCTTCTTGGAAATGTTTGTTGCACTATCTTCCAGCTTACCATCTAACTCCACATCAATTGACTTTCCTTTTTCCTTGGGGCTGATCCACCTCCACCTATAACTGTACCTCCTACTAACCTGCAAAGACCTTCTGCCAACTCACCTTTCATGGCAATAATTGTTCCCTTAATCACCCTCATAACTCCACCTGCTATAGTGTACTTGCAGTTGTCCAACGAAACAAAATTTCTTCATAAATCAGGGACATGCATAACATTCATTAAGTCCATACAATTCCATCAAAAATCTTGACTTTCACTGTCCCAACTCCAATGTACTTCGATTCCACATTGTTTGCCAAGAAAACAAATTTTCTCTCACAAGATGTATAGGTGTCAAACATGTCTCTACTATGACACATATGACAGTCACAACCAGAATCTAAGATCTAGGAACCTTTAGTGTGATCCATACCTTCGCTGACCAAAGCAAATCTAATCAAACATGCAACCTCAACATCTGAGCTTTTTGTCACACTCGTACTATCGTAGTTAGATTCATTTTCCTTCTCCAAATCCTTCTTTTGCTTAGGACAATCCCTTTTGATGTGGCCCTCCTTATCATAGTAATAGTAAGTGAAGATCTTGCCTTTTCCTTTCAACTTCTAGTGATTTTGATCTCCTGATCCTCTATTCTTGTACCTAGATCTCCCCCTTTCCGGTTTGAACCTGATACTACATTAATACTTTCTCCATGAGAGTCTTCACTATTGATCTTCATAATTTCACTAGATACAAGAGCCGCAGTGACATCATTCATTCTCAAAATATCTTTCTCGTACATCAACGTTGTCACCAAGTGCTCGTACGACGGAGCAGTGAAGACAAAAACAACAGTGTTTTGTCTTCTTCCTCGACCTTATCCTCAATGATCAATAGTTGTACAATGAGCTTATTGAACTCATTTAGATGCTTCGATTACCATGATCCTTCTACCATCTTCAGGAAATACAACTACTTCTTTAAAAACAGCTTGTCTGTCAAGGACTTGGACATGTACAAGCTCTCTAACTCAGCCCATAATTCTGGAGCAGTATTAATTCCCATGATGTTGTAAAGAACATCATCATGAACGGTAAGACGAATTGCACTTACAGCCTTTTCGTCTAATTCCTCTCAATCCTCATAAAACATCTTCACAGGCTTTTTTGACTTACCGTCTAAAGTCTTCTTCAGATACTTCTAAATCAATACATCCTTCATCCTTCATTGCCAAAGAATGAAATTATCCATCCCAATGAACATCTCAGTCTTATACTAATTGCTTGAAGCCATTGTGTCTCCCGAATTGTGCCTTTTAAATTACCCCTTTTTTCTGTCTATCAAATAGTCAATCGCCTTAATCTATCTCGTAGATCTAGTCATAGCGACTACGCTAGAAGAAATAGATCTAAAATCCAACTTCGAATGACTTCAATATCGTGGAAACAATTTTTTGTACTCTGATTGCTCAAACTTCCCCATTGACTGTCAAACTGCTAATCACCTTCCACAGATACGTAGATCTTCTCAAAACGAGTTCACTGCAAAAAAAAAAAAAAAAGAAAAAAAAAAAAGAAAAAAACGGGCACGAATCTGAGTCTGGATGACCTCAAAAGTTGCAAAACAATACTACGCACTGATTTGGCCAAACCTTCTTTTGACCAGTGCTGACATCAATAGTGATCTGCTAGGTGGGTTATGTGCAGAGTCTATTGCAGAAAGAACGAAGGAGAAAAAGGTACTACCCACTAGTGCTCGTCGTCCTCCCAGGAGAAGTTCCATCCTCTTCATCATGGACCCACTTGCATCCAGTGGCCTAATTGCTATTATCAAGAGACTCCATGTCTTCATCTATAGTTGCTACTCTTTTTTTCTTTCTTTCATTTTTTTCATGAAAGTGGAAGAATGCCTGGTAGAGTACCAACATTTATTGGTTCCAACCTTTGCACTCAATTCAAGCATCCTATAGCTGCAAGGGATCAAGGTTTTAGGGCATCAAGTACATTTTTTATTCAATCATTGATGATCAATTTTAACATTTAGGTTCTTTATAATGGCATTTTTCTAATTTCTTCATCTTTCTCCTACCTAAACTTGATAATAAAGTATTTTATAACCTAGAATGATGCAATTCTCTATTCAGAGGAGATCTAAAAAGGTAATATATTTGAAACATAAGTGTGAATATGAAAATAATAAGAACTACTCACATGTCTCTTACAACCTGATCAAAGACTTTCTTCGTGGTTGAAGGAAATGTAGTGGTTTCTTTAATAGCAAGATTGTTTAAAATATTCTTACACACTTTGAAAACAACCTCGTAGATTGTCACCTGACAGAAAGACATATTTAGTTTATGAACAATAAGAAACCGTATGTATCCATTATAATCTAATAAAAGCATGTTGCTAACGGTAAAACAAGGAAGTCAAATGGGTCTAAAATTGTTGTCAAGAAACATATATGACAAGAATCAAAGTCAATAAATGCTTTTGAGAACAAAACTAAATCAAGGCACCGTTGCAAGGAGAAAAAAGAATCATCTTTATATTGTGAGGGTAAAATAAAATAAAATAAAGATAATTAATCTGCCGATTTAATGAATTGAGCCTTGAAAAAAAAAAGTGGGGTCAACAATCATAACAACGAAGCCTAAAACCATCATTTTCTTGAAAAACAAATCAAACCACTTTGATCCTAAAGATTAAAGGTGGTATAACCTAATCCTTAGTTCTATTCGACAGCAACAAATGAAACAAGAAGACTAATTTGACACTTCACAGGTTCCCATTCCTGTATAGGTATGGAATTCCCCCTCCCCCTAGGATTTTGAGAATCATCTATATGGAGGAAAATCAGTTCATTTATTTTTTATTTTCACACGGAAACTTGTCACACAATACCAACGAAAAATGAGTAGTGTAGAAGAGGAAGCCATTTTTCAATAGACTATAGCACAATAATAAGCGAACAAAGCCTCACAAACAAAACCCATAATCTCATAAACAAACCCAAAAAGAGGAATCTATGAGTAGAAAATCTCAACTGAAACCGAATCATCATTTTTACCTAAATAAGAAAAAGCTAGTTCCAATTCTTTAATCAAATCTTCTCCAAAACTGTCACAATCCGAGCCTAGAAATCGGGGGTTAGAGAAAACTTAACCAATGACACACGTACTCCCGTGCACATACACCTAGACTCATCCAAGTGTAAACACACAAGGGATCAATCACACGTGCAAGCAAGTATACGCGGAAGCTATAAGTATCATGGCATACCACAAGATAACACGAGAGAAATAAAATAACGATGATTGCAAAAGATTAGACTGATTTACAACAATGTACAACAAAATAGAGGGACTAGTCCACGAAATCAAAATACATGGATAAACCAAAACCCAAAATACAAACCACAGAAAAATCCCCCAGATAAGCTAAGACATAAATGGAAGGGAAACAAAATGATACAAACCACTCTCAGAAGAATAGATCAAGTCCACTCCTCTAGGCCAGAAGGGGCTTCACGGGTCTCTCCTGGAGTCGTGTCAACCGACGCAGGACCAGGAGAGGGATTTGAGCCTGCAACACCAAGAACAACTCTTAAGTACAACGACTTAGCAAAATAAAAGTCACAAAAAGATAACACGAATTGTGTCTATCAATGAGCAAAGGTAATAATGCAAGGATCCATAATGATCATGTCTGTATACTAGGCAAATCGTGCATATGAATAAGTATGCTATCAGAATCATAAACAGATAACTGTCAAAGTAGCTACTACATCTGCCATATTCTCCCTTTCGAGAGCAATTAATATGAGAACACCATCGACCGGGCCAAGGTACGAATGGGTCTCCAATTCCCGGGGCCCGGAATCCCAAGACACAAGCACTCTGCAGAGGCAATCACACACTCTAAGCCAAAGTCAACCCCGTCGGGTATCCTGAGGCTAAAGCTAAGTAGCGTCATATATAGACAATCTCAATCAAATGATATCATGCACCTCAATCAATATCACATACATATCACAACCTATCATAACAAATGAAACAATAGTAAGTGCATCACATACTGATACTCAATACGAATAAGCACTGACGGATGGCCTCTCCTCTAAGTGGTGGGAGAGGACCTCTCGAATCCTGCCCTCCACAAAAGGGGGGGGGGGGGGGGGGGGGGGGGGCAGCGCGGAACGAAGGAGGAGGAACAAAGTCCCACATCCCTTATGAGGTCGTCTTCGGTCCGACATTGCTTAGAACAGTCTAGATATGTGGATATGGGGATATATCCGGCGGAAGCTGGTGGGCTTGTAACGACCCAGTCCCAAAGTAAAATCTGAATGAAAGAATATAAGTAATAATCGGTTTTAAACTATCGAAGCGCCTTTTGGGACAAAACCGTGAGGACTTCCATAAAAACTATAAAGTCAAGCGTGCTTGAGTCAGAGCAATTTCAGGATGGGTGACCTCTTGGGAAGTACAAAAGCGGACAATACCTCGATAGTGCGGAGCAGATTGTTAAAAAACCAATAAAAGCAAATCTCGAAAACCAACAACCACTAACCCACTTCACTAAAACCCTAAATAATAAGGCACAAATAAAAACCAAAAATAAAAAAAACCTTTAGTGTCTAAATTTAAAATGACATTAGCTCAATTATCACCGGAGTGAAATGTTTTCACTGAGGTTGTTTGCATAAATGAGCTTAAATAGCATTAGCTCAATTATCACATTACTTTACATTGATTTACATATGTTGGTCTAAAAATGGAGTCTAAAACCAAAGTCATTTTCAGACCAGAGTTTTTACACCTCAACTAGTGTAAAACATTTTCACGTCTTCTGCTTGTAATAACAAGAAGTCTTCACATGGAAACACTTTTACTTCTGCTAGTAACAAGGACAATTCTTCACATGGAATTTCCATCAAGCATTTTTTTTCTCATTTTTGTAGGCCCCATATTTGCAATCCAACTCATGACAAAGCTGGTTATCTTAAATCTTTATAGATTTTGAATTTTTTGTAAAAAGGACATGTAATTTCTAAATATAAATCCAATTTTCTGCTCTTTATAAAAAAAATGTATAAGGCATCTATAAGAACTGATTATTTAATTTCTACAAACCGTGGCTTCAAATTTCTTTTACGGGAGGTCGACGTCAAGAAGTAGCTAATAGAGCATACGTCTTTACTTAATTATGTTCTATCCCAAGCATCTCAGAACTTTGTTATTGACTTTTTGTTTATTACCAAAAATCAAAAAGTAGAATGTCATTTAAATTCACCATATTTGGCTGCCATTTTTCGTCTTTTCCTTTTCTTTCTTCTTTCATCCAAAATTTTTTCTAAAATCAGCTATTATTTAGTTCCCATTTCTTTTTGAAAATCCATCTGAGCACTAATAAATGAACATAAACACTAAACTCCCTTTTCCCTCTTTTTTTAATTAAATCTGCACAATCACTCCATCAAAGCCGGAAAATTCAAAACTCACAAAAAGAAAAAAAATATTAAAGAAACCATAACATAGGCAGTGGAGGGATATGAAGTTGGATGAGTAGAGTAACATTTCCTGGCGCTGCAGAGGAGAGGGGAGCGGAATACCTTTTCTTTTTTCTTTCGTTCATTGTTAGTAACATCGTTAGATATAGACTAGGCCACACCTCTATTTATGAAACGTGCATGTGTACGTCTACAGGGCCTCCATTTGGTGCAAGTAGGCTCCACTATGTGTGGAGAGAATTGCATGCATAACTTCGTCTCTTTTATTATAAAGGTATAGATATAGATGTAGATATGCATGTGTTCTTATACATGTAGGTATTTCAACTTTAAAGATTGATGTTATACATAATAATTGTCGATAAACCGTAGTGTTGTTGAAATATATATATATATATAGATATTTGAACTGGGAATGACTTATATTATTTTTGCTCGTGTAGGTTGAACTTTATATTTTTAATATCATGTACAATCTTTTGTCATCTTTAGTTGTGTTGAAAATATGCGAGTGTGTATCTAGGTCTTCAAACTTAAGCTTGGATGTAGTATACAATTCTATCGTATACGTCGTACATGTGCATTGTCAGGACCCAAGTCTTTTAATTATGAGTTAGGTCAGTTTGTTGAGTTCGAGTCAAGTTGAAAGGGTTAGATAAATGTTTGATAGGCTATTTTAGATGTTTGGATTATTGCATGCATGGAAATTTGTATAGGGCCCATTAGAGATGGGCTTGTCAAACCTTCTTGGGCTTTGGACCTAAGTTATTAGGCCTTTCTGGGCCAAAAGCCCTTCTTTCCAAATTTTCTAAAACTCACTAAAGAACACGGAGCCCTTTTTTATAATTTAGATAAAGCCTTGCTTTAACTTAACCCTAATTCTTTCAATTGTTTCGTCTCTCACATCTCCGTAAACCCCTTTTCTCCCAGCCTCTCTTCTCTAACAGCACCCTACCAACCTTCAAGAACCCAAGCTCACAAGAGTAAAGGAGACTTGTCCACCATCGTCACCTCTTCATCTTCTTCCTCTCCTTTTAGCTTGTGTGAGAGTTTCAATAACCCCGGTAAGCATCAAACCCTAAGACTTCATGTAGTCCTTTTCATCTTATTAGGGCATTTTTAATAGATTAGGTTTGTTGTGTTTCATGTGGGATTGTAGGAGAGTTTTGATCATTAGTTCGGATTTGGAGTGGGGATTCGTGTTCTAATCAATCC
This sequence comes from Sextonia rubra, assembly GCA_037013555.1. Classification (NCBI taxonomy): domain Eukaryota; kingdom Viridiplantae; phylum Streptophyta; class Magnoliopsida; order Laurales; family Lauraceae; genus Sextonia; species Sextonia rubra. Next base: position 7,758,837 of record JASUAD010000018.1, on the reverse strand, counting down.
TTGCATCTTCAAATTTGATTTTGAGCATTGGCAACCCAGGGCAAGTGGATAACTACAAATAATGTTTACTTAATCAGTTTATTGAATGATATAGGTTAAAATCTAATTCAGATAGTTGAGTCTGGTTTGTTAATTTGAAATTTATAGCTCTGATTGTCTAAGGATGAGTTTTGAGAGGAAACCCAAAAAGGGGCAAAATTGTGCACACCTACGGCTTAGCCATAATTTAGCTGACAGTTAGGCCACCAGTTGTAAACGGTAACGGCTAAGCCATGAGTGCCCATAAACCTTAATTAATTTGGTAACAGAGTAGGTTAGAATTGATGACCATGATTGAAGGACTCGGCCACATGGATTACACTACAAGTAAGTGACCTCAAGTAAGTGACTTCTAGTGGGTAGAATCATTTGACCCTATATTATGCCCAATGGTTAATTAACAAATAAATCAGTATATGAATTGGGTGTAAAAATAAGATGGGTTTCGTTCTTAAGGAGAGTTACCTAAATGTACATATAGGGATTGGACTGGATTCGGAATGGGGAATGCAAGTTCCTAGATGCATCAGATGATAAACACCGTAAGTAGGATAATAGCATCATGCATCCTCATTGCCATTGTAAAGGAAGGTATGTCCCCATGTGTATACTTAACTACTTATGACTATTAGGTGGTGTAGAGCTTACCTTTAGAAAAATAGAAAATATCACATGAGCATAGCGTACTTCTAAATATGCAACTTTATCATGTTCGATGTTAAAGATATTAATGTTGTCAGTTTGTGGGTTTCATAACATGTCTTTATTGAGCATCCATATACCTTATGTATCTGCATGTATATATTTCTAACCAACTGCAGCTGGGCGGTGGACGTATGCCATTGGGCCAGTGTGTACTGTGTGAGATAGTATACAATGTGTTGTTTGTTATATCTAATGGGGATGCCCATATTTGTATATTATATCTAGCAAGAATACCCGTGTTTGTATATTGTATCTGTTGAAAATACCCTTGTTTGTGCATTCAATTTATTTGGGGTAAGATATAAAATATCATTTATCTCAATTGGCTAACATCATTACTTGTAATTTACCTCTTGCCAGATTACGTCAATCTGACTCCACTACTGTCGATGTCTAGGTCCCGATACCAGTGCTGAAACAAAGGGTTAGGAGAAGCAGGAGATCCCGAAAAATGGCGAAATTACTAAGTGGAGGGCCGATGGCAGCGTCTAAGATGTCCTAGTGGGGACATTTAGATCAGAACATTAGGATAATGTAATAGGGCCATATTTGGAGGCCATTAGTGGAGCCATTAAATTCATTTGTTTTAGAATTATAATTTTTAATTGTCATATTTCAAGGTACTTGACCATTGTTTAAATTATCATTGTGATTGGTTAGATGGTTTGGGATATGATGTCCAGTTGTGCAGTATATGAATTCTTAGTTCCACGTTTGATTATGGTTGCTTGATCAACAAGTTAGTCTCACGAAGGACTTCGATCCACCTGGAATTGGGCCCATACTGTATATTTAAGAGAATTTTAAATTAACCCTAATTCTCACAGCCCTAAGACCAGGTTTGGATTCGTCCCAAATTTGGGGGTGTGACAGATGGTATCAGAGCGGTCAAGTTTGTAAAAGTTTTAAAAGATACTAGAAACATGGTCCGATTTGAGGATTAGAATTTCTAGTGGGAATGTTAGGTGTAGACGCATATAGTTTTTGTATATAATTTTTAGTGATGATTAGAGTTTGCATGAGTGTGTTCAGCTTCCGCATCCTAGCTTGTTTAGTCCCTAAGAATTGGTTATTTTGCAGGCATGGCACCTAAAAGAAGGAAGACAAAAGGCAACTCATCCTCTGACGAATCAGGTGGGGCATAGTGGAATGACTGATGATCTAATGTAAATCCTACTCCAGGCTATGTTAGCCCACCAACAATGTTAGGATCAACAGATGGCCCAACTACTGGGAGCAGTACAAAGAGTGAATCAACCCCATGTGGTGCATGCAGAGCTTCCACCACCATAACCGCCGCCTCTGTCTCTGCCACCATCGTCGCCTCCACCGCCGCCTAGGGTACAACCTCGAGTGGTAGATGAAGCAGCATTCCAGATTAGGATACTTGAAGTTTTACAGAGCATTGGGCAGCTCAGGTTGTTGTCATCCCCTGACCGCAGGATCCTAATGATATCTTTAAGAAGTTTAAGAAAAGGGGACCCCCAGAGTTTAATGGGGGTGAGGATCTGATGTTAGCTGAAGAGTTCTTGATTAAAGTTGAGAAGATATTCAAAAGCCTAGTTTGCACAGGGAGGCAGAAGGTCAAGCTGGTTACTTTATGTTCCAGGATGTAGCTAACTAGTGGTGGACCACTGTTAAGGAAGTGTATGATGAGGTAACTGCAGAAGTGGCCTAGGCTACTTTTTGTAACTAGTTCCATGAGAATTATGTACCAGAACATATTTGCATTCAGATGAGGATAGAGTTTGACAGATTGAAGCAACAAGAACTTGTCTGTTTGTGAATATGAGCCATAGTTTAGCTGCTTCTCTCACTTTGCACCGACATTTATTACTGTAAAAAGCTAGAGGATTCGACGATTTCTTCATGGTCTCCTGTTGGATATTTTGTTGCATGCCAAATTGAAAGTTTGAACACTTATTAGGAGTATTTAGATAAGGCATGTTGGGCCGAGGAGGTGGTTGGGTGCATGGCCCCTCAGAGCCAACCCAAGCAAAAAGTTGCTTCGTCTCTAACCCCGCAACACCAATACAAAAAACATAAGAGGGAGTCTTCTGGCATTTGTGGTAATAACCACCCAACATCTAGATGTTGGAGGTAGATGGGAAGGTGTATTCAGTGTGGGAATATTGGTCAAAAGGTCAAAGACTACCCTAAGAAAAAAGGTCAACAGTACTAGCAAACAACAGCACAGGGAGCTCCTATCCAAGATTAGCCTTTAAGGCAGATGGCGCCAGCTCTTCTACAATAGCCACGACCGCATGCACCATAGTAACAAATGCAATTACACTGACCTCCCCAACAACCCCGATCGTACAGGAGACCCTAACGACCTCAAGGGTTCAATAGACAGCAACCTTGGCCCCAACAGGCAAGTAGAGTATATGCAATGACCCATGATTAGGCTAATGTTGTAGAGAACATTATTTAAGGTAATATTTCTATTTGTGGTTACAATGTTAAGGTTTTGTTTGACACTGGTTCTACTCATTTTTACATTTGCCCTAAACTTGCCTGAAGCATTGGTGTTAGAGTAACAAAGCTGCCATTTGTTTTAGTGGTGACTACCCCGATGGGTAAGAAAGTTAGTTGTTAGTAGTACTATCCTATTTGCAAGATTATGATAGGTGGTTTTATGTTGAAGAATAATTTAATACTACTATTGATGAATGATTTTGATGCCATCTTAGGTATGGATTTGCTTGCCAATCATAATGCAGTGATGGACTGCCTTGCTTGGCACCATTGTGCAATTTCTTAGAGCAAAGAAGAAAGTTTTTACAAGGATAATCTTAGCCATTTAGGCTACTAAGGTAATGATGAAAGGTTATAAGGGGTATCTAACGTTTATCTCAGAGGATAAACGAACTAAAGCGGTAGAGGAGACACTAGTAGTTTCTCAGTTTTCAGATGTTTTTCCTGCAAATAGTCCCGAATTACCTCTAGTCCGTGAGATTGATTTCACAACTGAGCTTGTATTGGGCACAACTCCAATCTCTAAAATCCTTATAAGATGGCCCCAGCTAAGTTAAGAGAACTCAAAGAGTAATTGCAAAAGTTATTAGGTTTTATTAGACCGAGTGTCTCTCCTTGTGGGGTGGGGGCGCTCCAGTTTTATTTGTTAAACAAAAGGACAGCTCCTATCATGACCAGAGCCCAAGAATCATGGGTTCAAGACTAATCTCGATGCGTGACACGCATACTCCTGTGTAATTCACACCTGGACCGAAGTCAAAATGGAGTTACACAAGAGATATTCACATACTTACCCATATGAGGGCTTTTCACAGATATCTGGCCAAGTATTCAATACATAGAAGCCAGTCAATATCATAAATACAAGTTTTTCTCTTCTAAAAAGTAACACTACTCCAAGGATATCAATTTATAACACAATACATCAACGTAACAAAATAAACAGAAAGATATCTACATGACATGATTATGAGAAGTTTGTACAATGATTAAAACATGACTTATACAAAACCAAGATAAAGTTTATAGACATGACCAAAATGATATAGATATCTCAGAGTGAGAGAAATCATAAACTCTACATGACAAAATCAAACTAATGCAGAGGCAGGATATCCTATCCCCCAAAACCCCACAATAGAAGACTAGGATGTTTTTGTTTCGCACTCCGTGGAGGGATTCAATTAGAGTTCCTCTACTGTCCACTTGTCGATGCCTAAAGGGACGTCATGAATGCTTTCTTGTGTCTCCTCGATCTTTGCAAGATCGGGACTGGGATCTGAGCCTGTAACACCATTAGACAACGAGTGAATAATACTATTCAGTAAAGTATAAACATAATTAAGGTAATACACATTGTGTCTAAAAGAATTAATAATAATTGATCAGTAGAAGTCAATTCAGTATACTAGGCATATTGTGCATTGAATAAAGCATACTATGAGAATCAATAAGAGAAATAAATGACTATGTGGTTACTATTGTTTTGCAGTGATTAATCTGGCTATCATAGTCACTAGGTGTGTATGTTATGTGAATGGATCCCATGAATCAAATTCATGGTTACTGTTTTACATATTTTCAATTTTTCATGGTGATGTAATTATTTTGATATAGTATGTAAACTCCGTTCGTTAGGAGGCTTACGATTCAATGTAATTTTTCATGGTAATATAATTATATTGATATAGCATGTGAACTCTATTCGTCAAGAGGCTTAGGATTCAATCTAATTTTTTTAAGGAGGGACATAGGTTTTGAAGGCAGATATTCGATTTCAAATGAAGAACTTTATGAAAAAAATCTGGTTTAGGGGCGCTAACCCTTGGGCCCTTGCAAGCTGACCGGGCAACTCAATCCCCTCCGAGGGAAACCCCCGGACCCCCTTTGCGAAGCGCATGTTTTGAAAAAGTGGCAATCAAGAAGACAAAAGGATTCTACTTGACCATGATAGCTAGGACTTTTATGTTGGTTGAATTTTCCCTTTTTTTTTTTTGTGCTTGGATGTATATGATTATCATAGCCTGCTTTATATGATATTAGATCTGTTTAACACTATTTAGAATGGAGAAATAGGAAGCATTCATGTGATTTGCAAACAAAATTGAACTCTATCTTTTATAAATCACACCAATGCTATGATGCGTAAAAATAAGGTAACTTAGACATTTTGGTAACGTATTACTTCAAAATTCTAAACTGACCTTATTAAACTATTATACAAGAGCCCTCATTGTTAAATAACTAAGTGGGAGATGGAACCTCTTAGCTCCCACAGTCTCCATCATTGTTTTGTAGGAGATGTAATTGATTTATGTGTTGAACTTGGAGTCTTCCTCCTCATCGGATGAGTTAATTATGGAATCTTCAGTACAGACTCCTATATTGACGATTTAGGATAATGATTAGTATAAGTCACTTCTCCATCTAAGGGAACTAAATACAGAATAATAGACCTTAAATTAAATGATGCTGTACACTTAGTTATAAATAACAATATGCTTGTTCAATATGGACTCCAAGTGCAAGGTCTTGATGTAGTTTTACCCGGTGAGTCCGGAATCGTATCCACAGGGAGCTAGTATTCGCAGAAAACATGTCTTAATTGAAAAACTAAAACTATCCTAATAAAATCTACAAAAATACACACTACTACTTTTGAAAGTTAAAATTAAATTACGAATCCAAATCTTAAAAAGAATTACAATTTAAATCTAACTTAGAAATCCTAAACTAAAACAATTCTAAAACTAGAAACTGCAAGACAATAAAATAGATCAAACCACCAATATAAAGGAATAAATAACCATGCATTAAATAAATTAAAAAGTTCAGAAATAAAACATTTAGATATAATAAAAAAATAATGAAAAGAATACTAGTTTCTCTTATTTTTGGAAGATTAAAACACTGTATTGGTAGAATAAAAAAATCCACAAAAGCACCGCACCAAGTGTGTGCTGTCACTATACACCAACACACGGCACCAACCCAAGGCGGAACACCTTAACCTCACTAATTGTGTATTTAAAATTAAATAAATCAATACACCCAATAAACTCCAAAAATAATTACAACTAGTAAAATAAAATCTACCTTTACCCTAGATCATGACATCAAAAAGAGGGGACTCCACGCGCAATCCAAGCTCTTATCTTCAACCTTCACACCAAGGAGGATTAGATGAAAGGAGAAGATGGAATAGAGAGGATAGATCCAAGTGGGCTGGCCAAACCCCACTTTGGATTGTGATGGAATGGAAATTGACGTGGTATGGTGGAGTATGGAAAAGAAAGAGAGAAAGAGGTGATGGAAAGATGGGCTGGATGTGTGATGTGGAGGGAGAGAAAGAGAGAGAAAAAAGAGATGATGAGAGATGTGAGGGCGTGTGATTGGTTGTTATGGGATGGCTGGGACGTTGGGTATTTAAAAAGTGGAAATAAAAAGAAAATAGTGGCGTGTAGGAAAAGAGGAATGGAAAGTTTTAAATTGGTAGGAGTACTATTGGCACCTATACATGGATTTGATAAGGACTTGTGATGAGGTGTTTTTTTTTTCTCAAATTAGAAAGTGGATCGGTGATGAGAAATTTGGACCATGCATATTGGCTAATGAGATATGATGTGCTTAATGATGCAAGTGAATAGGAAACATAGATGTAACTTGTAAGATACATTAGCGAAAGGGCATGGAATTAACTGATGTGTGGTAATGGTAATATTCAGTAGGTCTTTGGATGGCTCATGAGTCTTCTTTGCCATTATGTTCCTTTTATCCAACCATCCTCTTTTTATCATGTCCCACATATGCTATACAATCAATCTCTATGTTAGACAATTCAATGTCCTTGAATATTCTTGGCAATAATTGGGTTGAATCAAATTTACAAGCATGTGGGTCCTTCCTTGGGTGTGCATGTCGGTGGGGTCTACTTGTGTTTCAACTTCTTCTTTTCTTCATTTTTCTTTTTATTCTTTTTATTATTTTCCTTGGATCTCTTCACAAATAATTCCCTGACTTCAAATCTTGATTGAGGGTCCCTTTCTTCAATTCCCCTACAAATAAAATGTGATTTTCAATTACTTTAATAATTTTGAATAAAAATCGCAAATGCACTAATGTGGGCCCAATTTACATAAAATGACAAAATCAATCCACATCATTAATCCTATTTTCTTTTTATTTAACTAATGATGAAGAGAAATTTTATCATTCCATGTAAAATCATGAATTTGAAAAACACTTCTAAAAATGGAAAGTTTCATGATTTAATGAAAAAGTGAGGATTTTCAATGATTTTTGCAAGAAAATTCTAAAATGAATTTTAAAATCATAAAACATGAATCCCCACTAAATGTATAAATTTCCAATGAATAAGTACTTAAAATTCCTGAAAATACAGATAAAATAATATATTTTTAAGGACTTATCAATGCTCTCCATCTAAGTCATTGCTATTATTTATAAGACCAAAGTCATGGTAGCTTTTTGGTTTTACTTGGCACGGTTTGTTACCTTGACAGTAAAACTAATAGATTATGTCCTATATGAAAAAATAAGTATGGTAGAAGTCCTTATATCAAGGCATAATATGCATCTATGATACCCAGATACTCCAAATGCCCTGTGGTATCCGTACCGATATGATACGATATGGATACGGGTACGGGATATGGCAAGATACGGCTCGGATACGGCCCCCAATTTTAGGATACGGCTATGCAATATTTTTTACCCAAAATTACAACAGATTTTGTCCATTTTAACCAATTTACTCCTAAATGAGCCTTTTCTCAGTTTGATCAAAAGGAAAGCAAAAAAGGAGAAGAGGAGGAGGAGAAAGTGGCAACGAAGAAGAAGATAACTAAACTGACAGGGGCTATTGCTTTTGTTTTGATGGGTTGCTTCTTCAACTAGGTAGTAGACCACTGTGTTGTTTTCTACTACTGTTGCTGCTTCTAGCTTCGAGCTTTAGGTGCCATGTACACCTCCTCTTTTTCTTATTCATTCTTCTTCTTCTTTTCCGTTCGAGAATGCCTTAGTGATGCAAAAGGGGCAAAAGAACTCTTCACATTTTATTAATGAGAATGGGCCCATTGGGGTTTTTTTTTATTTCTTTCTATTTTAATATTGAGCTATTAGGCCAACCAAGACATTTGGCCCACTTTTTTTTTTCTTTTCTTTTATTTTCTTCTATGCTAAGATACTGTCAGGCCCACCTCATTGAAAATTTGATCCACACAGCGGGCCTCTTAATATTTGTGTACTATAATAAGTATTTATATGTATATATTTTTTGGAATGCCGTACCCGTATCCGTATCCTAAAAATTTTAAATTGGCGTATCGAACCCTCGTTCCCCGTGTCCGTATCTATACCCGTGTCCGTATCTGGGCATCATAGATATGCATTGATGTTTTATATTACTATCAAATTCTTTTATTAATTAGCAAAAGGAGCCTTTTTCCTTTTATTTGAATCCAAAGTTTATTTGCCCATCATAATTTGTTGATTATGTAATTCTTAGGATTTTAGATGGGTAATTTCAGTCCACTTGTTGTAATTCTCAAAGCACACAAACTCACTAGACCTAATTATATTGACTGGAAAAGAAACTTGGATATTGTGCTAATTGCTAAAGAGTACAAATATGGGCTCACTGAGGTGTGCCTAGAGAAACCTGCAACTACAACTGACTGAATCAAATGCCACAATTACCCTACAATGCAAGAGAAAGGAACCTTCATAATTGAACCAAACGTATCTTTAGCATTTACGCCTAGGTCATATTAATCTAAACCAGATTTCAAGACTGGTTGTAAATAGACCATTAGATTCATTGGAAATGGAGGCACTTCCAGTCTGCGACTCTTATAGTCTTATTTAGAGGGGAAACTAACCAAGCGCCCTTTCTCGGCAAAAGGCTATAAGGCTAAAGAACTGTTGGAATTAGTTCACTTTGAACTGTGTAGACCCATGAATGTCCAGGCAAGAGGTGGATTTGAGTATTTCATTACTTTTATTGATTACTACTCAAGGTATGGATACATTTACTTAATGCACCGTAAGTCCAAATGCTTTGAGAAATTCAAAGAGTATAAGGCAGAAACGAAAAAGCGTCTAAGTAAGAGTATCAGGACATTACGATCTGATCATGGTGGCGAGTACCTCTTTGGAGAATTTAGGGATTAATTAGCATAAGCGGGGATTACATTCTAGTTGTCTGCACCAGGTACACCTCAACAAAATAGTGTAGCAGATCAAAGGAATAAGACTCTTATTGATATGGTGAGGTCAATGATGAGTTATTTCGATTTGCCTAATTCGTTCTGGGGCATGCTCTCGAAACAGCTGCATACATTCTAAACTTAGTTCCATCGAAGTCAGTACCTACTACACCCACAGAACTATGGACTGGGCACCAACCTAGTTTAAAGCATGTTCGGATTTGGGGTAGTCCAGCACATGTGCTGAAAGGGAACACAGATAAGTTAGAACCAAGAACGGAAGTTTGCATTGTCGTTGGATATCCCAGAGGAACAAAAGGTAGTTTATTATATAATCCTAAAGATCGGAAGGTCATTATTAGCACCAATGCCCAATTCTTAGAAGAGGACTGTGTAATGAACCATAAACCCAAAAGCAGAATTGTTCTAGAGGAAGTAAGAGGAGAGAGACCTACTCAAACTTTTCCATTACCAGTAGCACAAGAAGAGACACCACAAGATGGAGAACTTGGCTTCCATTACCTCGTTGTAGTAGGAGGATTACCGAGTCTCAAGCTGATGATACTCCAGGTGAAACCACCAACCTGCTGGGTGATGAGCTGGATCAGCATGTCGATGATGGTATACCAGGATTAGTTTTAGCACAGCGTGACACTACTCATACACAGACACTGGATGTGCCTCATCGTAGTGGGAGGGTTGTTTGTCAACCTGAGCGGTATTCGTTATTGGGAGAGTCATTTGACAGAGTCCCTAATGAACTAGATACCAAACCTTGTAACTATAATGAAGCACTCTAAGACAAAGATGTAGAACTATGGCAAAGAGCTATGAAATCAAAAATGGAGTCTATTACTCTAATCAAGTTTGGGATCTTATAGAACCACTAATGGGGATAAAACCTATTGGTTGTAAGTGGGTCTACAAGAAGAAAAAAGGGGTGGATAGAAAGGTTGAAACCTTCAAAGCTAAGCTTGTTACGAAAAGGTTTACTCAGAAAGAAGGAATTGATTATGAGAAGACCTTCTTACTAGTAACCATGCTGAAATTCATCCAGATTCTTTTATCCATTGCAGCTCATTTTGATTACGAAATTTGGCAAACGGATGTCAAAACAGCTTTCCTAAATGGAAATCTGACGAGTATATCTATATGGTGCAACTAGACGGATTCGTACCTGAAGGCTGTGAGCACATGTTGTGTAAACTTAAGATATCCATTTATGGATTTAAGCAAGCATCTAGATCTTGGAACATTCGTTTTAATCAAGCCATTAAATCTTATGGTTTTGAATAGAACCCTGATGAATCTTGTGTGTATAAAAGGTGCAACGGCAGTGTGCTAGTTTTCTTAATCCTTTATCTAGATGATATTCTATTCATTGGAAACGATGTTAGGGTGTTGTCTTTGGTCAAAATATGGTTGAGCAGTCAGTTCGATATGAAAGACTTAGGAGAAGCTAGTCACATTATAAGGATCAAGCTCTTGCGAGATTGGAAACAAAGAATGCTAGGCTTATCTCAAGCGGTCTACATTAATGCGATTCTTGCCCGTTTTATCATGCAAGATTTCAAGAAAAGATTTCTTCCTTTCAGGCATGGAAAATTACTTTATCTAAGGATTACTATCTTAAGCCACCTGATGAGATAGAAAAAATGAAGGAAGTACCTTATGCTTCAGCAAGGGGAAGTTTCATGTATGCAATGCTATGTACTAGACCTAATATTTGTTTTGCCATTGGTATAGTTAACAGATACCAGTCTAATATAGGGAGAGAACATTGGACTGTGGTAAAGCATATACTTAAGTACCTTAAGAGGACTAGAAATTATATACTAATTTACCAGGCCGAGAGTTTGATACCCATTGGCACACAGACTCAAACTTCCACTCAGATAATGCTGCCAGAAAGTCAACCCTAGGATTTGTATTTACCTTAGGAGGTGGAGCCATAAGTTAGAGGAGTGTCAAGCAATCTTGTACTGCTTACTCTACTATGGAAGCCGAATATGTGGCAGCTTCTTAAGCAGCCAAGGAGGTAGTTTGACTCAAAAACTTCTTGACGGATCTAGAAGTGGTACCTTAGGTAAAATCACCTATATTACTTTATTGTGATAATACTGGTGCGGTTGCTAATGCAAAGGAACCCAGGATGCATAAGAAGGGTAAGCATATCCAGTGTAAGTATCATCTCATACGATAAATCGTACAAAAGGGTGATATAATTGTGACCAAGATTGCATCGGCAAACAACCTGGCAGATCTTTTTACAAAGAGCTTACCGGCAAAGAGCTTTGATAGTCATGTAGAGGAAATGGGGTTGAAAAACATGTCAGCATGGCTTTGAGTTTAAGTGGGAGATTGTTGGAAATTTATACCAAAAGTATGATTTTATGTATTTGTCTTTGACTAATTCACTTATTAACAAAGTTTGCTTTTTCATTTTAATGAGAATTTGTATGGGCAAATTGTTGCATTATTATTTATTATGCATAAATGTGTCTTTTATTTTATAAAGTAGACAAGTTGGTATGTAAAGTTAAGCTTATGCACGGAAGACTTGTTTCTCTATTCTTATATAATAAAAGTTATTGTTGTTCACAATCTAAATGGAGCTAAACGCACCATCGATACAATTGTGGCATGATGTTTTAGTAAGCTTGTCTGGGTTGTGGGAAACAGTATAGTTTTGACTCATTATGCTAGTACACTTTGTGTGTATTGAATAAGACCGCTTTTGGGTTATTGTCTTTATACTGACTATATAAGATGATTAACATCCAAATGGTTATTATGAATGCTTGTACTCTTAATCCCGATATAAATAATAGACGCATACATTTAGTGTTTAGCATTTTAATTTATAAAAGAGTGAGACCTTTTATGGGCCAGTAATCTCAGTAAATTGGATAACTACACTACATGTATAGTGCATAATTGTTTATTGACGGAATCCACATCCCATAATAGGGATTGATGATATCCCCTTGATGAAGCTTATAAGTTTTGATTATGTCAAACCTTGCAAGTGGACTTTGTGTTTGACATATCAAATAAGTTAAGTGTAAGGTCTCAAGAAATTATAAAGATATCGATTAAATATAGGTGTCAATAATTATTTAATCGATGAATAACTTAAATCTTAACGTGAGGAGATTAATAAGCATTTAATAACAAAAAGTTCAAAATATTATTGTGAGAATAAGAACAGGAGTGTAATTTGTAACACTCCGACACAGCTTGACCTCGTTTAGCACCTAATTTGTTTTGGATTCGTCGCGGGTCATGGATAGGTAGTTGGATTGAGTTTGACCTGGATTAGGTAAATCAAGCCCTTTTTCGTAATTTTAGCTTTTCTTCGACATGGTCCATTTTGCATCATCTTGATGTCAACGCGTGTCTTTCATTGAGCTCATTAACTTCCGTAATCATGTCATTGGTATCCGATGTCGTATGATTCCACTGGACCCGGATTTGACTCAAACTGGAAATTGTTTTATGATTTGGACTTCATTGCAATTCTACCTTAATATAAGCCATTCCACCGACTTAATTCCCTCATTCTTTTCTCTCCTCTCACGTTGTTCTCTTGTTGAAGGCTCTCTCTCTCTCTCACTCTCTCGAGTCCACTCCACCCATCAAGCCAGAGAGGGGATTTTGCTCTTTCGTTCTTGGTGCTTGGATTGAGGTGAGTTGAGGCCTCTTCCATCTCCCTCATTTTCTTTTTCTTGTTTCCATGCCTCTATGTCTATGCTTATGATGCTTCCTTCCCCTTCTCATGCATGCATGCTAGCAGTGACTGGTATTGGATGTGAATTGAGCCCCAAGGACAGCAAGTGGTTTGTTGGAACTCACTTAAGGCAAGTATAACCATAATCTGTAAGAACCCATGTTGGTATTTGTATGATTTTGTTTGCTTCACGTGAGTTTGCAAAAAAAACATGTTTACAGCCTAATTTACTAGTATTCTTCCTTTATCTGTTGGAAATGTGCATATCTGATGTCCTTTCAAGTTTTCTGTAGTTGATTCAGAATTCAACGCCGTGCATGTACGGCTAAGCCGTAAATCACCTACGGCTTAAAGTCCAGAGAGGGTAAAATTTCAGTTTTCTTCTACGGCCAAGACACGGCTAAGCCGTATGTTGCCCTACGGCTAAGCCGTATCTCAACCGTGACCCAGCCGTAGATGAGTACAGGGTGTTTTCTTTGGGATGAACTGAAAGCAAGCAAATGACAGACCTTCTACGGCCCAGCCACGCCTAAGCCGTAGAACATCACACGGCTAAGCCGTAGAACGAAATACGGGTGAACCGTAATTGCGGGTGAACAGTAAAGGGAACCGCGGTGGAGCCGCAGTGCATATTACGGCTAAGCCGTAAGATGCCTACGGGTAAGCCGTATGTTCACCTACGGCCAAGCCGTGCCAACCCTGGAAAATGAATAACAAGGATAGGTGTAATGAAAAGACTGCCATGACATTCATGATAGAATGCAGAGCACCTAGACTTGCCCAATGGTATGAATGTATGACATGAATGATCTCGAGGGCTGCGAATCATTCATGTTCGTTATCCAGTTGTTAAGCACCTCCCCATGGGTGTTGGTTTAAGGGACTTCGGTGTACCAGCCAATATAATGCAACGTTAGACAACGGTGCATCGAATAACTTAAAACTACATCATCATGCACGGTTAGAAACACTAGATAATTAGATTAGAATTAGCTAGTAAATGAAGGTGATTCTATCTAGTATGATTTGCTTGCATAACATGTTGTATGTTAGTCATTGATCTCCACTCTTTAGCAGATCATTGCATGACACGTCAAAAGTCATACTATGCGTTCACCTTAAGTATGTATGTATGTTTGTTATTGGATGTACACGCACGATATGCTTGTCACGATCTACTCAGGGTTTTCATGATTGACTCTATATAGTCAGGCACTACTTAGTCTCAGCCTTAGGATCCCGACGGGGTAAATTTGGTGTAGTTTCATGACCTTGCTGAAGTAAGGAAACGTCTTGGGAAACCGGACCCCAGGAAACCCGAGACCCATTTGTACCCTGGCCCGAACAATGGTGTTCTCTGCACGATATAAGATCCCTCTTTTGGGAGCATATGGCAATGTAGTCGCCAACTAGTTATGTACACCGCATGTATACATTGATTCATAATGCCTATTTCTTTCTTGCACGACAGCTTAGCATATGAATGTGACCTACTTTGATTTACATGACTGTCTTTACTCTATTCTATTAGACACAGCATGCGTTAACTGTTATGGTTTATACTTTGCTGAATCATTGTATTCACGAGTTGTTTGTGGTGTTACAGGCTCAGATACCCCTGTCGACCCCCCGTCAGTCGGCCAGACTCCAGATGAGACCCCCGAGGCCCCATCAGGCCTAGAGGAGTGGATGTGATCACTCCATCGGAGAGCGTCTTGGACATACATGACATGGCATAGGAGTTTTCTTTTTGAGATCTATCACGCTTGTTTATGTCATGATTTGTATATATCAGTTTGTTCATTTTGTAAAACATTCCGCTATATATATGTCAGTTCATTTTCGTATTTCTCTTCTTAAATTGTGTAGTTTAATGTTTTGATATCTACAGCTTCCACGTACATGTTTGGCACGTGTGAACTTCCCTTGTGCGTGTGCATTTAGACTAGGTCTACATGTACAGGCACGGGAGTACGTGTGTCATCGGTTTGGCTTTCGCTAACCCCCGGACTCCTGGGCCTGGGTTGTGACATAATTATAATTCTCTAGTGGACTGAATTGTAATTTATGGATCTAAGATTTTAATTTGGGTCGAATTACGATTTCCTATTTCCATAAGAAGCATATCCTTTATTTCCTTCTTAACGTCCCTATTGTAGCCTATAAATATGCGTTGTTGCTTTCTACGAAAAACACACAAAAGAAATCTTGTTTTTCAGAACACAGAGAATTCAGAGAAGAGGCCACACCCCAGTGCGAGTTCAAGCATAGAGGAGTATAGTAGAAGGTCTTGAGACTTCGGGCTACTGTAAAGCCAAGATCAAATCAGAGAGATCTTACAAATATGGTTCTTGAATCATCATCGTCTAAAAATATTTCTGCAGTAATATGTGCGCAATATCTACGGATCCTGGTGGTTGCCTCCCAACAAAACTAATACCCATGGGAAGGTTCTTAACAAATGGACAACACCAAGTGAATGAGTCTCAGCCCTAAAGACCCTTCATGGTGCTTAATTGTTCCATTAGGCCAATGAGTAGAGTAAAGGGATCCAAGAACAAAGGTCCTACAAAAGTCTTTAGAGTGTCCCTAATTAAACTTGGAGTTTCAGGGTTGTTTCAGCTTAGCCGTGTATAGTTTATGGCTTAGCTGTGGGTTGCCTACAGCTTAGCCATAAATTGCACTATGGCTAAGCCGTGATTTCCTTTCTGTTCACTCACACCTATGGCTTAACCGTATAATAGCCTACGGCTTAGCTGTAGCACATTCCACGGCTTAGCCGTAAAGGAATTTGTAATTTCATTGTCTCTTGAGATTTTAAGCAGTAACATATTTACGGCTTAGTCATAAGCTTCAGGTTTGCTGAAGCTATTTCTATATTTAAGTACAGTTTAGTATAGAATTCTTGTAGCTCAATGCTACTATGGTTTTTATTATTCTCGTTGATTTTTCATTCTTAAGTTCTCATTTTAACTCGCACTTCAACATTCCTCAACACGATCTGATAATGCAGTAGAGTTTAAAAAGGGTTGAAATTCATAGTAGAGATGCAACAAGAATTACAAGAATCAGACAATACCAACATGCATTCATCCAAAATTAGCTTATACTTGCCTTGACTTAAAGGTCAAATCACTTCTCCTTCTCCTTCTCTTGGCTTAACTTGAGAAGAAACATCCAATTCTTGAACCTAAATGCAATACATTTAAGAAATAAGGAAAGAGATGAGTGCATGCTTGATCAAGGAGTCTCTTTGACTTTATTAAATCAAGAAATCTAGGAATGAAAGAAGATCTCACCTTAGACCATAGGTAGGGAGCTATAGGGAGAGATGTAAATCACTATCTTCCATTTCAGATGGGAAAAAAGGTAGAAAAGAGGTGAGATGAGAGAATCGGTGCTTGAAATCATGCATGTAGACTCCATCTATTCATTTTGATGAAGAGAAAGAGAAATGGAAGAATAAGAAGAAGAAGAATAAGAAGAAGAAGAGGCTGCTGCAACTGAAAAAGAGAAATGTTCAACTGAAGGGGTTCTTGCCTCTTTTAAACATGAGAATTTCCTGAAGTTTACAAGAAGACCTATTCCTTTAATATTTTTTCAGTTTAAATCAAATAAGTGTTCAAGTAGTTCAAACGAAGTCGAATACCTTCAAGTCAAGCACGAAAGTTGAAGAGCTCAACGAAACTAACGCAACAATATCAATATGATACATGAATGGCGTAATACCATGAAATCTAAAGTTACGAAAAAGGGCTTTCATTTACCTAATCAAGGTTAAACTCAACCCAAACTACTTATCTATGACTTGACTTGATCCACTAGACTCAATATGACAAAAATAACTAGATCAAATCTAATTAGATGTTGAACATCATTATTTAGGCTAATTCTATATTAATTAGCTAATAATTTACTTGATTAGTCGCTAAACATGCTTAATTGAGATTAGAGTATTACAGTTCCATGAGAATGTGTATTGACTATAGACAGCTAAATCAAGTGAGCATCAAGATTAAGTACCCCCCACCTCAAATGATGAATTGTTTGACCAGTTGCAGGGTGCCCAGTAATTTTCTAAAATTGATCTGAGATCAGGATATCATCAATTGAGAGTATGAGAGCAGGATATTCCAAAGACTAGCTTCAGAACTAGATATGGTCACTATGCATTTCTGGTGATGTCTTTTGGATTAACAAACAAGCAAGCAGTTTTTATGACCATGATGAATAAGGTATTTGAGCAATACTTGAACCAATCTGTGGTGGTATTTATTTATGATGTACTTATATATATTCGAAGAGTCAGAAAGGGCATGCCAGGCATCTTCAAACCTCATTACAACAATTGAGGGAGCACTAATTGTACTCTAAGGCAAGTGTGAATTCTAGTTGGAGCAGGTAGGATTCCCTGGCCATATCATCTCTACGGAGGATTTATCGATGGACCCAACAAAGATTAAAGTTGTGGTGAAGTGGGAATAGCCAAAAACAGTGTTAGAAATTCAAAGTTTTCTAGGCTTGGAGGTTATTAATGCTAATTCATGGAAGGATTTACTACAATAATTGTTGAATTTAACTTGTAAGGAAGTTCCCTTTTGTGTGGAGTACTGAATTCAAGCAAAGTTTTCAAGAGTTGAACAGGAGGTTGACCACATCCCCTATATTGACCATACCCTCAAGTAATGATAGCTTTGTGATTTTAACAGATGCATCTGGAGTTGGACTCAGTCGTGTCCTCATGTTGTACAAGAAGGTAGAAGCCTATAGGTTAAGACAGTTAAAAAGGAATGAGCGAAAATATGCAACCTATGATTTGGAACAAGCGGCAATAGTTTTTGCTTTGAAGATGTTAAGACATTATCTTTATGGGGCTACTTTTAAAGTGCACTCAAATCATAAGAGCCTCCAACATCTCTCTACGCAAAGTGAATTAAACATGAAACAAAAGAGATGGATGGAGTACATAAAAGATTATGATTTCGAGTTGAAATATCACCTAGGAAAGGCCAACGTAATGGCAGATGCACTAAGTAGAAAAACAACGTTCACTGGTGGAATGATTGCAGATCATTTTTGGGTTTGGTATTTGGAATAAATGGATGTGCATTTCTAGCCTATCAGTAAGCAGGCAATGTTGGCACGTATAATCTAGTGCGAACCTGAGCTACTTCCAAGGATTAAAGAACACCAGCTATTAGATGTAAGGTCCCGACCCGACTTAATGATAATTTATATCAATAAAGCTTGATTTCCTATTAATATGTGTATTTTAGTCTTAGTCCATCTTTTCTTAATTTTAGTTGGTCTCAACTGGATAGGTAGTTGGATATGAACTTTATTTAGGCAGTTGAGGACTTTCTTGTAATTTAGAGTTACATTGTTGTATCATTTTGGCACACATTAATTGTATCATACGCATTTCATCTTGTGGGTCAACTTCCATGTTTGGCCTGGCTTAATTCAAAACCATTTTAACCCAATTGAACCCAATTGCCTCAAACTGTAATTTCCCAAAAGAATTGGACTTACTTGCAAATTTCATAAAAATTTAAGTTTAAAAGAGAATCTATTGTCCCTCTTCTCTCTATTCTCTTCTCATACTGGAGCTCATCTTCCATCTTCATTCTTCTCTCATCTCCACTTCAATTTGGAGTTGGAAATAAGACCTTGGAACCTTACATGTGCTCCTACTAGGTTCCATCCACCCCCTTCTTCATCCTCTTGTGCATCTCCTTCATTAAAGACACCAAATTCATCTTTTGGTCACAGTCTACAGCTCTCTAAGGAAATAACCACTCCTATTTCATTTCTTTGTGTTTTAAAAGAGTCAAGGAAACTCAAATGAGCAACATGCATACATCCTATATTTGATTCACCATTTGCATGTTTTTGCATGTAATAGGGTTTGTTACTATTAAGGCTTTCTCCACCATCAAACCAAAAGAAAAGCTGGTTTTGGATAAAGCACTGATATAAGGCAAGTATAAGAGTATATATTACTACATATTGTCTAACTTTGTTGATTCTTGATGTGATTACTCTAAATGCAAGTTTATAGCTCATCTACCATTGATTAAGTACACATATATGTTGGATTAGGTGATAAGAAGTATAACTATGTAATATTAATGATATGTGGGTATGTAGGACCTAAGATTATAATTTAGAGCAAAACAAACCTCATTGGCACCCAATTTGTAGAGTTCTGTACTTGAACTCGTACTTCAGAAACTGTTTCTAGGAATTCTGAAGCTTATGGTGAAGCCCACGGCTAAGTCATAAGTGTTCTATGGCTCAGAATCTAGAGATTTGAATTGTTGTATTTGAACTATGGCTAACCCACAACTAAGCCATAAACTGAACTACGGCTAAACCGTAACCCTCCCATGACCAAGCTGTAGGCCATTCTACAGTAACTTTCTAGAGAGCCCAAAATCAAGAATTACTCTATGACTCACCCACGGCTAAGCCATTAATTGTACTATGGCTAAGTCGTAGTCCAGCCATAGCCTAGCCGCGGGCCAATATATGGCTAAGCCGTAAATGCATATGAAATTGAGGGAAAGACCAAGCCACTCGACTAAGCTTTAACATATATATGTCTAAACCGTAAGAACACTGTGAACTTAGGATATTAGGGATTTCAAACGACTTTGTAGGGCTTTAGATATGGCACCGTTTCCACAATTAAATTAGCCCAATGGTGATCAATGGTAAGGAAGACGAGTGTAGAGCTGTCATCTATCCCCTTCGATTATCCAAATGAATTTCCGATGTCACATCATGGGTGTTAGCATAAAAAGAGGTGTCCTTGCATACAAAATGTAACTCCGAGATTTTGGTAACACAATGATACCGAACGTTTTATGAATACATCATGTAGAATGCCAACGGGATCACGGATTATCTAGTATAAGGTTGGCTAGTAACTATCCTTGATACTTATTCAATCTAAATGCATTCATGTTGAGGTTCGAGTTCTATTAGCTCATTTATATATGCATTGACTGAATATTAGCTACTTTTTTAATTTCGATTTTTATAATTTAATATGATCTCAAAACCAAAACTTTCTTATGTATGATATGATGATAAGTATGTATGATATGACTTTAAGACGGCCTTGATATGTCGAGTCAGCACCACTTAGCTTGTACCCTTATTAGGTTCGACGGGATCAAATTTGGGCGCCGCTTATGTCACTACTGTAGTAGTTTATGTAGGAGATGTCAATGCTCCTTGGAAAGCTAGCCTAATCCCCTGGCATAATTTCCATATGTACGTTTCCTCTAGATCATGCGCTATCTTTTGGGAGAATATAGCCTCATAGATGCCAACTAGTATGTTTCGATATCCTGTTTATGATTCGTTACTCATACTTACTCATGCACAATATGCCTCGCTTACGGTTATTGCTTTTTTTAATCAATATGTACTTTAATTCATTTGATAATCATGATGGTCTTATATATTGTTATATTTGCTTAATTATCATGTTAACAATGCTACCCTTTGTATTACAGGTATTGAACCCAACCCAGTATCGTGAACGACGCGCTCCCGCAGGAGCCTCAACGGAACCTCGGGGAATAAATGAGTGAAATGTAGACGGCGTCTTTTACTAGTTGTCCTATGAAGAGCAACAATGGGTTCTTTGTTAGGTTTTTAGCTTAGACATGCTTGGATTATGGTTGTTCTTACATTTAGCAATTTAATAGACACATACATAATTTTGGATTGTGTATATGTTTAAGTAACTGTTGCCATACTGATGTAGCTGGTTAAGTACAAACTTCAAACTTATTTATGAAATGGATGATGTTTCTTTTATTGTTGCTTTTGATCATTACAAGTATATTACACAGGCTTTCGCTTATTGTCGAACATAATTTATGTGTGGGAGAAATTTCTCTACATGTTCCTGTGGAATCTCCCTTGTAGTGATGTATGCGTGTCTTCATATGCACAGATTGCTATGGGATTACGTATGCACACCCCATGGGGCCCATCCTAACCCCAATTCCTAGGAGCGGGGCGTGACATTAGACCAAAAGATAGCAAAAATTAAAGATCATATAAATGAAAGACCTGATTTTAAGTTGGATTACTATGGTATATTGTATTATAAAGATAAAATTTGTGTACCTCATTTTCTAGACTTGAAGGATGAAATTATATTAAAAGCACACCATACTCGGTATTTTATTCATCCTGATTGTAACATTTCGACCCAGCTTAACCTCGTTTAGCACCTAATTACGGTTTTTTTTATTGGTATTTGTGTTTTGCTTTTGTTCTGGATTCATCGCGGG
This sequence comes from Sextonia rubra, assembly GCA_037013555.1. NCBI lineage: Eukaryota > Viridiplantae > Streptophyta > Magnoliopsida > Laurales > Lauraceae > Sextonia > Sextonia rubra. The sequence continues at coordinate 7,737,343 of JASUAD010000018.1, read as the reverse complement.
TCATGGATAGGTAGTTGGGTTGAGTTTGACCGGGATTAGGTAGATCAAGCCCTTTTTCGTAATTTTAGCTTTTCTTCAACATGGTCATTTTTGCATCATCTTGATGACAACGCGTGTCTTTCGTTGAGCTCATTAACTTCCGTAACTACATCGTTGGTAACTGAGGTCGTTTGACTCCGTTGGACCCGGATTTGACTCAAACTGGAAATTGTTTTATGATTTGGACTTCATTGCAATTCTATCTTAATATAAGCCATTCCACCGACTCAATTCCCTCATTCTCTTCCCTCCTCTCACGTTGCTTTCGTTGAAGGCTCTCTCTCTCTCTCTCTTGAGTCTTCTTCACCATCGAGCCGAGGAAGAGGAAGTGTGTCCTTGATTCTTTGATTCCTCCTTGTAGGTGAGTGGTATATGAGCTTTGAGTTGTAATATCTTCTTCTCCTCCACCTTTCTTCTTGTATTCTTGAGTTGCACTCATAGACCTTTCATGTTTCTTCTTTTCCTTACATGCATGGGAGATTAGGTGTGTATTGGATGTGAATTGAGCCCCAAGGACAGCAAGTGGTTTGTTGGAACTCACTTAAGGTAAGTATAACCATAATCTGCGAGAACCCATGTTGGTATTTGTATGATTGTGTTTACTTCACATGAATTTGCAAGGAAAACATGTTTACAGCCCAAATTGCTAGTATGCTTCCCTTTTTCTATTGGAAATTTACATATCTATGTCTTTACAGGTTTTCTGTAGTTGATTCAGAATTCAACCCCGTGCATGTATGGCTAAGCCGTAAATCGCTTACGGCTTAAAGTCCAGATAGGGTAAAATCCCAGTTTTCTTCTACGGCCAGGACACGGTTAAGCCGTATATTGTCCTACGGCTAAGCCGTATCTCAGCCGTGACCCAACCGTAGATGAGTACAGGGTGTCTTCTTTGGGATAAATTGAAAGCAAGCAAATGACAGACCTTCTACTACCCAGCCACGGCTAAGCCGTAGAACAGCACACTGCTAAGCCGTAGAACGAAATACGGGTGAACCGTAATTGCGGGTGAACAGTAAAGGGAACCGCGGTGGAGTCGCAGTGGATATTACGGCTACGCCGTAAGATGCCTACGGCTAAGCCGTATGTTCACCTACGGCCAAGCCGTACCAACCCTAGAAAATGAATAACAAGGATAGGTGTAATGAAAAGACCGCTATGACCTTCATGATAGAATGTAGAGCAACTACACTTGCCCAATGGTATGAATATATGACATGAATGATCTCGAGGGCTGCGAATCATTCATGTTCGTTATCCAGTTGTTAAGCACCTCTCCATGGGTGTTGGTTTAAGAGACTTCGGTGTACCAACTAATACAATGCAACGCTAGACAACGATGCATCGAATAACTTAAAACTACATCATCATGCACGGTTAGAAACACTAGATAATTAGATTAGAATTGGCTAGTAGACGAAGGTGATTCTATCTAGTATGATTTGCTTGCATAACATGTTGTATGTTAGTCATTGATCTCCACTCTTTAGCAGATCATTGCATGACACGTCAAAAGTCATATTATGCGTTCACATTGAGTATGTATGTATGTTGTTATTGGATATGCACTCACAATATGCTTGTCACGATATACTCAGGGTTTTCATGATTGACTCTGTATGGTCAGGCACTATTTAGCCTCAGCCTTAGGACCCCGACGGGGTGAATTTGGTGTAGTTTCATGGACTTACGGCAGTAAGGAAACGTCTTGGGGAACCGGACCCCAGGAAACCGGAGACCCATTTGTACCCTGGCCTGGACAATGGTGTTCTCTGCACGATATAAGATCCCTCTTTTGGGAGCATATGGCAATGTAGTTGCCAACTAGTTATGTACACAGCATGTATACATTGATTCATATTGCATATTTCTTTCTTGCACGACAACTTAGTATACGAATATGACCTACTTTGACTTACATGACTGTCTTTATTCTATTAGACACAGCATGCGTTAACTGTTATGGTTTATACTTTGCTGAATCGTTGTATTCACGAGTTGTTTGTGGTGTTGCAGGCTCAGATACCCCTGCCGACCCCCCCCCCCCCCCCCCCCCGTCGGTCGGCCAGACTCCAGATGAGACCGTCGAGGCCCCATCAGGCCTAGAGGAGTAGATGTGATCACTCCATCAGAGAGCGTCTTGGACATATAGGACATGGCATATGAGTCTTCTTTTTAAGATCTATCACGCTTGTCACGTCATGCTTTGTATCAATCATTTTGTTCATTTTGTAAAATATTTAGATATATATGTCAGTTCATTTTCGTATTTCTCTTCTTGAATTGTGTAGTTTGATATTTTTGATATCTACAGCTTCCGCGTACATGTTTGGCACATGTGAACTTCCCTTGTGCGTGGGCATTTAGACCAGGTCTACGTGTACAGGCACGGAAGTACGTGTGTCATCGGTTTGGCTTTTGCTAACCCCCAGACTCCTGAGCCCGGGTTGTGACATACGTATTGTATGGTATCAGAACATTCCTTGCTCTAGATGATAAGTATGTAGGCATGCAAGATCGTGGTGAGGATACGATTCTTTCGTTGTGCTTTTCTAGCTTTTGGGAAATAGTTGGGGCGGAATGTTTTGTGTTTGTTTTTTACTCCTTCCCATTTTGTTGGAAATGGCATCCGGTTCAGGTTCTCAGCAAAATGCTAGAAATAACGAAAGCGGTTCTGAACCGTCACCACAGGCTGTGAGCACAGATGAGCGCATCCTTATGTTATTTCAGTCTATACAAGCTCAGTCACAGTCGATGCAGAACTTACAGGCACAGGTCGCAACAATGTTAAACAGACAAAGTCAAGCACCTGCTCAGTCGCATGTGGACCAACAGGTGGTCTTCCAGCCGAGAGAGAATGATCCAAACGCCCTCTACGATAAATTCAGGAAGCGAGGAGCTACAGAGTTCTACGGGACAGAAGAGCCACTCAAGGCAGAGCAGTGGCTAGAGCAGACGGAGGACGTGTTTGAGATTGTAGTGTGCACGAACAGGCAGAGGGTTGGTTTAGCAACCTCTATGTTCCGAGATGTCGCGAAGACTTGGTGGAAGAGCTTTAAGGACTCGTACAGAGACATGCCCAGTGCAACAGTTTGGGGGACATTCAAGCAACAGTTTTGGAGGAAGTTTATCCCGGCTCATGTGTTTAGAGACAAAGAAGTTGAATTCTTAGCCCTCCGTCAGTAGCAGATGACAATGGCACAGTATGTGAATAATTTCACCCAGTTATCTCATTTTGTTCCAGATCTGATCAATACCGAGGAAAGGAAAGTGAACCGGTTTGTTGAAGGTCTTCATCCCCGATACATGCACCACGTGACTGCTTTACAGCGTCTGGCTACATTTGACGATGCAGTGGACAGGGCCTATTCTGCGGAGGCCATCCACCAAGTTGAAAGAGCCGTCGATCCTAAGCGGCAGCCACCATTTAGTGCACGAGGACAGGCACAGAAGAAGATGAAAGGCCAGCAGAGTACTTCCAGTTCTGCCGGTATTACATGTGAGCACTGTGGCAAGGGCCACAAGTCTGAAGCTTGTTGGAGGAAGGCAGGAGCTTGCTTCATCTGTGGTTCTAAGGAGCATATGCTAACCAGCTGTCCTTGATATAAGGCTTCCCAGCCTCCACCATCTAGTACTACCTCAGGTGCAGCTTCTGGTCAATCCAGTGTGTCCACAGCTCCGAGCAAGGCACAGCCAGCCCGTTCAGGCCCGAGACAGCCACGTCAAACAGCTCGTGCATATGCCGCTACCCATGAGAGTGCCGAGGATCCACAGGTGGTCGAAGGTACTATTCTGATTTCACACGTTGAGGCGTTAGCATTGTTCGACTCGGGGTCTACGCGATCCTATGTACCACCTCGATTTGCCGAGCGGTTACAGCAGCCACCGAAGCCGTTGCCATATGTGTTGGTTGTATCCACCTCAGTTGGCAAGCGAGTGGAGTGTAGTATATACTAGCCCCATTGCGACGTGCAGATTGCAGGTCACCAATTGCTTGTTGATTTGATCCTATTGTTGATGCTGGACTTCGACGTGATCCTTCGAATGGATTGGCTCGCTCGATATCGTGCCTGTGTTAACTGTTACAACAGGAAGATCTTTTTCGATTTAGGCAAGGGCTTCCATTTCGAGGGCAGTCAGGAGAGATGCCCCAGGCGTGTGATTTCTGCGTGCAAGGCAGATCGTTTGATCTGTAAGGGGTGTGAAGGCTTCATTGCCTTTATCTCGGAGAAGAAAGAGGCGAAGCAGTTAAGTGAGATTCCGATGGTCTGCGACTTTTTCGATGTTTTTCCGGACGATGTGCCAGACCTACCCCCGGTTCGAGATGTGGGGTTTGCCATTGACCTTGCTCCAGGCACGGCACCGATCCGTAAGGCTCCGTATCGCATGGCACCAGCTGAATTGTCCGAGTTGAAGAAGCAATTGCAGGAGCTTTTGGATAAAGGTTTCATTTGTTCGAGTGTCTCACCTTGGGGAGCGCCAGTCTTGTTTGTCAAGAAGAAGGATGGTACGCTTCGGATGTGTATCGACTACCGACAGCTGAACAGAGTGACGATAAAGAACAAGTATCCCCTACCTCGAATTGATGAGTTGTTTGATCAACTTCAAGGTGCAGCTTACTTCTCTAAGATAGATTTGAGATCTGGATACCATCAGTTGAGGGTAAAGGAAGAGGACATCCCTAAAACTACCTTCAGGACCCGGTATGGACATTATGAATTCCTCGTGATGCCTTTTGGACTAACCAATGCACCTACAGCGTTTATGGCTTTGATGAATCAGATCTTTGCTCCATTTTTGGACCAGTTTATAGTTGTATTCATTGATGGTATTTTGATATACTCGAAGTCAGCAGAGGAGCATAAGGAGCACTTGAAGAAAGCCTTGACATTATTGAGAGAGCATCGCTTGCTTGCCAAGTTGTCGAAATGTGCTTTTTGGCTTGAGCAGGTGGCATTTTTGGGTCATATCATTTCACGAGAGAGATTGGCAGTCGATCCATCTAAAGTTGAGGCAGTTGTGAATTGGCCTAGCCCTAAGACAGTAACAGAGGTCCGGAGTTTTCTTGGTCTAGCAGGTTACTATCGTCGATTTGTCCAGGATTTTACTAAGATCTCTTCTCCTTTAACGAAGCTGACCAGAAGAATGTGCCATTTGATTGGACTGCGGAATGTGAAGCTAGTTTCCGGACTTTGAAAGAGAAGTTGACACTGCTCCGGTGTTAACCTTGCCAGATGGTAGCGAAGGGTTCATGATATATTTGGATGCTTCTTGAGTTAGTCTAGGTTGTGTGTTAATGCAGCACGGGAAGGTAATTGCATATGGATCGAGACAGTAGCAAGAACATGAGAAGAATTACGCCACCCATGATTTAGAACTGGCAGCCATCGTGTTTGCATTGAAACTGTAGAGACATTATCTGTATGGCGTGAAATTTGAAGTTCATTCTGATCACCACAGTTTGCAGTATTTATTCACGCAGCAGGAGCTGAACATGAGACAGTGCAGATGGCTTGAGCTCATTAAAGACTATGACTTCTCGATCAAATATCAGCCAGGAAAAAGGAACGTGGTGGCAGATGCACTTAGCAGGAAAGCAAAGTCGGTACAGATGTTGAGCAGTTTCCTTTTGACATTCCATGATTTCTGTTGAAGTGAAACTAGTGGACGCATATGTGACTTCGGCTAGTACGCTAGCGTTTCAGCCTGAGATGGTTCAGCAGATGAAAGACAGGCAATTCGAAGATCTCACTTTGAAGCGCATTCGTGACCACATTGGAGATAGGCCTGATTTCAGACTGGAGAATGGTGTGTTTTATCTTCGGAACAGGTTGTGTGTGCCAGCAGTTGATGATTTCAAGGAGAAACTGATGAATGAAGCATATTATGCCAGATATGCGATGCACCCAGGCAACACAAAGATGTATCGAAACCTCAAGGATCGTTTCTGGTGGAACAATATGAAGAGAGAAGTAGCAGGGTTTGTTGCCCGATGCTTGACGTGCCAGAAGGTGAAAGCAAATCATCAGAGACCTCCAGGCTCGTTGCATCCTTTGCACATACCGCAGTGGAAGTGGGAAAACATCACCATGGATTTCATTTCAGGGTTACCTCCGACGAGCAGAAAGAACAACGCCTTTGGGTGATTATGGATCGATTTACGAAGTCAGCCCATTTCATTCCTTTCTGGAAGGGTATGACGTTTTCAGAGATGGCTAAGAAGTTCGTGGATGAGATCGTCAGGCTCCATGGTACGCCTGTATCGATTGTATCCGATCGTGACAGTCGTTTTGTTTCGTCATTCTGGAGAGCATTCCAAGAGGCTATGGGTACAAAATTGAGCTTCAGCACGGCATATCACCCACAGACGGATGGACAATCAGAGCGGATGATTCAGACTCTAGAGGACATGTTGCGAGCCAGCGTGTTAAGCTATGAGAAGGAATGGGATATCAATCTCTCGTTGTGTGAATTTGCCTATAATAATAGCTTCCACGAGAGCATTGCGATGGCGCCATATGAAGCATTGTATGGACGTAAATGCAGAAGCCCGATATGTTGGGAAGAAGTTGGAACTCGAAGTTTTCACGGATCGACAATCATTGCCGAAACTACGGAGAAGGTACAGAAAGCAATTGAGAACTTGAAAGTGGCTCGGTCGAGACAGAAGAGCTACACAGACACTCGCAGACGGCCATTGGAGTTTCAAGTTGGTGAGTGGATTTTTCTGAAGGTCTCGCCGATGAAGGGTACGATCCGTTTCGGCCAGAAAGGCAAGTTAGCCCCATGCTATGTCTGATCGTTCGAGATCAAGAGTCGAATTGGTGATTTGGCTTACCGATTAGCTCTTCCCGAGATGTTTTCTGGAGTACATGATGTTTTCCACATTTCGATGCTTTGGAGATATGTTCATGATCCTTTCCATGTCATTCATTACGACGATGTTCAGATCCAGCCGAATGCTGCATACGTTGAGCGACCACTCCATATCGTGGGGACCCGAGAGCAGATACTCTGCACCAGGACGATTCGATGGGTCAAAGTGTTGTGGGAGCATCACAGTCCCGATGAAGTGACATGGGAATTAGAAGAACAAATGGCGCGATAGTATCCCGATTTGTTTACGCAGGTATGTGTGCGTTCATTCCGAGGACAGAATGATTCCCAAGTAGGGGAGGATGTAACACTCCGACCCAGCTTAACCTCGTTTAGCACCGAATTACGGTTGTTTTAATTGGTAATTGTGTTTTGCTTTTGTTCTGGATTCGTCGCGGGTCATGGATAGGTAGTTGGGTTGAGTTTGACCTGGATTAGGTAGATCAAGCCCTTTTTCGTAATTTTAGCTTTTTTTCGACATGGTCATTTTTGCATCATCTTGATGACAACGCGTGTCTTTCGTTGAGCTCATTAACTTCCGTAACTACATCGTTGGTAACTGAGGTCGTTTGACTCCGTTGGACCCGGATTTGACTCAAACTGGAAATTGTTTTATGATTTGGACTTCATTGCAATTCTACCTTAATATAAGCCATTCCACCGACTCAATTCCCTCATTCTCTTCCCTCCTCTCACGTTGCTTTCGTTGAAGGCTCTCTCTCTCTCTCTCTCTCTCTCTCTCTCTCTCTCTCTCTCTCTCTCTCTCTCTCGAGTCTTCTCCACCATCGAGCCAAGGAAGAGGAGGTGTGTCCTTGATTCTTTGATTCCTCCTTGTAGGTGAGTGGTATATGAGCTTTGAGTTGTAATATCTTCTTCTCCTCCACCTTTCTTCTTGTATTCTTGAGTTGCACTCATGGACCTTTCATGTTTCTTCTTTTCCTTACATGCATGGGAGATTAGGTGTGTATCGGATGTGAATTAAGCCCCAAGGACAGCAAGTGGTTTGTTGGAACTCCCTTAAGGCAAATATAACCATAATCTATGAGAACCCATGTTGGTATTTGTATGATTGTGTTTACTTCACATGAATTTGCAGGGAAAACATGTTTACAGCCCAAATTGCTAGTATGCTTCCCTTTTTCTATTGGAAATTTGCATATCTATGTCTTTACAGGTTTTCTGTAGTTGATTCAGAATTCAACCCCGTGCATGTACGGCTAAGCCGTAAATCGCCTACGGCTTAAAGTCCAAAGAGGGTAAAATCCCAGTTTTCTTCTACGGCCAGGACACGGCTAAGCCGTATATTGTCCTACAGCTAAGCCGTATCTCAGCCGTGACCCAACCGTAGATGAGTACAGGGTGTCTTTTTTGGGATGAATTGAAAGCAAGCAAATGGCAGACCTTCTACAGCCCAGCCACGGCTAAGCCGTAGAACGAAATACGGGTGAACCATAATTGCGGGTGAATAGTAAAGGGAACCGCGGTGGAGCCGCAGTGCATATTACGGCTACGCCGTAAGATGCCTACGGCTAAGCCGTATGTTCACCTACGGCCAAGCCGTGCCAACCCTGGAAAATAAATAACAAGGATAGGTGTAATAAAAAGACCGCTATGACCTTCATGATAGAATGTAGAGCACCTACACTTGTCCAATGGTATGAATGTATGACATGAATGATCTCGAGGGCTGCGAATCATTCATGTTCGTTATCCAGTTATTAAGCACCTCCCATGGGTGTTGGCTTAAGGGACTTCGGTGTACCAACTAATACAATGCAACACTAGACAACGGTGCATCGAATAACTTAAAACTACATCATCATGCACGGTTAGAAACACTGTATAATTAGATTAGAATTGGCTAGTAGACGAAGGTGATTCTATCTAGTATGATTTGTTTGCATAACATGTTGTATGTTAGTCATTGATCTCCACTCTTTAGTAGATCATTGCATGATACGTCAAAAGTCATTCTATGCGTTCACCTTGAGTATGTATGTATGTTTGTTATTGGATGTACACGCATGAAATACTTGTCACGATCTACTCAGGGTTTTCATGATTGACTCTGTATGGTCAGGCACTACTTAGCCTCAGCCTTAGGATGCCGACGGGATGAATTTGGTGTAGTTTCATGGCCTTGCTGCAGTAAGAAAACGTCTTGGGGAACCGGATCCCAAGAAACTCGAGACCCATTTGTACCCTGGCCCGGACAATGGTGTTCTCTACACGATATAAGATCCCTCTTTTGGGAGCATATGGCAATGTAGTCGCCAACTAGTTATGTACACAGCATGTATACATTGATTCGTATTGCATATTTCTTTCTTGCACGACAGCTTAGTATACGAATGTGACCTACTTTGATTTACATGACTGTCTTTATTCTATTAGACACAGCATGCGTTAACTGTTATGGTTTATACTTTGCTGAATCGTTGTATTCACGAGTTGTTTGTGGTGTTGCAGGCTCAGATACCCCTGCCGACCCCCCGTCGGTCGGCCAGACTCCAGATGAGACCCTCGAGGCCCCATCAGGCCTAGAGGAGTAGATGTGATCACTCCATCGGAGAGCGTCTTGGACATATATAACATGGCATAGGAGTCTTCTTTTTGAGATCTATCACGCTTGTTACGTCATGCTTTGTATCTATCATTTTGTTCATTTTGTAAAACATTCAGATATATATGTCAGTTCATTTTCGTATTTCTCTTCTTGAATTGTGTAGTTTGATGTTTTTGATATCTACAGCTTCCGCGTACATGTTTGGCACGTGTGAACTTCCCTTGTGCGTGTGCATTTAGACCAGGTCTACGTGTACAGGCACGGGAGTACGTGTGTCATCGGTTTGGCTTTTGCTAACCCCCGGACTCCTGGGCCCAGGTTGTGACACTGGTAGTACTAAGACGTATCAGAACTTGAAAAATCATTACTGGTGGAAGTACATGAAGAAGGATAATGCAAAATTTGTTGCTAAGTGCTTGGTTTGCCAACAGATTAAAGTAGAGTATAGGAGACCCCCAGGTATTTTGCATCAATTGGAGATTACTCATTAGAAGTGGGAATACATAACTAAGGATTTTGTGTCGGGAATACCTAATACCCAGAAGGTATTTGATGCAATTTAGGTAATAGTGGATCGTTTGACCAAGTCAACTCACTTTGTCCCATTTAAGATAGGTTGAGGAATGGAGAAAATGGCAAATCTTTATATCAAAGGAGATGGTAAGATTGCATGGAGCACCAGTTTTCTTTTTAGTTCAATCGGAATAGTAAGTTCATATCCAGGTTTTGGGTGTCACTATAGGAAGCTTTGGGCACCAAGTTGAGTTTCAGTATAGCCTACCATCCTCGGCTAATGGGCGACAAGCCATATAAACTAGACTTTGGAGGATATTTTGAGGGCATGTATCTTGGATTTCAAGACTAGTTGAGATGAAAGCTTATCTTTGTGTGAATTACATATAACAACAACTGTCATTCTAGTATTGGCATAGCGCCCTCTGAGGCATTGTATGGGAGAAGATGTAGAACTCCTATATGTTGGGCAAATTTTAGAGCTCACAATTTCCATGGGCCATCTATGGTTGGAGAGTCTAATGAGAAGGTCAAGCAGATTCGGAAAAGGTTGAAGGTTACGCGTAGTCGCCAAAAGAGTTACGCAGATAAGAGAAAAAGAGAACTAAAGTTTGAGGTTGGTAATCATGTATTTCTGAAGGTGTCTCCTGCGCAGGATACCTTACGGTTAGGGCAAAAAGGGAAACTCTCCAGGAGATATGTTGGACCATTCCAGATTATTAATAAGATCAATGATGTGGTCTACCGAATGGCACTGACGCCGGAGCTATTAGGTGTTCATAATGTTTTCCACGTCTCTATGCTAAGGAAGTATGTGGCAGTCCCTTCACATGTATTGCAGTATGAATCATTGTAAGTGTAAGACGATATGACCTAGCCAATGGGGATTGTCAACATATAAGAGCAGGTGTTGATGCATAGCATCACACAATGGGTGAAAGTTCAATGAAGCCATCATCGCCCAGAAGAAACTACATGAAAGCTTAGAGATAAAGTTAGGAAACAGTATCCGCACCTTCTCCTTAAGGAACATCAGTCATTTGGAGCGCCAAATGTCCTTTAAAGGAGGGTGAGATGTTAGGCCTCAGGTCTTCTACTTATGAGTCAGGTCGGTTTGTCATATTCTAATCAAGTTGAAAGGGTTAAATGGATGTTCGATAGGCCAATTTAGAGGTTCAAATCATTGCATGCATGAAAATTCATGTAAGGCCCAATGGAGATGTGCTGGTCAAACCTTCTTGGGCTTTGCACCCAAGTTATTGGACCTTTGTGAGTCAAAAGCCCTTTTTTCAAATTGTCTAAAACTCACTAAAGAGCAGGGAGCCCTTTCTTGTAATTTAGATAAACCCTACTTTAACTAAACCCTAAATCTTATTATCGTTTCCTCTTTCAAATCTCCGTAAACCCTTTTTCTCCTTGCCTCTCTTCCATAACGGCACCCTAGCAACCTTCAAGAACCCAGGCTCTCAAGAGTAAAGGAGACTCGTCCACCATTGTCACCTCTTTATCTTCTTCCTCTCCTTTTGGCTGGTGTGAGAGTTTCAGTAACCCTAGTAAGCATCAAACCCTAAGACTTCATGTAGTCTTTTTCATCTTATTAGGGCATGTTTAATAGATTATGGTTGTTGTGTTTCATATGGGATTGTAAGAGAGTTTTGATCAGTGGTTTGGATTTGGAGTGGGGAATTGAGCCCAGATCAACCCTTGCATCTTCATTTTTGATTTTGAGCGTTGGCAACCCAAGGCAACTGGATAACTTCAAATAATGTTTACTTGATCAGTTTATTGAATGATATGGGTTAAAATCTAATTCAAATAATTGAGTTTGTTTTGTTAATTTGAAATCTATAGCTCCAATTGTCTAAGGATGAGTTTCAAGAGGAAACCCCAAAAGTGGGCAAAACCGTGCATTCCTATGGCTAGACCGGGTTTGGAGCCCGCCCCCCCCCCCCCCCCCCCCCCCCACCCACAACACAAAACCAATTTTTGGGGGCGTGACATGCATGTTTTACATAACCGTGCAAGTTGATCTAGCATTTCATTTGACTTCTAAAATTTTCACTCCTACCTTTTTATTTGATCGAAGAACAAACTACCGCATTCATTCGATAATTCAAGGAATGCCCTCTTCTGGGTTCACCTATGAATATCTATTATTTTGGAACGAGTTATCAATGTTTAAAATGGTTTTTCTTTTCTGTGTATCGCTTTGATTAGAATGAACCCTTATTTATTTATTTTTCCCTTTTTTTCACCGTTGATTGGATTAGGCTAGCGTTGTGAGAACATTTCCATGGTTTGATCTAAGAAAATTCTTGGATGTTCATGCAGGTCGTTCCAACTATCGGGCATGAAACAATCCCAAACCATTTTGTGAGTCCTCTTTGGTATTACAGAGAGTGGTTCAGAATACATCCCATCCCCTCCTTGGCAAGAATATAATACAGATGAGCGCTACATTTCGTTATTTGGGTAGTTACTCTTACTAATTTATTTGGCTCCTCCTATTGTGCCCTTTTAAGATCATTTTACTTTTTAGTTACCTATATTATTTTGGGAGCTTCTAAATGTACTCCAATTTGGACTTTTATACATAGTCAAAAAACAAATAAAAATCCCCCTCCTCCCTCCTCCCTCCTCCCCTTCCCCACCTCCCTTTTGGTTGGCAATGAGCTCTAGCGGCACCAAAGGGGGACTCCCCTCTCCCTCTCCCTCTTCCTCTCCTCTCCCTACGAGGCCAAACAAGGTGGAGGGGGGGAGAGGAAGAGGGAGGAGAGGACAGGATACGAAGAAGGGAGAGGAAGAGGAGAGGAAGTGGGAGGGAGAAGAGAGGAGAGGAAGAGGGAGAAGGAGGGGAAGGAGAGGGCAGCTCCCCTGCGCCGTTAGAGCTCGTCACCTGCTGGAGGGGAGGTGGAGAGGGGAGGAGGGATGGCGAGAGAGTGTCTAGGGAGAGAACGGGGCGAGGATGTTTTGGAAAATTTTAATTTCTTTTTTTTTTTTTTTTGAACTGTGTATAAAGAGTTCAAACTCAAATACATTTAAAAGCTCCCATTATTTTCCACTATTTAGTACATGTCACACATATACGGTCTTTCACCTTTTCCTGTTGTTATTTATATTCTCACTGATTTATTTGGCTCCTTCTATGGTGACTGATGATAATTCTCTTCCATTCACATTGAAAAGACGTATGCCCAACCTTTTCCTAAATATGAGACGTTGGTTCTCTATTTTTCGGTCTTTAATTCACATGTATTTCCTTGGTTTCTCCAAAATCTCTTAATTTCAAAAGAGAGGTATTTTTCTAATATTCCATTAAAGACAAAATGCATAAATGGATTTGGTTGTTTACTGATATTAAATCCTATTTTTCAATGTTGGTATATTCACTAAGAGAAATGAATGAAACAGTAGAATGGACACAATTGCTTTTTTTTTCTTTTTTTCATCTTGTCCAATGTATTGAGAGAATTTAATACTAATATAGGATGGTTTACGTCATTTGTAATATTTGATTTAACTAAATTGTTCTTGATTTTATTTTTTGCAGCTGTAAGAGGGTTTTTCTTGATTTTATTTTTCATAGGCAGAGCAATTGTAATATTCACATATTTTGTTTCTACATAGAATTATTTTTTTCATATTGTGTAATCTAAATTATGGAAGTAAAATTCCAAAATGGATCTCACTTTGTGAAAACAGTAAAACAAAAAAATGAACCAAACATAACCAAATATGCTTGTAAAATCTATGCTCATCGTTTTGTTTGTAAAATACCCCCAAACTAAATAATTTTTTATTTTTATTGTGGCCTGGGCTAAGCACGGGCAAGTTTTGCTAGTTTATTTTAATCAAATTCCAACAATTTGCAAAAAGCCGCTAATATTCAAGACAATTACAGAATGCCCCTGCAGTTCACAACTATCACAAACAAGTCCCCATATGAACCTGAACAAGATTCTGTGAGGTAAATAATAGCAACAAGAAAGTTTGGAAAAAGTAAAAAAAAAAAAAATAGAATTTATCATAAATAATTCAGCCTGCGTTTTTTACCCCTGACTACTGAGGATTACCAGGTGAATGAGCTTTGCCAGCAACATATGTTTCCACGAGTAATCTCATAGTCAAGTAGCCCAGTGATTTTCAGAAACTGAAATCACATAGAAATTGACCAAGGAACCACCCGTTGAAGGAAAGAAAACAGTGGGGTAGAACACAAATTGCATGATGATCAATGCAATATCCAACTGCTAGTTGTGGTTCATATCTTTTAGATATGGGCAACCAGAGAAGGCACAATGGAACCATCACACAACTAGCTGATTAACATAATTTAAACATTTTGAATTCATGCGCATGTAGGTGAGTGATATCCACCGCCTAATTTCACCTAAAGCAAATCAAGAGAAAAATGAATGCCCCTTCTCAACCATAATTGGTATAATGTCATATGAAAGGCATCATAACCTCTTGGAGTCCTATGCCATTGGAAGTGTTTTCTGACATGGCAAAGGTTCCGGTACATATTCAAATATGTATGTCTTGATATTGATAACAAAATCTGCTTCAGTAATGGAATGTCTCGATGGCTTACTATGATAGAGAACTTGCTCCAGTCCAGGACATTATTAAAGGGAAGGTCATAATGGTTGGAAACTATGACAGGAATGCACCCATAATGCATGGCATCTGAGATCCTTGCTGTGTTTACTTCATATCCCTTCACATGGAGGCAATATCTGCTTCTCCTGAACCCTTCCTCATATGGGAAAGGTGGATTCCGAGAGAAAATATCCATGGAAGTGTCATTTGCCCATGTTGCAATCAAATCCTGACGAACCACAGAATTCTTTTCACGTCCAGCAAAAAAAACCAGCCTTTTCCTGAAAGATGAGGGATAAAATGGGCATCATAAAGAGTCAGAAGTAGATTTTGTGATGATCTTTGCATATATTTGCAGGCTGAATAAATAAAAGAACAATAAGTCTCCACGAAAATAATTTTTGGGAGATTCTTTGATGAACGATGGCTCTTACCATATATCTTAATTGGATAAAATCTGCACCATAATCAATCTTTGTGCCATGTCGAGATAGATTTCAGCTGGAAAGTTTTCAACATTGGTTGGCTAATTTATAAAAGGATTCTGGATCCATATTTTATCTGAAAAGCCTCACTTATGCAGGTCATAACTAGCAATGATAACACTGATATTTCCTTGTGAATTTGGGTTACGGTTAATAATCAAATGATGTGATGCAGATAGCATGGCATAAAAAGCAAAGGTGATATAGAGTGAGCACAAAAAGGATTTGGCTAAAATCATATCCATCCATTGGGAGAAATTACGAATATACAACTAAGCTAGGTCACTTAAATTGCGAAGACATCCATTATAAAGGGCTTATACATAGATATACACGGGTAACATTGAAAAAACATTGAAAAGGGTAGTTATAAAGGGGCTTTTTCAGGATTTAGAAAATTGTTACTCCATTCCAAGGGGCCTTTATAGCAGACAAATATATATAAGATAGAAAGTCATTTGCAAGGAAGCTCTTCTAAACTCTAGGAAGCAGCAGCGAATAGAGGGGTGATCTTTAAAATAGATCTAGAAGTATGACCAAGTGGCATGGAATTTTGTCAGCTGCATGCTGCATAGATATAAATTTGGGAAAAATGAAAAGGTTGGATTCAGGAGTGAATTTCTACTACTTCCTCTTCAGTCCTGGTTGACTATTCTCCTTCAAGATATTCAAGGATTCTTCGTCATTGTGGCATAGCTTTGGATCCTCGATCATAAATTAGACCAATCTCCCAAGGGATTGATCAAATCCAAAGATGAATTTCAATCCTACTGCACACTAGAAATTATGAAACACACTGTTATTGAAGAAAACTCAGAATTCTTTTAATTAGCCAGAATAAGCATAAGCAACTACAATAGTCAATAGGTGACTCAACTATATATAGAGAAGTAGAATTGTTCCTTAGCAACTAAGACTTTCTAAATAAAATAGGAAACTGCCTAATCCTAATTAAACAAGAACTAGGAATTAGAAGTAGGATTAAAATAGAAGTTGCCACAATAACTCTTAGCCAATTGGGCCTGTGGACTGAACCCAATGGACCGGGTTGAACCCTAGGTCAATGTGTGGGCCCAATTGATTTCTTGGGCCTAGTCCGTACTATATCACATTGGTTAAAGAAATGATTTCTAGTGTGCACTTGAGGATTGTTGTAAGATCCCGACCCAAATTAATACTATTTAGTTAATTTGAAACTAATTTACAAAAAAAATAATAAAATTAATCGAATTGGGGGAAATTGATCCACATTGAACAATTAGGGCATGAATGCAATTAGGGCTTAATTTGGGAATTATAGCACATGTTTGTAATTTTTAGAAAATATGAGGGGTATTTTCATAATTTCAAAAAAGAGCCAATATGAGGCTTGCTGGATAGAAAATAATTAATTATGAAACCTTCCCTTAAGGCCCGAAGCTGTCCGGGTTAATCTAGTGCATCAATGAAAAATTTTAAATTAAATCACATTACTAATGAAGTGGGGCCCACATGAAGATGTAAAAGTTGCTTTGGACTCTACTAAAGAGACAGAATCCAACACTACTTTGTACTTTAAATCATAATAGGGATGTAGTATATAAACCCTATAGATAGGACCACAACCCCCCACCCACAACACTCACGTACAACTCTCTCCCTCTCTCTTAGTTGCTCTCTCTCTTAGTTATTCTCTCTCTCCCTAGTCTCTCTCAACTAGAAGGTTTGCAACCTTAGGCTTAAAGATTTGAGAAAAAGCCACAGAAGAATTACTCTAAGGCTCTCTGCGAATAGGAGAATTCAATAAATTCGGCGATTAAGGGAAGTGCACAAACCCAATTTTATATTTCCTACTTAATTTTTTATATTAAAAACTCATGTGCATAATCTTAGTTAAGATTTTCTTAAGTTAGTAATCTCCTATGTTTCAAAACTACTGGTGTATAATACTTGTTTATGAATTTGATTTGGTGTTTGGAATTGAATTCATGTTAATAAGAGTAAAAACTAATGTAGTAGTTCATCTCTATCGAGCTACCCTTGTGCTTAAAAATTTGGAAAAAAATCCATATTCCTACCCAGAAATATAAATCTATGCATGCCACCTTATTAGTCATGCTGTAAGAATGTGAATGCTGCTCAAATATGCCGTAAGCCCGTGAGGAGACCCATCAGAAATCAGATATTACAGGAACCAGGCTGTCAAAGTGCAATTTCTTTGTGACCGCTTGTGGGGCCCACATGTCCCACTCGAAGGATGATGTGATCCGATCATCTGAAAGGCCACCCATGGGCAACCTGGTTAGTGTAGGCCCCATATGGATTGGGTTGCATCGGGCCATCCATCAAATTGACCCAAAACACTGCCCACATAATGAAATTACTGTTGACCACGATCTACTACTGGTTTGGGTTTAATCCTTCTTCCCTCATACTTAGAATTTTGTGGAATTAGGTGGTAATGGTGATAGGACAATCAGAGGTTACAATATACCGAATTTAGCCAAAGATCGGCCATAGATCCCAGCCACAATAGGAGTTTTGTAGAACCAGGCCATCACAAAGCATTCTAGTCAATAAGGTTGTGGGACCCCATGGGCCACTTGGTTTGAAAATCCAAACCCTATATCTCAAGACCCATCCTTGGGCAACCTTGGGCCCCACTCTCTTTGTAAATTTAATCCACTAGGACCCACCGACCATGAGGCCTGATGAGTTGAGGCATGAATTAAACTCATATCACTGAAGCACCAAAAGAAAGAGCACTGTGCTGTGTTCTTTTCTTGGCATCTGGTCTTTGGAAATTTTCAAATAAAGCCCTTTACTTTAACATGATACTTGTTGCCTTAAAAATTGAACCTTTATGAATTATTCAATGGGTTCTAAATTTCTAAGAGTTAGTAATAAGCTCCTCTATGTTTTAATTATTATAAAAGTTTTCCAAGTTCTCCACTAATGTCTGACTTGTACCATGACCTATGTTTAACAATTTTGAATTTCCTTTTTGGGAGCTTATAAGGTTTGACTAGAGCTTATTAGTTATAACCAGTGTATAGACCTGTTAATTAGTTGACTTATGAAGTATAATTAACAAGGGGAATATTCATTAAGAATTGACGATTTTATTTAAATTAAAAGTTTTACTAAATCAAATATGAGCCAAGAATAAGTCATGTCATCATAATATGACACCCACTCATAAATATTCCTGAAGCATGTCTAGAGTGATGTAAAACCTAAGGGTATGGCTTCATGGGCTTTCTGAACACCAACTACCCTCAGAAGCACCAATTAAGAATTAACCCAAATCTAAGGAGGAGGTCTTCACGGTCATCCAAATTAGGTTTAGGGCAAGCAAGTATGCTATGTTTGGGATTCCATGATATTATAGGGTTAAGTTGGCCTAGAACCGGCATGTGCGGAGTGACCCTACACTCAATATGACCTGTAAAATCTGGATTTTGTATAATGAAGTTTAATTAGTTGGTTTTTTTATTTCAATCATACTTAGTAATGTACTCTGACATGATAAAACATATTTTCTTGTTAAATGAATTAAGGCATTTTGACATCATATCTGTCAACTCTGGAATTTATCATGTATAAAATAAGTTCTATTTTATGATCATTTGTCTGTTTATAAATATTTTGAATTAAGGTGACATCACTAGACTGTTTAAGTCTAGCTTAGTGGGGCATCACTATATAGGGGCTATACTTCTGAAACCATCTACAGATTAGTTAACTCTCTATCTGTGACAATCAGACACTTTGGTACCAAACTCTGTTACTCTACTATGATGGCCAATAGTCATAACTCTGATTCTTTGGGTACCAAATTCTGTTTTCTATTCAAATCATATTAAATGGGGGCCGCTATAATACTTGTGACAACCTAGCCAATGTGAGGTGCCAATTTATTTTAAACATGTTAAGGTATTTGTAAAATCTTCAATTAATTTATGCATGAATCTATATCTTGTATTATTTTATCTTGTCAACCTATTTTGCAAATTCTATGATTTATCTATCTTTGATTTTATCAAAACATGGTATGGAATATAAAAATTGGATAGGTATACTTACTAAGGTTATTTCATAACCGGACCCCCTATGATTGGCGCTTGTAGGTAACGACACCCCTTCCAATAAACTGGAACGAACGGCAATCGAAGAGGAACCGCAGAAAAACTACGCGTGAAGCACAAACGATATAGCTTAAGCCTTAAAGATATCGTGCCTATGCTAGAGAGTCGAAATTTTAGATAATTAGTTTATTTATAATGATTTTAATTTCAAACTGATTATAAGCCCTTGGTTGGCTATTTATGTTAGGATCTAGTTAGTTGGATTATATCTTTACTTATTGTTTTATTTATGACTTTGATACGTTTAAATTATTAAATTTTCATATGATTATTTACTTTGTCTTGTGATGGTACTTATGATGGCTTGACGATTATGTTTCTGCTACGAATATGGACCAGTTAGCAAATCTCATATTGCGGATCCATTTAATTTCATCACTAACACCTTGAAATGTGGACTTCTCTGAAAATCCAATTTTTGGGGTCGTTATAATTGTAAAATGGGCCGTAGCTAGGAAGGAGTTTTCTAATTTGAAGCTAAATGACCTTCTCATAAGTAGGCATGCATGGAGTTTGGTTCTAATGGGGCGAGAAGGGGTATTCTATGGCCCTCTGCCTTGGCTATTAAAATATAATGCCAATGGTGCAGCTAGAGGCTTGTAGTAATTGGAGTGCTTCGCAACAAAAATGTAAGTGCTTATTTTTTAAAAACCCACAGGTGTCCGAGATTCCAATGAAGCAATAGCAAGGGCAATTTTGGAAGTTCTTCAGATCTTTTTCACTGCTTTCTAAGATAGTTTGGTTGATTCAGCTAATGCAATTGCATGAGTTTCCAATAGGGAATCTAGGCATTGAAGCTTCAGTTCTTTAATGAGATTAAGGAGATATCCACAAGGTTAAATGTGGCTTTTCACATGAGTTAAGATAGGCTTATAGTATCACTCATACCTTAGCTAAACAAGATGTGGAAAGAATATCGCTATGGGTGGGTTTTACTATGAATTGTATGCATGGGTATAATGCTCATATACCCTTGTACTTTTGGTGGTCAGCTATCTGTTTTTTTTTTCCTTTTTTCTTGTTAACAAGATTTTACCCACTACCCCAAAAAATATAAAAAAATGGAAAATCATAAAACTAACAATTTAAGTTTTTCAATGGAACAATTTCAATTGGTTACACCACAATTCTCCCAAAATATTCAGATATCAGACAAATTGAAGTCATTTGTCGTTGCACTCAAAAGAATGGCCCCATCCAAACATTGCTAGCCACCGCTTCTAGCACATCTAGTTGATTATAACTTTTTATATTCCTTTCAAGCCATACCCATTAAACAGCCACTATGGAACAACTACATAGCATAGCTCTTCATCTAGAAGGAAACCAAACCTCCTATGTTCAAAAAGCTTCATAACTGAATGTGGGATCCATTGAACTCCAAACACACTAAAGAAATATTTTCAAACTTGGTTCGTGAAATAGAAATGAATGAACAAGTGAGAAAACATCCTCCAGCTCATAAAGACATAGAATGCATGGATTTACAATAACCAATTTCCCTTCCTGCCTTATGATGAGATGAGATGATTACTCATTATCCATACAGTTTAGCAACCCTTCTTGATTGATGGAAAAAAGTAGAACAATATCTTTGCTTATTATCATAACATGTTGCTTGGTTAAGAATACTTAAGATATAGTCCTTAGAATATTTGAGTGCAAATTTAGTTAGAATATTCGGAGTGAAAATTGAGTGGATATGAGTAGGTATAGCGAGTCGGCTAAAATTGAAAACAACTTAATGTCAGAGGCCCAAAATGTAACAGATGTCAATATCTAGGAGCAAAAATGACATACTAAAATGATGAAGGGACCATTTGGGGCCCACCATAAAGTTGTGTGCGCAAGAATCCCAAAAGGGATTTGTCAAAGAAGTTACTCTCACATAACCCAAAAAAGATTTAAAAAAGATTTTGTGCCAAATCCCCTTAGAATGATGGTTTCCCTGTTATTAGGAGTCACTTCCCTACTATTTTGTTTTAAATAGGTTCATTTAAGTAAACGAAAAAAAAATTTTCGGACTCATGACCTTACTTGGTCAAGGCCAAGTCCAAGTTGACCCTGCCAAGTCGGACCAAGTCCCAATTTTGAAATAAAACAATTGGCTGAGTTTGAATTGGCCTACTCAGCCAAGTCCTATAATTTGAGTTTGAGCCCCATAGGACCTGACTCGTTTAGAGCTGAATCCGAGTCAACTCAACCAAGTCAATTCGGACAATTTTTAATCTATGGTTAAAGTTAGAAATAGATGAATAGCTTTGACTTAATCCTACTAAATCTACAAAAAGAACTATATCAGTTTCCTTTTTTCTTTTATGCTTTCACTACACATGAAATATACATGTAGGCCAGTTGGTCAACTAGTTCTGGAGTGAGTAGAGTCATGTAGATTTATGTCAATACAAATTAAGTATTTTTTATTAAGGATGTTCATGGGCCAAGCCCACTTTGTGCAGGGTTTGGATATTAGGTTTTAGAATTTGGGCCAGGCCTAAAAGTAAAATTTGGTCCGGGATAGGATTAAGTGATAGGAAGCACAATGCCTGGTTCACCCCAGCCCAAACAATTAGTGCCTCTAGTTTAGTTATAAGTGATAGAAAGCACAAACCAGTGATAGGAAGCCTGGGTGGGCTCAAATGGGTGGGCTCAAGCCAGATTTGTTCAGGCGGGCTGGGCTCAGGCCAAGCCCTTATGGTTCATGCCAAGCTTGTGTTGCATATGATTGTGTTTCTAAAGTCAGCCTAGGCCCAGATATGCCTCAGCCCAGCCCTAATTGGTCCATTAACACCCCTAATCTTTAGTTACAATGTGAATGCCTGGTTCTGCACCCTCTTCATGGAGGTTGGGTGAGAAATCCTCAATCTCCTTGAACACATCAAGAGTAGGTGTGAGGCCCCTTCCCTCTTCAAAACCCCTTTCCTTATTTTGTTTCTTGCTGAGACAACAAAAGCATTTGCTGCCTGTGCTGTTAGAATTACTGCTATTGTATCTATCATTGTCAGGTTGAAGGTGATTGATTCTCTCTAAGGCTAGAATATTATTACAAACAGCCCACCAAACATATAAATTCCCGGATTGACTTATAGTCCAAGACTGAACGTTAGAATCATTTGTATTTTAGAATTTTCGTAGATTCTGGTTGGACTTCTTTATTTGTCAGACATTTTGGGGCTAGACTAGGGCAACAAGCAGCCTCACAACCAATCTGGAACCAAGTTTCAAAATTCTGGAGCATGTCCTGTTCTTACCTTTACATCGGGTGGCACCTATGGGACTCAAAAGATATTGCTGGAGGAAGTTTGTTTCTATCTTGAAAGTTATCCAAATTGTATTAAAAATTTGGATAGCTTAAAAGCTAATGGAAGGATCAACCAAAACTTATTGGTGCATATGGAAAGGTATTGCTTCTTCAGGAAACTACTTAAATCTGCAATTTTCAAAATATCCGTAGTCGTTTAGGTATGAATTATATTGAAGATTCTGGTCCAAAATTGATAAAAGACATTATGGTTTAGGTATGAAAGTAACAGAGCAACTTTCCATAAAGCTGACAAGTAACTAATTGTATGCACAAGTGCATCAGTGGTAACAGTGAACAGCAGACAGTGGCCAGTTTAGGACACAGAATGGTGATGCCAACATTGAAAATGAAAGCACACTGGAGGCTGAGTGGAGAAAATAAAGCACCTGGGTTGGTTTATTAAAGCTTATAGCGGAGAAATTATGGCAGATAGCGCTCTGAAGGCTGAGCTGGTTGCGCTAAGGAAGGGACTAGAACTTGCAAAGGATCTTGACATCTCCACACTGCTTGTAGAAGGAGATAGCCACCTGCTGGTGATGTCAGTCCCACCTGTAGAAGCGATGATGTGGAGGCTCATGCAAGAATGGAAAAGATGCTTGAACCTGCTAGCTAAATTTCAGACCTTGAATTTCAACTTCTGTAACAGGACAGCCGACAACATTGCGGAAGTGCTTACAAAGACAGGTTTCCCAGTCGTTACAAATCTCACTGCAGGCTCCTCCCACAACACATCTACAAGGAGTATGAAAAGGAACTAAGGCTTGCATTCAACTACACGCGCACGTACTTTGGAGATTCGGATCTGACCCTGGATGCTGCCTCAGCAGCCCCACCCACAGATGATGACAGTGTTGAACAATCAGGCAGCAGTGAACCGGCCAACGGGCCAGAAGCAGCTGCTGAATAGCTCCGAATGGAGAGATACCCTAGCCCCTTGGGCTGTGGGTAGCTGTGATACCTCCATTAGAGGAGGTTAGGGTCATCTATGCATCTCCAAAGCCCCAAGCCTGTTACGTGGGTTCCTAAAGCCCTTTTTGAATTTGCTCTACTGTCTGGGACATTGTTGCCTTTTGGATGGCAGATCGAAATGGCATCATCTGCCTACTAAAAGACTTTATATCTCCATGCTGCATCAGGAGATTTTACTTTATTTCTTCTTTTACATATCCTCTATCTATCTTATTGTCACTCTTCCTTTGTGTTGTATGAAACCTGTCATCACTTTACTCCTTCTCTGTTCTGCTTTAACATTCGCCTGTATTCTTCTTGTACGGGCTCTTTTGTACTCGTTACTTTATTAAATGAATCCGTATTCACCAAATAAAAAAAAAAAAAAAAAAGAACACAGTGTGTTTGGTTGTTGGAAAGTCAACACATGTTAATAGATGCATCAGATTGGTGAAATACTTAATGCGCATACATTATTTTCATTGTTATCACTCAGAAAGCTAACTCACTTTCCTAATAGCTTTTCCTCCAATTAGCAAGTGCTCAATCAAGCCCTAGATAACATCTTACTAGTAATTGATATTTCTATGAACTGGCTACTGGTAATTTTGAAAACCTGAAAACTGGAGGAATCTAGTACTTGCCTGATTTAATATAAAAATCCATTGCCTGAATTGAAGTGCATGTCTATAGACCTATGGAAACCAGTTAGATATCAGGTTAGTTGGAGCATGTCAGAACACATTAAACTTGAGGATTCCTCTACCATTGTTAAGAGATAAACTGATACTGAAGTATTGAACCCAACATACTAATCCGATTCAATCCATAAGTCCATAACAGCACAACCATTCTAAATCTAGCAAAAGTGCAGAGACCATTAAGAAAACAGCTACCCAAAGCTACAGTCAACCAATTAAACAAATAATTGCAGTAAAGAAACAGCAAGAAAACAGAGGAAATGAGCAAACCTAGCATGAGGAGGATTCAATACTTTCTCCGGCGGGCGAGGCCAGATTTGTGGCAGCCCCACATCCTTATGGGCAACATAAAACCTCTGGAAGTAGCTCGAGGAGCAAGTCACCTGAATGGCATTATTAAGAAGAGACCGATGCCCGGACGCAGCGTTCCGCCCCACGGAATGGCAGTGAGCATAGAAATGATCCGACCCCCCTGACGCATTCCAGAATCCAAATTCCCTGCTAATCTTCTCAGCATAGGCAGTGACAAAACGGGCAATGGACGCCTCCGAGTGCACGCGCGGGTCGTTCCGAAGGGCATTGATGGAGAAGGGCATGAAGAAGAAGTGGGCTTCGTGTTGGGGGTGGGGAGAGAGGAAGGAGGAGGCGCGGAGGAGGGAGGTTTTGAACATGTGCTCGCTGAAGTAGTTGCCGAGTGTGGGGTGGAGAGGGTTGG
Source organism: Sextonia rubra (assembly GCA_037013555.1). Taxonomy (NCBI): domain Eukaryota; kingdom Viridiplantae; phylum Streptophyta; class Magnoliopsida; order Laurales; family Lauraceae; genus Sextonia; species Sextonia rubra. The sequence continues at coordinate 7,712,467 of JASUAD010000018.1, read as the reverse complement.
GGTGTGGGAGGAAGACGGATGAGAAGGGGGAGGAGGAGTTGGAGGCGTCTGGGTAGACAAAGATTTTGAGGTTGTGGAGCATGTCATGGAAATCAGTGGAGAAGAGGTCCCAGTTGTGGTAGGGACCTGAATTGGATGGTGATGGTGGTTTTGCATTGGGAATGGAAGAGTTGGAAGGGTGGAGTCTGGAGAGTGAGAGGGTAATTGGGGTCTGGAGTCTGGAGAATGAGAGCCAGGAGAGTGTAGCTGATGCTAGCAAGAGGAATAGTAGGAGGAAGAGGAGGAGAAGGGGTTTTGGTTTTGGTTTTGGTCTTTTCTGGAAAGTGGAGAAGGCCATTCCCTTCTTCTCTAAAAGAATAGGAGAGTGACATCTTTTCTCTTATAGTTTTCCTACTTTTATTTCTTTTTCTTCGTAGAGGAAGTGGGGTTTGGAATTTGGATCGTTTCTAACGGCGGGGAAGCAAGCGAGTAGTCTGTGTTTGTGGACAGACAGAAACAGGATACAGACGCCTGTTCGTTTTTTTATTGTCACGCTGAGAGACGTATTTATTATGAATCGGGATTTTCTGAGTAAAAACCCCACGTTGACCGTGGCCAAGTCACCAGTGGGCCGGTGGTGTGCAGTTACCGCCGCGGTCGGCGTAGGGTCTCTTACGGACGATCCGGACTCATTTATTATTTATTGTTACAGTGACATATGCCCATTTGTTGAATTGAGACTAAATGCCCCACGGTGATTGTTTTACATTTGGCCCTTTTATTTTGCTGGAATAATTGAGATTCAGCTACGAAAAATCTCACAGTTACCGTGCCCGGTATGCACTGTCTGTGTATATGATAGGCTGTCTATTGGTAAAATCACCGTGAAATTTTTTTACCAAAATTCACTCTGGCTGGAATTGAAATTCATCATTCATAGCAGTATGGAAATTTTTAGAACTGCGAATTTTTAAAATGTTCTTATTAAAAGTCTTGCCTTCATAAGTAAAAATTTTATATTACATGAGTGAAAGAATTTCTGAATGGAATTACACTTTCGTATGTATTTATGTACAAATTCTAAGTACAAAGTGTTCACAATTGTATGCACACTATACTTTACATGTAGATGATTTTCTCCTACGGTAAGCTTCAGTGGTGCCGACTCATCACTTGGAACTAGGTGATTCAAGAGGGTTCCCACCTTCGGTGATGGTCGCACTCCAGTGCAACAGAAAAATTAGTGGGACTTTAACTACAACTCAATTATTTTACAGTTCTAACGCTACAAGTCCAGCGCCAACACTCTTTAACTGTTCAGGTCTTGTTCGACCACAAAAGACAGCATTGTCCAAGTAAAAGAGCAAAATTTTCAACCATGTCCGTTCGCGCAAATAAAAAGCAGACGAGCGACGATTCTGTTGCACCATCTTCACTAGCCATATTTTCTTGCGAAGAAAGAATATAGGGTTAAAACATTGGAAAAAACAGCACTCAGAAAAGGTAAGAAAATAGTATTCAACACTGCGCTTTGCTTTCTGAGTAAATGATGAAACTAAGGGTTGGAATTAACCTTCTACAATGATAAAACTACTATACTCTGCGTTTTGAGTAAACAGTGAAACTAGGGTTCAGATTTAACCTTCTACAATGATAAAACTAGTGTTTGAAGTAACTTTTCGACTATGATGTCTCACATTCACCATTTAAAAATTAATTTTATGAAACAAGAACATTTCTTGTTTCCCATTTTTAAAAGTTACTGTCCATATTTTCCTTGCCCCCGTTTCCCTATATGATGCTCATATTAATTGCACTAAATATTGTTCCATTTTTATGCTCCTATTTGGCATTCACATAACTTCATTCAGATTTTTTAATGTTCCTATATATATGTTCTCCATCTTCCAATTTCCATTTAACATTTTCCTATTAATTGTACTGAATATTGCTACATTTTTTGTATGTTTCCATTTCACACTTCATTCCCATTTTTAAGTGTTCATGTTTGTGCTCTTCCTATTCTTGTTTGCCTATAACATTTTCCTATTAATTGCACTTAATATTGCTCCATTTTTTATGTTCCTGTTTTACATTCATACAATTTCATTATCAATTTTTAATGTTCTTGTATATGTTTTCCATGTTCTTGTTTTCTTAATATTTTTTCAATTAATTGCACTAAATATTACTATATTTTTTATGTTCCTGTTTCACACTTCATTCCCACTTTTTAATGTTCGTACTTCATTCCCATTTTTTAATGTTCGTGTGTGTAATGTTCCTATTTCTCCTAAACTAAAGCATCTTCATATTTTGGACACAGGTGATAAAAAACATGGGAAGAAAGATCTTATGTCGTCACACAAGTTCAACAAAGATTTGGGTTCATACTATCAAAGAAGAAACAATTGTAATTGAAGAGACATCGACACAGCCCACACAATCAACCCAATGGATAATGCAATAGAAGCACAACCAATAAAAGAAAAACCAACAAAAGCAAAATAATAATAATAATAATAAGATTAGGTTAAAACATTTTCAATCAAACCTTCCATCATTCATTAAGTTGCTCGCTACAATCACTTTCACCAATGAGCAACTGATAGAGCCGAAGAAAATCTCATTTTAGTTAATGATAAAACCATTTGTCACGAAGAAGGAGAGCAGTTCCAGTCTTTGGAGGAAGAACGACAATAACTTCGTTAAAATCATAGAACAATACAAACAAACTCAAAAAGGTTTCAAGCTTGGTGGCAGAGTTATGCCATTGACTATTAAGGGATAAAGAACTCATATTTGGAATCCCACCAGAAAAAAGGGGATAAAAAATGAACTTTTTGTTAAACCCAAAAAGGGAAGCGGATTTGTTTAGAGAAGTTCAAAAGAACAGATTGAACGCTACAAAGATCAAGGATGCCTTAAACAAAACAGTCATAGGCAACACAAAATAGGACTATCAAGATGTTGCTAGACTCGTCGCTCTCTTCAAATGTGCCACAGTCCTTTTGTCCACAACAAGACACACCTTGGGATGGATGTATGTCAAGTACATAGAGGATCTAGACCAAGTCAATTTCTTTTAATGGCTGGTGACAACTCACCAGGCCTTGATTATGTCTATCAACAACAACTACAAGACACCATTTAGGGTGTTTGGCTGCATAGTAATACTTTTGGTATAGTCCACAATACAACTGAATTTTTTAGTGTACAAATATGTTTTTGTTTCTAACACATCTAATTTAATTTCCTGTTTTTAACACATTTAATTAATATTCCTGTTTATCATGTAAAATAATACATGACCCTTTTTCTTCAATTTATGCACTAAATTTCAAATATATTTCTTTTTTTGACACATTTGATTGATTTCCAATTTATCATATACACTAAAATATGATCTTGTTTCATCAATTTGGGTAGTAAAAACTCAAAATTTTTAATGTTCTTGTGCCTCATGTTCCTGATTCTTCAATTTGAACACTTAAAAATTTAGAATTCTTAATATTCATATTTGTCATGTTCCTGTATCCAATACAAACTTTTCAGAAAATACCCTTTTCTTAACTGACCTGTTACTCTTTATTACCTATATATATTGTTCCATAGCCAAGCCTTCTTATCATTCAACAATTCTAGCTATGTGAGCACACAAGGCTCATTGAAGAAGATGAAATAGCACAATTCCCAAGATTCCTAAAATGAAACCTTACAAAGCTATCTAACAAGTTGAAGAAGACAAAATTGAACTCGTTGCCAAATAAACAAGTCATTGAAGTTCTTATTTGACAAATATTGAAAAAATTTTCTACAAAAAGGATCTAAGAGACAAGTAAGAGAAAAAAAATCTAGTGCAGATGAAAAAAAAAAAACAAAGAAACAGGAACAGAAGAACCGGAAGAAGAATCTGATGACCAATAAGAGATGCACCTTGAAGCAAAATCAAAAGGAGAAGAGAAAGAAGAAACCAATGACCAACAAAACATAAAACTTGTAGTAAAATATGAAGCAGAAAAAGATTTTGATGATGAAAAACAATAGAAAGGGCACAAAACAATACTTGGAATAATCGAATGAGTAGGAAATAGGAACACAAAAATCAAATCAATACAATGAAGAGCAATGCAGAAGGGGTGCAATGTACAATGAACCAGGCAACAATGAGCAATACATTTCTCTGGAAAAACTAGGTGACTTGATAATAGACAACAAATACATGAGCTCCACAGCAAATTACAAGACGTCGGAAGCGAGAAAATGAAGCCAGTTGTTGAAGAAAACTTAGATTCAAGTACTGATAGAATAGTGCAGCTTACACAAGAGGAGATAGAGACACATCAAAGAAAAATTTTCAATCACAGGAAATTGCACAGACGGCCAAAAAAGAACTCCAAGCAGCACTTGAGAAAATTGAGGAAGTAAAGGGAGAAAATCAAGAGCTTCAAAACAGTAGGCTAACCTAGACACAAAGGATAACATGATCATGAACTAACAATAGCAGCTCAAGAACAACTTTATCAAGCCAAAAAAAAAAAAAAAGAAGAAGAAAAGAAAGAAAACTGGCTGCTCAACTCAATGTTGTTGAAAAAGAGAACAAGTCACTTAAAGAACAATTGCAAAACTGGAAAAGGAAAAGAGTGACTTAATAGATCAAGTAAAAAACTCGATCGTCCAGAAAATCACCCAAGCAGAAGTAGGAAAGAAAAGGACAACACATGAAAAGAAGAAAAAGAGAAAACTGAGAAAGAAAGAGAGAAGCAATTAGAAAAAGAGAAGCAAAATTTGAGTGAGCCATTAGAAACAATTCGGTCCATAATTAAAAATATCAAGGACAAAAAGAGAACAAAGAGAGAAGATCCGAACTACAGTTATGGGAAAACCTGTCAAACAAAGAGACACTAAGCTGCGCAAAAAGAGAAAACTGGAAAAGATTAGCCAGAAATGGTGGATGTTGAACATATTGTCTTGCAAAAATAGAAAAAACCAACAAAGAAGACACTCCAATTCCCAAAAAAAAAAATTCAGGTCACAAAGTATATCTTGCAACAAGACAAGGACAAACTAAGACACATTTTTGAACTTGAATCAAAAGGGTGAGATTTACTTTATCTTATGTCTACAACTCAACAATATAAAGAGTAAAAAAAGAAGACCCTAGTATGAGTTGCTAAATTGTATTTTGCAAAGCTTTGGTTTACAATGGGGTAGAGATAACAAATAATGTCTCCATAGAAGACATACTAGATATCATGAAAGATGGCAAAATAGCCAACAATGTAAGATACAACTTTCCCATGTTCCTCTTTCCTCTCTCATGTTTATTGGTCCTCTTCCAATGTCTTATATTTTCTGCTCCTATTACTATTCATTTTTCCTACTCAATGTTGCTATTCATGTTTCAGTTCCTATTCCTGTCTCCTATTAACTGTTCCTGTTCTTGTTCACTGTTCAATAGGTCATTGATTTAAATGCAAAATTTTGACAGAATAACAAAATGCACTTCCCTCTAGTCAACCAAAGAGATCCTATTTCTTTATCTTGAATTGCTTAGTGAGTTTAATTGCACCACATGAAAATTAAAAATTGCAACATTTGGTAACCTTGATCACAAAATTAACTCCTCTTTAAATACAGCAATTTGTCATGGACAGTAGAAACACTAAGCTAAGAAAGATGATCTTTAACAACAACATCCCCTAAGCACAAAAATCCAACAGATATTCCATATGAACTCAACTCTGAATGCATCGGGGATTGGTATTAGACATGGATGAACCAAAATGGAAACACTACAATTCCACGCGACTAAGGGGAGAAGACATATAGGACTCGCATCTCAAAGATGCGCAAATAATGGTGAGAAACAAAGCCTTAACTTCAGCTTTCTCATTATTTCATACCCAAAAAATGATCAACCAATGCCTCAAAAAATCAACAAAAGGAATACTATGAGAATTACATCGAAGACACAAAAAGGAAGGCCTACGCAAAAAGCAAAACTAACATTTACATTCCAACAGAAGAGGACAAAGGCCCACTTATATCAGCCAAAGATGCTCCACAATAAACATCAGAATCATAAGTCCTCTTAACTATAAATCTTTGAAATAAAACCAATCAATGTTTTTGTTTTCAATCTTGCAACATCAATTCCAACATATTCATGTCCTTATGTTACTGTTTCAACTTACCTAGAACATGTTGGATTATTCATGTATATCATATTCTTCATATTCTTCATGTTTCTCATGATGTTTTTGTTTATCACGTCCATTAACTCTTTTCCATTTCTTCTCATTGCAAACTTGACTGCGGGCCTATAGTCTCTACATTATGAAAAAGGTGGCCAACAGACAAGACATACCAAGCAATATAATGACATAAGAACTCTACAAATTCAAAGCAGAAATGATCCATAAGTTTCTGAATCACAAGCTCAGGTCATGAAAATAAGAATCATATGAAGCAATGAACAAAAACCTCTAAAGAGCAGATGAAGATTAATGTTGTTTTTTAGTTACTAACAACAAATGAATAGAAATCAGGTTGTAAGTACAAATACTTTATTTCACATGTAGAAAGAAGATATTCGAGCTCAATGATGTAAAAGTACAATTTTCTAATTTTTTATCAATACCTTTTGTGCCTTTTGTTGATATTGTGGCTTTTGTCAAATGGAAAACACAATGGTTAGTTACTTATGATGTTTATATGGTGGCTTCTATTTTGTGTTATGTCTTCCAAGTAATACTCTTTTGTGGCCTTACTCTCTATGATGTCTTGCAAGTGATAATAATGTGGATCCTTCCTAAATTAGGAAAAATCTTGTGCCCCCTAAACAGTAAAACTGGAACATCATAATGGAAACGTGACCAAATCCAAAAATAGAAAGCCGTTTTGTTAACATCACAAGCAACTAACCAATGACAAATTATTCATTGAAAACCCAAGTAGATCAACTGCACTTAATAATCAGGAACAACCACATTCTCCAAACACTAAATAAATAAATAAATAAATATTAGGAACATCAAAAGCATTCTAACAGAGATAATCTGTCCACTAAAAAGATCAATTTATAGTGAAAAAGAATCACAATCCTATACAAAAAACAATCATAGAGGTTCTTTACAACTTTTCCTATTGTGATGACCCACACGTTCACACCTATCACATCTAATTTGACTAACTACTTCACCCCTAGATAGAATTCTCTTTTTTTTTTTTTCTTTTGGCCTATCGAGAGGTCTTCTCGACAAAGGAGGTAGAAAAAGGCATACACAGTACTACACATGGGCCTATCAAGTGTTGAGAAAGATTTATTGATTGAAAACATGGGTCACGAAAAAATACTGGCACGGAAAAAAGGATCCACACAAAGAAACATCTACACAACTAGCCATGATTGTCAAAGCTGCATGCAAATAAAGAAAACCATTTAATTGCCACTTATAACAATTGCAGAAATACTTTTCAATGTCCACACAAACACATAGAATCAAGTTCACCTCGAGTACAAAATCACTTGAAGGAGCTACTATCCACGACCTTGACTCATTCAACGACATTTGAAACATCTTTTCCATCAATGGTCACAAAACCCTATTCCACTTCCTGGAAGCCATTCTCATCTCTGCCATCATCTTCATAATTTGAACTCTTATCATGTCAATCAACTTTGTAATTGGCAAGTAACAAGCATCACAGAACCAAGAGTTGAAAGACTCTGAAACACTAGAGCATATCATACCATACAGCTTCCCACCAAAATAAGCGTTGCCCTAATTCTCATACGGCAAGCTCTCCCAAAAGAAAAAAAAAAACACTATGCACATGGCTGCTACCATCACGCTTTAAAGTCTCCAACTTCTCATGAAAAGAGGACACTGTAAGAGCATAAGCACATAACTGAAACTTTTTCACAATATTTTCTCTCTAGCTCTTCGGTCTCCCACTCAATTTATTCTTGAGACTATTCTTTAAATGAAGAAGATAGAATGCATGAAACGACTTCAGGAAAACTTTCAAAATGGCCTCGAACAACCCTTTATTCCTATATGATATAAAACTAATATTTCGCTCTGGTGACAAGACCATAAATGGCTCTGCCAAAACCTATAACCAATTTCCCTTGTTCTACAAATCAACAATGGCAAAAGCTAGAGGAAAAAAGCCCGTAGATACACATAAACAACATAGAAACAAGAACAACACAGAAACAAGAACATGTCAAAACTAGAATAATAAACACACAAACAGGAGCAAAAACATAAAAATGAAAAATATCTAGGAACATCTAAAATAATCAAATTCATTTTCTTCATTCTCCAAATCACCACTAAAAAAAAACTATATTAAATAAACCTACAAATACACATACACAGCACATAAACAAGAACATAGCAACTGTTGAATAATGAAACTAGAAATAGAACACAGACTATAAAATAGGGAAAATAAACAAGAATATCAAAAAAAAAAAATTAAATTCATTTTATTCATTCTCCAAATCAGAGCTAGAAAAACCTACAGAAAATAAACCTATAGATACTCATACACGACACACAAACAGGACATAACAACTGTAGAATAACAAAACTAGAAATAGGAACACAGACTATAGAAAAGGGGAAATAAGAAGGAACATCTAAAACAAATCAAATTCAATACTTAAAAAATAAAAAAAATAAAAAAGGAACATTCAAATAGCAAAAACATATCCAAAAATAATAATCCCAAACCTTGATTTCCATCCTTCCCTATGGTGTCAAGTAAATGACTTTTGTAGCTCGCCTTTAGAAACGTTCCATCAAGGAATAACATAGCACAACAGTAGTTAAACCCCTGAATACAAGCATGAAACACATCAAATAGCCTCTTGAAATGATTACTACTTGCATCCACTTCAAGCACAACATAACTCCCAAGATTGAAAACTATAACAACATCCACATACTAATGCACTGAATCGAAAAATAAAGTAGCATCGCCAAATGACTCACCCCTTCCTTTTTTCAACAGCCAACCAAGTTTGACAATAATTAACAACCAAACCATAATTCAACTTCAATTCCACCACAACATCAATAGGCCGTATCAAATGAGATGTCATGGCCCAACTCCCATAATGACATAGAAACATCATAGGTCAAGCCATAAACTTCACATTAACAAACCAAAAACAAATGAAAATCACAAGAACATAAAAAACAAAACAAACAACAAACAATACAAAACAGGATCATAAAGAAACAAATAACAAATTAAACAATCAAATATATCAACAAAAAAAAATGAAGAAAAGAAACAGGAACAGCCAAACTGTTAACCAAGAAAAGGAACATCTAACATATTATATAAAACAAAACACATAAATCAACAAGAACATGAAACATAGCTATCAAAACCAGACAGCACATAACCACAACATAGCAATGTAAGACAGGAACTTCAAAATTCTATAACAACCGAAATCAACAAATTAAAAACAGAAAAACAAGGTCAGACAGGAACAACCACAAATTCCATAACAAAGCAATCATATGACTACAAAACAAAAAAGAAAACAATAAACAATAAAAGAAATATGAGAACAAAAAATACAAAGACATCAACGAACCTAAACACTTACATTCCACATTCCTCCAAAACCTCAAAAATATTCATTATAATTAACATAATGCGAACAAAAAACCAAAACAACTACTAACCGAATTAGAATCTATTACACTTACGTTAAAATCCATTATCGACAAAACATAAAGATCACAAAAGAACTTACATCTTCTCTACAACAAAACTCTATCACAGACAATATCACACTGAACAAATTGCAAACAATCTGAGTTAATAAGATCACAAAAGAGCAATGATTCCAACTTCACAAGACGCGATGAATAGAGCCTTCAATTTGAAAATACATAAGCAACAATATAAATAGGGCAAAAATGTCATATATGGGCAAACTCATCAATAAAAAGTTTTTTGAAAAAAGAATGGACATGAACCACCAAAAGAGTTAAGACCACTGGACTGAATCTCTTTAAAACAAGTCACTGGACTAGAAGCCCAACAATAAGTTTTAAGACTAGAGCTAGGCCCAAATTACCCAAAAATTAAATATGCATCTGATTTAATCACAAAATGCAACACTAAAAATACTTAGGGCCCACTAGAGATGTCAAACAGGCTGTGCCATGCCTGTACGACACAGATTTTCTTTGGCATGGCACGAGGGCTTTAGAGGGCTAGCCTGGCACAACATGCTAGCATGGCCTAGCTTGTGCCTTGCCTAGGCCTAGGTCGTGCCTGGATGGTGCATTTCTTCAATTCCTTGTAATTCTTTCAAATAAAAAAAGATAAAGATAAAAAAACAGAGTCAAGTGGATTATATATACCCAACAACTATATGGGCCTGTCAGGTTTCATAAGCTCAATGATGAACATAGGGACCATATCATGGTATCATGAAGATCTCTCTGAATTCACGAATTCCACATTTTCTCTTCCCGTTAGGGGAGTAGTGATCCTTCAACAATGCATATGGCCCATGCGCGAGGGCTACAAAATGGCTTGTCCAAACTCAACTTATAAGCAATTCAGCCTATTTAGGCTCAAATGCTTACTCCTTATCTGGAATCAAGACATTGGCCTACCTACTTGTAAAATATCAAGTGGGCCATGCCATGCCAATGCCAGGTCATGGGCCGTCCCATGCCATGCCAGTGGGCCAGGCATGTTTGGCCCATCATGACACAGCAGTTGTACAGGATGTGCCGTTGAACAGGCTAGGCTGGGCCACAGCCCGTTGACTCGCATGTCAAGCCTGGTGTCCTTGACAACCCTGGGGCCCACCTCTAAAATTAATAAAATGAAATTCCAACACTTAGAAGTTGAAACATTAAGGATAAATTTTATAGGTCTTATTCCAAGGCCGCCTTCCTTTTTAGGCGTACAAACCTTATTCCATTTAACAAGGTGAAGTTTCTTGCTATCTGCCTTCCCATGCTTCAAGAAATTCCACTGAAGCTTCTCAATACACCTAGCCACTGTAGAAGGACGAATAAAAGCAAGCAAGAACTAGATGGGTAGGTTAGAGAGGACAGACTTGAAAAGAGTGATGCGGCTACCTAGAGATAAGTACTTTGCCTTTCATAAGGCTAATTTCTTTTCCATTCTCTCAAGAACCAGATCCTACAAAGCTTTAAAAGCAACCCGCAAACACAATGGTAGGCCCAAATAATAAAATGGGAAAGAACAAACTTTACAACCCATGACATTTGCAAAGTGTTCCAATTTCGTGTTAGACATCTGCACTCCTAGAAGTTCACTTTTGGAAAAATTCACCTTGACCTCAAACCGTCTCAAAATGAAAAAGGATGGCTTTAATATTCAACAATTGCTCCTCCTCAACACCATAGAAAATCAGTGAGTCACCTGGAGAAGATTCACCATGGGTCTTGACCTGGCAGGTTTAGAACCACTGATTCAGCCCGTAGAGCCAGTGGCCTCAATCATTCAACTAAATGCTTACCCCACAAGAACAAATAGGAAGGGAGATAAGGTCATCTTGTCTTAAATCCTTTGGGCATGGAAGAAACCATGAGGGGACCCAATAACTAAACTAGATAAACAAGAAGAAGAGACGCTAGCTTCAATCTAGCCATGCCACTTAACACCAAAGCCCATACAAAACAACATATAATGGAAGAAATCCCAATCCACTCTATCATATTGAGATTTATAATTATGTAATTAAAAGGATATTTGGATCACCCTAGGGTCCATTTCTTTACTAGAATTTCATGAATTCATGCTTGAGGGAATTTCAAATCCTCCAAAAGTTATCCTCTTGAGATGGAATTTCAAACCCCTCCTCTTAGTGGAGTATTTGAAATTCCAACCAAATGTATACAAAATGAAATTTCAGGAATTCCAAAAGGTTATTTGAAACCTTTCACATAGCTGAGATTTGAAATTCTGATGAAAGAAACACTGCATTTCAAATTCTGGGGGGATAAAATGTCACATCATGTGTAAGAGACCCAACACCCCAAATTCCTCTAAGAAATTCTAGTAAAGAAATAGCCCCTAAAGTTCAATGCACATATAAATTACCTTTATGAATTTCTTGGCATCCCAAGTGACTCTACAAAGGAAAAATTATATCATTATTAATAGAAATGAGTGCACCCCCTTTTGCACTAAGAAGAATATATAGGAAATAATATAAAAAGCCTAAGTAAGAAACAATAAAACTAAAAAATGGATGAGAAGTAATTGTGCAATAGTTATTGCTTATGTATTAAGTACAATACATAATTTGAATAATTAAATATAGATGAAACGAACCAAGTATGCATGTATGGTTTTTAGGACATTCAGTATCACTACAAGAAGATGAATTTTTAGCAACATTTTTCAGCAATGAGTTTCTAATTTTGTCAATAATGGTCAAAATTTACCAACGTAACGCTTCCAACATCGGCCATGAATCTAGGATTGGAATTATTTACCGATGCATATACATTTCTTCAGTGAAATGAGATATTTACCAATGTTTTCCAAAAAACCATCTTAAAAAGTCACATTTTTACCGATGTAAAATTAATTTTTATCAGCAAAGGTCAGGTCCTTTTAACTTTTTTTTAGAAAAGTTAAAATAAAAAAATTTATGGCCGACGCATATTTGGTTTTTTGCGACAAAAATTATAGTCAGTAATTATCATTATTACCAATATTTTTAAAAAACAGTAGGTAAAAGTTAGATTTTTACCGATGTAAACTTACGTTTCATCAGCAAAGGTTAGTTCCTTTTAACTTTTTTTTAGAAAAAGTGAAAATAAGAAAAATTATGGCCAACGAAGTTTTGGTTTTTTGAGACAAAAATTATCGTCAGTAATTATTATTATTACTAAAGTTTTTTGAAAAACATGGGTTAAAGTCACATATTTACTGATGTAAAATTAAGTTTCATCGACAAAAGGTTAGTTCCTTTTAACTTTTTTTTAGAAAAAGTTAAAATAAAAAATTATGGGTGACGAAGTTTTGGTTTTTTGCGATGAAACTTTGAATAACTTTTTTTATCATGACCGACGATTAATTTTAAACATCGGTAAATTTTTTATTTATACCAACATAATAATGCGTCAGTAAATGCAGTGCTTTATAACTTATTGTTAGAGAAAATTTCAATAAAATTAATTATTACTGATGAATTAGTGACTTTTGGGGATTAAAATAGGTCGTTGGTGAAGGTCTACTTTTTATTGGCGCCAACTGGATTTCCTTTTTCACTTACCCGCCACCAAAAAGGCAATAACCCCTTTTCTCCCTCTCTGCTCTGCTCTCTCCCTCTCTCCTCAGCCTCCGATCGGCTCATTGTTCTCTCCCTTTCTGCACTGGCGTCTCCTCTTCTCTGCGAGTGGGCCCCTTCTCTGCACACCGCTCTCTCCCTCTCTCCTCTGCAAGTTCGAATCCGCCACCTTCTTCGTCACCAAGGTGAGGTTTTTTTTTTTTTTTTGGAAGATAGGAACAAGAGATGAAAGAGCAAAGAATCAACCCCATTTCTTATCTTGGTCAAACTAATAAACTAATATCGCTCTTACTCAATATCTAAAACTTTTTCTGTCAAATTGCAAAGAAGATATTGACAAAAAGTGGGATTTTGTTAGAAATGCAACTAACCCTTTTGAGGGTTGATGGAGGAATCAGATTGGTCAGGTGGCGTTCATGTTCTTCGTTAATTGAAGCTAGTTACTAGGAAACTTGTCATTGGTGATTGAATTTCTGTGTTCCTTTTTGAATGATTGGACTGGATTTGATATTGGTCTTTGTCGTTTTTGTTTATCTGAGATGGTTTTTGGCCCTCTGTCATTTTCTGGATCTGGTGGGTGGTTTTTCTGATTTTTCAAGTTTTCATGAATGTTGTGGTGTTGGGAGTTTTCATGAGTTTGGGTTTGCATTGAATGATTGGTTCATTCATCCTGTGTTTTTCATTCTCTCTTATAAATGGTTTTTTTTTCCTAGTTCTTCTTTTGGGTGTTATTGAGGATTGTGCATTGTCATCTGAATGATTGGGTCTAGATATGTTTTGGGTTTTTTTGATTTCCCTGAAATAGAGTTTTGAGGTTTCTGGGTCCGAAATGGGAAATGGCCCCCTAACAAATTGGAAACTGGCACAAGCACCTCACTCAAAGCCAAAATAACTCGTAGGAATTGACGGTTCGTGAATTGGACTTTTGGTTAGATAATTAGACACAAAATTGAAGGTTTTTCAACACTTAGGCTAGAAAACATGCCATTGGAGGTCCAAAATAGAAAATGGCTCCCAAAAAAATCAAAAAGGGCACAAGTACCTCGCTTGAGGCCAAAGTAACTTGTAAGAACTGACAATTCACAAATTAGACTCCTGATTAGAGAATTAGATGCAAAAACGAAGGTTTTTCAACACTTAGGCTTGAAAACATGCCACCGTAAGTCCAAAATGGGAAGCGGCTCCCAAAAACATTGAAAATCGGTACAAGTACCTCATTCTTGTAGGAACTGACGGTTCGTGATTAACGAATTAGACTTGAAAACATAGGATTCTCAACACTTTGACTTGAAAACAGGCCGCTGAAGCTCAAAAACCGGAAATGGCCAATGGAGGGCTCAAAAACCAACACAAGCACCTCACTTGTGGCCAGAGTAAGTTGTAGAAATTGACAGTTCACAAATCAGACTCCTGGTTAACAAATTAGATGGAAAAATGTAAATTCTTAACACTTAGGCTGAAAAATAGATCGCCGAAAAAACGTAGGAAAAGATTATATATATATATATATATATGTTTATCTTACATTTATAATTTAATTCATTGAAAAGATTCTAATATTGTTCTTGTCATTACAGATTGGTGGACGCTTTGGGGTCGGTTGTAGACTTGTAGTGGTGTTTTGGCAATTCTTAGTTTATTTGTATTTGTATATCGGACATTTAAATGTGACTGTATCATTGGTTTTAATATTTGTTCTATAAGATAAATGATTTGATGAAAAATAGTAATGATTCTTTGTTTATTTAACAACTCTTGTATATATGCATTTGTTATATTGGATATAAGTACATGAACAGGTCTATGTTTGATATAGTTTTATGAACAGGTTTATAAGAAAATTATATTGAAAAAATAAATGGTGTATTTTTTAAAAGAAAAGAACTTTGCCGATGAAAATAGACATTTACGACGTTTTCAAACATCAGTAAAAGATTTATTACATTTTTATAAATTATAAATATCTTCCCGACATAAAAAAAGGCTGATAACGAGTTATTAAACTTTTTTTTATAATTATAATGATTTTTCAAGACATAATAAAACATTTGTAAGTATATGCTAATTTTTTTAAATTATAAATATCTTTTTTAAAATTATAAAGATTTTCACTAATGCAACAAAATGTAGGTAACGATTTATGAATTTTTTTTAAATTATAAATATTTTTTATCGACTTCAAAAAACATTAGTAAATATTTATTTAATTTTTTAAATTATAAATATTTATACTGACTTAAGAAAACATAGGTAACAATTTATTAAATGTTTTTAAATTATAAATATTTTTATCTACTTAAAAACCATTTTGCTAAGTCCGTAAAAATAAGCTAAGAATTTAAAAAAAAGGGGAAATGATATTACCAACGTTTATTAACGTCGGTAAAAGTAAATTGAAAATTTTAAAGAAACAGGAAATCATTTTACCGAAGTTTTTTAACGTCGGTACAAGTAAAATTAAAATTTTAAAGAAAGGGGAAATGATTTTACCAACATTTTTTTACATCAGGAAAAGTAAAGTGAAAATTTAAAAAAAAGGGGAAATGATTTTACAGTCATTTTTTAATGTCGGTAAAACTAAACTGAAAAATTAAAAAAATAAAATGATTTTATCGATGTTTTTGAACATCAATAAAAGTAAATTTAAAATTTTAGAAAAAAAGGGGGAAATGATGTTACCGATGTTTTTTAACCTCGTTAAAAGTAAAATGAAAATTAAAAAAAAATGAAATGATTTTACCAACATTAAAAAAATCAGTAAATTGTAAATTATTGTCGGTGAAAATGTAATTTTGGTTGACAGAATTTAATTCCGTCGGTAATATCTTTTCCCCACAGATTTTTACCGATGATCGGCTGACACAACTTTTTTCGTTGGTAAATTTATTTGCCGACATTTTAGTCTCCTTTGGTGATGAAAATTTTCGTAGCTAAAAATTTAAGTTGTTGTAGTGGTAATGAGTAAGTGGGTATGAAATTGCCTTTATATCTCCCTTTCATTAATACTAAGTGACTATTATAACGGCATTTTAGTATATATTTACATATATAACTATTATTATATAAAATAAATAAAAATAGAAGGGCCAAGGCTGGGGCTAGGCTAGGCCATGCCATTACTCTCCAAGACCAACCCAGCCCTAAGGCTTTTCCTTAAAAACAAAAGCCCTCAACTTACAACCCTTTTAAGGGTTGGGCTGAGCCCCCATGTTTAAGGGGCAACTTGACTAGCCAAGGTGCTAGTATAGTGAGACTCGGCAACAATTCATTGCTGATGCTTAAGGTCGGAGTGGAATGACCTTGGAGAGCAAGTAGGTAGCTATGCGTGCAGTTTATCTACAGTTCGACTAGGTATGACTGCTTGGACTTGCGGTTACATGGCAAGTAGCATCCAACTGCCCATACAATCCAATCTGGTTTGGTAAACAATAATTGAGTCGAGAATGAAGTGTTACCCAATTGGATTGGAAACACAACCTTTTATCCAGATGACCGAGGATTCATCAGTAGATCTCTCCTTCATGTGCGAGTCTCATCTCCTTGCATGTGCAAGTCCACGCAAGTGCGGATACCCTCTCCCACGTGCAGTCCCAGCCACCTTGGCTGCGGTACCAAAGTAAAAAACTCACTGAGCCGGAAAGGCATTGCAGTTGTCTGTAAATGGCATGTTTGATTGGTCTCGATTGTCTATAAGTTCACTGCTTACACGTAGACCAACACGGAAGTGATAAGATTCTGAATGAAATTATTGAAGAGGTTGTAACCCAGTTTTGATTTAATGGATTGGCTGAAACGAAATTAATGAAGTGTTGGTGTGCTGATTCTCAGCTTTCCTCGTGTACTTGATATTCTCCAATGGCTTGTGCATTAAACACTGGTTTATCTGGATTCCATTTTAGAATTATTGGACTTAAGTGTGGCCCAATGACCACATGTCCATGTGGGTTCCTCATTTTAGTAGACCACTATGGACTCCTATGCTAAGAGGAATCTAAATCCTAATTAAAGTAATACTATGATGGAAAAGGAGTAGTCTAAGAAAAACCTATATATATGGTTTAAGGGTTACAGCTCCTCTTTACACCATAATATTGATTGGCCCATCGATCTCATGTAGTTAGCCACCGTTGAGGACCGTAGTAAATCCCCAATCAAAGTTATATCAGTCTCACACTTAACATTCCACAGTTCTGGACGGTGTATTTAAAAATAAAAAATAAAAACTAATGACACCAGGTCCACGCAGATGAAAACAAATCCAGCTAAAATAAGGCTTGCAGGTTCACACCCAACCTTTACTGGCCCATTTACTGTGCACATCAAAGGCCTTCAACCCACACCTATCCCAGGTAAAAGCTGAATCAAACCAGCTCCTAAACTCATTCAGCAGTAATTACTCGCTTCATCTACGTGAACCCAACCAACATTAACCGGTTTGGCACTCACTATTAACTTGCCATTAATTTTTTTCTCATCCCTTTCTTCGCAAGGCCTCATGGGCCAGTCCTGGATATGAATGGAGGCCCATTTAATATTTGGGCCAGGCTTGGATTAAGAGATAGAAAGCCCAAACCCTGGTCCAGTCCGACCCATGTAAAGAGTGCTTATAATTTAGTGTCATTTGTCCAATTAATTGTTAGTAAGCCCCCAAAAATTTTAATGAAAAACCAATTTGGGCCAGTCTGATTTACTGAAGGGCCAGGCTCAGGCCCAACTGTTAGCACGAGTTGGGCTGAATATTCTCCACCCAGCCCAATCAGCCCGTGAACACACTTACTTTTTTGTCTCCCCATGATCCATTACATGTGACCAGACATGGATCCTGGGCTACCAAAATTTACCTGGTTTGGGTGACGAGGAAAAGAAGAGAAATGAAGAGAGAATAACGAATAGAAGTATAGAAGAGAAAAGTGGCAATATAAGCGGGTAACAAAAGTCCTGCAGCCCAGTAAGAAGCACCAGTGAAGGTGCAACCCTGCACCTACTGACCCTTGAAACAAAAGGAACATATTTTTATTAGCTTTAAGAGGGAGGCGCTCTACTCCATTCAGATGTCGCTCTAGCGACTGTCTCCTCACTGGAATCAAAGGCATTCAAACATGCCGCTCCCGCTGAATTTGGCCTACTATCATAGTTTTCAAATTGGAATGTGGTCTTGCACGTCAGATCCAGATTTCCATAATCAGGTGGGTTGGATCCAGAACTTCATTATCAGTTAGAAAAGATCCAGATTTTCATAATTAGGTATCACTGCTGCTTAGGCCAAATAAAAAATGACGCATAGAATGAACACTTCATATGTTAAGAATGAACACTTCAGAGTATAAAGAGATCATTGCCAAACTTCATGCCAATATCAAGCACCCATTTTGGAGACAAATTCGACCTAATCTGAATTGGAATCTTATATCAAATTTGATATCATCGGGAGTGGCAGGCCCCGGATTTACCTTGGAATTGATCTGGGTCCACAAATTTGGACCTCAGAAATCTAACCCCATCCATAGGCGTCCCAACCTGAATCCAATCTGTTGACAACCTTTTATTTCACTGGTTAACTCCACTCCCGGTGAAAGGAAAACGAACATTGAGAAACCTGTCCCACCCAGTTAAAAAGCCAAAACATCTACAGGGAACAATCACACGTTAGCACACTTAGAGAAATTAGGCTAAATATAAGATCATGTTATCATCAACTACTTACCATAGTAACCCAGTGAGCATTTGGACTCATGTAACAAAGCTCACAAAGTTATATGACAAACACCACCCGGTTGAAAGAGCCAAACCATCAAAAGGAACAACCATACGGAATGCTTTAAGCTATTACTTTTTAGAGGGCTATTACAACTTTTTAACTATCAAATATTTACCACATCCAGCAACTGAGCATTTCGGTACCGATACAAGGTTCCAGACAGTAGCTGCTCGAAGCTTGCAAATGACATAAAAACTGTTAAAACATATCTATCAAGATTCATAGTAGCCACAAGATGCACATTGACAGAGAGAGAAAACAAAGAAGGTAAGAGAAGATTAGAAGGAAAAATAGAAGAGAGAATAAAAAAGGTAAAAGGACTTGGCTAGGGATCGAGTCAAACAGCTCCCAACAAGGAGGAGCTCTCTTGGCTTACCAAAGGCAAGTACACAATCTGAAATAAGCAAAGCACTCATGATTCTCTTCTTTTTTTTCATGACATTTAATCTCTAGCACCTTTCCCTAGATTCAATTTGGGGGATTTTAACACGTAAGCATTATAAGTTTTGTTGTCTCCAGATATTGTATCCTAATCTAGGAACCTGGATGTTCCAAATTGGGTTCTAGCATGTTGCAAATCTGACGGTGATCTTAGGTTTGAATTAGAACTAGATTACACCACATTTTGATATATTATTAATGGAAACCCATGAACTCACATCACATGGTGTAAGACCCTGACCCTTCTTAATTGTAATTAGCACCTAATTAATAATAATTAGATGCTAAATGTGTTGTTCTGCATGTTAATATTGTGCTTAGGTAGTTTAGAGGGGTTTTCAATCAAAATAGGTAGTTTGATGAACTTTTTTGTAATTTTGGGTTTATGTGAAGGGTTGTAGGTAATTTAAAAAATATGGCAATTTTGGGTTCATTGGATAGAGCACGTGATACCGATCGACATTCGTGTTTTGGCCTTGTCCATTTGAGCTCATGAAGACCCAATCCCAGCCATAGACTCAAAACCCAATTACTCCTTTCATTGTGGACTTTGTTGCAATTTCTGGAAATTTCCCATTAAAACCCAATCCCCTCCTAATCGACCCTCATTTCCCACCTTGCAAGAATCAGCATGAGCTCTTCCTCTCTTTTATCCCTCTACTTCCAAGTCTGCAGAGGCATTGCATGTAGGATATCTAGGCGCCAAGATCATCATCTTCAACTCATCATCTACAAGTTCATCTCATCTCCATTTCATCACCTCTTCACTCTATTGGTAAGTGTCACGCCCCCAAAACTAGGCCGGATCCAAACCCGATTCTAGGGGTGTGAGAATTGGGGCCAATTAAAAATTTTTTTTTTCTAACATAAACAGTACAGGCCCCAATTCTAGGTGGATCGAAGTCTTTCGTGAAGCTATGCTTGGTGATCAGGCAACCATAATCACACGCGGAACTGAAATCCATTCTCATCGCAGATGAATATCATATAACAACCATGTAACAAGTCTCATTAATAACGAAATCAATGTCAAGTACTTCGAAGCATAACAATTAAGATTATAATTCCAAGACAATTAAACTTAAAATTTGTAAACTAACGGCCCCAAACATGGCCTTACTACAAAACCTAAGATTTTCGATATCTGCACCACACTAGGACACCTCAGATGATGTTATCAGTGCTCCACTCAACAACTCCGCCATCTGGCGGAATTTCCTGCGTCGCCTGACCCTCCGGTTCGGCACCGGTACCGGAACCTAAATACCTAAAAGTAGTGAGTCAGATTGACATAATCTGGCAAGAGGGTAAACTGTAAGCAATGGATTAATCAACTGAATTAAATAATATATTCATTATGAATCAAAATAAATCAGATGCAAACCCCAATGGCATGAATACACAGAAACGGATATTCCCGCAGATAAATATACAGAAACGGGTAATCCCGCATACAGATAACAGAAACGGGTAGTTCCGCATACAAATAACAGAATTGGGTAATCCCGCAGATAATAACAAAAACGAGTATTCCCGCAGATAATAACAGAAATGGATATTCCTGCAGATAATAACAGAAGGCACAGCCGTGTGCTATAATCCATAGTACACGCTGACCCGATGGCGTACGTTCACCTCCGAACTGCAGTCGGTCAGATATATATATATATGTGCATATTTACAAATACATATGTATACAAATGTAGAATGAATCATGATATGACACCTTTAATCCCAATATTCAAACTAATATCAATTTGAGTATTTCGACTTTTAAATTTGAAAGTGTATTATGAAGGAGTGTTAATTCAAGTTTTCTGAGGGTAACGGTCATAGCTAGTTAAATATACATATGAGAACTAACTCTTTATCACAAGGAAATGTGAGTCCACGATGCCGTTATACTACTTTTGGTGCCTATCATGTAGTGCATCCCGAACCTCACATTCCCATTCTACACTTAATCTAATTCTCATGTGAGCATCCAGCTAAGTTTTCTAAAAAGGATATGATTTATCTAATCCAATTAGGTATATTTAATATGTTTTACTAATTGGGTAAAAGATGTTAAAATTACGAATCTAAATTTAAATCAAGTTATGATCAAAGGGGGAAAGGGAATAATTAATTTCTTAATTATCATTGTTGTGTATAAATACACCTTATTAATTTATACAAAACTAAAGGTATAATTCTCGGGCCCCAGTTTGAAATCAAACTCAAATTAAAAATCCAAATTAAAAGCATAAATACAATCTACATAAGATTTATTCATCCCCAATTGCATCTTAGTTACTTTCTAACCAAACTAAATAAGGTATTAATCACAATTACATAATTTCCAATTAAATTTATAGCCAATCCTAACTAAATTTCTAATAACATCGAATTAAAATTAATTTAATATGATCTAATCTCCACTAGTATACTAAACCATTAATCAAAATATAATATTTTAAACTCTTCATAAATAATATCATAACCCAATTATTTATTTAATATTATATATATATTTCTAATATTAAACCAGCCCATCAAACTGGCCCAGCCGCAACTGGGCCCAACCATAGCCCGCCAACAGACCCGGCTAAGCCAGCAGGCCGGGTCTGCTAGTAGGCCACGCGGCCTGCACAGCAGCAGGCGCTGCAGTAGCCCAGGCAGTGCCTGCTACCTGTGCACGCCTGGCAGCAGCACTGCGCTGCGGCGCTGCTGCTGATCTCTTTTATATATATATATATAAATATTTCTAGTTGCCGGCAAATCCCAATATAAAACAAATTATATTGTTGTTACAAATCTATATCATTAATCCCTAATCAAAAAGTTAAATCAAATCGAAGAAAATATACCTAACACATGTTATACAACAAATAACCAAAAGACATTGCTAGTAACCAAAAGGCATTGTTTACGGTTATCCACTTGCCTGGATCTTAAAGCTAAAGCAGATCTGAAGATCAAAGCTTGGAAGACCCCACCTTGGTTTCCCCCTTAGAGAGCTTCTAGGGTTTGGTTGAAGAAGAAAGGAAGAGGGTTGGAGAATAGGAAAAAACCCTAAGAGTAGAGTTTATATAGAGAGGGGTTTTTCTAAATTACAAGGAAGGGCTCCCTACTTTCTAGTGGGTTTTAAGAAATTCTAAAAGAGTCCTCTAGCCTAAAAGGGTCAATTAACTCAGGCCCAATTGTGTTAAATCAATCTATCTGATCTTCTTAACCCAACTCAAACCCGACAAACCGGTATGACCCAATATAAAAAAAAAATCGGAACTTGACAGTAAGCTCTTCCCATCCAAACACTTCCTTATGCTTAGATTCAGCTAGATGGAGCTAGATTGGTTGCATGCAAGCCCTTTTAAACCCATTTCTCTCATTTACTGTTTTACCATTGCAAGAGCTTTGGGTTCAATAAACATTTTGGGTTTTTTATTTTGAACCTGGCTAGTGTGGGGGAAGGCCTGGGAATCAGTTGGTTTGGTGTCAAGCACCATTAAAAGGCATGTGAAACACTTATAATGTCATGCATGCAAGCTTTGATTCGCTGATTCATATGCTATGAAGCATGGGTACTGGTGTGGGTACGGTGCGGGTACACCGATACGGTGAAATCCTTAAAAAAATAGGATACGGGTACGGCTGGGGTACGTCTATTAAAAAATTATATTTTTAAAAATTCTAATAATGCAATAGGCTAATAATTAAAATTTTAAAATAAATTAAAACTCTTACATGCAACAAGCCAACAATCATTACAAAGTCAACCTACAAACCAAGCATAGCAGAGCAGCAAAGCAGAGAAGAAAAAAAAGGATGAAAATACAGCAAGGTAATAGCCGAGCATAGCAGAGCATTAAAAAAAAAAAAAAGAAAACGTAGAGCAGCAAGGCATCATGAGAAAAAAAATTCAGCAGCAAAAACACCGATCAGATCAGCAGAGCAGAGAAGAGCAGGGGGAAAAAATTACAGTAGCAGAGCATGGGTTCACAGCAGAACAGGGGGAAAAAAAGAAAGAAGGGAAGAGGACCTGCAGTTGTGGCTGATTTGCAGGGTGGATGTATAGCGGCTGATGTGCAGTGGCGGCAGTGCAGCGGCGAACGCAGCGGAAGTGTGGATGCAGCAGGTCCGCTTCCTCTTCCTTCTCCTCCTCCTCTTCTACGTTTTTTATTTTTTTTTCCTGAGCCTCTCCTTTTTTTTTTTCTATTTCCGCAGGAGCATGCCCTTCGATGAGCCTCCTCCTCCTCCTCCTCTCTTCTTCTCTCGGTCCTTTCCTTCTTCCGTTTTTCTCCGTGGTAGAGGTAGAGCTTCCGTGTGCTCTGGATTATGGCAAATTAGGGCTTCCATGTGCCTCTTCTTCTTCTTTTTCTTCTCCTTCCCCGTCTCCTTTCTTCTCCTATCGCTCTTTTCCTCTAGCAGATGAAGAAGAAGAGGCGAAGAGTCCCAGCTCTGCGATTTGGGCGTTTAGGGCTTCAATCTCAGAGGTGAACCTTTTATATAAAATAGATTTTACATTTTGCCCCCTCCGGTTTTCCTTTTTTTTTTAAACATAAAACATTAAAAAAGTTATGTTTTTGTACCGGGTACGTACCCATGAAGTCAACACCGTACCCGATATGTATTTTGGCGTACTCGTATCGGGTACGTACCCGGTACGTGTACGCCTATATTTTTGGAGTACCCGTGCTTCCTAGTTCATATGATATTTCAAGTTTAGTAACCTATTTCAAGCTCAAGATGTGTGTCTATGGTTGTTTAGTAGAATGGAAATGTGAACTCCTTAATGCTATTGAAATTGAAGTTATAATGAGCTTGGAAAGCTCCATTTGCACCCAAATAACAGGAAATAGGGAATGAAGTGGGAAACAAACCAGTTCAAGTTCAAGCTTCAGAAATTCTGAAGCCCTCGGTTCACCATGAGCTTCCCATGCCCAGTTCACCATGAGCTTATCACGGCTAACCGTGGAGCTCAAATGAGTCCCACGGTTACCTTTTCAGAAGCTTGCATTTCAATGTTTTTGAACTATGACCAACCACAAGGCTAAGTCAACCACGACTAACCACGAGTTAATAGTGCAAACTACGTGGATCCCAGCCAAGAGTTGGTGTGACGCAGCACGGGAAAAAAGAATAGCTAACGGGCTATTCTCTAAGCTAAAGGGTTAGGGATAACTGTCTAGGTCTCACACCAAAGACAAGAATTCAACCCACAAGGAGAAGAAAATTGAATCTTATTTAAAATAATGTAGTCTATCCCATGAGAAAGGATTACATCTATTTATAGCTAAACTATTATTTAAATAAAGAAACAAACTAGTTCAATCCAAATAAGAAGTCCTAATTCAAATATAAAATCAATTTCTAAGAAACTTAGAAAAGCAACTACTAATAATAAATTAATCTTCACTATTGGGCATTGGACTTGGGCCTGCTTATATAAACTTTCAAGCGGAGCCCATTAGTCTAGCCTGCCTGCATCAGTCCTCTCCCTTCTTGGGGAAGAACTCATCCTCGAGTTCGGTAAATGTCCGCCGATTCGAAAATCATTCAGACAAACTTCTGAGTCGCTTGTTAAGCTTCATTTTGAGGACATGACTTGAAAGCGTGATTTTATCTTTTCTCTCAATTAGAAGTAGGTTGGAGGTGGTGCTTCTTCTGAAGACTGCATCTGTCTTGAATTTGTGATCGAACCATTAGATGCTTCAATTGTGGGCTATCTATCATCCATGTTTGATCTCCGAAGATGAAGTCAATGTGGTGGACTTCAATAGCTTCATCTTCTTGCAAAACCATTGGAACAATTGTTTGATGTCTGATGATTCAATTGGCTCTCCTGAAATTGGTGGTGCAATCATATCCACTGGATGACCAATGTCTGCTTGTACTTCTTCTGGCCTTACCTCTTGCTTCTGTAAATCAACATTGTCCCTAGAAAGAGATTTAACTTCTTCCTCTATAAGTTCAAATGAAACATGACCCATTTTGGGAGTTCTGCAACTTATTTCACTTGAAGTTGTCATGAAAGATAGGCTCAAAAGCAATTTTCTACCTTCTGATTATATAGATACACTCCACCAAGAGTATCTAAGTCTCCAACAAGGCACCTTGACGATAGAAGAAAACACAAACAAGTTTTGCGAATACATTGTTCGCTGTAACTTGAAGACAAATGACCATCTGACTATCACAAGATACAGAGATAACCTGTGTGCCAATATCAGATGAGAGCTAACGATGTTTGACTATACCACAATTGATGAAATCTTCAATAAAGCACAGAAAGCACAACATAAAATTTAGTTGCAGATAAGCAATGATTTTCAAGCCGAGGAGTCTTCCACAAGATGAGGTCCTGAACCTACCTATAATCGCAATCATGTACAAGGTTATAGGCCTCCTCCTCAGCAGCCGACTCAGCAAACACCTCAGAATCCGCAACCAGGTATTCAACAAAGGCAGGTTATTCCCCAATAAAACCAGTGTTTTCCACAAAATCAGAATGATAATCATGCTTATGGAAGGATAGACAAAAGGGATATTGTTTGACATGCCTACAAGCAATGAGGACATTATTCAAATGAATGCCCGCATAGAAATCTATACACTTCCAATGAGCCTGATAGTGATGTCCAGTATGATAAGCATGTAGAATCGAAGCAAGTCAACACAGATCCTCCTTATGAAAATCCGATAGATCAATTAGATTAGGCAGACGTTAATGATGGCATTCCATTACATTTTCCCGATCATCATCTACTAGTAACAAACGCAAAGGAGGAAGAAGAATATTGGAATCATGTTTCTATTTTTTGATCCTACGTCAATTGTATGGGCAAATCATGCAATATGATTATTCATGGTGGTAGTGCAATGAATGTTATTTCTCAAGAAGCAATAGACCAGCTTAAACTACCAACAGTGAAGCATCCACAACCATATAAAGTTGCATGGTTTAACAATTATTCCATTCATGTTCGTCAGCAATGCTTCGTTTCTTTTAAGATTGGCAAATATAAAGATACTATTTGATGTGACATCATAGCAATGAACATTACACATTCTTTTTGGACGACTATGGCTACAAAGACTTAAACTCATCACAAATCATGAGCACAACACCTATACTTTCAAATGAAACAGGGAAAGAATCATGTTGCGTCCTTTGCAAACTCCGCCAACATCACCGGCATCTTTTCCTGCAACCTTTTCTCCTACATCCCATAGTTTAACTATGTAAAGATTTGAAGATGAAAGAAAATAGCAAGGCGCCATGTATACCTTAGTTACCAAGCAAGTTCCGGATGACTCTCCAGCCACGTTCATTTCACAGGAAGTGAAGCCACTATGAAGAAATTTGTTGATTTAGTTCCTGATGAATTGCCAAATGAACTACCCCCTTTAAGAGACATTCAACATGCCATTGATCATGTTCCAGGAGCGTCATTAAGAAACTTACCTGCATATCAGATGTGTCCAGCGGAACATGCTGAGTTAAAAGGGCAAGTTGATGAACTGCTTATGAAAAGTTACATTAGGGAAAGTTTCAGTCCCTGTGGCGTTGTGGCACTTCTCACTCCAAAGAAAGACGGAAGCTAGTGAATGTGTGTAGATAGTCGTGCAATCAACAAAATCACGAAAAAATATCGTTTCTCAATCTCTCGATTGGATGATATGCTAGATATGATGACTGGTGCATGCATTTTTTCAAAAATTGATCTGCGAAGTGGTTATCATCAAATCCGCATGAAACCAAGTGATGAATGGAAAATTGGCTTTAAAATCCATGATGGTCTTTATGAATCAATGGTTATGCCATTCGACCTAACCAATGCTCCTAGTACTTTTATACAGGTTATGACGCAATTACTGTAGCCTTATATTGGGAAATTCGTCATCGTTTACTTCGATGATATCCTAATTTACAGCAAAATAAAAGAAGATCACCTTCAGCACTTGGATAGAATCTGCAACTTTTTTGTTGGGAGCATTTTTACATTAATCTCAAGAAATGTACCTTCATAAGTGATTCTGTTGTTTTCTTGGGATATGTTATGACTGCACAAGGTATTAAAATGGATCCTGAAAAGGTGAGAACAATTCATGGTCTTGCCAATTTCTATAGAAGGTTTATTCGAAACCTCAGTACTATTATGACTTTTGTTACTAACTGTATGAGGAAAAGTGAATTCAAATGGACCAGTGCAGCCACCAAGGCTTTCAAAAAGATAAAGCAAAAGATTACTAAAGCGCCAGTCTTACAGGTTCCTGATTTTAACAAGCTCCTTGAAATTGCTTCTGATGCCTCAAACGTCAGCATTGGCGGTGTTTGTAGCCAGAAAGGATATTCAGTTGCATTCTTCAGTAAGAAACTTTCTAATGCGAAGCGAAAGTATTTTGCCTACGATTTGGAATGCTATGCTCTTGTCCAAACACTTCGTTACTAAAGGCATTATTTGATTGCTAATGAATTTATGCTCTATTCTGACAACGATGCTTTGCAACATCTATACTCCCAACAAAAGATCAATGCTAACCGTGTTAAGTGGAGTGCATATATACAGGAGTTCAAAGACATAAAGCAGGAAAGGATAATATGATTACGAATGCATTAAGCTGGCGAAAGCATCTTTTGACCACCATGTTTATTAATGTGCCAGGTTTTGAGCAAATTAAACAAGACTATGCCATTGACAAAGACGTTGGCTCTATTTATGTTGATCTTATCCATGGTTATCATATTCAACATCCTCATTATAGTCATCATAACAGTTTCTTATTCAAAGGTACATGACTCTATCTTCCAGCTACTTCTATTCGTGACTATGTTATGCTAGAGTTGCATGCACGAGGATGCAGCGGACATGTGGGTCTCGATAAAACACTTGCTCTTGTCAGCGATAGATATTATTGGCCTCACATGAAAACCAATGTGATTCATATTCACGAAAGATGTAGAATATGTCAAAACGCTAAAAGAAATAAGAACACTAGATTATATCAGCCTTTGCCTGTTCCCCACATTCTTTGAGAAAACATTAGCATAGACTTTGTGCTAGGTTTACCCACGACTGCCAGAAAGGTTGATTCTATCTTCATCGTTATTGACCGTTTTTCAAAAATGGCACACTTTATTGCTTGTACTGCAACTGCTGATACTTACAAGGTGGCTAAATTATTCTTCAAAGAAATTGTTTGCCTACATGGTCTTCCAAAGATTATTATTTCTGATTGAGATATGAAGTTTATGAGCTATTTCTAGAAGACCTTGTGGATGTTGTCCAATACCAAGATTAAATTTTCTACTGCTTATTATCCTCAATTTAATGTACAAATAGAAGTCTTGGACATTTGTCACATTGTCTTGTGTGTGACCATATTTCAAACCGAGATCAAGTGCTACCTATGGTAGAATTTGCATATAATAACTCAGTCAATCGATCCACTAGCACTTCATCATTTGAAGCTATTACAGGAGTTCGTCCACCACTCCCTGTTGATCTCGTGCCTTTGCCAGTCGATGCAAGAGTGAGTGCCGATGCTAATTATTTCTTCCAACACATGATAAAAGTGCATAATGAAGTACGCCGCCATATATCCGCTAGTAATGATGTTTACAAAAAGCAAGCCGATAGACATCGTCGATTTGTTGAGTATAATGAATGAGATATGGTTATAATGCATATTCGACCTAAAAGGTTGCCTCTTTGAGCTAGTAAGAAGTTGCACCCTCGTAACTCTAGTCCATTCAAATTCTGCAAAAGATTAGCCCCAACACCTATGTTCTTGACATTCCTCCTAATTTAGGCGTCAATTCTTCCTTCGATATAGAGGATCTTACTCTCTACCACAGTCATGATAATGAGGGAGATCACGGAGAGCAACTTATTTCATTACTAATTAATCTCCCATCTACCAATGAGATTGTTGATGTCCTTGCTCAAATTGTCTCTACATGTTAAGTTACCAGAAGTTTTATGATCCTTGGCAGAATCCTCTCTCCGATGTTATGTGGATCACAGCTATAGACTTCTAGCGCATTCATCCTGATCTTTATGAGAGATCAAGTGCTCAATTCGCTAGAGTTAGAGTTTTTCCAAGCTGATGAGAGCTAATGCAAGCCGATTCCAGATTCGGCCCAGATCACAGGCCCGCAGACAGTGAAGGGCCCCACTTAATCCTTGACCTCCTCAAGGATCCCTATCCCTAGTTAGATAATAATTAATTAATTATATCCTATTTTATGTTGGCTGAGGTTAGGACTTAATTTAATTTAGTAAGCCATGATTGCTTAGGATTACTCTTTCCTAGTTTAGCAATAGCCTTCATATATAAGGATGAGTCATTCATTGTAATAGACATGCTTAATTCAATTAAAATTATCAAAGTTTTCTCTATCTTTGTTATTGTCATAGTATTGGTGTGCCTTAGGGCAGGAATCCCTCTTTGAATTTGGACAATCCTTCAGGAGATTGTTCTATGCTCAATTGAAGATCCGGGGCTGCGCTAGTAATTCGATGTCCATAAATTCAAGTAAAGCAGCGTTAAGGTAGTGTGGAGATATCGAAGGCCCTAGGATTACACAATGTTGGATAGTGATGTCAACAGGCAATCTAGCCCATAGTATTGGATTGCATGTAATTTACTTCTTGATTCGACACTAATCTCCTTATGCAGCATTTGCACACGACTATACATTCCTGGTATTCGCATGGCTTGATCATGCATCTTATGTTGCCTACGTTCATGCTTATGTTTTCGATTATACATCATGTTTTGTACACTGGTTACTAAGTCTACCCAGATTATGAAAGTCCATTGGAATTGGAATTAGTCTTTATGCTTATGATCTATTTACACTTTATTGGAGTATTTCCATATGTTTATGCATTATGATCACATTACTAATCCAGTTATGTATTCCCAAGTCGGCACAACTCAGCTTCGATCCTATCACAGTCGGACCCATCTAAGTGTGGGTCTGTTTATGCACTATCTACAGCTTAGTATCTGTTATGGGTGTGTATTTGTGCTCCGGTGCCATTTTGGAGATCTATTGTGTGTTCAATCTGTCACCATATGGTACCATCCAAGTTATCTGTAATTTTTCATGCTCTTACCTTGGTCACACAGTATGAAACCAATTTGGGAGAATATAGCTAATGTTATTATTGCCATCTTTCTAGGATACATTATTAGAAACTGTCACACATGATTCTTTTCACATGCTTTCATGCACGATTCTGCCTAGACTATCTCTCATTGACCTCTATATGATCATCTGCCCTTCTATTCTTTTGATGCTACATATATGCTTATTATATTTGTTTAACTTGTTAGATTGTCTAATCTAACGGTGCTATACTTAGTGTTACAGGTGACAACACCGAAGCACTCGAGCCAGAGACTGAGGAGGTCGAAGAGACACATCAGGGGGTAGGTGAGTGGACCCCCAATGATGTCCTCTACACATCTATGCTGCACGAGAGCTCGTCACATGTATTCCTATTTCTGTCGTTGGTTTTTATGCTTGCCCTAGGTGGCCATTGAAGCGTTCAAACTTTATCTTATGCTTTGTAAACTAAACTTAATGCTTCCGCTACCTACCTACCTAGTTACTTTCTTGCTCTAATAGAACTTGAACTTAAGTTATCTATGGACATGTTTATGCCCTTTATCCTCACTCAAATATGCTATGGAATGTGTGAAAGTGCAACAACTAGATCTTACCAAGTCCTAGAGGGGGGTGAATAGGACTAATTAAAATTTCTTTTCAAATATGGGGCTACTTCAGTGTGCAATTTAAAGGCTCAATCAATATTACGAGTCCACAAGTATGATCAAGAGGGATACTCAGAGTTGTGTGTGCTTGCAGTGTGTGGATATGCTACTAGAACAAGGAAGATATAGCTAAAGGAAGATAATCAACATAAGTGAATAAGGCTATAAAGCATCCATCACAAACCTTAAGTGCAAACATAGAAATTTATAGTGGTTCGGTCCCAGGCCTACATCCACTCTCAAGAACAATCTCTCTTGGTTCCACTGAATATGAGGTACTTACATAAGAACACCTCCTACAACATTTTTTGATCCAGTGGTTTATCTTCCACCAACTGGATTTTTGATCAAGTGGTTGATCCTAGATATATTCCACCAACTCCAACAATTTTTGATGTAGTGGTTTGTCTTTCACCATAGCAAAGAAAATGAAATGAAGAACACCCAAACAAATAACTGGATACCTTAGCTTTGAATGGTGTTCTTGAAGCCCGAAAGAAGACCTACAAGCTTTGACCTCTTGTGCTTGATCCTTGCTGATGGAGATCTTCAAATGAGTGCTCAACCAAGGGAAGAGGTTTTATAGGGTTTTGGAAGGCTGGGATTTACTCAGATTGAACTTAAGCCTTTCCTTAATGCACAACTACTCTTCTCAGAACAATAATGGCACTTTAACTTTCACATAGAAGATTGGTAGTGGGAGCTTTAGTACAGGTTTTACTAATGGTGCAAGGGCTTAGCTCTGTTGGTATTTTTCTCAATTTGATCTCTTGCATTAGGGGAAAAGAGGGCTTCTTTTAAATACAGAGAAGCTCCAACGGTCAGATCTACAGCTAGGAAAAAAAGTGGTCTACGGCTTAGCCGTATGCTCTGACAAAATCCAACAACTAGTTTGACCCAGATTCAATGTTTTTCCTTCTTACGGTTAAGCTTATGGCTTAGCCGTAAATCCTTCTACGGCTTAGCGAGAACCTTACGGCTTAGCCGTAGACCAGCCGTAAGCTAAAATTTACCAAAAATGCTCTCTAGAAAGTCGCCCGTAAACTTTATGGCTTAGCCGCCGTGACACATTCTACGGCTTAGCCGTGAAAGTCTTATGGTTTAGCCGTAAGATCAACCGTAGGCAATATAGCCAATAGCTCTCTCTAGAAAATGGCATGTAAATTCCACGATTTAGCCGTGAATCATGTTACGGCTTAGCCGTAGGCCTTTTACGGTGCAACCGTAGTATCAGCCGTAGAACACAGATTCAAAAACTTCTCTCTGGAGAGTGAGCCGTAAGATCCACGGCTTAGCCGTGATCCAAGCCGTAGTTAAAAACAGAATATTTAGAAATCCCCTTTTTTTTCATTCTATTTCTAGGGACATTAGGGGTCAATGTTACCTTATCCCTTAGCACTCAATGAAGATCTTCTAGATGATGGACTTGATGGATCTTGATCTTCCTTGATCTTGCTTGATCTTCATAGATGTAACTTGATCCTTCTTAAACTAGACTTGAGCTTCATTGATGATACTTGATCTTTTTAGAACTAGACTTGACTCGAGTCACAGAATTGACAACACACTCTTACTATGACACTAACAATGTGTGTAGATACTATGCCTATTTATAACATACAGATTATATGAGTTACACAAGGTTCCATGAAAAGAAATTTCTAGTTGTGATGGTTTACTATAATGCCTCACATGTGAAAGCCTGTGGGAACTTACGCTTGGGAAGCAAATGCATGTTTTAGTCAGTTGACTCAAATCCCCATGCAGGCGACGCCTCAGTGCCTATGTCCGTTTGTGTAGGATTCAGGCCCGAGATGTACACATGGCTGGTAGGCACTGTTGTGATGGCCCTGGCAAATACCCGATGGGCAATACCTGTTTTGGGGCTGAACTAGGGTCATTTGACCCTAGGCATGGGGTGGTGTGACCTTGGGTTTGGTTTCTACATACAGGCATCCTAGAGTTGATTTGTTTCAATGGATTCTATTTAGTTAGTACTCCTTTGTGATTTTAAAATGATGAACACATGGTGCACGAGGTATATGATGAAATTCCTAATGTAGAATTGGGTTTAGCATGAATGGGGATTGATTGCATTCAGCTGGTAACCATTAGTGGTTAGTGCTCATTCTGGTTTGTATCGGTATTTGAGAATAACTATACTAAACCTAAGGAGTTGATGTCTGGGTACAAACTATGATGAACTTATATGCCCCAAAACTAGTGTTTTCATGTTGACTAAAGCCTAAGAGAAGGGACTGTATAACAATCCCAATCTGGAAGTGCATAAAAAGTGGGTGCTGTAGTATTCAGATATGCTCAATTTAACACCAACTAAATCTGCAGGAGCATGGGGACTAGTTTAATTTCAGCAGCAACTAAACATGTATAGGGAGTGTAATTGGAACCATAGCAAGGTACTATCCCCAATCTGGACCCACAGTGGGCCCCACAGCTGGTTTGCATGGCAAGTTCACATAGGAACATGCCCATATTATATATATATAGAGAGAGAGGGAGAGAGAAAGAGAGAGAGAGAGAGAGAGAGAGAGAGAGAGAGAGAGAGAAAGAGGTCCCGTAAAGACCATCCTTACGGACTAAATCTGACTGCTTCGCATACTAGAGCCTACATTGCGAGCCATCCAAATGGATTACACACACGACTCCCCTGAATTGCATACCTGCACCAATTTTGGGTTGGATGGCTCACAACATGGGCCCCACTATGCAAAATGCCCAAAATGGTCCGTAAGGACCGTATCCGTTTCTCATATATATACATATATATATACACATGTGTGTGTAAAAATTCTCCAAAATGCCCCATTCAAAAGGAGGCATTTCTGCCTCATGTCTCACGTCCAATGAGAGATAAGTTAATAATGGAGACCTTTTCTCCTCCTTTAAATGGTCATTCATTATCTCTATATGAGTTATCTCAACTTTCTAGGAGTGTGGGAATGAGGGAATAAAAGTAACAAGAATATAAATTATATCTCCTAAGAAATAAGAGATTGATATTTAAACGGGAAAGAGATTAAAGCGATAGTTCGGGACTCTTGTAAGCACCCATAAATACTCAGTTTGAATTTGCATTAAGTGGGCCTCATTGAGCTTATTTCTCTTGAGCAGGAGAAAAAGATGGAAAGGACATGCAATCAATTAAGATTTAAAGCAAGAGAAAAAATAGGAGCAGTTAATGCTCCTTTCTTTCTCTGATTTGCCAAAAGAGGGGAATTCTTTTGCCAAAGGAGCAGTTAATGCTCCTTTCTTTCTCCGATTCGCCAAAAGAGGGGCATTCTTTTGCTAAAGGAATGCCCTCCCTCCCTCCCTCCCACATATATTCCACACCAAGTATTTTTGACAGATCAATCTAGTTCATGCCCATCGATTGGTCTAGCATGATGCTCCATCCATGCTTGATTTTCATGCTTAATGTAGACGATGTGCTTAAGCAGCTCTACGCCCATCATCATTGTCTCCATGTCCTCCATCAACTCTAAACATCTAATCTCAAATCCAATTAATAAACCTACCTCTATAGACTTGGAGACTTCTGAATATGCTGGCTATTGGAAGCAGAAGAGCAAATACATTAGTGGAATTCAACCCAAGTGCACTGCTCTTAGTAATGTATGAGGTCAGTTAGTTGAAAGAACTCAGCAATGATAAGAGATAAGAGAGGCCTTTAAGGTGATGAAAAGACTGTTGTAAGCTTACCATACAAAGTGCTGGTATACTGGAACGTTATAGAAGCAACATGAGGACTGCTGAAAGAGATTGGTCAGGTACAGGGATGTCACCACTGAAGGTGTTGTTATTGTCTATGATGTTGGTCAAATAAAGTACAGTGCTAAGAATATGCGGCTGTTGGTTAAGACAGCTGAAACTAGAAAGTTATGGGATTGTTTGGGATTTGGTTATGGTTAGAAATAAGGGTCCATTTAGTGCTGATAACTGAAGCTGGATTGCGAGAAATTGGGGTTGGAATATGACTAGGGTAGGGGTTTGTTCTGGGTGGGGACTTGAATCAACTCGGAATGTCCATGCATGACGGTCCTAACAGGATCAAGATTCCAATTTTGGGACCATTGACTGCTGAAAACAAGAAGCAGGATTTATCCAGGCAGGGTTAGGTTTTAGGTAAATTCAAGAGTTCCAGGGTAGGGATTTATTCCGGGATGCTTAGTCTCCAAACAATTGAACTGACGCGGCCATTGTTTTTGAAGGAAAGGCCGAAATGAAATCCTACAGTACTGCTACAATTGTTCCCACTATTTTTTTATTAATATGGTTCCTCACTATTCTTGAAGAATATATATATATATGCATATAGTACCCTTCTCCTGTGCTCGTGCGATAAGACTCCTTATGTGCACTGGACAGTCCATCCCAATGAAACAGAGAGACGGTTAGGATTGAAATCTATTATACAGGGAAGGTTGAAATAGTCCATAATATGTCCTGTTTCTCTCTCTAATCTATTGTCTTGCATCTCCTCTTTATTAAGTCTCCCAAGTTCCAACTTTGTCTCTGTCTCATCTCTCTTGCTCTCCCTATCCTCTCTCCATACTAACTTCTCTGCATCTTTTTCTCTCCGTTTGCTCTCCATCTCGATCCAAGCAAATTGGTGCACAGGTCTAGGACCTTGGTTAGAACAAAATTTGAGGTTAGGTTTGGAACTTAAGGCTGAATGAGGGAATTAGGGAAGACACAGGATAAGGTTTGAGACAATAACAAACTGGTTTGGGTTGATGCAGTACAGGTTTTGGCTGAATGTGTAAATGTAAGAGAAGACATTCAGCAAGGGTATTTAGAGAAGAAAATTAAGAAAACTGAACGAAGATAGAGAAAAAGAGAGAGCTACTATAACTGAATCAACAGAAGAGGGGGAAAACCAAATTGGCTGCATTATTTTATTAACCTAAGAAACAAGGGGGGATTAGCAAGGCTTTACTCACCAAGCTGAAGCTTCAATATGCAGAGTTCAATGGAATAATCAGCATGGATCAAGACGAATTAAAGCTGAAATCATAAATCAGTGTATGATCATTGTCTAACACAGAAAGTGAACTTCTTTATAAAAGGACATGGCTGCATGCTCACGAGCACACTAAGTCGTCAGTCTAGAACTCATTACACCATGGATTGCAATAGATTTGCTCAGACTTAAAAATAGTCATAGGTCAACTATAAAGGGATCACCCAGAATGTATTCCTCTCTATTGGTTCCTCTTTACCTTACTTGTCCTCTTAGTTCATGACTTTGGCCCTTGAACTTCGTGGGTCTAACTTGAGTGACCTCATGGCAAACTATATCACAACATATTACCCAAATCCATAACTAGCAATATGAAACCCTGCACTCGTCCAAGTTGAGTCTACTAAAGCCAGGGGGAGTACCCTAGTCC
Source organism: Sextonia rubra (assembly GCA_037013555.1). Classification (NCBI taxonomy): domain Eukaryota; kingdom Viridiplantae; phylum Streptophyta; class Magnoliopsida; order Laurales; family Lauraceae; genus Sextonia; species Sextonia rubra. The sequence goes on along the minus strand of JASUAD010000018.1, from coordinate 7,675,788 downwards.
TAATCTGCAAGAGATGACAATGGGACCCTACGCGTCACATTAAGGTCCCCATGCAATGAACACAAGGTCTATTGGATCGTCCCAAACAAGGCAAAGATTAATTTAGATTTAGTTTTTTTTCTTTTTTTACTTTCTATATAGAATTTTATGCTCAATTAGGAGTCTATTATGGCTCTTATAAATGTTTTCATTTCTGGTTTGTACCAAGAGGTCACAGTTTGTTGTAAAAAATTTAAAGAGAGAAGTTCTTGAATTTGTCCAAACTAGGATGTTATATGGAGCAACGCTCGAGGCTATCCTCATACATATATTCAATCCTACCAAAATACCCAATCAATTAAATTTCAATTATTTCCTCACTTGAGAGTTTAGTGAAGAATCCGTCCACTTGAGGTTTCTATTATATCGAGTTCCCACTGTTGGATTCCTATTGACTCCAATTGTAAGACCCCAACCCTAATTAATTTTATTTAGAGCTAATTAATCTTGTTTAGAAGCCAAGTTAATTTACGCGTTAGAATCCTAGTTTAGTTGGTTTGGTTACGAATAGATGGAGTTCCAGTCGAGAAAGGGTAGTTTTGTCATTAGAGCATAGCGAAGGGCAATTTGGGAATTATAGAAATATGTGATTTTGTAGGAAGATAGGATTATTCTGAGAAACCTTTGTGTTTGACTAGTGGCCATTCGATGCCCACAAAACACTTCATTTCACCATATTGTTCTTAAGTTAGGACATAGTCATCATTTCCTTGAAAGTCGAGTTTTCGCTCGAAGCATCAAAAGATGCCATTCCTGAGCTCATTGGAACGATAAAAATTCTTCGAGAAACTTTCGTCAAGACCCCGTACCCATCTGACATCCATAAGTACCTCATTTTAATTGTTTGCTTTTCACTTGAGTGTGGGGAAATAGTTGTCCTCGGGCTGCGAACCCCCCTCTCTCTCTCTCTCTCTCTCTCTCTCTCTCTCTCTCTCACATCACCAAGGACTTTGTGGGCCATCCTTAGCCCCCACTAAGCAACCATTTAGTGGTGTTAAAGTCCTGGCAAACTTGTGTTCAAGTGGCTGGTGGTCTCCATTTTGAAACTATTTAGGGCCTTCACCGATACACAATCCTAGTGGGCGTATCCGGGGTTTCACCAATGATCATCTGTAATAGGGGTCAGCGGGTTCCTTGTCATTAAAAAAATATTCTGATCCCACGTACGAAAAATAGGCCTTAGAAGGTACCATTTGACTTGTAACTCGGAGTCACTTATTGCTCATGCTTAAGACCTTTGGGAAGTGATTGTTCGAACACACTTTCACTCCTGAGGATTGTCCGGAAATAGGTTTGGTATAATGCTAAGTCATGGGTGTGCAAACTTAGGGTTTAGAATGTCAATAACTAAATAAGCACCGAGGGACTTGGAAATCATGACGTTTGGACCCTAAGAGTATACAAAGTTGAATAGTCTTGTGCTAGCTTGTTAATGACCTATGAAGCACGGACACTTGTATAGGGTCCCCGTGTCCGTGTTGGACACATGTCGGACACGGATACAGCCGGGCAAGCGTCCAACACGCCAAAAACGTATCCTGTCTTTTTTTAAAATTTTTTAAGATGCGGACACGGCTCGGACACGGAATGGACACAGCTCGGACACGGGATGGACACGGCTCAGACACGGGCCGGACACGGGGTGGACACGTCAAGACACGTTTCGAACACGGCGGGAAGAAGAAGAAGCTTCTACTGTTTTTTTTTTTTTTTTTTTTTTGCTGCTGTTTTTTCTTTTTTTCAGAATTGTTGCCATAGTTCTTTTTTTTTTTTTTTGCTGCTGTTTTTTTTTTGTTTGTTTTTTGTAGTCTTTTCAGAATTTCTGCTGCTGTTTTTCTTTCATTTTGTTTTTGCAGCTACTGTTTTTTTTTTGCTGTTTTTGTGTAGTCTTTTCAGAATTGCTACTGCTGTTTTTTTCTTTTTTTAGAATTATTGTGCTGTTGCTGCTTATGTTTTCTTTCTTTCTTTCTTTTCCGAACTGCCACTGTTGCTTCGTTTTTTTTTTTTTTTCCAAAACTACTGCTGTTGCTGCATTTTTTTCCACAAAACTGGTGTATTTTTTTTTTCATAGTTTATTTTTCAATTGATGAGCCAAAATTAGAGGCTGTGCTATTTACTGATGATGGGAGTGTTGGTGGGGATGATGATGCCATTGAAGTTGTATCAAATGATGAATCATGAATGAAGCAAGGATTTTTTTTTTTTTTTTTTAATTTATAGAGTGGGGTAATGGAGGAGGGATCTTTTTTGTTGTTTTGATCATAATGTAATTGTGACTTATAATGTTGATGATGTACTATGGCCTACTATTGTATTACATTATGCAGTATGGATTTTATTTTTGACTTTTCTAATATTACTTATGTTTCTTCTTTATTAATTGTGACATTATGCTTCTTAATTTGGCTAAAAATATAGCTATTCTTTAATTTTATAATTATATATAAATATATATATTTATTATTTGCCATGTCCTAGCCGTGTCCGTATCCTAATTTTTTAGGATTTACTGTATCGCCGTGTCCATGTCGTGTCGTATCCATGTCCCATGACCATGTCTGTGCTTCTTAGTTAATGACAATCTAAGACTTAGGATGGTACTTTGTAATGGTTCCTTAAATGTTAGACAGCTTGGTTTCTGTCTGAATTTGTAGTACTTGCCTATTTTCTTGCTCCACATATGTACCTCATTTATGTGTAGTTTGTTACTATATATTGTGGTTTGACTTGTCCCATCCTGGTATAGTTGCTTGACCTCTGTACAGTCGCTCCTTAGGACCAGCGTGCATTTATGCCTTGCTTTCTCCCTCAGTTTGACAAAATTCATTATTGGGTTTTACTTAGTAGCCAAGCATGCATACTTTGCATTGGTGCCTTCCTCTTTGCCCAGATTTGACTTGAACCTTCCTAAGAAGCACGAACACGGACACGGGACACAGATACGACACGACACGGACACGCCGACACGGCATTTCTCAAAAAAGTAAGACACGGACACGTCGGGGGACACGTTAATAATATATATTAATATATATAATCATCTACTAAAAAATAATATAATTTTAACTTTTTTAATCAATTTAGCAATCAAAAAATAAAAATTCAAGTACCAACTAACAAACATATCAAATTATCAAATATCAATACAACACTAAAACATAACTTATAATCATTAAATATGAAATATCCATAATTCCATGAAATCCATATAAAGAAAAGGACGCATAACCTCTTTCCCCTCCCTAAAAAAAGAAAAAAACAAAAAGCAAAAAAGAAGCCAATCTTGAGGCCTATTCTTTACTGAAATATTTATTTATCTTTTGCTTGTAATAGGATTAATATTTACAATCATATATTTTTCCATGGGACAAAATTGTCATATATCAAGTTTACAAGTTTTAATAATCACATGTTAACAAAGTGTCTAAGAGATATCAGCCACATATTTATTTTTTAGTCATAGACACAGGTTAGGAATTGTAGGACACGTTGCAAAAAGAGTGTCGAACAAGTGTCCGAAATTAAAATTTTTAGTTTTTAATTATGGACACGGCTAAATAGTATCGGACACGTGTCCGAGAGTATCCGAGGAGTGTCGGTGTCCGACACATGTCCGACACGGACATGTCACTTTCTTAGAAGTGTCCGTGCTTCTTAGGAACCTTCTCACCCATTTCAGGCTACCCATTTCCGTGCTGTCCGATTTTACGTAGCTTGTCTAGCATGTCAAATCAAGTCTATTTTAGTATGTTTAGACAAGCTGTCCTGTTTAGTCATTGAGTCTCGTTTTGCCTACTTTAGTCAAGTCTTGCCAGCCAGTGTGCTAGTTCACACGTTCTCATTCAAAACATGTTCAAGTCAGCTAGTTTGAGAGCTGTAGAGGGATACTCAATGAAACACATGATTTTTTAGCCAGATTTGTCTAATTAGTGGAGTAGTCCCCTATTTGGTTATCCTGTTTAATATAGAATCTTGCTAGATCTTTTAAACTTGAAAACTTGAGTAGGCACCACCAAATTTGGATACTTGTAAGCAAATTAGTTCCTATTAGGCAATTGTTGTATTGCTCGTTGTATCCTCCTGTTAAATATTTATAGCCAATTGAATTGCCGCTTGGGAATCCCGAGGTACTTCCTGAATTTAGATTTGCTCCTAGCCACTCTACCAAGGACTCAGGTGTGACTGTCACAAGAACTTGGCCACATGAACTGCCAATGTTATTGTTTTGCCAAAGTCAAAATCTATTAAGTCGCTAGCTTGTTATTTGAGTAGGATATCTGAGTTTTATCACATCAGATTTAATTAAGTCCTTACTATCCATGCCTGATCTGCATAGTTATACTTATCTTTGAAATTTTGATGATCTCATGTCTCTAAATTCCTTATTGATGCAAACATGAAAATGCTATTTATATTGGCTACTGGCTAGGCTCATCGTAATCTAATACTACACTTTAGTGCTTAGGTGATAAATCCCCTACCCCTGCCCCGGAGGAGACATTCGCGGAGGAACCACAGGATCTGAACGAATGGAGAGCAGACGATGTAGTTTATGACATCGGACTGGAGCAAGAGTTTCAATAGCACTTTTTTTTTTTTTTTTGGTTTGTGGGGGTGGGGGGGCGCATGACATTTTGAATTTAGCAGCATTGAGCATACACAGCAAAGCACATTTAAAAAAAAAAAAAAAAGCCATTTAAGGAACTCCATTTGATTCATCACAATCCATAGAACTTTAGGCTGTATAAACAATATAATAGTTATAATAAAATGAATAAACTGAATTGAAGCATTCCAACAATCGAAAATTAAAGGAGAAGAAAAAGAAGAAGAAGAAGTCATCATAGTAAAAAGAAGCAAGAAAATCTAACAGAAGAGAGAGTTACAATGAGACAGAATCATAAAAAGTTCTGACATCAAACAAAGCTAAGATCACTAGAAAAGCAAAAGGAGTATACTAGCAAAACTGAAAAACAAAGATACATGCAATTTGATGTAATACGAAAGTCTTTTGCTTATACCAAACATCTGGAGCACTTGAATTGGGAAGCCTTTCATCCTTGAAAGAATAGAAGAAGTTCATCACTCAAGGATGGATTGGATGACTCCGGCACCAACAGTCTTCCCACCTTCTCTTATAGCAAACCTCATGCCCTGCTCACAAGCAACAGGCATAATAAGCTCCACAACCATCTTGACGCGGTCACCAGGCATAACCATCTTAGATTCTTCATCCTTGTCATTCATAATCGAAGAGACACGGCCAGTGACATCAGTGGTCCGCATATAGAATTGGGGCCGGTATCCCGCGAAGAAGGGAGAGTGCCGACCTCCCTCCTCCTTCTTAAGCACATAAACAATCGCGACAAATTTGGTGTGCGGGGTGATGGTTCCGGGCTTGGCCAGTACCATTCCCCTCTGAATGTCAGCCTTCTGGATTCCTCTAAGCAGAAGTCCAACATTATCGCCAGCGAGCGCCTCATCGAGGATCTTTTGAAACATCTCCACACCAGTGACCGTAGTGAAGCGGGTATCCCGGAGGCCAACTATGTCTACAGTTTCACCCACCTTTATGGTGCCGCGCTCCACGCGGCCAGTGGCGACGGTGCCACGCCCTGTGATGGAGAAGACATCCTCAATAGCTAAGAGGAAAGGGAGGTCGGTCTGGCGCTGAGGAATGGGGATGTATGAGTCCACATTGTCCATGAGCTCATAAATCTTATCCACCCACTGATTGTCTCCGCGCTTGGTGGTGGGATTAGCCATGAGGTGCTCAAGCGCCAGCAGCGCCGAGCCCGAGATGATGGGCACATCATCACCCGGAAACTCATACGAAGAAAGGAGCTCCCGGACCTCAAGCTCGACGAGCTGGAGGAGCTCCTCATCATCAACCTGGTCCTGCTTGTTGAGGAAGACGACCATGTTAGGGACCCCCACCTGTTTGGCGAGGAGTATGTGCTCCTTGGTCTGGGGCATGGGGCCGTCGGCGCCGGACACGACGAGGATGGCGCCGTCCATCTGCGCGGCGCCTGTGATCATGTTCTTAACATAGTCGGCGTGGCCGGGGCAGTCGACGTGGGCGTAGTGGCGGCTCTCGGTCTCGTACTCGACTGTTGCCGTGTTGATGGTGATTCCGCGCGCGCGCTCTTCTGGGGCTGCATCAATTTCATCGTATTTCTTTGGGGCGCTGTTGCCAAGGGCGGCGAGGGCCATGGTGAGGGCGGCTGTGAGGGTGGTCTTGCCGTGGTCGACATGGCCGATGGTGCCGATGTTGACGTGGGGCTTCTTTCTCTCGAACTTGCCACGCGCGGCACGAACGGTGAGCCGGGAAGGGGGGGTTCTTGTGTGGAGGGAGGGGGTGGAGGATTTCAGCCACCATCCTGAGATGGCACTGGGATTGGTGAAGGAGGAGGAGGAGAGGAGAGGAGCGGGAGCAGGTTTTTGTGTGGTAGGGAAAGAGGGTTTTTCTGTGGTTCCTCTTCTGCTGACTGCTGCCGATGAGGAGGAGCGGAATATCGAGTTTGTAGGTGCCGATGCTGCTGCTACTGCTGCTCCTCCTACCATGGCTTCTCTCTCGTTGGGGATTTCCTCAGTAAGGACTAAGGAGGTGATGTGCTGGATTGACAGAACTATGATCGGAAGGGGTTGGAACTTGGAAAAATCCCAGCCACTAATCGTCCGAGGATAAGGCTTTGTAGTTTTTTTTTTTTTCTCAAATTGGTAACAAAGGTTGTTTTTTTTTTTTTTTTATAGCCATAAGGTATCACTCAGAGCTCACCTCGACACCTTTAGCCTTTTTTTGCGAGAGGAGTTATTCGATTCTAATGAATAAGGATTATTCCCTAACGATATATACATAGTGTATATATAGAACCTAGATAAAGCAAGGGGTGTGAATTGAACTTGAAACCTTACGGGAGCAAATCCAAACCTTAGAACCAAAAAACAACAGTAGCAAAGGTTTTCATTGAACGAGGAGGCAAAATACAAGAAAATAGTTGAAAAGGAAGATACCCACCTTCAAACATTTACATAATAAAATCCTCCCTTGAAAAGTCCTCTTTTATAATCTTATGGTGTAAAACAACATTGATTGAGGAAGACAACTCATGGATCTCATCAAAGAAGAAATGAAATCTTCATAGGTTAACTTTACAACTCAACGCTCACGCAATTACATTAGAAGAATCACTCTCCACAATAAGATCCCCTTGAGGATAAGGTTTTGTAGTTTGTCCTCTATTTTTATGAGTCCGGATCCTCTCAGAATGTGGGGCGCAGCTTTTAAAATATAAACTGTTCAAATTAAATTTTATGTAAATATGATCTTCTCCAAGGTTTGGATTGATCAGTTGATGGAGAAGTGATAATGTAAATACATAACATTGTGTTAATTACTTTTTTAACAAAATGATCAATCCAAGTATCGAAAATTGTAATTTTTGTGCAATTTTAGGATACCCCATGTGTGGACATGAAGTTTATGTTTGGACGTTTGGGAATAATGGGCAGTACTCACAAAGGAAATCCACTCCTTTTCACTGAGGATTTCCCTTGGTTAGAGAGACACAGGATCCGGAGTGGGTAGGGGTTCTATTTGTGAGGAAAATGTTGTGGCAACCGGTGAACTATCATAGCGTGGAACGATCTAAACCGTTCGATTCACGGACCTTGTGTTATTAGTTGATTGCCATCTTTTAGTTGGTAAGCCATTCGTTGGGAAGATACCATCTTAAGCAAAATGAAATTGTTTCACGCATGGATGGGTGTGATCTTGTTGGGAGCCTCTTGGCCAAGCCACTTTAAAAAGACGGACAAAACCTTTGTGCTTATGATTATTCAAATGCTATGGTTGCCGTTTTGATTTTACCCATAGAGTCCCAGCTACTAATCATCTGAGGCATTATCATAAGGCTTTGTCCTCTATTTTTATGCCCTAGAGAAATCGACATGGAGGGTTAAAAAAAAAAAAAAGAGTTGAACTCCACAATGGGACGCAGCTATTAAAATATAAACCGTTCAAATTAAATTTTACATAAATCGGATTTTCTCCGAGGTTTTGATTGATCATTTAATGGAAAAGTGATAATGCATATGCGTAACATTGTGTTAATCACTTCTTCTTACAAAATGATCAATCCAAGTACAGAAAATTGCAATTTATGTGCAATATTAGGATGCCCCATGTGTGGACGTGTAGTTCATTTTTGCACGTTTGGGAATTTAATTGGTGGCACTCAGCTCCTCCCACTGAGAGAACAAATAATGCATCCGGAGAACAATCAAAACAGACTGGTAGGCCCATATTATGAAAGGGGTGTTCATGTTGAACCCATTTTTTCCAGATTGGACATGTCTCGTGGAAGTCCCTCAGACACCCATTTTTTTTCAGATTTGATATGCAGAGATTTCAATTCAATTAAGCAAGATTAAGACCTGGATGCATAAGTAATTAGCTTGGATCCGTATCCTTTACAGCCTCCAAGGTAAAAGTCCGGCCTACAATAAACTAGAGAGCAAGATCTAGTCATCTTAAAGGACAAGGACAAGTCCACTAGGTTTTGCCAACAACATATAATGGACTTGATACTTTTTAGCCTTTTCTTTTTGAATTGGATAGATCCCAAAGCAATTGATGGGGTCATAGATCCAAAAGCATATATATTTTTTATGGGGGATTTTGAAATAAGGCCTTAAAATCTTACCTTATTTATAAAAAAAAACACAAGTTTCAAAACTTTTCAAATTAGGACCCAGGTTTTTTAAAAAGATCTAAAATAAGGGCATCCAACTAAGGGATTTTTAAACAACTTTTCCTTTAATTTTTTAAAATACCCAACTTACCCATCATTTAAAGTTATGGCATGCTTCCAGCGGCCTCCCATAAATCACCTTGAGAACACCAGTGAAGTAAAGGAAGTTAAGGAGAGTTTTATTTCAATGAAGGATAATTTGAATATTTAAAAAAACAAAAGATGAATAATTTACCGGAAAATGCCTTTAAATGGCTGCTTATCCCTATTTGAAAACTTATAGAAAAACTTAAGCCATAATTTAAAATGTTTTGAAACTTTGTACCATTTTCTGATATAAGGTAAAAACTTAAGGCCGTATTTGAAAATTTTCCATTTTAAGGTAAGGAATACGTCCCAAAGGATTTGATCAGGCCAATGCACCTCAACTATACCACAGGTTTTTTAGTTTACAAAGTAAGCCGAGAGTTTCCTACCAAGGTGACTACATATCTAGATGCAATTAACTTGTCACCTTAGGCCTGTCTTATCGATCATTTTCCTGAACAGTAAGTTATAGAGGCCGAACTTTAACATATGTTACAGAGCCCACAGAGAACAGCTTCCATTCATTGACTAACCAATATATGTAAAATGTGACATTGCTAAGGGCCTGTTTGATTCATGCAGTTGAATTCCTAGGAATGTTGAAACTGTATTTCTACAAGTGATTAAAAATTAAGAATCAAAAGTGAAAGTCCAAACTTGACCATAAAAAACCTTCCTGTAGAGATAGAATCAACAGAAGATCGGAAATGAATAATTATATCATCATAATTAAATCGCAGGGAAGTCATGGTCTCATCTACATTATCACTTCGTATCATTCACCCTTCCCCTCTTTAATAATTCATTGGTTGAGCTCATTTAACGAATAATTTTTACAAATTCTATGCAAACACACAGGCCCTAAAAGACAGTTTAGTTGCATTGGTGGCATCAAATTGTAAAACCCATCTAATCTTGTGTTCTCGAATCACCGAGTGATTGTAAGCGACATCTTCTCAATAACATTCTCCGAAACTTCAGTCTGCTTTAAGTGTAGCATTGACCTCTTGTAAATAAGAGCAAAGATGGAAGCAAGATATATGTGACTTTTAAGGAAAAACATTTCCAGTACACAACGCAGTACAAAAAAGCACCTAGAATGTAGAAGTTCGCCTTGACATCATCAAACAAAATGAATAGCTATGCATCTACTATAACAACCACATTGGACAGGTCATATTTTACAATGTCTTTAACTTCCTGTAACAACCACACTGCATAGCAAAACCACATCATGGATAGCAATGAAAGAGACAAAATTACAATCTATCAAACGAAAGGAAGGAAAACACTGACCTAGCAATGGTCAAATGCAATCCACTTAATTTTAGGCAGCGCTCTCTGAGAAGTACTACAACATGCAAATGTTTGTGCCAAAAATTGGGATACTTCGAAAAGCGTAAGAGAATGAAAAACACATGGAAAAAAATTCTGGTAGTACTTATTACAATATCATGACGAATAGCAGCCATCTTTTCCGGCTTCTTCAGAGTTCACAATGCTGGCAAACTGCATATAGTAATTTTTCCTCATAAAATTTGTAATGGATTTTAGATTGACTCTAGACATTCTCCTCAGCAAAACATAAAGTGACAGACCAATAGAAGTACTAATGTTTGACCTCTGGTTTATCTTCGTTGTGATACTTCTTTGAAATGGCTTCCAAATTTAAACTAGTATACAATGTTTCACTCGATTTTTAAGTTCAGACTATAGATTCAGAATTCATCAATTTAGTATCTTCTCTATCAACCTACTCACAAGTCATAAGTTCCTCTTTCATTTTGCATCATTCATTTGCTCTAAGAATTTCTACAGATGCTACTTTCTGTCATCGCCTTTCAAATTTGGTCGAGTCTCTCTGTGCCAACCACATGAACAGCATGACTGTTATGGCATTATCTCACTAAGGGAGGTTCAATAATCTAGTTTGTGAGGGCAATGCACTTTCTCACTGAGGGAGATTCAATAATCTAGTTCGTGAGGGCAATGTACTGGTTTCATTTTTGGCACCAACCATGCATTTCCTTCTAGTCATGGAAAAAAAAGACCTGTCCATCCACTTGATAAATCCAATTAAATTCTCAACATCCAAGAATGCCTCTCTTGAGAAAGTAACAAATTCATAGATGAATGTTTGTACAAGTATAGGGTGAATGCATATGAGACGTCCATGAATCTAATAAGAAGTTAAAGCAGGGGAAGAATTCTCCTTTCCTACTGATGGAAACAATTTCATTAAAAAGAAAGGAATACAACAGAAAAATAGGAGAAGAAACAAACGAAAGGGGGGGACACCTGGTATAAAAGACATAAGTAACTACTAAAAGGAAACACATAAAACCCAAAGATGAAGAGGAAAATTTATAAAATCAGGCCAGGACAACATATAAATCACTTCAATCCACTACTTGTTTTTAGCCAAAAAGTCACGTACTTTCTTGCCCCTCAAGTCTCAATATATGGTGAAATTCATCTATCATTTTCAATCACAGCTCCTTGATCTCATTGAGTACCAAATTCAACTTATATGGCGATTGGACCATTTGAAACACTGAGGGTACTGGTACGAGTCGGGTACCAGAATCCAAAAAAACCCACAGTCAGTCAAGTTGGATCAGCAGAGACTGGCAGGGGATTGGTATTGAATGTTACAGGACTAGCACAGACTAGTAGTCATACAATAACCCAACAAAAAACATAAAAATGAACTCATTTTTTTTTTCATTTTATCTCTGAATTTTAAGTTAAAGGAACACATACCAATATGATATTGACCAAATTTTACTAGTGCAGACTAGTAGAGTCATACAATAACTCAACCAAAAGCATAAAAATGAACTCATTTTTCTCATTTTTACATTTGAGTGTTAGTTAAAGGAACAAGCACTGATATCATACTCAAAAAAAAATTCTTACTAAGCACTATGGATATTAGGGTCTACAGGAATTTGTCAATCCCAAATTTTTATATTGGGTCATACCGGTTTGTCGGGTTTGAGTTGGGTTAAGAGGGTCAAATGGATTGAATTAACATAATTGGGCCTGAGTTATTGGACCCTTTTAGGCCAAAGGACTTTTTTTGGAATTTCATAAAACTCACTAAGAAGCAGGGAGCCCTTCTTTGTAATTTAGAAAAATCTTCTCTTAATATAAACCCTTTGGGTTTTCCCCATTCTTCCATCTTCTTCCTTTCTTCTGCAACCAAGCCCTAGAAGTTCTCCAGGGGAAAACTAAGGTTGGATCTTTTGCTCTTCAGATTTGCTTTTGGCTTAGAGATCCAGGCAAGTGGATAACTATAAACAATGGCTTTTGGTTATTTGTAATATCTTTTTGTTGTTTGTTGGATAATATGCTTTTAGTAGGATTTCTTCGTTTAGATTTAAACTTTCATATGATTTCATTGTTTTGATTTGGTGCCTTGATTTGGATTAATAATGGAGGTGTGATTTCTTTCTTTTATATAATATAAAAATATGGTTTTCAAAAAAAAAAAAAAAAGAGGATTGCTGCTGCCTGTGCTGTCCAGGCAGCAGCGCCTGCTGCCTGGCCAACCGAGTAGGGCCTGCTGCCTGGCCAACCAGGCAGCACGTGCTGCTTGGGCCTGCTGCTCGGGCCGGCTGGGCAGCGGCCTGGCCCGGCTGGGCTGGGCTGCCTGCCTGGCGGGCCCTGGTCGCTGGCGGGCCTAGGTTGATGTGGGAACCATTTTGTTTAAAAAATATATATATAACAATAATAACAGTAATAATTAAATAAGTAATTAAGGTTTAGGTTACTTGTTTAAAATGATTTAGGAAGTTGTGTTTTAATTAATGGTTTGATATATTAGTAGTGAATTGATTTTATTATTTGATTCTTAATCATGGATTATTATAAATTTAGTTAGAATTGTTTATAAACTTAATTGAGGTTTAATTACTTATGATTAATACTTATTTAGATTGAATAGAATTTAATTAAGATTTATTTTGGATTGAGTAAGTCTTAATTAAAAAGCATTTGAATTCTAATTTGGATTTTTATATTGAGTTTAAATGTTGAATTTGAATCCGCAATTTAGATCCTTCGTTTTATGTAAAATGATAAAGTATTTTATTATACACAACAGGGTTAATTAAGAGTTTAATTGTTTCCTCCCCTTTGTTATCATAATTTGATTTAAAGTTGGATTGGAATTTGAACATCTTTTACACAATTTGTAAAATTCACTAAACAAATATAATTGGATTAGATGACTTATGTTTTTTTTAGAAAAGTTCGTTGAATATTCACATGGAAATTAGACTGAATTCAGAATGGGAATGTGAGGCTCGGGATGCACCACATGATAGACACTGAAAGTAGGATATTGGCATCGTGGACTCACATTTTCATTGTGAGAGAGGGCTAGTTCTCATGTGCATATTATCTAACTATGACTGATAGGTGGATTAGTATTTTTCCTCAAAGAACTTGACGAGACACAATTCATAATACACCTTAAATTGAGTACTCTAAATACTCAAATTGACATTGGAGTAAATATTGGGATTAAGGGTTTCATATCATGGTTCCTTCTGGATCGGTATACGTATGTATTTGTAAATATGTATATTTATATATATATATATTTGACCGACTGCAGTTCGGAGGTGGACGTACGCCATCGGGTCAGCGTGTACTATGGATTATAGTATACAGCTCTGCCTTCTGTTATTATCTGCGGGAATACTCGTTTCTGTTATTATCTGCGGGATTACCCGTTTCTGTTATCTGTATGCGTGATTACCCGTTTCTGTATTTATCCGCGGGAATTCCCGTTTTTGTGCATTCATACCATTGGGGTTTGCATCTGATTTATTTTGATTCGAAACGAATATATTATTTAATTCAGGTGATTAATCCATTGCTTGCAGTTTACCCTCTTGCCAGATTATGTCAATCTGACCCACTACTTTTGGGTGTCTAGGTTCCATTACCAGTGCCGAACCGGAGGGTCAGGCGATGCAGGAAATTCCGCCAGATGGTGGAGTTGTTGAATGGAGCACCGATGACATCATCTGAGGTGTCCTAGTGTGGTGCAGAGTTCGAAAACTTTAGGTTATGTAATAAGGTCATGTTTGGACCATTAGTTTATTTATTAAATTTATTTTTTTTGAAATTATAACTTTAATGATTATGCTTCGAAGCACTTGACCTTGATTTTATTATTAATGAGATTTGTTACATGGTTGTTATGTGATATCCGTCCGCGATGAGTATGGATTTCAGTTTCGCGTGTGATTATGGTTGCCTGATAACCAAGCATAGCCTCACGAAGGACTTTGATCCACCCGGAATTGGGGCCCGTACTGTTATGTTAGAAAAAAATTTTAATTGGCCATAATTCTCACACCCCTGGAACCGGGTTTGGATCCGGCCTAGTTTTGGGGGTGTGACAGATGGTATCAGAGATGGTCAAGTTTTAGAAGTTCTAAAAGATGCTAGAACGTAGGTCAGATGTGAGGATTAAAAACTTTAAGTGGGAACGTTGGGGGTTTTTGGCGTTCATAATCGTTTCCGTACTTTAGCAAATGTTTAGAGGTTATAGGAGCCTATTATTTTTCGCATTTTTGGTCATTTAGTCGCTAATGTATAAGGGATCACCAAAAAGGTGGCTTGGACTACTTTTCGTAATCAGTTTCCCTAGAAGTACGTATTGGAGCATGTTTACATTCAGAAGCGAATAGAGTTTGATAGACTAACGCAACGGAATCTGTCTGTTTAGAAGTATGAGCTGCAGTTTATCTATTTCCTCCATCTCGTACCAACCCTCATCACTCCAATAAGTAAAGAGGATTCGATGGTTCATCGAGGGCCTTCGACTAGATATACTACTTCATACCAAGTCACAGGTTCTAAATACTTACCATGCATTTTTTTAAATAAGGCATATTGGGCCGAGGAGGTGATTGGACGCATGGCCCCAACAAGCCAAATCAAGCAGAAAGTTACTCCGTCTCCGGTTTCACAGTACCAATTTAATAAGCAAAAGAGGGAGTCTCGTGTCATTTGTGACAATAACCACCCTACAACTAAGTGTTGGAGACAGAAAACAGTTAAGTTATAGTTGATGATGACACAAGGTGCAATTGTGAGATCAAAGAAAAATGTTGTTATTCGTACGATTTCAATTATTAAGGCAATAAAGTTGTTGATGAAAGGTTCTGAGGGGTATATAGCGTTTATCACGGAGGATAAACGGACTAAAGTGGTGGAGAAGATACCAGTGGTATCTGAGTTTATGGATGTTTTTCCCGATGATATTCCCAAATTACCGCTAGTCCGTGAGATTGACTTTGTAATTGAGCTTGTGCCGGGCATAACTCTGATCTCGAAAGCCCCTTATAGAGTGGCCCCAGCAGAGTTGAGATAACTCAAAGAGGAATTGCACAAGTTATTAAACAAGGGTTTTATTAGACCAAGTGTTTCTCCTTGGGGGGCTCCAGTGTTATTTGTGAAGAAAACGGATGGTTATATGAGAATGTGTATTGATTATAGGCAACTGAATCAAGTGACCATCAAGAACAAGTATCCTTTACCGAAAATCGATGAATTATTTGATCAATTTCAAGGTTCTCAGTATTTTTCTAAAATCAATCCGAGATTAGGATATCATCAGTTGAGGGTATAAGATCAGGATATTCCGAAAATTGCATTTATAACTAGATATGATCACTACAAATTTTTGGTGATGTCTTTTGGGCTGACAAATGCACCAGCAGCTTCTATGACTATGATGAATAGGGTTTTTGCACAGTACTTAGACAAGTTTGTGGTGGTATTTATCGACGATGTACTTGTGTATTCAAAGAGTCGGGAAGAACATGCTTAGCATATGTAACACTCCGATCCCCTTTGAACCAGATTAGTGGCTCATTAGTGTGTTTTTCTATTGTTTCATCTTTTTGGACTTGGTTTTGGGTCTTGGGTAGGTAGTTGAGTAACCTTTGACCTGGGATAGGTAGTTCTAAGCCCATTTTCGTAATTTTGCTTTTGCTTTGAGTGCATCATATTTGCATCATCTTGGTGTCAGCACGTGTATTTTGTTGAGCTCGTTATTTTCCGTAATTGTGTCAGATCCATTCGGAGTACATTGGAGAAGTTGGACCTTCGTGTGACTTGAACTGTAAATAGCTTAAACTCTTCGGACTTGGTTTTAAACTCCTAATGTATAAATATGAGTCATCAGTCCAGATGTCTCATTCCCTTCGACGTTTGCATGCAACCAGCTTCAGGAGAACTCCATGTCCGTTCGTTTTCTCTCTCCCTCCTTTTCACTTCTCTTCCTCTTCTGTTGGTGTTGGGATTTTCCATCTATTTCGATTGGGTTTTTCTCTTCTCTCATCTCTGTCTGTACTTGAGGTAAGTGGGCTCTCTCCAATTTTTCTTTTTTTTCTCCAATTGGATCTCCCATCTCTCTCTGCATGCTCATGGATTTTATTTTGCTTTGTTTTGCTTGGGTTTTAGTTGATTTGGAGCTTGATCTCAGTGGATTTGGCTAAGCTTTGAGGCAAGTATAAGTACAGGGTTGTATAACACATATGGCTATTTTGTTTCACTGCTTTGATTTCATCTTATACATCCTATGCATGTATGTTATGTTTTACAGCCAAATTCTGTGATTTTGGAACCTCTGGAACTTGTTTTGCTAAGTTTCTGTACCAAATTTTAGTTTCTTTACTCAGCCCGAATTTGATTTTGTATTGTACGGCTAAGCCGTAACCTTATACGGCTCAGATTCCAGATACTTGAATTTTTGTATTTTGTTCTACGGCTAGGCCACGGCTGAACCGTACATTGTTCTACGGCTGAGCCGTAAGCTAGCCGTGACCCAGCCGTGAATTATCACCCTGATCAGTCGAAACTTTCTGATTTCAGTACTTTTACGGGGAAGCTACGGCTAAGCCGTGGATTGGTCTACGGTTAAGCCGTGGACTCCACCGTAGCTCAGCCGTGAAAGGTATCAGATCAGAGGTGGAAGATGACTAGTTTAGCTGTGTATAGAAGGGAACCACGGTTAAGCCGTAGTACAAGTTATGGCTAGGCCGTAAAGTGTATACGGCTAAGCCGTAGGTCACCCATGGCTAAACCGTAAGACCTGGAAAATCTGAAATAAAACTTAGGATAATGGTGTGACCTTATAGGACTAAAATACAGGTTAACCACCCATGTAAACATGCCCAATGGACTCTTTGGACCGCATGAATAGTCTATTAGGCTGTGACTTATTCATGTGAGCGTTGATTTACTGTTAAGCACCTCCCCATGGGTGTTGGTTTAAGGGACTTCGGTGCACGTGAGGATTACTTTGCAACACTTGGATGGCAATGGTGTATCGAATAGCTTAAAACTACATCATCATGCACGGTTAGTGACAGTGAACAACTAGATTAGGGTTGGCTTGTAAGTAACCTTGATTCCATATTAATCTGAGATACATTGCATATTGTTTATAGTTTTGCCCTCTGTTCTGCTAATTTATGTTTATGCATTACGAGGTTATTTTGCTTTCATCCTGTATATCTGTTTTATTTTTCGTTCCGCACTAAGCTTTGATCTATGCTGTGACTTAATCTATGCTATGATCTGTATTTCTGATATGCTCTGTATATCTCTGGCTTTGTATATCTCTGATTTATTGGGTATTCCCTGGTGGCTCTGCCCAGAGATTAATACGTGAGGATAAGATCCGGTCTTTGCCATCGGTGAGTTCAAAGCGGATAATCTCCCTTCTTTTGGGATTTGATTTGATTAGTATTAGTCTGGCTCTACTCAGCCTCAGCCCTAGGATACCTGACGGGGTTACCTCTGGCTTAGATCTCTGTATCTCTGTATCACTACAGTGTCGCTTTGTCTTGGGACCCCGGAACCCAGGAAACTGAGACCCACTTGTACCCTTGGCCCGGTCAGTGGTGTTCTTATCTGCTCTACTCTGCTCTCTATTGGAGAGAATATGGTTAACGTAGTAGCCACTTAGTTCAGTATTTCTATGCTTTGATTCACATATCATGCTTTACTTCTATGCACGATTTGCTTAGCATACTAATATGAAACTCTGTAATTAATATTCTGTCATTATTCAATTTGATACTATGAGTGTTTTGTCCTTGTTAGTTATATTTGTTGGATCGTTGTATTCACTGCGTTGTCTGTGGTGTTGCAAGCACAGATCCCTTGCCCGGCTCCCCGGCGGTCTAGGAGGCTGCAGGACAGAGCCTAGAGGCACCCTCCGGGTTGGCAGAGTGGGCCTGATCACCTCTGCCGAGTGCGTACATGCATATCTTCCGTAGCTTTTGGGTTTTGGTTCTTGGAGCTGTGTATTTTGTACTTCGGACTTTGTCACTCTGTATATTTGTACATCTTGATTTTTTCGTGGACTCAGACTTGTATCTGGTTTTCGAGTATTGTATTCAGCTTTGTCTTTTCCGTTCCGCATTTGTTTTGGCTTCCGCTATTTCTTTGTTGCTTGCTATGATATCTACAGCTTCCACGTTTGTTTGTTTCGCACGTGTTAGATCCCTTGTGTGTGTGCATCTGGACTGGGTTTGGATGCATGTGCACGGGAGTACGTGTGTCACAGGTTTGGCTTTTCGCTAACCCCCGATATCTGGGCTCGGGTTATGACATACGTATTGTATGGTATCAGAGCATGCTAGTTATAAGCATGTAGATATCTAAGATTGTGGTGAGATGACGATGTCAACTATTTGACTCCAAGTCTAATATGTTGCTTCTTGGGAATTGACTAACTTGGGACGTTTTATATTTGGATTTTGTTCATTTTCCTTTTGCAGGATAGCACACCATGGCATCAGAATCAGGGTCTAGAGATGAGAATCAGCAGGGTCATAACAGCGAGAGTGGATCGCTACCTCCACCCACGAGCAATGAAGAGCGTCTGATGATGATGATGCAATCCATGCAGTCCTTGCAGGCTCAGATGGCATCTATGGTGGACATGCAGAGTCAGGCGGCTGCATCAGCCTCTCAGCGTGTAGAATAGCAAGTGATCTTTCAGCCCAAAGAAACCGATCCAAATGCTCTTTTTGATAAGTTTCGTAAGCGAGGGGTGACTGAGTTCCATGGGATAGAGAATGCATTGCAGGCCGAGCAATGGTTGGAACAGACATAGGAGCTTTTTGATACGATTGTGTGCAGTAATAAACAGAAGGTAGTTCTCACAGCCTCCATGCTTCGGAGTGTAGCCAAGACTTGGTGGAGGAGTGTCAAGAGCTCGTTCCAGACTATACCCAGTGCCACGGTTTGGGAAACTTTCAAGCAACAGTTTCGGCGAAAGTTCATGCCTCTTCATATTCAGCGAACCAAGGAAGTGGGATTCTTCAACCTTCAGCAGAGACAGACAACGGTTGCAGATTATGTACACAAGTTTACAGAGCTGTCTCACTTCGCAGAGGACATGGTGAACACTGAGCATAAGAAGGTGAATCGCTTCGTCAACGGCCTGAACCCGAGGCATAAACGCCACGTGGTTGCATGTATGTGGCCAGCTACCTTGGATGACGCTATTGATAGGGCCTATGATGCAGAGGCCATATTTGAGGAGGAGCGAACTGAGTATAAGAGGGCAGCAGGTTCTAGTGGCAGAAGTCAATTCCAGAAGAAGTTCAAGGGTAAGCAGGGTAGTTCGAGC
Source organism: Sextonia rubra (assembly GCA_037013555.1). Classification (NCBI taxonomy): domain Eukaryota; kingdom Viridiplantae; phylum Streptophyta; class Magnoliopsida; order Laurales; family Lauraceae; genus Sextonia; species Sextonia rubra. Next base: position 7,656,237 of record JASUAD010000018.1, on the reverse strand, counting down.
AGTACTCAGGTGGTTTGTGGTCATTGTGGGAAGGATCATCCAACAGACAGATGTTGGAGGAAGAGTGGGGCTTGTTTCGGTTGTGGCTCTACGGACCACAAGCGGGCCCAATGCCCGAAGTTTCAGTCCTCTCCACAGACGAGATACGCAGGATCTACAGCGCAGGGCAAGTCTCAGACAGCTCGCCCAGCCCAGAAGCAGAACCGCCAGACAGCTCGAGCTTATGCTGCTACGCATGAGGGTGCTGAGGAGGCTACGGTCATGGAAGGTAAAATTTTAATTTTTGATGCTGAATCTTTAGCCTTGTTTGACTCTGGGTTTACACGTTCGTACGTAGCACCCCATGTTGCTGTGTAGCTTCGACAGCGACCCACACCGCTCCCATACTTGTTGATAGTATCCACTCTGATTGGTAAACGGGTGGAGTGCAGTGTTTTCTACCCTCAGTGTGATGTGCGGATAGCTGGTCATCAGCTCCCGGTAGACCTTGTGTTGCTCACAACACTAGATTTTGATGTGATTCTTGGTATGGACTGGCTTCCGAGATATCATGCTTGTATCAATTGTTACAGCAAGGCTATCTATTTTGATCTGGGCAGCGGATTTCGATTCGAGGGCAGTCAAACGAAGTGCCCAAGGCGTGTGATATCTGCTTGTAAAGCAGACAGGATGCTTTGTAGGGGATGTGAGGGATTTCTTGCATTCATTTCAGAGAAGAAGGATCAGCGACAGCTCAGTGAGATCCCAGTAGTCAGCGAGTTTCCGGATGTCTTTTAGGAGGATGTGCCAGAGTTGCCACCAGTTAGAGAGGTAAAGTTCTCGATCGACTTGATGCCAGGTACAGCACCCATCAGTAGAGCTCCATATCGTATGGCACCTGCAGAGTTGTTGGAATTAAAGAAACAGTTGCAGGATCTGTTGGATAAATGGTTCATACGCCCAAGTGTTTCACCTTGGGGAGCTCCTGTATTGTTTGTCAGGAAGAAGGATGGCAGTTTCCGGATGTTCATCGACTACAGGCAGTTGAACAAAGTGACCATCAAGAACAAATATCCATTGCCTATGATTGATGAGTTGTTCGATCAGCTTCAGGGTGCAGCTTACTTCTCGAAGATCGACTTGAGGTCAGGATATCACCAGCTCCGGGTGAAGGATGAGGATGTTCCTAAGACAGCTTTCAGGACTCGGTATGGACACTACGAGTTCCTTGTCATGCCTTTTGGTTTGACGAATGCACCCGCAGCTTTTATGGCATTGATGAATAGGGTGTTTACTTCCTTTTTGGACCAGTTTGTTGTGGCTTTCATAGATGATATATTGGTCTATTCGAAGATTGCTGAGGAGCATACAGATCATCTGCGGAAAGCATTGCAGCTGCTTAGAGATCACCATTTGTATGCAAAGTTGGCCAAATGTGATTTCTGGTTAGAGCAAGCTGCATTTTTGGGTCATGTGATTTCTAGAGATGGATTGATGGTGGATCCAGCTAAGATTGAGGCAGTAGTCCATTGGCCCCATCCTAGATCAGTGACAGAGATTCGGAGTTTTCTGGGATTGGCGGGATATTACCGCTGGTTCGTGCAGGACTTCTCGAAGATTTCAGCCCCGTTGACTCAGTTGACTTGGAAGAAGGTCCCGTATGAGTGGACAGAGAAGTGTGAGCGTAGTTTCTAAATGTTGAAAGAAAAGCTCACTACGGCGCCAGTGTTGACTCTCCCGAATGGTAGTGAGGGATTTGTGATTTATTCCGATGCCTCTCGAATTGGACTAGGCTGTGTACTGATGCAGAATCAGAAAGTGATTGCCTATGAATCCAGACAGCTAAAAGAGCATGAGAAGAACTATGCTACCCATGACCTGGAGCTAGCAGCCATTGTATTTGTACTGAAGTTGTGGCGGCATTACTTGTTCGGTGTGAAGTTCGAGGTCCATTCCGATCATCACAGTCTGCAGTATTTGTTTGATCAGCATGACTTGAATATGAGGCAGCGGAGGTGGTTGGAGTTCATCAAAGACTACGACTTTCCGATCAAGTACCACCCAGGCAAGGGGAATGTGGTTGCAGATGCACTTAGCAGGAGAGCAGAAAGTCTTCAAGTGTTGGTAGGATTCTATATGCTTGTGCACGATCAGCCTGTTGAGGTTCGGATGATGGGTGAGTTGGTGACATTAGATACTACTGTCGTGTTTCAGCCTGAGGTGATTCAGCAGATCAAGGGTCGCCAGTTTGAGGACCCCCTTCTGGTGACTTTCAGAGATCGGATTGCAGATCGACCTGATTTCAGCTTGGTAGACAGAGTTTTGTACTTCAGGAGTAGATTGTGTGTTCCCGCTATGGAGGAGCTGAAAGAAAAGTTGATGACAGATGCGCATGATGCCCGTTATGCGATGCACCCAGGGAGTAAGAAGATGTACCGGAACTTGAAGGATAGATTGTAACACTCCGACCCAGCTTGACCCCGTTTAGCGGTTAGTTAATCTTGTTTTCGTTCCTAATTGTGTTTTGTTTGTGTTTTCTTTTCGTTACGGGTCATGGATAGGTAGTTGGGTTGAGTTTGACCTGGATTAAGTAGACCAAGCCCTTTTTCGTAATTTTAGCTTTTCTAAGACATGGTCATTTTTGCATCATCTTGATGTCAACACGTGTCTTTCGTTGAGCTCGTTAACTTTCGTAACTACGTCATTAGCAACCGAGGTCGTGTGATTCGATTGGACCCGAGTTTGACTCAAACTGAAAATACACTTTTCACTTGGCCTTCATTGCAATTTGGACAACCCATTGACTTGTATAAGTGCATCCATCGACCAACTCATGCTCTCTCTCTTGTTCTCTCTCGTTTTCTCTCTTTCTCTTCACTGCACGTGGAGTTCTCCCTCCTCCACTTGATTTCTCTCCATCGATCAAGCTTGTGGTTCTTGCATGTGCAATTGAGGTGAGTGGAAGTCTTCCATTCTTCTCATCTCCGTTCTCTATCTCTTCTCCTTCTTGCTTCTTTGCATGGTGTGTCTGTGTGTTGTGGATTTCTCTCCATCTCTCATGCATGCATGTGGTTTTGCTTGTGTTAGGTTGTGTTTGGATCCAAGGGCTACCATTGTGCATTTGAATTTCCAATTGAGGCAAGTATAACCATAACATTGAGAACCCATGTTGGTATGCATTGAATTTGGTTGATCTTACATGAATTGATATGGAAACATGAGGTTACAGCCCATTTGATACTCATTTGACTACTACTTTGTCTATCTTCCGTGATAAATTGCAATTTGGATGCTTTCCCAGACATTCTGTACAGGTTGCAGGAAATTGAATTCGTGCAGGTACGGCTAAGCCGTATAGCACCTACGGCTCACAGTCCAGAGAGGAGAAAAACCCAGTTTTCCTCTACGGCTAGGGCACGGCTAAGCCGTGGAATGCCCTACGGCTAAGCCGAAGCTCAGCCGTGGCCAAGCCGTAGAACAATACAGGGTGCAATTTCTGAAATAACTGAGAGTCAGCAAATGACAGACCTTCTACGGTTCAGATACGGCCAAGCCGTAGACCACACACGGCTAAGCCGTAGCACACACACGGCTAAGCCGTAACCACACATGAAGAATAAAGCTAGGTGTAAAGATAAGACCTATATGACCTTCATGATAGAGTGTAGAGCACCTAGACTTGCCCAACGGAATGTGATACAACGCGTGAATGATCTCGAGGGCTGCGAATCGTTCCTGTTCGTTATCCGGATGTTAAGCACCTCCCCATGGGTGTTGGTTTAAGGGACTTCGTGCACCGCCCGATTCAAGGCAACACTAGACAACGGTGCATCGAATAACTTAAAACTACATCATCATGCACGGTTAGAAACACCGGATAACTAGATTAGAATTGGTTTGTAAAGCAAGATGATTCGATTTCACATGATTTGTTGCATAACATATTGCATTCGATCATTGATCTCAACACTCTACATGATTACGTATGTTTCGTTACTTTCACATTTTGGTTTATTTACCCTGAGTATGCATGTATGATATGTTCACTCACAGATCTGCACGTATGATATGTTGTCACGATCTACTCAGGATTTTTATGATTGACTCTGTATGGTCAGGCTCTACTTAGCCTCAGCCTTAGGATCCCGACGGGGTGAATTTGGTATAGTTATAAGGACCTGCTGCAGTATGGATTTTGTCTTGGGGAACCGGACCCCAGGAAACCGAGACCCATTGTACCCTGGCCTGGACAATGGTGTTCTTTGCATGTTATAAGATCCCTCTTTTTGGAGCATATGGTAATGTAGTAGCCACTAGTCATGTACACAGTATGTATCCATTGATTCACATAGCATATTTCTTTCTTGCATGATAGCCTAGTATACGAAATTGCCTTCTTTAATAACATGATGTTCTTTATTCTATTAGACACAGCGTGTGTTAACTTGCTATGGTTTATACTTTGCTGAATCGTCGTATTCACAGTTGTTTTTGGTGTTGCAGGCCCAGATCCCCCGGCCGAACCCTCGCCGGTCGGCCAGGCTCCAGATGAGACCCCCGGGGCTCCATCAGGTCTAGAGGAGTGGATGTGATCACTCCACGGGAGAGCGTACATGGCATGCATCATTTTGGAGACTTGTGTTGTGTGGATTTGCAGACTTGTATTTGACTTGACCTGTTATCATTGTATATATCTTTTGTTCATTTTGTAAAACTTTCATATGTTTATATGTAATTATGTCAGTCCTTTCTTTGTATCCCCTTCTTGCTTTGTTAGTCTTATGTTTCTGATATTTGCAGCTTCCGCGTACTTGCTTGGCACGTGTGAATGTTCCCTTGTGCGTGTGCATTTAGACCCAGTCTACGTGTGCATGCACGGGAGTACGTGTGTCATTAGGTTTGGCTTTTGCTAACCCCCGAACCCTGGGCTCGGGTTGTGACATACGTATTGTATGGTATCAAAGCATTCCTTGCTCATTCCTTGTTCTAGATGATAAGCATGTAGGCATGTATAGGATCGTGGTGAGGATACGATTATTTCTTTGTGCTCTTTCTAGACTTTGGGGTTTGTTGGGCGCTATTGTTTTGTGTTTGTGTCTGACTCTTTCCATTTTACAGGATGGCATCAGGTTCTGGTTCGCAGCAGAACGCCGGAAATAACGAGAGCGGATCTGCCCCGTCACCGCAGACACCGAATACAGATGAACGCATCCTTATGCTATTCCAGTCCCTTCAGGCACAATCGCAATCGATGCAGAACTTGCAAGCCCAAGTTACCACTATGTTAGACCGACAAAGCCAAGCCCCAGTTCAGTCGCATGTAGACCAGCAGGTGATCTTGCAGCCTCGAGAGAGTGACCCGAATGCCCTCTATGGGAAATTTCGCAAGCGAGGAGCTATTGAGTTCTATGGGGCAGAAGAGCCATTGAAGGCAGAACAGTGGTTGGAACAGACGGAGGACGTTTTTGAGACTGTTGTGTGCACGAACCGGCAGAAAGTCGGATTAGCAACTTCTATGTTTAGAGACGTCGCAAAGACTTGGTGGAAGAGCGTGAAAGATTCATACCGAGACATTCCTAGTGCGACAGTGTGGGAGATGTTCAAGCAACAGTTCAGGAGGAAGTTCATCCCGGCTCATGTGTTTCGAGCCAAGGAGGTTGAGTTCCTAGCTCTCCGTCAGCAGCAGATGACAGTAGCAGAATACGTGAACAAGTTTATGCAGTTGTCGCATTTTGCTCCGGACATGATCAGTACCGAAGAGAGGAAGGTGAACAGGTTTGTTGAAGGTTTGCATCCCCGGTACATGCACCACGTGACAGCGTTTCAGCGTCCGGCTACGTTCGACGATGCAGTGGACAGGGCCTATTCTGCAGAGGCCATCCACCAAGCTGCGAGAGCCGTTGAGCCTAAGCGACAGCCGCCTTTCAGTGCACGAGGACAAGTACAGAAGAAGACCAAAGGCCAGCAGAGTACTTCTAGTTCTACTGGAGTGACTTGTGGATATTGTGGCAAGAGCCACACGACTGAAGCTTGCCGGAGGAAGGCCGGTGCTTGTTTTATTTGCGGTTCGAGGGAGCATATGATCGCCAATTGTCCTCGACAGAGAGCCTCCGGTGCAGCTCCATCTGGTCCTACTTTCGGTGCAGTTCCTAGCAGACCCAGTGCACCTACAGCTCCGAGCAAGCCACAGTCAGCTCGTCCAGGCTCGAGACAGTCTCGCCAGACAGCCCGTGCTTACGCTGCTACTCACGAGAGTGCCGAGGATCCACAGGTGGTTGAAGGTACTGTTTTGATTTCGCGCGTCGAGGCTTTAGCTTTGTTCGATTCGGGGTCTACACGGTCTTATGTAGCACCTCATTTTGCTGAGCGGTTACCTCAGCCGTCTAAGCCGTTGCCATATGTGCTGGTTGTATCCACCCCAGTTGGCAAGCGAGTGGAGTGTAGTATGTACTACCCCCATTGCGACGTGCAGATTGCAGGTCATCAGTTACCTGTTGATTTGATCCTGTTGTCGATGCTGGACTTCGACGTGATCCTTGGTATGGATTGGCTCGCTCGATATCGTGCCTGTGTTAACTGTTACAACAGGACGATCTTCTTCGATTTAGGCAAAGGCTTTCGTTTCGAGGGCAGTCAGCAGAGATGCCCCAGGCATGTGATTTCGGCGTGTAAGGCAGATCGCTTGATCCGCCGAGGGTGTGAAGGCTTCATTGCCTTTATCTCAGCGAAGAAGGAGACGAAGCAGCTAGACGAGATCCAGGTGGTCTGTGACTTTCCCGATATCTTCCCAGACGATGTGCCAGACTTACCCCCGGTTCGAGATGTGGAGTTCGCCATCGAGCTTGTTCCCGGCACGGCACCGATCAGCAAGGCTCCGTATCGTATGGCCCCAGCAGAGTTGTCTGAGTTGAAGAAGCAATTGCAGGAGCTTTTGGATAAGGGTTTCATTCGCCCGAGCGTTTCACCTTGGGGAGCACCAGTCTTGTTTGTCAAGAAGAAGGATGGTACTTTTCGGATGTGCATAGACTATCGACAGCTGAACAAAGTGACGATCAAGAACAAGTACCCCCTACCCAGGATTGATGAGCTGTTTGATCAACTTCAGGGCGCAGCATATTTTTCGAAGATTGATTTGAGGTCTGGATATCACCAGTTGAGGGTCAAAGAAGATGACATTCCTAAGACTGCCTTCAGGACTCGTTATGGTCATTATGAATCCCTCGTGATGCCTTTTGGACTAACCAACGCACTTGCAGCTTTTATGGCTTTGATGAATCAGATTTTTGCTCCTTTCTTGGACCAGTTCGTAGTTGTATTTATTGATGATATACTGATATATTCTAAGTCAGCAGAGGAGCATAGAGAGCATTTGAGAAAAGCCTTGTCTTTGTTGAGAGAACATCGATTATTTGCTAAGTTGTCGAAGTGTGATTTTTGGCTTGAGCAGGTGGCATTTTTAGGTCATATCATTTCACGAGAGGGATTGGCAGTTGATCCATCTAAAGTAGAGGCAGTGGTGAATTGGCCTAGCCCCAAGACAGTGACAGAGGTTCGCAGTTTTCTTGGTCTAGCAGGTTACTATCGTCGATTTGTCCAGGACTTTGCTAAGATCTCTTCTCCTTTGACGAAGTTGACCAGGAAGAATGTACCATTCGATTGGACTGAGGAGTGTGAAGCCCGTTTCCGGATTCTGAAAGAGAAGTTGACTACGGTCCCAGTGTTAGCCTTGCCAGATGGTAGTGAAGGATTCGTGGTTTATTCAGACGCTTCTCGAGTTGGCCTAGGTTGTGTGTTGATGCAGCATGGGAAGGTGATTGCGTATGGATCGAGACAGTTGCGAGAACATGAGAAGAATTACGCCACCCATGATTTGGAATTGGCAGCCATCGTGTTTGCGTTGAAGCTGTGGAGACATTATCTGTATGGTGTGCAGTTTGAGGTTCGTTCTGACCACCACAGTTTACAGTATTTATTCACACAGCAGGAGCTGAATATGAGACAGCGGAGATGGCTTGAGCTTATTAAGGATTATGACTTCCCGATCAAATATCAGCCAGGCAAGGGGAATGTGGTGGCAGATGCGCTCAGCAGGAAAGCAGAGTCAGTGCAGCTTTTGAGCAGTTTCCTCTTAGAGTTCCATGGTCTCCCTGTTGAAGTTAAACTAGTGGATGAGTGCGTGACTTTGGCTAGTACGCTAGTGTTTCAGCCTGAGATGATTCAGCAGATTAAAGACAGGCAGTTTGAAGATCTAACCTTGAAGCGCATTCGAGACCACATTAGAGACAGAACCGATTTTCGGCTCGAAGATGGTGTACTCTACTTTCGGAGTAGGTTGTGCGTGCCAGCAGTTGATGAGTTCAAGGAGAAGCTGATGAACGAAGCGCATTACGCTCGCTACGCGATGCACCCAGGCAGCACGAAGATGTTTCGGAATCTCAAGGATCGCTTCTGGTGGAACAACATGAAGAGAGAAGTAGCAGGATTTGTTGCTCGCTGTTTGACATGCCAGAAGGTGAAGGCAGATCATCAGAGACCGCCAGGCTCGTTGCATCCTTTGCACATACCGCAGTGGAAGTGGGAACACATCACCATGGACTTCGTTTCCGGGTTACCGCCGACGAGCAGGAAGAACAACGCCATTTGGGTGATTGTAGATCGATTGACGAAGTCAGCCCATTTCATTCCTTTCCGGAAGGGTATGACGTTTTCAGAGATGGCTAGGAAGTTCGTGGATGAGATCGTCAGGCTCCATGGTACCCCCGTGTCGATTGTATTCGATCATGACAGCCGTTTTGTTTCCTCTTTCTGGAGAGCATTCCAAGAGGCTTTGGGTACGATGTTGAGTTTCAGCACGGCATACCACCCACAGACGGATGGGCAATCAGAGCGGACGATTCAGACTTTGGAGGACATGTTACGAGCCAGTGTGTTGAGCTACGAGAAAGAATGGGATCTTCATCTATCGTTGTGCGAGTTCGCCTACAACAACAGTTTCCACGAGAGCATTGGGATGGCACCATATGAAGCATTGTACGGGAAGAAGTGTAGAAGTCCGGTTTGTTGGGAAGAAGTTGGAACTCGAAGTTTTCACGGACCGACGATCATTGCCGAGACTACGGAGAAGGTACAGAAAGCAATTGAGAAATTGAAAGTTGCTCGATCGAGACAGAAGAGTTATGCAGACACCCGCAGACGACCCTTAGAGTTTCAGGTTGGCGAGTGGGTTTTTCTGAAGGTCTCTCCGATGAAGGGTACGATCCGTTTCGGCCAGAAAGGCAAGCTAGCTCCACGTTATGTCGGACCGTTCGAGATTAAGAGTCGGATTGGTGATTTAGCCTATCGATTAGAGCTTCCCGAGATGTTTGCAGGAGTGCACAACGTTTTCCACGTTTCGATGCTTCGGAAATATGTTCATGATCCCTCCCATGTCATTCGTTACGATGAGGTTCAGATTCAGCCGAGTGCTGCATACGTTGAGCGACCGCTCCGTATTGTGGGAACCCGAGAGCAGATACTTCGCACCAGGACAATTCGATGGGTCAAAGTGCTTTGGGAGCATCACAGTCCCGATGAGGCTACTTGGGAGTTAGAAGAGCAGATGGCACGTCAGTATCCCGATTTGTTTTCCCAGGTATGAGTGAGTTAGTGTTCATTCCGAGGACGGAATGATTCTCAAGTAGGGGAGGATGTAACACTCCGACCCAGCTTGACCCCGTTTAGCGGTTAGTTAATCTTGTTTTCGTTCCTAATTGTGTTTTGTTTGTGTTTTCTTTTCGTTACGGGTTATGGATAGGTAGTTGGGTTGAGTTTGACCTGGATTAAGTAGACCAAGCCCTTTTTCGTAATTTTAGCTTTTCTAAGACATGGTCATTTTTGCATCATCTTGATGTCAACACGTGTCTTTCGTTGAGCTCGTTAACTTTCGTAACTACGTCATTGGCAACCGAGGTCGTGTGATTCGATTGGACCCGAGTTTGACTCAAACTGAAAATACACTTTTCACTTGGCCTTCATTGCAATTTGGACAACCCATTGACTTGTATAAGTGCATCCATCGACCAACTCATGCTCTCTCTCTTGTTCTCTCTCGTTTTCTCTCTTTCTCTTCACTGCACGTGGAGTTCTCCCTCCTCCACTTGATTTCTCTCCATCGATCAAGCTTGTGGTTCTTGCATGTGCAATTGAGGTGAGTGGAAGTCTTCCATTCTTCTCATCTCCGTTCTCTATCTCTTCTCCTTCTTGCTTCTTTGCATGGTGTGTCTGTGTGTTGTGGATTTCTCTCCATCTCTCATGCATGCATGTGGTTTTGCTTGTGTTAGGTTGTGTTTGGATCCAAGGGCTACCATTGTGCATTTGAATTTCCAATTGAGGCAAGTATAACCATAACATTGAGAACCCATGTTGGTATGCATTGAATTTGGTTGATCTTACATGAATTGATATGGAAACATGAGGTTACAGCCCATTTGATACTCATTTGACTACTACTTTGTCTATCTTCCGTGATAAATTGCAATTTGGATGCTTTCCCAGACATTCTGTACAGGTTGCAGGAAATTGAATTCGTGCAGGTACGGCTAAGCCGTATAGCACCTACGGCTCACAGTCCAGAGAGGAGAAAAACCCAGTTTTCCTCTACGGCTAGGGCACGGCTAAGCCGTGGAATGCCCTACGGCTAAGCCGAAGCTCAGCCGTGGCCAAGCCGTAGAACAATACAGGGTGCAATTTCTGAAATAACTGAGAGTCAGCAAATGACAGACCTTCTACGGTTCAGATACGGCCAAGCCGTAGACCACACACGGCTAAGCCGTAGCACACACACGGCTAAGCCGTAACCACACATGAAGAATAAAGCTAGGTGTAAAGATAAGACCTATATGACCTTCATGATAGAGTGTAGAGCACCTAGACTTGCCCAACGGAATGTGATACAACGCGTGAATGATCTCGAGGGCTGCGAATCGTTCCTGTTCGTTATCCGGATGTTAAGCACCTCCCCATGGGTGTTGGTTTAAGGGACTTCGTGCACCGCCCGATTCAAGGCAACACTAGACAACGGTGCATCGAATAACTTAAAACTACATCATCATGCACGGTTAGAAACACCGGATAACTAGATTAGAATTGGTTTGTAAAGCAAGATGATTCGATTTCACATGATTTGTTGCATAACATATTGCATTCGATCATTGATCTCAACACTCTACATGATTACGTATGTTTCGTTACTTTCACATTTTGGTTTATTTACCCTGAGTATGCATGTATGATATGTTCACTCACAGATCTGCACGTATGATATGTTGTCACGATCTACTCAGGATTTTTATGATTGACTCTGTATGGTCAGGCTCTACTTAGCCTCAGCCTTAGGATCCCGACGGGGTGAATTTGGTATAGTTATAAGGACCTGCTGCAGTATGGATTTTGTCTTGGGGAACCGGACCCCAGGAAACCGAGACCCATTGTACCCTGGCCCGGACAATGGTGTTCTTTGCATGTTATAAGATCCCTCTTTTGGGAGCATATGGTAATGTAGTAGCCACTAGTCATGTACACAGTATGTATCCATTGATTCACATAGCATATTTCTTTCTTGCATGATAGCCTAGTATACGAAATTGCCTTCTTTAATAACATGATGTTCTTTATTCTATTAGACACAGCGTGTGTTAACTTGCTATGGTTTATACTTTGCTGAATCGTCGTATTCACAGTTGTTTTTGGTGTTGCAGGCCCAGATCCCCCGGCCGAACCCTCGCCGGTCGGCCAGGCTCCAGATGAGACCCCCGGGGCCCCATCAGGTCTAGAGGAGTGGATGTGATCACTCCACGGGAGAGCGTACATGGCATGCATCATTTTGGAGACTTGTGTTGTGTGGATTTGCAGACTTGTATTTGACTTGACCTGTTATCATTGTATATATCTTTTGTTCATTTTGTAAAACTTTCATATGTTTATATGTAATTATGTCAGTCCTTTCTTTGTATCCCCTTCTTGCTTTGTTAGTTTTATGTTTCTGATATTTGCAGCTTCCGCGTACTTGCTTGGCACGTGTGAATGTTCCCTTGTGCGTGTGCATTTAGACCCAGTCTACGTGTGCATGCACGGGAGTACGTGTGTCATTAGGTTTGGCTTTTGCTAACCCCCGAACCCTGGGCTCGGGTTGTGACATAGATTTTGGTGGAACAATATAAAGCGGGAGATCGCAGGGTTCGTAGCTCGATGTTTGACCTGTTAGAGGGTGAAAGCTGATCATCAGCGACCTTCAGGATCATTGCACCCATTACACACTCCACAGTGGAAGTGGGAGCACATTACCATGGATTTCGTCTCCGGTTTTCCGCCGACCAGTAGAAAGAACAATGCGATCTGGGTAATAGTGGATAGATTGACTAAGTCAGCACATTTCCTTCCGTTCAAGAAAGGGATGACATTCACAGAGATGGCCAGAAAGTTTGTTGACGAGATAGTCAGATTGCATGGCACCCCAGTATCGATTGTGTCTGATTGCGACAGTCGTTTTGTGTCTTCATTCTGGAGAGCATTTCAGGAAGCTATGGGCACGAAGTTAAGCTTTAGTATGGCATACCACCCCCAGACTGATGGGTAGTCGAAGCGTACCATTCAGACGTTGGAGGATATGCTCAGAGCTAGCGTGCTGAACTTTGAGAAGAAATGGGATATGCATCTGGCATTGTGTGAGTTTGCCTACAACAATAGCTTCCACGAAAGCATTGGTATGGCACCCTATGAGGCTCTATATGGACGCAAGTGCAGGACCCCAGTGTACTGAGAAGAAGTAGGAACAAGAAGTTTCCATGGTCCGACAATCATTGCTGAGACAACAGAGAAAGTGCAGAAAGTGATAGAGAATCTGAAGATTGCTCGATCCAGGCAGAAGAGCTACGCTCATACTCGGAGGAGACCTTTGGTGTTCCAAGTCGGAGATTGGGTGTTCCTTAAAGTTTCTCCGATGAAGGGCACTGTGCGGTTTGGTCAGAAGGGCAAGTTAGCTCCAAGATATGTGGGACCGTTTGAAGTCAAGAGCCGAGTTGGAGATTTAGCTATCGTTTGACGCTTCCAGTTGAGTTCTTCGGTGTTCACGATGTATTCCATGTGTCGATGCTCCATAAGTACGTGCCAGATCTGAGCCATGTGATTCGATACGATGACATTCAGATTCAGCCTAATGCAACTTACGTTGAGCGTCCGTTTCGCATCGTTGGTACACGAGAGCAGATTCTCCGCACCAGAACTATCAGATGGGTTAAAGTGTTGTGGGAACATCACGGTCCAGATGAGGCTACATGGGAGCTAGAGGAGCAGCTAGCGCACCAGTACCCACAGCTCTTTGCGCAGGTAGGTGGTCATTCCGAGGATGGAATGATTCCTAGTGGGGAGGATGTAACACTCCGATCCCCTTTGAGCCAGATTAGTGGCTGATTAGTGTGTTTTTCTGTTGTTTCATCTTTTTGGACTTGGTTTCAGGTCTTGGGTAGGTAGTTGAATAACCTTTGACCTGGGATAGGTAGTTCTAAGCCCTTTTTCGTAATTTTTCTTTTTCTTTGAGTGCATCATAGTTGCATCATCTTTGTGTCAGCACGTGTTTTTTGTTGAGCTCGTTATTTTCCGTAACTGTGTCAGATCCATTCGGAGTACATTGGAGAAGTTGTACTTCGTGTGACTTGAACTGTAAATAGCTTAAACTCTTCGGACTTGGTTTTAAACTCCTAATGTATAAATATGAGTCATCAGTCCAGATGTCTCATTCCCTTCGACGTTTGCATGCAACCAGCTTCAGGAGAACTCCACGTCCGTTCGTTTTCTCTCTCCCTCCTTTTCACTTCTCTTCCTCTTCTGTTGGTGTTGGGATTTTCCATCTATTTCGATTGGGTTTTTCTCTTCTCTCATCTCTGTCTGTACTTGAGGTAAGTGGGTTCTCTCCAATTTTTCTTCTTCTTCTCCAATTGGATCTCCCATCTCTCTCTGCATGCTCATGGATTTTATTTTGCTTTGTTTTGCTTGGGTTTTAGTTGATTTGGAGCTTGATCTCAGTGGATTTGGCTAAGCTTTGAGGCAAGTACAAGTACAGGGTTGTATAACCCATATGGCTATTTTGTTTCACTGCTTTGATTTCATCTTATACATCCTATGCATGTATGTTATGTTTTACAGCCAAATTCTGTGATTTTGGAACCTCTGGAACTTGTTTTGCTAAGTTTCTGTACCAAATTTTAGTTTCTGTACTCAGCCCAAATTTGAATTTGTATTGTACGGCTAAGCCGTAACCTTATACGGCTCAGATTCCAGATACTTGAATTTTTGTATTTTGTTCTACGGCTAGGCTACGGCTGAACCGTACATTGTTCTACGGCTGAGCCGTAAGCTAACCGTGACCTGTTAGTTTTTTATGGACTCAATCCATCAGTTGATGTAATAAATTGATTAATTTCTTTATTTATCAATAAAATCATGCTTTACTTTCATGAGATGAATGTTATTTTACTACTTTATGCACATGACCAATACGTATGACATAATGGTTCATGAGTTGAACCGGGTCCCATTAGTATATTAGATGTGATATATGTGCATGGATGAGATCCACACGCGGGAGATATATGTCACAAATCTTATACTTAAATAGCTTCACAACCAGTAATGAGACTGGGCATCTCATTTGATAAGGTTGCAGCACTTTGATCACTATGAGATAGTGTGATTTGTCTCGATCATCAGAATGTAAGATTCTGGATCAATAGTGCCGGTACATTGGATGTATTGAAGGACCATGAGATGCACCTTATGGTATTCCGTCTCAATAATAAGGTATGCTTTCATAATTCCCTAGCAATAGGCCCTCAATCCTGAGACATTGACGAACTCAAGTTTCTATCTATTCATTTGCTTTGAGTCACCAATGAGTGAGGCCGACTATAGGTTAACACCTCGGTGTCTTGGGTATATGGTAGTAGAACTGTGGGAACGTTGAATGATCAAGATGGAATTTATCTCTATTATCCCCTTGTGCCAATTAATGGATTTGTCATTAGTAAGTGCGCACCCATCTCAATTAAGAGTTAATTGGATGGTACTGATGATTACTGTGATTGATTGGGGCTCAAGGATAATAAGATGTGGAACTTAGATTGGAAGAGACGGATTTATTCCAATTGATCCACGGATATTGATAGAGGGGCCTACTTGTGGTAATTGGGAAGTTTAAGGTCTTCATTGTAATTTATTCCTAAGACTGGAGTGCAATTGCATTTATATAGTGGTGTTATTTGCAATTAACTGTGGGCCCGGATTGCACATGAGATGTGGGGTCGCGGTGTTCCAGTTGGAGCCAGCTTTCTAAGGAATCCCTAGTGGTCCCCACGCTAGCCCAAGATATTGGAAAACACTAATCCGACTTGGACTCTAGAAATAAGAGTTTGGAAAGGAGAAAGTTGCTAATTGCTTTGGAAGTAAGACTTCTATTTCAATTAGACAAGGGAGAGATTTGGAAGTCTATAAAATATCCTTGGACGTCCAAAAGAGTCCCTCTCACGCCCAAAACCCTTTCGTGCAAGAGTTGCGCGAGTTACTCTCCTCTCCTTTCTTCTAGTTCCTTGGAGTCTCGAGTTGGGATTTTCTCCTGAAGATTCCACCGTTCTTCTTGAGAAAAGAAATCCAATTCGGGGGTCATAGCGTGGAAGGCTAAGAGGTCTTGAAGAAGTCCATTAGAGCACTGCGGGTCTCCAAAGGTATGATCTACTTCTTGCATGTCGTAGGTTATTTTGGATGTTTAGTGCTGGTATAATTTTACTGTACATGGTCAAAAGATTGAGGGTAACGCATCCTGGATTGGGGTTTGGTCTTATGGATAGTTGATCCCTGTGTCAAGTGGGTCAAAAGTTTTGAAAATCTATCCACGAGACCCACCTACTTCCAACATGACCCAGCCGTGAATTATCACCCTGATCAGTCGAAACTTTCTGATTTCAGTACTCTTACAGGGAAGCTACGGCTAAGCCGTGGATTGGTCTACGGCTAAGCCGTGGACTCCACCGTAGCTCAGCCGTGAAAGGTATCAGATCAGAGGTGGAAGATGACCAGTTTAGTTGTGTATTGAAGGAAACCACGGTTAAGCCGTAGTGCAAGTTACGGCTAGGCCGTAAAGTGTATACGGCTAAGCCGTAGGTCACCCATGGCTAAACCGTAAGACCTGGAAAATCTGAAATAAAACTTAGGATAATGGTGTGACCTTGTAGGACTAAAATATAGGTTAACCACCCATGTAAACATGCCCAATGGACTCTTTGGACCGCATGAATAGTCTGTTAGGCTGTGACTTATTCATGTGAGCGTTGATTTACTGTTAAGCACCTCCCCATGGGTGTTGGTTTAAGGGACTTCGGTGCACGTGAGGATTACTTTGCAACACTTGGATGGCAACGGTGCATCGAATAGCTTAAAACTACATCATCATGCACGATTAGTGACAGTGAACAACTAGATTAAGGTTGGCTTGTAAGTAACCTTGATTCCGTATTAATCTGAGATGCATTGCATATTGTTTACAGTTTTGCCCTCTGTTCTGCTAATCTATGTTTATGCATTACGAGGTCATTTTGCTTTCGTCCTGTATATCTGTTTTATTTTTCGTTCCGCACTAAGCTTTGATCTATGCTGTGACTTAATTTATGCTATGATCTGTATTTCTGCTATGCTCTGTATATCTCTGGCTTTGTATATCTCTGATTTATTGGGTATTCCCTGGTGGCTCTGCCCAGAGATTAATATGTGAGGATAAGATTCGGTCTTTGCCATCGGTGAGTCCAAAACGGATAATCTCCCTTCTTTTGGGATTTGATTTGATTGGTGTTAGTCTGGCTCTACTCCGCCTCAGCCCTAGGATGCCCGACGGGGTTACCTCTGGCTTAGATCTTTGTATCTCTGTATCAATGCAGTATCGCTTTGTCTTGGGACCCCGGAACCCAGGAAACCGAGACCCACTTGTACCCTTGGCCCGGTCAGTGGTGTTCTCATCTGCTCTGCTCTGCTCTTTATTGGAGAGAATATGGTTAACGTAGTAGCCACTTAGTTCAGTATTTCTATGCTTTGATTCACATATCATACTTTACTTCTATGCACGATTTGCTTAGCATACTAATATGAAACTCTGTAATTAATATTCTGTCATTATTCAATTTGATACTATGAGTGTTTGTCCTTGTTACTTATATTTGTTGGATCGTTGTATTCACTGCGTTGTCTGTGGTGTTGCAGGCACAGATCCCTTGCCCGGCTCCCCGGCGGTCGAGGAGGCTGCAGGGCAGAGCCTAAAGGCACCCTCCGGGTTGGCAGAGTGGGTCTGATCACTTCTGCCAAGGGCGTACATGCATATCTTCTGTAGCTTTTGGGTTTTGGTTTTTGGAGTTATGTATTTTGTACTTCGGACTTTGTCACTCTGTATATTTGTACATCTTGATTTTGTCGTGTACTCAGACTTGTATCTGGTTTTCGAGTATTGTATTTAGCTTTGTCTTTTCCGTTTCGCATTTGTTTTGGCTTCCGCTATTTCTTTGTTGCTTGCTATGATATCTACAGTTTCCGCGTTCGTTTGTTTCGCACGTGTTAGATCCCTTGTGTGTGTGCATCTGGATTGGGTTTGGATGCACGTGCACGGGAGTACGTGTGTCACAAGTTTGGCTTTTCGCTAACCCCCGATATCTGGGCTCGGGTTGTGACAGCATATGCGTATGTCATTACAACTATTGAGAGAATATGAATTGTGTGCTAAGGCAAGTTAAAGTGATTTTTGGTTGGGAATAGATGGAATTTGTTAGTCACATCATCTCCAGGGAAGGTTTAGCGGTGGACTCAACAAAGATTGAAGTAGTGGTAAAGTGGGATAGACCAAAAATAGTGTTGAAAATCTAAAGTTTCCTATGCCTCGTAGGTTCTTATCACAAATTCATGGAAGGATTTTCCACAATAGTAGCCCCACTCTCGAGATTGACTCGTCAAGAAGTTCCTTTTTTGTGGAATGAGGATTGTGAGCAAAGTTTCTAAGAGTTGAAAAGAAGGTTGACCACAGCCCCTGTTTTGACCTTACTTGCTGGTAATGATGGTTTTGTGATTTACACCGATGCATCTGAAGTTGGACTTGGTTGTGTTCTCATGTAACATAGGAAGGTGGTGGCTTATGGGTCCAGACAGTTGAAGGATCATGAACGAAAGTATATAACCCATGACTTGGAGCTAGCTGCAGTGGTCTTTACTTTGAAAATGTGGAGACATTACCTCTACGGAACTACTTTTGAAGTGCATTTGGAATATAAAAGCCTCCAATATCTCTTCACGCAGGGTGATTTGAATATGAGATAGAGGAGATGGATGGAGTATATTAAGGATTATGATTTTGGGTTGAAGTACAATCCAGGAAAGGTTAATGTAGTGGCAGATGCTCTAAGTAGAAAGGCGACGTTCACTGGAGGATTAATTGCAGAATACTTCTGGATTCGTTGTTTGGAAGATATGGATGTTTATTTCCAGCATATCAGTGAGCAAGTAGTATTGGCTAGTATATTCTCGCGGGAACCGGAATTACTTCTGAAAATCAGATAATACCAGTTGCTCGACCCCGAGATAATAAGAATTAAAGATCATATGGATAAGAGGCCTGATTTTAAGTTGGAAGATAATATTTTATAAAGATAGAATTTGTGTGCCTGATTTTCCAGAATTGAAGGATGAAATTGTGGTAGAGGCACATTATACTCGGTCTACTATTCATCGAGGAGGTACCAAGATGTATCAAGATCTGAAGGATCACTATTGGTGGAAGTGATGACATTGCATGGAGAACGAGTTTCTATTGTCTCTGACTAAGATAGTAAGTTTGTATATAGGTTTTAGGTATCACTGCAGGAAGCCTTAGAAACCAAGTTGAGTTTTAGTATAGCCAATCAACCCTAAACAGACGGACAAACAGAGCGTACAAACCAGACATTGGAGGATATGTTAAGGGCATGTGTCTTGGATTTCAAGACTAGTTGGAACGAAAGCTTGGCTCTATGTGAATTCGCGTACGACAATAATTATCACTCTAGCATTGGCATGGCACCTTTTGAAGCTTTGTACGGGAGAAGATATCAAACCCCTATATGTTGGTCGAATTTTGGAGCTCGCGGTTTTCATGGACTGTCTGAGGTTGGAAAGTCCAGTGACAAGATAAGACAGATTCAGGAAACGTTGAAGGTTGCCCGTAGTCACCAAAAGAGTTATGCCAATAAAAGAGGGAGAGAGTTAAAGTTTGAGATTGGTGACCATGTATTTCTGAAGGTACCACCTACATGTGGTACTTTACGGTTTGGGAAGACAGGAGAACTCTCCGGAAGATATGTGGGACCATTCTAGATTATCAGTAAGGCCAATGACGTGGCTTATCGGTTAGTATTGCTACCAGAGCTGTCGGGTGTTCATAACACCTTCCATGTTTTTATGTTGAGGAAGTATATAGCAGACCGTTCGCATGTGTTGCAGTATGAGCCGTTGCAAGTGCAGGATGATACAACTTACGTTGAGCAACCGGTGGGGATTGTCGACACCAAAGAGCAGGTGTTGAGAAATTATGTCATCCACTGGGTGAAGGTACAATGGAGTCATCATCTCCTGGAGGAAGCAACGTGAGAGTTTAGAGACATAGTACAGAGACAGTATCCACACCTTTTTCCAAAGGTATGTTAGTCATCTAGAGGACCAAATGTCCTTTAAGGGGGATGAGATGTCAAGTCCCAAATTTTTATATTGGGTCATACCGGTTTGTCGGGTTTGAGTTGGGTTAAGAGGGTCAAATGAATTGAATTAACATAATTCGACCCTTTTAGGCCAAAGGACTCTTTTTGGGATTTCATAAAACTCACTAAGAAGCAGGGAGCCCTTCTTTGTAATTTAGAAAAATCTTCTCTTAATATAAACCCTTAGGGTTTTCCCCATTCTTCCATCTTCTTCCTCTCTTTTGCAACCAAGCTCTAGAAGTTCTCCAGGGGGAAACTAAGGTTGGATCTTCTGCTCTTCAGATTTGCTTTTGGCTTAGAGATCCAGGCAAGTGGATAACTATAAACAATGGCTTTTGGTTATTTGTAATATCTTTTTGTTGTTTGTTGGATAATATGCTTTTAGTAGGATTTCTTCGTTTAGATTTAAACTTTCATATGATTTCATTGTTTTGATTTGGTGCCTTGATTTGGATTAATAATGGAGGTGTGATTTCTTTCTTTTATATAATATAAAAATATGTTTTTCAAAAAAAAAAAAAAAAAGAGCATTGCCGCTGCCTGCGCTGGGCAGGCAGCAGCGCTGCTTGGCCAGCCAAGCAGCATGTGCTGCCTGGGCAGGCAGGCAGGCCTGGGCTTGCTGCCCGGGTTGCTGGGCAGCGGCCTGGCCCGGCTGGGTTGGGCTGCCTGCCTGGCGGGCCTGGGTCACTGGCGGGCCCAGGTTGATGTGGGGCCCATTTTGTTTAAAATATATATGTATAAATAACAATAATAATAGTAATAATTAAATAAGTAATTAAGGTTTAGGTTATTTGTTTAAAATGATTTAGGAAGCTGTGTTTTAATTAATGGTTTGATATATTAGTAATGAATTGATTTTATTATTTGATTCTTAATCATGGATTATAAATTTAGTTAGAATTGTTTATAAACTTAATTGAGGTTTAATTACTTATTTAGATTGAATAGAATTTAATTAAGATTTATTTGGGATTGAGTAAGTCTTAATTAAAAAGCATTTGAATTCCTAATTTGAATTTTTATATTGAGTTTAAATGTTGAATTTGAATCCACAATTTAGATCCTTCGTTTTATGTAAAATGATAAAGTATTTTATTATACACAACAAGGTTAATTAAGAGTTTAATTGTTTCCTCGCCTTTGTTATCATAATTTGATTTAAAGTTGGATTGGAATTTGAACATCTTTTACACAATTTGTAAAATTCACTAAACAAATATAATTGGATCAGATGACTTATGTTTTTTTAGAAAAGTTGGTTGAATATTCACATGAAAATTAGACTGAATTCAGAATGGGAACGTGAGGCTCGGGATGTATCACATGATAGACACTAAAAGTAGGATATTGGCATCATGGACTCACATTTTCATTGTGAGAGAGGGCTAGTTCTTATGTGCATATTGTCTAACTATGACTGATAGGTGGATTAGTATTTTTCCTTAGAGAACTTGAGGAGACACAATTCATAATACACCTTAAATTGAGTACTCTAAATACTCAAATTGATATTGGAGTAAATATTGGGATTAAGGGTTTCATATCATGGTTCATTCTGGATCGGTATACGTATGTATTTGTAAATATGTATAATTATATATATATCTGACCGACTGCAGTTCGGAGGTGGACGTACGCCATCGGGTCAGCGTGTACTATGGATTATAGTATACAGCTGTGCCTTCTGTTATTATTTGCGGGAATACCCGTTTCTGTTATTATCTGCGGGATTACCCGTTTCTGTTATCTGTATGCGGGATTACCCGTTTCTGTGTATTTATCCGCGGGAATACCCGTTTTTGTGCATTCATGCCATTGGGGTTTGCATTTGATTTATTTTGATTCGAAATGAATATATTATTTAATTCAGTTGATTAATCCATTGCTTGCAGTTTGCCCTCTTGTCAGAATATGTCAATCTGACCCACTACTTTTGGGTGTCTAGGTGCTTTACCGGTGCCGAACCGGAGGGTCAGGCGACGCAGGAAATTCCGCCAGATGGTGGAGTTGTTGAGTGGAGCACCGATGACATCATCTGAGGTGTCCTAGTACGGTGCAGAGTTCGAAAACTTTAGGTTATGTAATAGGGTCATGTTTGGACCATTAGTTTATTTATTAAATTTATTTGTTTTGAAATTATAACTTTAATGGTTATGCTTCGAAGCAGTTGACCTTGATTTTATTATTAATGAGATATGTTACATGGTTGTTACGTGATATCCGTCCGCAATGAGTATGGATTTCAGTTCCGCGTGTGATTATGGTTGCCTGATAACCAAGCATAGCCTCACGAAGGACTTCGATCCACCCGGAATTGGGGCCCGTCCTGTTATGTTAGAAAAAAATTTTAATTGGCCCCAATTCTCACACCCCTGGAACTGGGTTTGGATCCGGCCCAGTTTTGGGGGTGTGACAGATGGTATCAGAGACGGTCAAGTTCTAGAAGTTCTAAAAGATGCTAGAACGTAGGTCCGATGTGAGGATTAAAAACTTTAAGTGGGAACGTTGGGGGTTTTTGGCGTTCATAATTGTATCCGTACTTTAGCAAATGTTTAGAGGTTACAGGAGCCCGTTACTTTTCGCATTTTTGGTCATTTAGTCGCTAATGTATAGGGGATCACCAAAGAGGTGGCTTAAACTACTTTTCACAATCAGTTTCCCGAGAAGTACGTACCGGAGCATGTTTACATTTAGAAGCGAATAGAGTTTGATAGACTGAAGCAAGGGAATCTGTCTGTTTAGAAGTACGAGCTGCAGTTTATCTATTTCCTCCATCTCGTACCAACCCTCATCACTCCAATAAGTAAAGAGGATTCGATGGTTCATCGAGGGCCTTCGACTAGATATACTACTTCATACCAAGTCACAAGTTCTAAATACTTACCATGCATTTTTTTAGATAAGGCATATTGGGCCGAGGAGGTGATTGGACGCATGGCCCTTACAAGCCAAATCAAGCAGAAAGTTACTCCGTCTCCGGTTTCACAGTACCAATTTAATAAGCAAAAGAGGGAGTCTTGTGGCATTTGTGGCAATAATCACCCTACAACTAAGTGTTGGAGACAGAAAACAGTTAAGTTATAGTTGATGATGATACAAGGTGCAATTGTGAGATCAAGGAAGAAGGTTGTTATTTGTATGATTTCAATTATTAAGGCTATAAAGTTGTTGATGAAAGGTTCTGAGGGGTATATAGCGTTTATCACGGAGGATAAACGGACTAAAGTGGTGGAGGAGATACCAGTGGTATCTGAGTTTCTGGATGTTTTTCCCGATAATATTCCCGAATTACCGCTAGTCCGTGAGATTGACTTTGTAATTGAGCTTGTGCCGGGCATAACTCTGATTTCGAAAGCCCCTTATAGAATGGCCCCAGCAGAGTTGAGAGAACCCAAAGAGGAATTGCACAAGTTATTAGACAAGGGTTTTATTAGACCAAGTGTTTCTCCTTGGGGGGCTCCAGTGTTATTTGTGAAGAAAAAGGATGGTTATATGAGAATGTGTATTGATTATAGGCAACTGAATCAAGTGACCATTAAGAACAAGTATCCTGTAACACTCCGACCCAACTTGACCTCGTTTAGCACCTAATTAATCCTGTTTTTGTTGTTAATTGTGTTTTGCTTGTGTTTTGGGTTTGTTGCGAGTCATGAATAGGTAGTTGAGTTGAGTTTGACCTGGATTAGGTAGACCAAGCCCTTTTTCGTAATTTTAGCTTTTCTTAGACATGGTCATCTTTGTATCATCTTGATGTCAACACGTGTCTTTCGTTGAGCTCGTTAACTCTCGTAACTACGTCATTTGCAACTGATGTCGTATGATTCCATTGGACTCGGATTTGACTCGAACTGTAAATAGTGTTTGGAAGTAGACTTTCTGGTAATTGAGCCTTATATATAAGCATTCCACCGACTTAAGCTCTTTCTCACGCTTCATTCATGTTTGTTTCTCTTTGCTTTTCTTTTGTTCTCTTCCTTTTGCGTTTGTTTCTCCACCAATCCAGCTACACAGAGGTGATTGTGTTCTTTCATGCCTTCTTTCATGCCTTGGTGCTTGGATTGAGGTGAGTTGAAGTCTCTCTCATCTCCATCTTCTTGTTTCCATGATTCCATGACTGCTCATGATGTTTTTTTCTCTCTTTCTCATGCATGCATGCTAGCAGTGACTGGTGTTGGTTGTGAGTGAGCCCAAGAACAGGAAATTGTTGTGTTTGAACTCCTGCTAGACCAAGGAAACTTCGAACTTCTGTCACTGTCTTAGGGCTAGGCCAACTCACCACTGCCTCTACTTTAGTTGGATCAACTGCCAATCCCTCTCGTGAAATGATATGACCCAAAAATGCCACCTGCTCAAGCCAAAAGTCACACTTCGACAACTTGACAAACAAGCGATTCTCTCTCAACAAAGACAAGGCTGGACTCAAGTGCTCCCTATGCTCCTTTGCTGACTTAGAATATATCAAAATATCATCAATGAAAACAACTATGAATTAGTCCAAGAAAGGAGCAAAGATCTGATTCATCAAAGCCATAAACGCTGCAGGTGCATTGGTTAGTCCAAAAGGCATCACGAAGAATTCATAATGTCCATAACGAGTCCTGAAGGCAGTTTTAGGAATGTCATCTTCCTTGACCCTCAACTGGTGGTATCCAGATCTCAAATCAATATTCGAGAAATAAGCTGCACCCTGAAGTTGATCACACAGCTCATCAATCCTGGGTAGGGGATACTTGTTCTTGATAGTCATTTTGTTCAGCCGTCGGTAGTCTATGCACATCCGAAAAGTCCATCCTTCTTCTTGACAAACAAGACTGGTGCTCCCCAAGGTGAGACACTCGGGCGAATGAAACCCTTGTCCAAAAGCTCTTGCAATTGCTTCTTCAACTCTGACAATTTGGCTAGGGCCATGCGATATGGAGTTTTACTGATTGGTGCCGTGCCGGGAACAAGCTTAATGGCGAACTCCACGTCTCGAACCGGGGGTAGGTCTGGCACATCGTCTGGGAAAACATCGGGAAAGTCACAGACCACCTGAATCCCACCTAGCTTCTTCGTCTCTGTCTTCGCCGAGATAAAGGCAATGAAGTCTTCACACCCTTTGCGGATCAAGCGATCAGCCTTACACACGAAAATCACACGCCTGGGGCATCTCTGCTGACTGCCCTCGAAACAGAAGCCCTTGCCTAAATCAAAGAAGATCGTCCTGTTGTAATAGTTAACATAGGCACGATATCGAGCGAGCCAATCCATACCAAGGACCACGTCGAAGTCCAGCATCGACAACAGGATCAAATCAACAGGTAACTACTGACCTGCAATCTGCACGACGCAATGGGGGTAGTATACACTACACTCCACTCGCTTGCCAACTGAAGTGGATACAACCAACACATATGGCAACGGCTTCGACGGCTGCTGCAACCGCTCAGCGAAATGAGGAGCTACGTATGACCACGTAGACCCCGAATCGAACAGTGCTAACGCTTCAGCTTGGAAAATTAGAACAGTACCTTCAACCACCTGTGGATCCTCGGCACTCTCATGGGTGTGGCATATGCACGAGCTATTTGATGAGGCTGTCTTGAGCCTGGACGAGCTGTCTGGGATCTGCTCTGAGCAGGGGGCGCACTGGATCTGCCGGAAGCTGCACCAGAGGTAGTGCTAGATGGTGGAGGCCGAGAAGCCTTATACCGAGGACAACTGGCTATCATATGCTCCCTCGAACCACAGATGAAACAAGCGCCTGCCTTCCTCCAACAAGCTTCAGACTTGTGGCTCTTGCCACAGTGCTCACAGGTCACACTGGCAGAACTGGAAGTACTCTGCTGGCCTTTCGTCTTCTTTTGTACTTGTCCTCGTGCGCTGAATGGCAGCTGTCGCTTAGACTCAGCGGCTCTCGCGGCTTGGTGGATGGCCTCAGCAGAATAGGCCATATCCACTGCGTCATCAAACGTGGCTGGACGCTTAAAAGCAGTCACGTGGTACATGTATCGAGGATGCAGACCTTCGACGAACCGATTCACCTTCCTCTATTCGATGCTGATCATATTCGGAGCAAAATGCGACAACTGAGTAAACTTGTTCACATATTCTGCCACGGTCATCTGCTGCTGTCGGAGGGCTAAGAACTCAACTTCCTTGGCTAGAAACACATGAGCCGGGATAAATTTCCTCTGGAACTGTTGCTTGAATGTCCCCCAAATTGTCGTACTGGGCAGATCTCTGTATGAGTCCTTCACACTCTTCCACCACGTCTTCGCAACTTTTGGGTTAACTGAAAGCAAGCAATTGACAGTTCCTCCTACGGCTCAGCCACGGCTAAGCCGGAGAACACACACGGCTAAGCCGTAGAATAAAATATGGGTGAACCGCACTTGCGGATGAATAGTAAAGGGAACCGCGGGGGAGCCGCAGTGCATATTACGGCTACGCCATAAGATGCCTACGGCTACGCCGTACGTTCACCTACGGTTAAGCCGTATCACCCCTGGAAAAATGAATAACAAGAATAGGCGTAAGTAAAAGACCTATATGGCCTTCATGATAGAACGTAGAACACTTAGACTTGCCCGATGGAATATGATACAATGCGTGAATGATCTTAAGGGCTGCGAATCATTCATGTTCGTTATCCACCTGTTAAGCACCTCCCCATGGGTGTTGGTTTAAGGGACTTTGGTGCACCAGCCAATACAATGCAACACTAGACAACGGTGCATTGAATAACTTAAAACTACATCATCATGCACGGTTAGAAATACTGGATAATTAGATTAGACTTGGGTAGTAAATGACTTGGATTCACTATGCTAATAGTTGTTTGCATGATATGTTGTTTGTCAATTATTGATCTTCACTCTATCGCATGGTTACTTGTTTCAGATATTTTCACATAGTTGTTTCTTTACCTTGAGTATGCATGGATAATTCACGTATAAGACATGTTCTAAGATATGCACGTATGATATGATTGTCACGATCTACTCAGGGTTTTCATGATTGACTCTGTATGGTCAGGCACTACTTAGCCTCAGCCTTAGGATCCTGACGGGGTGAATTTGGTATAGTTTTCATGGCCTTGATGCAGTAAGGAAACGTCTTGGGGAACCGGACCCCAGGAAACCGAGACCCATTGTATCCTGGCCCGGACAATGGTGTTCTTTGCACGATATAAGATCCCTCTTTTGGGAGCATATGGCAATGTAGTCGCTAACTAGTTATGTTCACAACATGTATACATTGATTCACATGACATGTTTCTTTCTTGCATGACAGCCTAGTATACGAATGTGCCCTATTTAATTTACATGATGTTCTTTGTTCTATTAGACACAGCGTGCGTTAACTTGTTATGGTTATACTTCGCTAAATCGTTGTATTCACAGTTGTTTTTGGTGTTGCAAGCTCAGATACCCCTGCCGACCCCTCGCCGGTCGGCCAGACTCCAGCTGAGACCCCTGAGGCCCCATCCGGCCTAGAGGAGTGGATGTGATCACTCCCTTGGAGAGCGGCTTGGTCATGTATGGCATAAGAATCTTCCTTCTTGAGGATAGTCATACTTGTATGTATCATGATTTGTACATATTATTTTGTTCATTTTGTAAAACCTTCAGTTATGTATATATGTCAGTTCGGTTTTCGTATTCTCTTCTGGTATTGCTAGTTTGATGTTTCTGATATTTATAGCTTCCGTGTACATGTTTTGCACGTGTGAATGTTCTCTTGTGCATGTGCATTTAGACCAGGTCTACGTGTACAGGCACGGGAGTACGTGTGTCATCGGTTTGGCTTTTGCTAACCCCCGAACCCTGGGCTCGGGTTGTGACATATCCTTTACTGAAAATCGATGAATTATTTGATCAATTTCAGGGTTCTCAGTATTTTTCTAAAATCAATCCGAGATTAGGATATCATCAGTTGAGGGTATAAGATCAGGATATTCCGAAAATTGCATTTATAATTAGATATGGTCACTACAAATTTTTGGTGATGTCTTTTAGGCTGACAAATGCGCCGGCAGCTTCTATGACTATGATGAATAGGGCTTTTGCACAGTACTTGGACAAGTTTGTGGTAGTATTTATCGACGATGTACTTGTGTATTCAAAGAGTCGGGAAGAACATGCTTAGCATATGCGTACATCATTACAACTGTTGAGAGAATATCAATTGTGCGCTAAGGCAAGTTAAAGTGAATTTTGGTTGGGAATAGATGAAATTTGTTAGTCACATCATCTCCAGGGAAGGTTTAGCGGTGGACCCAACAAAGATTGAAGCAGTGTAAAGTGGGATAGACCAAAAACAGTGTTGAAAATCTAAAGTTTCCTATGCCTCGCAGGTTCTTATCACAAATTCATGGAAGGATTTTCCACAATAGTAGCCCCACTGTCGAGATTGACTCGTCAAGAAGTTCCTTTTTTGTGGAATGAGGATTGTGAGCAGAGTTTCTAAGAGTTGAAAAGAAGGTTGACCACAGCCCCTGTTTTGACTTACTTGCTGGTAATGATGGTTTTGTGATTTACACAGATGCATCTGGAGTTGGACTTGGTTGTGTTCTCATGCAACATAGGAAGGTGGTGGCTTATGGGTCCAGACAGTTGAAGGATCATGAACGAAAGTATATAACCCATGACTTGGAGCTAACTGCAGTGGTCTTTGCTTTGAAAATGTGGAGACATTACCTCTACGGAACTACTTTTGAAGTGCATTCGGACTATAAAAGCCTCCAATATCTCTTCACGCAGGGTGATTTAAATATGAGATAGAGGAGATGGATGGAGTATATTAAGGATTATGATTTTGGGTTGAAGTACCATCCAGGAAAGGTTAATGTAGTGGCAGATGCTCTAAGTAGAAAGGTGACGTTCACTGGAGGATTAATTGCAGAATACTTCTGGATTTGTTGTTTGGAAGATATGGATGTTTATTTCCAGCCTATCAGTGAGCAAGTAGTATTGACTAGTATATTCTCGTGGGAACCGGAATCACTTCCGAAAATCAGAGAATACCAGTTGCTCGACCCCGAGATAACAAGAATTAAAGATCGTATGGATAAGAGGCTTGATTTTAAGTTGGAAGATAATATTTTATAAAGATAGAATTTGTGTGCCTGATTTTCCAGAATTTAAGGATGAAATTGTGGTAGAGGCACATTATACTCGGTATACTATTCATTGAGGAGGTACCAAGATGTATCAAGATCTGAAGGATCACTACTGGTGGAAGTGATGACATTGCATGGAGAACGAGTTTCTATTGTCTCTGACTAGGATAGTAAGTTTGTATCTAGGTTTCAGGTATCACTGCAGGAAGCCTTAAAAACCAAGTTGAGTTTTAGTATAGCCAATCATCCCTAAACAGACGGACAAACAGAGCATACAAACCAGACATTGGAGGATATGTTAAGGGCATATGTCTTGGATTTCAAGACTAGTTGGAACGAAAGCTTGGCTCTATGTGAATTCGCGTACGACAATAATTATCACTCTAGCATTGGTATGGCACCTTTTGAAGCTTTGTACTGGAGAAGATACCAAACCCCTATATGTTGGTCAAATTTTGGAGCTCGCGGTTTTCATGGACTGTCTGAGGTTGGAAAGTCCAGTGACAAGATAAGACAGATTCAGGAAACGTTAAAGGTTGCCCGTAGTCACCAAAAGAGTCATGCCAATAAAAGAGGGAGAGAGTTAAAGTTTGAGACTGGTGTCACAACCTGAGCCCAGGGTTCGGGGGTTAGCAAAAGCCAAACCGATGACGCATGTACTCCCGTGCCTGTACATGTAGACTTGGTCTAAATGCACACACACAAGGGAACCTTCACATGTGCAAAACATGTACGCAGAAGCTGTAAATATCAGAAACATCAAACTAACAGTACAAGAAGAGAATACGAAAACCGAACTGATATATATACATAACTGAAGGTTTTACATAATGAACAAAATAATATGTACAAGTCCTGACATATACAAGTATGAGAATCCTCCAAAAACAAGGAAGACTCTTATGCCATGCATGACCAAGCCGCTCTCCAAGGGAGTGATCACATCCACTCCTCTAGGCTGGATGGGGCCTCAGGGGTCTCGGCTGGAGTCTGGCCGACCGGCGAGGGGTCGGCAGGGGTATCTGAGCTTGCAACACCAAAAACAACTGTGAATACGACGATTTAGCGAAGTATAACCATAACAAGTTAACGCACGCTGTGTCTAATAGAATAAAAAACATCATGTAAATTAAACAGGGCACATTCGTATACTAGGTTGTCATGCACGAAGGAAACATGCCATGCGAATCAATGTGTACATGCTGTGTACATAACTAGTTAGCAACTACATTGCCGTATGCTCCCAAAAGAGGGATCTTATATCGTGCAAAGAACACCATTGTCCGGGCCAGGGTACAATGGGTCTCGGTTTCCTGGGGTCCGGTTCCCCAAGACGTTTTCTCATTGCAGCAAGGCCATGAAAACTATACCAAATTCACCCCGTCGAGATCCTAAGGCTGAGGCTAAGTAGTGCCTGACCATACAGAGTCAATCATGAAAACTCTGAGTAAATCGTGACAATCATAACATACGTGTAAATCTTAGAACATATCTGATACGTGCATTATCCATGTATACTCAAGGTAAAGAAACAACTATGTGAAAGTATTTGAAACAAGTAATCATGCGATAGAGCGAAGACCAATAATTGACAAACAACATGTCATGCAAACAACTATTGGCATAGTGAGTCCAAGTCATTTACTAGCCAAGTCTAATCTAATTATCCATTGTTCCTAACCGTGCATGATGATGTAGTTTTAAGTTATTCGATGCACCATTGTCTAGTGTTGCATTGAATCAGCTGGTGCACCGAAGTCCCTTAAACCAACACCCATGGGGAGGTGCTTAATAGCTAGATAACGAACATGAATTCGCAGCCCTCGAGATCATTCACGCATTATATCATATTGCATCGGCAAGTCTAGGTGTTCTACATTCTATCATGAAGGCCATATATGTCTTTTTCTTACGCCTATTCTTGTTATTCATTTTTTTCCAGGGGTGATACGGCTAAGCCATAGCTTAACCATAGGTGAACGTATGGCTTAGCCGTAGGCATCTTACGGCGTAGCAGTAATATGTACTGAGGCTCCCCCGCGGTTCCCTTCACTGTTCATCCACAAGTACGGTTCACCCGTATTTTGTTCTACGGCTTAGCCGTGTGTGTTCTACGGCTTAGCCGTGGCTGAGCCGTAGGAGGAACTATCAATTGTTTGCTTTCAGTTAATCCAGAAGAAGGCACCCTGCACTAATCTACGGCTGGGTCACGGCTGAGGTACGGCTTAGCCGTAAGGCAAGATACAGCTTAGCCGTGTCCTGGCCGTAGAAGAAAACTGGGTTTTCACCCTCTCTAGACTTTAAGCCGTAGGCGATATACGGCTTAGCCGTACAATGCACGGGGTCAAATTCTGAATCAAGTGTAGAAAACCTGTAATGACATCAGAAGTGTAAATATTCGACAAAGAAATAAGGAATACTAACCAATTGGCCTGTAAACACGTTTTCCATGCAAATTCATGTGAATTAATCAAAATCAAATGAATACCAACATGGGTTCTCGTAGATTATGGTTATACTTGCCTTAATGGGGTTCAATTACATAACTTGCTGTCCTTGGGCTCAAACACAACCAAATCTCAACTACTGCGACATGCATGCATGAGAAACAGGAGGAAACCTTAAGAGCATGATCAAGAAACCATAGAATGAGAAAAAAAAGAATGGGATGAGGGAGATGGAAGAGAAGCCAAACTCACCTCAATCCGATCACCAGAGAATGAAAGAGAATGAAGGGACAACAACCCTTCAAATTAACTTGATCGATGATGGAGGAGAGAACTCAGGAGAGGGAGAGAAAGTTCCACGTGAACAGTGAAAAAGAAGAGAGTGAGAGAGAGACTTGAGTCGATGAAGTGTATATATAAGGTAAGTGGAGGTCACTTGTAATGAAAGTCCAAGTTATAGTTCTATTTTCAGTTCGAGTTAAATCCGGGTCCAATGGGATCATACGACATCGGTTACAAATGACGTAGTTACGAGAGTTAACAAGCTCAACGAAAGACACGTGTTAACGTCAAGATGATGCAAAAATGACCATGTCTAAGAAAAGCTAAAATTACGAAAAAGGACTTGGTCTACCTAATCCAGGTCAAACTCAACCCAACTACCTATCCATGACCTGCAACGAACCCAAAACATAAGCAAAACACAATTACCAATGAAAACAGGATTAATTAGGTACTAAACGAGGTCAAGCTGGGTCGGAATGTTACATCCTCCCTTACTTGAGAATCATTCCGTTTTCGGAATGCTCACTCACTCACTCACTCATACCTTCGTAAACAGATCGGGATATTGTCGCGCCATCTGTTCCTCTAACTCCCATGTAGCCTCATCGGGACTGTGGTGCTCCCACAACACCTTGACCCATCGAATCGTTCTAGTGCGGAGTATCTGCTCTCGGGTTCCAACGATATGGAACGGTCGCTCAACGTATGCGGCATTCGGTTGGATCTGCACGTCATCGTAATGAATGACATGGGAAGGATTGTGGACATATTTCCGAAGCATCGAAACGTGGAAAACATCATGTACTCCTGAAAACGTCTCGGGAAGAGCTAATTGGTAGGCTAAATCACCAATCCGACTCTTGATCTCAAACAATCCGACATATCATGGAGCTAACTTGCCTTTCTGGCCGAAACGGATCGTACCCTTCATCGGTGAGACTTTCAGAAAAACCCACTCACCAACTTGAAATTCTAATGGCCGTCTGTGAGTGTCTGTATAACTCTTCTGTCTCGACCGAGCAACTTTCAAGTTCTCAACTGCTTTTTGTACCATCTCCGTAGTCTCGGCGATGATCGTCGGTCCGTGAAAACTTCGAGCTCCAACTTCTTCCCAACATATCGGGCTTCTACATTTGCGACCGTACAATGCTTCATATGGTGCCATTCCAATACTCTCGTGGAAGCTATTATTGTAGGTGAATTCGCACAACGGTAAATGGAGATCCCACTCCTTCTCATAGTTCAATACACTGGCTCGTAACATGTCCTCCAAAGTCTGAATCGTTCGCTTTGATTGTCCATCCGTCTGTGGGTGATATGCCGTGCTGAAGCTCAACTTCGTACCCATAGCCTCTTGGAATGCTCTCCAGAAGGACGAAACGAAACGGCTGTCACGATCGGATACAATCGACACTGGGGTACCATGGAGCCTGACGATCTCATCCACGAACTTCCTCGCCATCTCTAAAAATGTCATACCCTTCCGGAAAGGGATGAAATGGGCTGATTTCGTCAATCGATCTACAATCACCCAAATGGCGTTGTTCTTCTTACTCGTCGAAGGTAATCCTGAAACGAAGTCCATGGTGATGTGTTCCCACTTCCACTGCGGTATATGCAAGGGATGCAACGAGCCTGAAGGTCTCTGATGATCTACTTTCACCTTCTGACATGTCAAGCATCGGGCAACAAACCCTGCTACTTCTCTCTTCATATTATTCCACCAGAAGCGATCTTTGAGATTCCGATACATCTTCGTGCTGCCTGGATGCATCGCATATCGAGCATAGTGTGCTTCGTGCATTAGTTTCTCCTTGAGATTATCAACTGCTGGCACGCACAACCTACTCCGAAAATAGAGCACACCGTCCTCTAATCTGAAATCGAGTCTGTCTCCAATGTGGTCTCGAATGCACTTCAAAGTGAGATCTGCGAATTGCCTGTCTTTAATCTACTGAATCATCTCAGGCTGAATCACTAGTGTACTAGCTAAAGTCACATACTCATCCACTAGTTTCACTTCAACAGGGAGACCATGGAGCTCCAAAAGGAAACTGCTCAACATCTGCACAGACTCTGCTTTCCTGCTGAGTGCATCTGCCACCACATTCCCCTTGCCTGGCTGATATTTGATCGGGAAGTCATAATCTTTGATAAGCTCAAGCCATCTGCGTTGTCTCATGTTCAGCTCCTGCTACGTGAATAAGTACTGCAAACTGTGGTGATCAGAATGGACCTCAAATCGCACACCATATAGATAATGTCTCCATAGCTTCAAAGCAAACACGATAGCTGACAATTCTAAATCATGGGTGGCGTAATTCTTCTCATGTTCCCGCAGCTGTCTCATCCATATGCAATTACCTTCTCGTGCTGCATCAACACATAACCTAGGCCAACTCGAAAAACGTCGGAATATATTACGAACCCTTCACTACCGTCTGGCAAGGTCAACACTGGGGCTGTAGTCAACTTCTCTTTCAAAGTCTGGAAACTGGCTTCACATTCCTCAGTTCAATCGAATGACATGTTCTTCCTGGTCAATTTCGTCAAAGGAGAAGAGATCTTAGCAAAATCCTGGACAAATCGATGATAGTAACCTGCTAGACCAAGGAAACTCCGAACTTCTGTCACTATCTTAGGGCTAGGCCAACTCACCACTGCCTCTACTTTAGATGGGTCAATTGCCAATCCCTCTCGTGAAATGATATGACCCAAAAATGCCACCTGCTCAAGCCAAAAATCACACTTCGACAACTTGGCAAACAAGCGATGCTTTCTCAACAAAGACAAGGCTTTCCTCAAGTGATCCCTATGCTCCTTTGCTGACTTAGAATATATCAAAATATCATCAATGAAAACAACTACGAATTGGTCTAAAAAAGGAGCAAAGATCTGATTCATAGCGCCATAAACGCTGCAGGTGCATTGGTTAGTCCAAAAGGCATCACGAGGAATTCATAATGGCCATAACGAGTCTTAAAGGTAGTTTTAGGAATGTCATCTTCCTTGACCCTCAACTGGTGGTATCCAGACCTCAAATCAATCTTCGAGAAATAAGTTGCACCCTGAAGTTAATCAAACAACTCATCAATCTTGGGTAGGGGATACTTGTTCTTGATAGTCACTTTGTTCAGCTGTCGGTAGTCTATGCACATCTGAAAAGTACCATCCTTTTTCTTGACAAACAAGACTGGTGCTCCCCAAGGTGAAATGCTCGGGCGAATGAAACCCTTGTCCAAAAGCTCCTGCAATTGCTTCTTCAATTCGGACAATTCGGCTAGGGCCATGCGATACGGGGCTTTACTGATCGGTGCCGTGCCGGGAACAAGCTCAATGGCGAACTCCACGTCTCGAACCGGGGGTAGGTCTGGCACATCGTTCGGGAAAACATCGGGAAAGTCGCAAACCACATGAATCTCACCTAGCTGCTTTGTCTCTGTCTTCGCTGAGATAAAGGCAAGGAAGTCTTCACACCCTTTGCGGATCAAGCGATCAGCTTTACACGCGAATATCACATGCCGGGGGCATCTCTGCTGACTGCCCTCAAAACGGAAACCCTTGCCTAAATCAAAGAAGATCGTCCTGTTGTAACAGTTAACACAGGCACGATATCGAGCGAGCCAATCCATACCAAGGATCACGTCGAAGTCCAGCATCGACAACAGGATCAAATCAACAGGTAACTGCTGACCTGCAATCTGCACGACGCAATGGGGGTAGTATACACTACACTCCACTCGCTTGCCAACTGCGGTGGATACAACTAACACATATGGCAACGGCTTTGACGGCTGCTGCAACCGCTTAGCGAAATGAGGTGCTACGTATGACCACGTAGACCCCGAATCGAACAGTGCTAACGCTTCAGCTTGCGAAATCAGAACAGTACCTTCAACCACCTGTGGATCCTCCGCACTCTCATGGGGGCGGCATATGCACGAGCTGTCTGACGAGGCTGTCTCGGGCCTGGACGAGTTGTTTGGGATCTGCTTGGAGCAAGGGGCGCACTGGATCTGCCGGAAGCTGCACCAGAGGTAGTGCTAGATGGTGGAGGCTGAGAAGCTTTATACCGAGGACAACTGGCTATCATATGCTCCCTCGAACCACAGATGAAACAAGCGCCTGCCTTCCTCCAACAAGGTTCAGACTTGTGGCCCTTGCCACAGTGCTCACAGGTCACACTGGCAGAACTGGAAGTACTTTGCTGGCCTCTCATCTTCTTCTGTGCCTGTCCTCGTGCACTGAATGGCGGCTGTCGCTTAGGCTCAGCGGCTCTCGCGGCTTGGTGGATGGCCTCAGCAGAATAGGCCCTATCCACTGTGTCATCAAACGTAGCCGGACGCTGAAAAGCAGTCACGTGGTACATATACCAGGGATGCAGACCTTCGACGAATCGATTCACCTTACTCTCTTCGGTGCTGATCATATCGGAGCAAAATGCGACAACTGAGTAAACTTATTCACATATTCTGCCACGGTCATCTGCTGCTGTCAGAGGGCTAAGAACTCAAATTCCTTGGCTCGTAACACATGAGCCGGGATAAACTTCCTCCGGAACTGTTGCTTGAATGTCCCCCAAACTGTCGCACTGGGCAGATCTCTGTATGAGTCCTTCACGCTCTTCCACCACGTCTTCGCGACGTCTCTGAGCATGAAGGCTACTAATTCAACCCTCTGCCTGTTCGTGCACACTACAGTCTCAAATATGTCCTCTGTCTGTTCTAGCCACTGTTCTGCCTTCAATGGCTCTTCTGTCCCATAGAACTCAATGGCTCCTCGTTTGCGAAATTTATCCTATAGGGCATTCGGGTCGTTTTCTCTCGGCTGAAAGACCACCTGCTGGTCTACATGCGACGGAGCTGGGGCTTGACTTTGTCTGTCTAACATGGTTGCAACTTGTGCCTGTAAATTTTGCATCGACTGTGATTGAGCCTGCATGGATTGAAATAACATGAGGATGCGTTCATCTGTGTTCTGTGCCTGCGGTGATGGTGCTGAACCACTTTCGTTATTACCGGCATTATCCTGAGAACCTGAACCTGATGTCATCTTGAATAATAGGAAAGAGTCAGACACAAACATAAAACAGTCTCGTCCAACATTCCTCCAAAATCTAGAAAATCCATAAAGAAATAATCGTATCCTCACCACGTTCCTACATGCCTACATACTTATCATCTAGAGCAAGGAATGCTCTGATACCATACAATACGTATGTAACAACCTGAGCCCGGGGTTCGGGGGTTAACAAAAACCAAACCGATGACACACATACTCCCGTGCCTGTACATGCAGACCTGGTCTAAATGCACACGCACAAGGGAACCTTTACACGTACAAAACATGTACGCGGAAGCTGTAAATATCAAAAACATCAAACTAACAGTACAAGAAGAGAATACGAAAACCGAACTGATATATATATAACTGAAGGTTTTACAACATGAACAAAATAATATGTACAAGTCCTGACATATACAAGTATGACAATCCTCCAAAAACAAGGAAGACTCTTATGCCATGCATGACCAAGCCGCTCTCCAAGGGAGTGATCACATCCACTCCTCTAGGCTGGATGGGGCCTCAGGGGTCTCGGCTGGAGTCTGGCCGACCGGCGAGGGGTCGGCAGGGGTATCTGAGCTTGCAACACCAAAAACAACTGTGAATACGACGATTTAGCGAAGTATAACCATAACAAGTTAATGCACGATGTGTCTAATAGAATAAAAAACATCATGTAAATTAAACAGGGCACATTCGTATACTAGGTTGTCATGCACGAAGGAAACATGCCATGTGAATCAATGTGTACATGCTGTGTACATAACTAGTTAGCAACTACATTGCCGTATGCTCCCAAAAGAGGGATCTTATATCGTGCAAAGAACACCATTGTCCGAGCCAGGGTACAATGGGTCTCGGTTTCCTGGGGTCCGGTTCCCCAAGACGTTTTCTTATTGCAGCAAGGCCATGAAAACTATACCAAATTCACCCCGTCGGGATCCTAAGGCTGAGGCTAAGTAGTGCCTGACCATACAAAGTCAATCATGAAAACCCTGAGTAAATCGTGACAATCATAACATACGTGTAAATCTTAGAACATGTCTGATACGTGCATTATCCATGTATACTCAAGGTAAAGAAACAACTATGTGAAAGTATCTAAAATAAGTAATCATGCGATAGAGCGGAGACCAATAATTGACAAACAACATGTCATGCAAACAACTATTGGCATAGTGAGTCCAAGTCATTTACTAGCCAAGTCTAATCTAATTATCCAATGTTCCTAACCGTGCATGATGATGTAGTTTTAAGTTATTCGATGTACCATTGTCTAGTGTTGCATTGAATCGGCTGGTACACCGAAGTCCCTTAAACCAACACCCATGGGGAGGTGCTTAATAGCTAGATAACGAACATGAATGATTCGCAGCCCTCGAGATCATTCACGCATTGTATCATATTCCATCGGCAAGTCTAGGTGTTTTACATTCTATCATGAAGGCCATATAGGTCTTTTTCTTACGCCTATTCTTGTTATTCATTTTTTTCCAGGGGTGATACGGCTTAACCGTAGGTGAACGTACGGCTTAGCCGTAGGCATTTTACGGCGTAGCCGTAATATGCACTGCGGTTCCCCCACAGTTCCCTTCACTGTTCATCCGCAAGTACGGTTCACCCGTATTTTGTTCTACGGCTTAGCCGTGTGTGTTCTACGGCTTAGCCGTGGTTGAGCCGTAGGAGGAACTGTCAATTGCTTGCTTTCGGTTAATCCAGAAGAAGGCACCCTGTACTGATCTACGGTTGGGTCACGGCTGAGGTACGGCTAGCCGTAAGGCAAGATACAGCTTAGCCGTGTCCTGGCCATAGAAGAAAACTGGGTTTTCACCCTCTCTAGACTTTAAGCCGTAGGCGATATACAGCTTAGCCGTACAATGCACGGGGTCAAATTCTGAATCAAGTGCAGAAAACCTGTAATGACATCAGAAGTGCAAATATCCAACAAAGAAAGAATGAATACTAACCAATTGGCCTGTAAACACGTTTTCCATGCAAATTCATGTGAATTAATCAAAATCAAACGAATACCAACATGGGTTCTCACAGATTATGGTTATACTTGCCTTAATGGGGCTCAATTACATAACTTGCTGTCCTTGGGCTCAAACACAACCAAATCTCAACCACTGCGACATGCATGCATGAGAAACAGGAGGAAACCTTAAGAGCATGATCAAGAAACCATAGAACGAGAAAAGAAAGAATGGGATGAGGGAGATGGAAGAGAAGCCAAACTCACCTCAATCCGATCACCAGAGAATGAAAGAGAATGAAGGGACAACAACCCTTCAAATTAACTTGATCGATGATGGAGGAGAGAACTCAGGAGAGGGAGAGAAAGTTCCACGTGAACAGTGAGAAAGAAGAGAGTGAGAGAGAGACTTGAGTCGATGGAGTGTATATAGAAGGTAAGTGGAGGTCACTTGCAATGAAAGTCCAAGTTATAGTTCTATTTTCAGTTCGAGTCAAATCCGGGTCCAATGGGATCATACGACATCGGTTGCAAATGACGTAGTTACGAGAGTTAACGAGCTCAATGAAAGACACGTGTTGACATCAAGATGATGCAAAAATGACCATGTCTAAGAAAAGCTAAAATTATGAAAAAGGGCTTGGTCTACTTAATCTAGGTCAAACTCAACCCAACTACCTATCCATGACCTGCAACGTACCCAAAACACAAGCCAAACACAATTACCAACGAAAACAGGATTAATTAGGCACTAAACGAGGTCAAGCTGGGTTGAAGTGTTACAATTGGTGACCATGTATTTCTGAAGGTACCACCTATACGTGGTACTTTACGGTTTGGGCAAAAAGGAAAACTCTCCGGACGATATGTGGGACCATTCTAGATTATCAGTAAGGTCAATGACGTGGCTTATCGTTTAGCGTTGCCACCAGAGCTGTCGGGTGTTCATAACACCTTCCATGTTTTTATGTTGAGGAAGTATATAGTAGACCGTTCGCATGTGTTGCAGTAAGAGCCGTTGCAAGTGCAGGATAATACAACTTACGTTGAGCAACCGGTGGGGATTGTCAACACCAAAGAGCAGGTGTTGAGAAATTGTGTCATCCACTGGGTGAAGGTACAATGGAGTCATCATCTACTTGAGGAAGCTGTTGGAAGCAGGTGGGTCTCGTGGATAGATTTTCAAAACTTTTGACCCACTTGACACAGGGATCAACTATCCATAAGACCAAAAACCCAATCCAGAATGCATTACCGTCAATCTCGTGACCATCTACAGTAAATATTCTATCTGAAAGATAGAATCAAATAGCACTAAATATCCACAATAATCTACGGCATGAAAGAAGTAGATCATACCTTTGGAGATCCGCAGTGCTCTAATGGAGAAGTTGCGACTCTACTTGATGATGAGAATCTTCAACACCTCTTAGCATCCCACACTATGACCCGAATTGAATTTTTTTTCTCAAGAAGAGTGGTGGAATCTTCAGGAGAAATCTCAACTCGAAACTCCAAGGAACTAGAAGAGAGAAGGAGAGAGAAACTCGTGCAACTCTTGCACGAATAGGGTTTTGGGCGTAAGAGAGAGTCCTATTGGACGTCCAAGAGATTTTATAGACTTTCAAATCTCTCCCTTGTCTAATTGAAATAGAAGTCTTACTTCCAAAGCAATTAGCAACTTTCTCCTTTCCAAACTCTTCTTTCTAGAGTTCAAGTCGGATTAGTATTTTCCAATATCTTAGGCTAGTGTGGGGACCACTAGGGATTCCTTAGAAAGCTGACTCCAACTGGAACACCATAACCCCACATCTCATGAGCAATCCGGGCCCACAGTTAATTGCAAATAACACCACTATATAAATGCAATTGTACTCCAGTCTTAAGAATAAATTACAATGAAGACCCTAAACTTCCCAATTACCACAGGTAGGCCCCTCTATCAATATCTGTGGACCAATTGGAATAAATCTGTCTCTTCCAATCTAAGTTCCACATCTTATTATCCTTGAGCCCCAATTAATCACAGTAATCATCAGTACCATCCAATTAACTCTTAATTGAGATGGGTGCGCACTTACTAATGACAAATCCATTAATTGGCATAAGGGGATAATAGAGATAGATTCCATCTTGATCATTCAATGTTCCTACAGTTTTACTACCACATACCCAAGACACCGAGGTGTTAACCTATAGTCGGCCTCACTCATTGGTGACTCAAAGCAAATGAATAGATAGAAACTTGAGTTCATCAATGTCTAAGGATTGAGAGCCTATTGCTAGAGAATTATGAGAGCATACCTTATTATTGAGATGGAATTCCATAAGGAGCATCTCATGGTCCTTCAATACATCCAATGTACCAGCACCGTGATCCAGAATCTTACATTCTGATGATCGAGACAAATCACACTATCTCATAGTGATCAAAGTGCTGCAACCTTATCAAATGAGATGCCCAGTCTCATTACTGGTCGTGAAGCTATTTAAGTATAAGATTTGTGACATATATTGTTGGAAGTAGGTGGGTCTCGTGGATAGATTTTCAAAACTTTTGACCCACTTGACACAGGGATCAACTATCCATAAGACCAAAACCCAATCCAGGATGTGTTACCCTCAATCTCGTGACCATATACAGTAAAAATTTTACCAGCACTAAACATCCAAAATAACCTACGACATGCAAGAAGTAGATCATACCTTTGGAGATCCGTAGTACTCTAATGGATTTCTTCAACACCTCTTAGCCTTCCACGCTATGACCCCCGAATTGGATTTCTTTTCTCGAGAAGAATGGTGGAATCTTCAGGAGAAAATTCCCAACTCGAAACTCCAAGGAACTAGAAGAGAGAATGAGAGAAACTCGTGCAACTCTTGTACGAAAAGGTTTTGGGCGTGAGAGAGACTCTTTTGGACGTCCAAGGATATTTTATAGACTTCCAAATCTCTCCCTTGTCTAATTGAAATAGAAGTCTCACTTCCAAAGCAATTAGCAAGTTTCTCCCTTCTTATCCTTTCTTTCTAGAGTTCGAGTCGGATTAGTATTTTCCAATAACTTGGGCTAGCGTGGGGACCACTAGGGATTCCTTAGAAAGCTGGCTCCAACTGGAACACCGCGACCCCACATCTCATGTGCAATCCGGACCCATAGTTAATTGCAAATAACACCACTATATAAATGCAATTGCACTCCAGTCTTAGGAATAAATTACAATGAAGACCCTAAACTTCCCAATTACCACAAGTAGGCCCCTCTATCAATATCCGTGGATCAATTGGAATAAATCCGTCTCTTCCAATCTAAGTTCCACATCTTATTATCCTTGAGCCCCAATTAATCACAGTAGTCATCAGTTCCATCCAATTAACTCTTAATTGAGATGGGTACGCACTTATTAATGACAAATCCATTAATTGGCACAAGGGGATAATAGAGATAGATTCCATCTTGATCATTCAACGTTCCCACAGTTCTACTACCACATACCCAAGACACCGAGGTGTTAACCTATAGTCGGCCTCACTCATTGGTGACTCAAAGCAAATGAATAGATAGAAACTTGAGTTCGTCAATGTCTCAGGATTGAGAGCCTATTGCTAGGGAATTATGAGAGCATACCTTATTATTAAGATGGAATTCCATAAGGTGCATCTCATGGTCCTTCAATAATCCAATGTACCAGCACCGTGATCCAGAATCTTACATTCTGATGATCGAGACAAATCACACTATCTCATAGTGATCAAAGTGCTGCAACCTTATCAAATGAGATGCCCAATCTCATTACTGGTTGTGAAGCTATTTTAAGCAGAAGATTTGTGACATATATCTCCTGCGCGTGGATCTCATCCATGCACATATATCACATCTAATATACTAATGAGATTCGGTTCAACTCATGAACCATTATGTCATACGTATTGGTCATGTGCATGAAGTAGTAAAATAACATTCATCTCATGAAAGCAAAGCATGATTTTATTGATAAATAAAGAAATTAATCAATTTATTACATCAACTGATGGATTGAGTCCACAAAATCTAACATATATCTCCCGCGTGTGGATCTCATCCATGCACATATATCACATCTAATATACTAATGGGACCCGGTTCAACTCATGAACCATTATGTCATATGTATTGGTCATGTGCATGAAGTAGTAAAATAATATTTATCTCATGAAAGTAAAGCATGATTTTATTGATAAATAAAGAAATTAATCAATTTATTACATCAACTGATGGATTGAGTCCACAAAATCTAACAATCTCCCACTTGGGCTCAATGCCAGTCAGGGTTGCATCTCATGCCCATCCCTTCTACATGCTGCTCAAAGACTTTGGCAGTCAAAGGCTTAGTAAAGGGATCTGCCAAATTGTCCGCAGATGCTATCTTAGTAATAACAACATCAGCTCTCTGCACAATCTCTCTGACTAAGTGATACTTCCTCTGTACATGCTTTTGGCTTTTATAGCTTCTGGGTTCCTTTGACTGAGCGACTGCCCCGCTGCTGTCACAGTAAACTGTGAGTGGCTGTCGTGCCAAAGGTACCACCCTAAGTTCCAAAAGGAATCTTTTAAGCCATATTGCTTCCTTAGCTGCTACATATTCAGCCTCCGAGGTTGAATAGCGGTACATTTTTGTTTTTTACTCATCCAGTTGATAGCTCCGCCTCCAAGCATAAATACATAACTAGAGGTGGATTTCCTAGAATCATTATTTGACATAAAGTCAGAATCTGTGTATCCAACTGGAATCAACTCATCACTGCTATAAATCAACATGTAATCTCTAGTCTTTCTCAAGTATTTGAGAATACATTTTACAGCAGTCCAATGTTCAGGTCCTGGATTAGATTGATATTTGCTGACTAGTCCCACTACATAACAGATATCTGGTCTAGTACATAACATAGCATACATGAGGCTACCAACAGCCGAAGCGT
The DNA here is from genome assembly GCA_037013555.1 of Sextonia rubra. Classification (NCBI taxonomy): domain Eukaryota; kingdom Viridiplantae; phylum Streptophyta; class Magnoliopsida; order Laurales; family Lauraceae; genus Sextonia; species Sextonia rubra. The sequence goes on along the minus strand of JASUAD010000018.1, from coordinate 7,612,638 downwards.
ATGGTATCGACCTCATTTGCTCCTTTTCCTCGGGTGTCTTAGGACACTGATCCTTGGAAAGGTGCACTCCATGCCTGAAAGATGTGATACCCTTCTTGGAGTTTTGCATTACAAACCGTAGTAGCACTTTATCTATGTATGCAGCTTGGGATAAGCCAATCATCCTATTTTTCCGGTCTCGATAGAGTTTGATCCCTAGGATGCAACTAACTTCTCCCAAGTCCTTCATATCAAAAGTCTTGGCTAACCAAACTTTTACCGTTGACAACATTCCTATGTCTTTCCCGAGGAGAAGGATGGCATCGACATATAAAACTGGAAAAACTACCCTGTCACCATCACTTTTCATGTACACACATGACTCATCCGGATTTTGACAAAAACCAAATGACTTGATTGCCTAGTCAAAACGGATATTCCAGCTTCAGGATGCCTGCTTCAATCCATAAATAGACTTCTGCAGCTTGCAAACTTTTTGCTCCTGGTTTTTAGCTACAAAACCGTCTGGCTGCACCATATAGATGTCTTCTTCAAGATGGCCATTGAGAAACGCCGTCTTGACATCCATTTGTCAAATCTCGTAATCGAGATGAGCTGCAATGGACAAGAGTATCCTGATGGATTTGAGCGTAGCTATTGGCGAGAATGTTTCCTCATAATCGATCCCCTCTTTCTGAGTATATCCTTTCGCAACAAGCCTAGCCTTATAGGTCTCCACTCTTCCATCCGGTCCTCTTTTTCTTTTGTAGACCCACTTGCACCCAATAGGTTTAATATTGGCAGGCAAGTCCACAAGTGTCCAGAGCTGATTTGAGTACATAGACTCCATCTCAGCTGTCATAGCATCTTACCAGCGTCCCGAGTCTAAGTCATTGATTGCTTCATCATAGTTAGAGGGATCTTGTTCTGGCTCTTCTGGGATTGCTTCATAAGACTCTCCCAAGAATGAGAACATGTCAGGGGGTCTAACAATCCTCCCACTACGATGAGGTACTGGTGTAACTACTGGGTTTGGTAAGGGCGGTTCTTCCTCAAGTCCGGTCATACTTGGATTTGAAATTGATTGCTCCTGAATCTCTTCCAAGATCACCTTTTCTAAGGATTTCTGGTCCATCATATAATCTTCCTCCAGAAAAACCGCATTGGTGCCGACCAGCACTTTCTGTTCTCTGGGATTATAGAATAACCAACCTTTAGTTCTTTTAGGATATCCTACAAAAGTGCATACTTCCGACTTCGTTTCCAACTTATCCGTCTTGACCTTGAGCACGTGTGCTGGACAACCCCAAATGTGTAAATGTTGTAGACTAGGCTTTTGCCCAGACCATAATTCCCGAGGAGTCTTAGGTATAGACTTAGATGGTACGAGGTTTAGTATGTACATTGTAGTATCCAAAGTGTATCCCCAAAAGGATATAGGTAATCTTGAGAAACTCAACATAGACCTAATCATATCTAAAAGAGTCCAGTTCCTTCTTTCTGCTACTCCATTCTGTTGAGGCATACCAGGAGCAGACAACTGGGATAGAATCCCATTTTTTGATAAGTAACCCATAAAATCAGCAGAGAGATATTCCCCACCTCGATTTGATCGATGAGCCTTGATACTCTTACCTAATTCCCTTTCCGCTTCCGCTTGAAACTCCTTGAACTTTTCAAAAGCTTCGGACTTGCGGTGCGTAAGGTATATGTAACCATATCTTCAGTAATCATCTGTGAAAGTGATGAAGTACTCATATCCTCCTCTGGCCCTGACATTAATGAGTCCGCAGACATTAGTATGCACTAATTCCAATAAATCTTTGGCCTATTACCCTTAGCTGAAAAGGGTCTTTTGGTCATTTTACCTTCCAAAAAGGACTCACAGATAGGCATTGGTTCTACCACCAATGAAGGTAAGATACCATCTTTCACTAGCCTCTCAATCCTGTTAAGGTTTATATGACCTAACCTCAGGTGCCAAAGTTTTATTGGATTAGATGAAGGTGACTTTCTCTTTAATGATGGTCTATTAATTGTTTCAGTATCATGTATCTCATACATCGTGGGAGTTAACATATAAAGTCCATTGGTTACCTTACCAGAACATATGAAAGTACCATTCCTCTTTATGACAACTTCAGTACCAAAAGTAATAGAATAACCTTTATTCACCAAACCAGAAACTGAAATTTAATTCTGCCTTAAAGACGGTACAAATAATGTTTCTGACAAAACCAATTTATTATTTAAAAAACATAAAGTAATGACTCCCACTGAAACAGCCTCTGCCTTAGCGTCAGATCTTAGGTTGACAATGATTTCTCCATCACTTAGCCTCCTGGTTGCCCTGAACCCCTGCAACGTATTACATATGTGATTAGTTGCCCCGGAATCCACACACCAGGATTCCGAAGTACCAGTTGCAAAACTAGCTTCAAATATAAGTGACTCAATCATACCTGGGGTCTTTTTCTTAGACAGATATTCTGGACAATTCCTCTTCCAATATCCTATCTTACCACAATGGAAACACTTTCCTTTTGTCCCTGAACCCTTAGCTTTAGCCACGCCACCAGTTGGACCATTCTCCACCTTAGGACCCTTTGGAACTGATTTCTTTTTGCCTTTCCGCCCTTTGCCTTTCGGCTTGGACTTGGCATCGGACTTTTCTGTCATTAAGGCAGTTGGTTTCTTCTTTATAATCCCTTCAGTTGCTACCAGCTGACTAGATAGCTCAGCCAGAGTCAGATTCATTTTATTCATATTATAATTGACCTTGAAATTGTTGAATGACTCTGGTAATGACTCAAGGATTATGTCAATCTACGATTCTGCATCAATCACAGCTCCCAGTACATCTAACTCATTTAATGAGTCCATCATCTTCAACATGTGTTCCTGTACTGATGTACCTTTAGCCATCTTGGTGCTAATGAGCACCCTCATAGCTGCCTACCTAGCAGGTCTACCTTGTTCTGCAAACATCTCCTTTAAGTTCGATATCATATCATATGCAGTCTTATAAGATTGATGTTGGTGTTCAGCATACTAGACATGGATGCCAGAATGTAACATCGGGCCATCTCATCGTCTTTGGCCCATTTGGTGTAAAGGTCCTTTTCTACTTCTGATGCATCTGGGCCAGGCTCTTCAAGGGGGTTTTTGGTAAGGACATATTTATATCCTGAAGCTGTTAGGACAATATGCAGATTCCGTTTCCAGTCTACATAGTTGGATCCCACCAACTTATTCTGGTTGAGGATGGTCACAAGTGGATTGAAAGTATTCGAATTCATGCTTGTAATACTGTAGCACATAACCATACATTCAATTAATGAATTTAAATGACATTAGGGTTTAGTATTCTACCAAATTTATGTGTGAATCCTCATAACCACAAAATTCAGAATACATCGGAATCCCAATCCTGCGGGGTATGCCTCCTTGGGGAGTGCGAATACCTCCTAGACTGGTGCGGATCAAAGTTGGTCAAAATTGGGATTAAGACTAACTATCCATGATCCCTTTCATTCATTACTATCTAGGTATCTCATACCAAATAATATATGACTCCCGATTAGCTTCAGTTTCTAAAATACATGAGGCAAATCCTTGGGGATACTACATCATTATTTTAGTTAAGTGTGACCCACCAACTAGCATTGCACGACCACCGTTGCGGGCAGCTCCTCCTTGGGGAGTGGGCTCCCACCCCATCTCATCAACACTATCCATAGGAGATCCATATCCAGTATCCAGATAAATACAAGCCCTCCGTGGGGAATGGCCATTCTCAAAATGGCGCAAGGCTAATACTTTCCTTACAATGGACCTATGGTGGAAAACCATGGGGATTTGTATTTATATAAATGTCCCGCTCCCACTTAATATTTTAGAGTTGAGGATTTCCTTATAGGTGTACTGGTCCATCAAATATAGGTAAAAATTCATCTCATGATACGACCAATGATTGGTTCCAAGTCAAGTTAATTTAAGGAAAGTCCAGTTTCTAAAATTAGTGTTACCAATAGATCCATCTCATGGGCCCACCAACTCTAATTAGAACTCTTTCCAAAAATTAATTTGATTTGACCAATTTTGGAATTTGCTATGTTTGGATCAGATATGGAAATATTCTAAAATAAGCATTCATCCATAAATAGAAAGTGCTATAATAAAAGACTAGTCCTCTCCTCCACATGGCCCAGGCGGAAAAAACTTCTTGGACTTCTAGAATTTCCAAAATTTTGGGATTCCTCAAACTCTTTGGGCATCTCCAAAACACTTTTTGGTAATCTTGAAACTCTTTGATTAGGAGTCCTTTTCCTCTTTCCTTCTTTGTTTCGGACATCTCCAGAATTTACAAATTTTACAAAATACATAAATTCCTATGTCTCTATAATGAGACTTACATGGTAATCTAAACATGGAAATAATAGGGCTATAGGGAAATTCACCATGCCTTGGCCTTTCATGGGAAACCAAGGAAACCATGATGCCCTTTACACTTACCCACAAATAAACCAATAAGTAAAAGGAAAGAAAAAACATGTGAGCCATATGGAGAGGACATTATCACCTACAAGTTAGTATCTCATACAACAAAACATCTTACAAAACCAGGTTGCCAAACTACAATGAAAAAACAAGATGCCAATAGTTTGCCACCATTATATAAGATCCCCTATGCAGCAGGGGTCCGGGGGCAGCGCCCCCGGCGGGGGTCGAGCTAGCCGATCTGGTCCCTACGGTTAGCCAACGGACCTCTACAGCCATAGTGGCCCGTTTAACTAACCGACCTGACGAACACAGAAATTTGGGTCTTTTTTTTTCAGATTCGGCTCCTACTGTCCCCAATCACTTCTAATGATCTCAGTATGCTTCTAATGGTATCTTACCATCCTCCTACCATGATTAAAACCTTTTGTGACTTTCCAAACATGGATCTATTACAAAAGCAATCAAACCCAATAAACACTGATCCTTTCATAGCCCTTGCTCTATCCTCTTCACATCTCATGTAAAGAATAGAACAAGATTACTGATCTAACATAATTAGAGATGAGGTATGGCTCTGATACCAATTGTTGGAAGCAGGTGGGTCTCGTGGATAGATTTTCAAAACTTTTGACCCACTTGACACAGGGATCGACTATCCATAAGACCAAAAACCTAATTCAGGATGCATTACCCTTAATCTCATGACCATCAACAGTAAATATTCTATCTGAAAGATAGAATCACATAGCACTAAATATCCACAATTATCTACGACATGAAAGAAGTAGATCATACCTTTGGAGATCCGCAGTGCTCTAATGGAGAAGTTGCGACTCTACTTGATGATGAGAATCTTCGACACCTCTTAGCCTTCCACGCTATGACCCGAATTGGATTTCTTTTCTCAAGAAGAGTGGCGGAATCTTCAGGAGAAATCCTAACTCGAAACTCCAAGGAACTAGAAGAGGGAAGGAGAGAGAAACTCGTGCAACTCTTGCACGAATAGGGTTTTGGGCGTAAGAGAGAGTCTTATTGGACGTCCAAGAGATTTTATAGACTTTCAAATCTCTCCCTTGTCTAATTGAAATAGAAGTCTTACTTCCAAAAGCAATTAGCAACTTTCTCTTTTCCAAACTCTTCTTTCTAGAGTTCAAGTCGGATTAGTATTTTCCAATATCTTAGGCTAGCGTGGGGACCACAAGGGATTCCTTAGAAAGCTGGCCCCAACTGGAACACCATGACCCTGCATCTCATGTGCAATCCGGGCCCACAGTTAATTGCAAATAACACCACTATATAAATGCAATTGTACTCCAGTCTTAAGAATAAATTACAATGAAGACCCTAAACTTCCCAATTACCACAAGGAGGCCCCTCTATCAATATCCGTGGACCAATTAGAATAAATCTGTCTCTTCCGATCTAAGTTCCACATCTTCTTATCGTTGAGCCCCAATTAATCACAGTAATCATCAGTACCATCCAATTAACTCTTAATTGAGATGGGTGCGCACTTACTAATGACAAATCCATTAATTGGCACAAGGGGATAATAGAGATAGATTCCATCTTAATCATTCAATGTTCCCACAGTTCTGCTACAACATACCCAAGACACCGAGGTATTAACCTATAGTCGGCCTCACTCATTGGTGACTCAAAGCAAATGAATAGATAGAAACTTGAGTTCATCAATGTCTAAGGATTGGGAGCCTATTGCTAGGGAATTATGAGAGCATACCTTATTATTGAGACGGAATTCCATAAGGAGCATCTCATGGTCCTTCAATACATCCAATGTACCAGCACCGTGATCCAGAATGTTACATTCTGATGATCGAGACAAATCACACTATCTCATAGTGATCAAAGTGCTGCAACCTTATCAAATAAGATGCCCAGTCTCAATACTGGTCGTGAAGCTATTTAAGTATAAGATTTGTGACATATATCTCCCGCGTGTAGATCTCATCCATGCACATATATCACATCTAATATACTAATGGGACCCGGTTCAACTCATGAACTATTATGTCATATGTATTGGTCATGTGCATGAAGTAGTAAAATAATATTTATCTCATGAAAGTAAAGCATGATTTTATTGATAAATAAAGAAATTAATCAATTTATTACATCAACTAATGGATTGAGTTCACAAAATCTAACAATCTCCCACTTGGGCTCAATGCCAGTCAGGGTTGCGTCTCATGCCCATCCCTTCTACATGCTGCTCAAAGACTTTGGTAGTCAAAGGCTTAGTAAAGGGATCTGCCAAATTGTCCGCAGAGGCTATCTTAGTAATAGCAATATCACCTCTCTGCACAATCTCTCTGACTAAGTGATACTTCCTCTGTACATGCTTTTGGCATTTATAGCTTCTGGGTTCCTTTGACTGAGCGACTGCCCCGCTGCCGTCACAGTAAACTGTGAGTGGCTGTCGTGCCAAAGGTATCACCCTAAGTTCCAAAAGGAATCTTTTAAGCCATATTGCTTCCTTAGCTGCTACATATTCAGCCTCCGAGGTTGAATCAGCGGTACATTTTCGTTTTTTACTCATCCAGCTGATAGCTCCGCCTCCAAGCATAAATACATAACTAGAGGTGGATTGCCTAGAATCCTTATCTGACATAAAGTCAGAATCTGTGTATCCAACTGGAATCAACTCATCACTGTTATAAATCAACATGTAATCTCTAGTCCTTCTCAAGTATTTGAGAATACATTTTACAGCAGTCCAATGTTCAGGTCCTGGATTAGATTGATATTTGCTGACTAGTCCCACTACATAACAGATATCTGGTCTAGTACATAACATAGCATACATGAGGCTACCAACAGCCGAAGCGTATGGTATCGACCTCATTTGCTCCTTTTCCTCGGGTGTCTTAGGACACTGATCCTTGGAAAGGTGCACTCCATGCCTGAAAGATGTGATACCCTTCTTGGAGTTTTGCATTGCAAACCGTAGTAGCACCTTATCTATGTATGCAGCTTGGGATAAGCCAATCATCCTATTTTTCCGGTCTCGATAGAGTTTGATCCCTAGGATGTAACTAACTTCTCCGAAGTCCTTCATATCAAAAGTCTTGGCTAACCAAACTTTTACCGTTGACAACATTCATATGTCTTTCCCGAGGAGAAGGGTGTCATCGACATATAAAACCAGAAAAACTTCCCTGTCACCTTCACTTTTCATGTACACACATGACTCATCCGGATTTTGACAAAAACCAAATGACTTGATTGCCTGGTCAAAACGGATATTCCAGCTTCGGGATGCCTGCTTCAGTCCATAAATAGACTTCTGCAGCTTGCAAACTTTTTGCTCCTGGGTTTTAGCTACAAAACCGTCTGGCTACACCATATAGATGTCTTCTTTAAGATGGCCGTTGAGAAATGCGGTCTTGACATACATTTGTCAAATCTCGTAATCGAGATGAGCCGCAATGGATAAGAGTATTCGGACGGATTTGAGCATGGCTATTGGCGAGAATGTTTCCTTATAATCGATCCCCTCTTTCTGAGTATATCCTTTCGCAACAAGCCTAGCCTTATAGGACTCCACTCTTCCATCCGGTCCTCTTTTTCTTTTGTAGACCCACTTGCACCCAATAGGTTTAATATTGGCTGGCAAGTCCACAAGTGTCCAGACCTGATTTGAGTGCATAGACTCCATCTCAGCTTTCATAGCTTCTTACCAGCGTCCCGAGTCTAAGTCATTGATTGCTTCATCATAGTTAGAGGGATCTTGTTCTGGCTCTTCTGGGATTGCTTCATAAGACTCTCCCAAGAATGAGAACATGTCAGGGGGTGTGACAATCCTCCCACTACGACGAGGTACTGGTGTAACTACTGGGTTTGGTAAAGGCGATTCTTCCTCAAGTCCGGTCATACTTGGATTTGAAATTGATTGTTCCTGAATCTCTTCCAAGATCACCTTTTCTAAGGATTTCTGGTCCATCATATAATCTTCCTCCAGAAAAACCGCATTGGTGCCGACCAGCACTTTCTGCTCTCTGGGATTATAGATATCCAACCTTTAGTTCCTTTAGGATATCCTACAAAAGTGCATACTTCCGACTTCGTTTCCAACTTATCCGTCTTAACCTTGAGCACGTGTGTTGGACAACCCCAAATGTGTAAATGTTGGAGACTAGGCTTTTGCCCAGACCATAATTCCCGGGGAGTCTTAGGTATAGACTTAGATGGTACACGGTTTAGTATGTACATTGTAGTATCCAAAGCGTATCCCCAAAAGGATATAGGTAATCTTGAGAAACTCAACATAGACCTAATCATATCTAAAAGAGTCCGGTTCCTTCTTTTTGCTACTCCATTCTGTTGAGGCATGCCAGGAGCAGACAACTGGGATAAAATCCCATTTTTTGATAAGTAACCCATAAAATCAACAGAGAGATATTCCCCTCCTCGATTTGATCGAAGAGCCTTGATACTCTTACCTAATTGCTTTTCCGCTTCCGCTTGAAACTCTTTGAACTTTTCAAAAGCTTCGGACTTGCGGTGCATAAGGTATATGTAACCATATCTTCAGTAATCATCTGTGAAAGTGATGAAGTACTCATATCCTCCTCTGGCCCTGACATTAATGACTCCGCAGACATCTGTATGCACTAATTCCAATAAATCTTTGGCCTATTACCCTTAACTGAAAAGGGTCTTTTGGTCATTTTACCTTCCAAAAGGGACTCACAGATAGGCATTGGTTCTACCACCAATGAAGGTAAGATACCATCTTTCACTAGCCTCTCAATCCTGTTAAGGTTTATATGACCTAACCTCAGGTGCCAAAGTTTTATTGGATTAGATGAAGGTGACTTTCTCTTTAATGATGGTCTATTAATTGTTTCAGTATCATGTATCTCATACATCGTGGGAGTTAACATATAAAGTCCATTGGTTACCTGGCCAGAACATATGAAAGCACCATTCCTCTTTATGACAACTTCAGTACCAAAAGTAATAGAATAACCTTTATTCACCAAACCAGAAACTGAAATTAAATTCTGCCTTAAAGACGGTACATATAATGTTACTGACAAAACCAATTTATTATTTAAAAAACATAAAGTAATGACTCCCACTGAAACAGCCTCTGCCTTAGCGTCAGATCCTAGGTTGACAATGATTTCTCCATCACTTAGCCTCCTGGTTGCCCTGAACCCCTACAACGTATTATATATGTGATTAGTTGCCCCGGAATCCACACACCAGGATTCCGAAGTACCAGTTGCAAAACTAGCTTCAAATATAAGTGACTCAATCATACCTGGGGTCTTTTTCTTAGACAGATATTCTGGACAATTCTTCTTCCAATGTCCTATCTTACCACAATGGAAACACTTTCCTTTGTCCCTGAACCCTTAGCTTTAGCCACGCCACCAGTTGGACCATTCTCCACCTTAGGACCCTTTGGAACTGATTTCTTTTTGCCTTTCTGCCCTTTGCCTTTCGGCTTGAACTTAGCATCCGACTTTTCTGTCATTAAGGCAGTTGGTTTCTTCTTTATAATCCCTTCAGTTGCTACCAGCTGACTAGATAGCTCAGCCAGAGTCAGATTCATTAGATTAATATTATAATTGACCTTGAAATTGTTGAATGACTCTGGTAATGACTCAAGGATTATGTCAATCTGCGATTCTGCATCAATCGCAGCTCCCAGTACATCTAACTCATTTAATGAGTCCATCATCTTCAACATGTGTTCCTGTACTGTTGTACCTTTAGCCATCTTGGTGCTAATGAGCACCCTCATAGCTGCCTGCCTAGCAGGTCTGCCTTGTTCTGCAAACATCTCCTTTAAGTTCGATATCATATCATATGCAGTTTTATAAGATTGATGTTGGTGTTCAGCACACTAGACATGGATGCCAGAATGTAACATCGGGCCATCTCATCGTCTTTAGCCCATTTGGTGTAAAGGTCCTTTTCTACTTCTGATGCATCTGGGCCAGGCTCTTCAAGGGGGTTTTTGGTAAGGACATATTTATATCCTGAAGCTGTTAGGACAATATGCAGATTCCGTTTCCAGTCTACATAGTTGGATCCCACCAACTTATTCTGGTTGAGGATGGTCACAAGTGGATTAAAAGTATTCGAATTCATGCTTGTAATACTGTAGCACATAACCATACATTCAATTAATGAATTTAAATGACATTAGGGTTTAGTATTCTACCAAATTTATGTGTGAATCCTCATAACCACAAAATTCAGAATACATCGGAATCCCAATCTTGCGGGGTATGCCTCCTTGGGGAGTGCGAATACCTCCTAGACTGGTGCGGATCAAAGTTGGTCAAAATTGGGATTAAGACTAACAATCCATGATCCCTTTCATTCATTACTATCTAGGTGTCTCATACCAAATAATATATGACTCCCGATTAGCTTCAGTTTCTAAAATACATTAGGCAAATCCTTGGGGATACTACATCATTATTTTAGTTAAGTGTGACCCACCAACTAGCATTGCATGACAACCGTTGCGGGCAGCTCCTCCTTGGGGAGTGGGCTCCCACCCCATCTCATCAACACTATCCATAGGAGATCCATATCCAGTATCCAGATAAATACAAGCCTTCCGTGGGGAATGGCCATTCTCAAAATGGCGCAAGGCTAATACTTTCCTTACAATGGACCTATGGTGGAAAACCATGGGGATTTGTATATATATAAATGTCCCGCTCCCACTTAATATTTTAGAGTTGAGGATTTCCTTATAGGTGTACTGGTCCATCAAATATAGGTATAAATTCATCTCATGATACGACCAATGATTGGTTCCAAGTCAAGTTAATTTAAGGAAAGTCCAGTTTCTAAAATTAGTGTTACCAATAGATCCATCTCATGGGCCCACCAACTCTAATTAGAACTCTTTCCAAAAATTAATTTGATTTGACCAATTTTGGAATTTGCTATGTTTGGATCAGATATGGAAATATTCTAAAATAAGCATTCATCCATAAATAGAAAGTGCTATAATAAAAGACTAGTCCTCTCCTCCACATGGCCCAGGCGGAAAAAACTTCTTGGACTTCTAGACTTTCCAAAATTTTGGGATTCCTTAAACTCTTTGGGCATCTCCAAAACACTTTTTGGTAATCTTGAAACTCTTTGATTAGGAGTCCTTTTTCTCTTTCCTTCTTTGTTTCGGACATCTCCAGAATTTACAAATTTTAAAAAATATATAAATTCCTATGTCTCTATAATGAGACTTACATGGTAATCTAAACATGGAAATAAAAGGGCTATAGGGAAATTCACCATGCCTTGCCCTTTCATGGGAAACCAAGGAAACCATGATGCCATTTACACTTACCCACAAATAAACCAATAAGTAAAAGGAAAGAAAAAACATGTGAGCCATATGGAGAGGACATTATCATCTACAAGTTAGTATCTCATACAACAAAACATCTTACAAAACCAGGTTGCCAAACCACAATGAAAAAACAAGATGCCAATAGTTTGCCACCATCATATAAGATCCCCTATGCAGCAGGGGTCCGGGGGCAGCGCCCCCGGCGGGGGTCGAGCTAGCCGATCTGGTCCCTACGGTTAGCCAACGGACCTCTACAGCCATAATGGCCCGTTTAACTAACCGACCTGACGAACACAGAAATTTGGGTCTTTTTTTTTCATATTCAGCTCCTGCTGTCCCCAATCACCTCTAATGATCTCAGTATGCTTCTAATGGTATCTTACCATCCTTCTACCATGATTTAAACCTTTTGTGACTTTCCAAACATGGATCTATTACAAAAGCAATCAAACCCAATAAATACTGATCCTTTCATAGCCTTTGCTCTATCCTCTTCACATCTCATGTAAAGAATAGAACAAGATTACTGATCTAACATAATTAGAGATGAGGTATGGCTCTGATACCAATTGTTGGAAGCAGGTGGGTCTCGTGGATAGATTTTCAAAACTTTTGACCCACTTGACACAGGGATCGACTATCCATAAGACCAAAAACCTAATTCAGGATGCATTACCCTCAATCTCATGACCATCTACAGTAAATATTCTATCTGAAAGATAGAATCAAATAGCACTAAATATCCACAATAATCTACGACGTGAAAGAAGTAGATCATACCTTTGGAGATCCGCAGTGCTCTAATGGAGAAGTTGCGACTCTACTTGATGATGAGAATCTTCAACACCTCTTAGCCTTCCACGCTATGACCCGAATTGGATTTCTTTTCTCAAGAAGAGTGGTGGAATCTTCAGGAGAAATCCCAACTCGAAACTCCAAGGAACTAGAAGAGGGAAGGAGAGAGAAACTCGTGCAACTCTTGCACGAATAGGGTTTTGGGCGTAAGAGAGAGTCTTATTGGACGTCCAAGAGATTTTATAGACTTTCAAATCTCTCCCTTGTCTAATTGAAATAGAAGTCTTACTTCCAAAAGCAATTAGCAACTTTCTCCTTTCCAAACTCTTCTTTCTAGAGTTCAAGTCGGATTAGTATTTTCAAATATCTTAGGCTAGCGTGGGGACCACAAGGGATTCCTTAGAAAGCTGGCCCCAACTGGAACACCATGACCCCGCATCTCATGTGCAATCCGGGCCCACAGTTAATTGCAAATAACACCACTATATAAATGCAATTGTACTCCAGTCTTATGAATAAATTACAATGAAGACCCTAAACTTCCCAATTACCACAAGGAGGCCCCTCTATCAATATCCGTGGACCAATTAGAATAAATCTGTCTCTTCCGATCTAAGTTCCACATCTTCTTATCGTTGAGCCCCAATTAATCACAGTAATCATCAGTACCATCCAATTAACTCTTAATTGAGATGGGTGCGCACTTACTAATGACAAATCCATTAATTGGCACAAGGGGATAATAGAGATAGATTCCATCTTAATCATTCAATGTTCCCACAGTTCTGCTACAACATACCCAAGACACCGAGGTATTAACCTATAGTCGGCCTCACTCATTGGTGACTCAAAGCAAATGAATAGATAGAAACTTGAGTTCATCAATGTCTAAGGATTGGGAGCCTATTGCTAGGGAATTATGAGAGCATACCTTATTATTGAGACGGAATTCCATAAGGAGCATCTCATGGTCCTTCAATACATCCAATGTACCAGCACCGTGATCCAGAATGTTACATTCTGATGATCGAGACAAATCACACTATCTCATAGTGATCAAAGTGCTGCAACCTTATCAAATGAGATGCCCAGTCTCATTACTGGTCGTGAAGCTATTTAAGTATAAGATTTGTGACATATATCACCCGCGTGTGGATCTCATCCATGCACATATATCACATCTGATATACTAATGGGACCCGGTTCAACTCATGAACCATTATGTCATATGTATTGGTCATGTGCATGAAGTAGTAAAATAATATTTATCTCATGAAAGTAAAGCATGATTTTATTGATAAATAAAGAAATTAATCAATTTATTACATCAACTAATGGATTGAGTCCACAAAATCTAACAATCTCCCACTTGGGCTCAATGCCAGTCAGGGTTGCGTCTCATGCCCATCCCTTCTACATGCTGCTCAAAGACTTTGGTCGTCAAAGGCTTAGTAAAGGGATCTGCCAAATTGTCCGCAAAGGCTATCTTAGTAATAGCAATATCACCTCTCTGCACAATCTCTCTGACTAAGTGATACTTCCTCTGTACATGCTTTTGGCTTCTATTGCTTCTGGGTTCCTTTGACTGAGCGACTGCCCCGCTGCCGTCACAGTAAACTGTGAGTGGCTGTCGTGCCAAAGGTACCACCCTAAGTTCCAAAAGGAATCTTTTAAGCCATATTGCTACCTTAGCTGCTACATATTCAGCCTCCGAGGTTGAATCAGCGGTACATTTTTGTTTTTTACTCATCAGCTGATAGCTCCGCCTCCAAGCATAAATACATAACTAGAGGTGGATTGCCTAGAATCCTTATCTGACATAAAGTCAGAATCTGTGTATCCAACTGGAATCAACTCATCACTGTTATAAATCAACATGTAATCTCTAGTCCTTCTCAAGTATTTGAGAATACATTTTACAGCAGTCCAATGTTCAGGTCCTGGATTAGATTGATATTTGCTGACTAGTCCCACTACATAACAGATATCTGGTCTAGTACATAACATAGCATACATGAGGCTACCAACAGCCGAAGCGTATGGTATCGACCTCATTTGCTCCTTTTCCTCGGGTGTCTTAGGACACTGATCCTTGGAAAGGTGCACTCCATGCCTGAAAGATGTGATACCCTTCTTGGAGTTTTGCATTGCAAACCGTAGTAGCACCTTATCTATGTATGCAGCTTGGGATAAGCCAATCATCCTATTTTTCCGGTCTCGATAGAGTTTGATCCCTAGGATGTAACTAACTTCTCCCAAGTCCTTCATATCAAAAGTCTTGGCTAACCAAACTTTTACCGTTGACAACATTCCTATGTCTTTCCCGAGGAGAAGGATGTCATCGACATATAAAACCAGAAAAACTACCCTGTCACCTTCACTTTTCATGTACACACATGACTCATCCGGATTTTGACAAAAACCAAATGACTTGATTGCCTGGTCAAAACGGATATTCCAGCTTCGGGATGCCTGCTTCAGTCCATAAATAGACTTCTGCAGCTTGCAAACTTTTCGCTCCTGGTTTTTAGCTACAAAACCGTCTGGCTGCGCCATATAGATGTCTTCTTCAAGATGGCCATTGAGAAACGCCGTCTTGACATCCATTTGTCAAATCTCGTAATCGAGATGAGCCGCAATGGACAAGAGTATCCTGATGGATTTGAGCGTAGCTATTGGCGAGAATGTTTCCTCATAATCGATCCCCTCTTTCTGAGTATATCCTTTCGCAACAAGCCTAGCCTTATAGGTCTCCACTCTTCCATCCGGTCCTCTTTTTCTTTTGTAGACCCACTTGCACCCAATAGGTTTAATATTGGCAGGCAAGTCCACAAGTGTCCAGACCTGGTTTGACTGCATAGACTCCATCTCAGCTTTCATAGCATCTTACCAGCGTCCCGAGTCTAAGTCATTGATTGCTTCATCATAGTTAGAGGGATCTTGTTCTGGCTCTTCTGGGATTGCTTCATAAGACTCTCCCAAGAATGAGAACATGTCAGGGGGTCTAACAATCCTCCCACTACGACGAGGTACTGGTGTAACTACTGGGTTTGGTAAGGGCGGTTCTTCCTCAAGTCCGGTCATACTTGGATTTGAAATTGATTGCTCCTGAATCTCTTCCAAGATCACCTTTTCTAAGGATTTCTGGTCCATCATATAATCTTCCTCCAGAAAAACCGCATTGGTGCCGACCAGCACTTTCTGTTCTCTGGGATTATAGAATAACCAACCTTTAGTTCTTTTAGGATATCCTACAAAAGTGCATACTTTCGACTTCGTTTCCAACTTATCCGTCTTGACCTTGAGCACGTGTGCTGGACAACCCCAAATGTGTAAATGTTGTAGACTAGGTTTTCGCCCAGACCATAATTCCCGAGGAGTCTTAGGTATAGACTTAGATGGTACGAGGTTTAGTATGTACATTGTAGTATCCAAAGCGTATCCCCAAAAGGATATAGGTAATCTTGAGAAACTCAATATAGACCTAATCATATCTAAAAGAGTCTGGTTCCTTCTTTCTGCTACTCCATTCTGTTGAGGCATACTAGGAGCAGACAACTGGGATGAATCCCATTTTTTGATAAGTAACCCATAAAATCAGCAGAGAGATATTCCCCTCCTCGATCTGATCGAAGAGCCTTGATACTCTTGCCTAATTGCTTTTCCGCTTCCGCTTGAAAATCTTTGAACTTTTCAAAAGCTTCGGACTTGCGGTGCATAAGGTATATGTAACCATATCTTCAGTAATCATCTGTGAAAGTGATGAAGTACTCATATCCTCCTCTGGCCCTGACATTAATGAGTCCGCAGACATCAGTATGCACTAATTCCAATAAATCTTTGGCCTATTACCCTTAGTTGAAAAGGGTCTTTTGGTCATTTTACCTTCCAAAAAGGACTCACAGATAGGCATTGGTTCTACCACCAATGAAGGTAAGATACCATCTTTCGCTAGCCTCTCAAGCCTGTTAAGGTTTATATGACCGAACCTCAGGTGTCAAAGTTTTATTGGATTAGATGAAGGTGACTTTCTCTTTAATGATGATCTATTAATTGTTTCAGTATCATGTATCTCATACATCGTGGGAGTTAACATATAAAGTCCATTGGTTACCTTGCCAGAACATATGAAAGTACCATTCCTCTTTATGACAACTTCAGTACCAAAAGTAATAGAATAACCTTTATTCACCAAACTAGAAACTGAAATTAAATTCTGCCTTAAAGACGGTACATATAATGTTACTGACAAAACCAATTTATTATTTAAAAAACATAAAGTAATGACTCCCACTGAAACAGCCTCTGCCTTAGCGTCAAATCCTAGGTTGACAATGATTTCTCCATCACTTGGCCTCCTGGTTGCCCTGAACCCCTGCAACGTATTACATATGTGATTAGTTGCCCCGGAATCCACACACCAGGATTCCGAAGTACCAGTTGCAAAACTAACTTCAAATATAAGTGACTCAATCATACCTGGGGTCTTTTTCTTAGACAGATATTCTGGACAATTTCTCTTCCAATGTCCTATCTTGCCACAATGGAAACACTTTCCTTTTGTCCCTGAACCCTTAGCTTTAGCCACGCCACCAGTTGGACCATTCTCCACCTTAGGACCCTTTAAAACTGATTTCTTTTTGCCTTTCCGCCCTTTGCCTTTCGGCTTGGACTTGGCATCTGACTTTTCTGTCATTAAGGCAGTTGGTTTCTTCTTTATAATCCCTTCAGTTGCTACCAGCTGACTAGATAGCTCAGCCAGAGTCAGATTCACTTTATTCATATTATAATTGACCTTGAAATTGTTGAATGACTCTGGTAATGACTCAAGGATTATGTCAATCTGCGATTCTGCATCAATCGCAGCTCCCAGTACATCTAACTCATTTAATGAGTCCATCATCTTCAACATGTGTTCCTGTACTGTTGTACCTTTAGCCATCTTGGTGCTAATGAGCACCCTCATAGCTGCCTGCCTAGCAGATATGCCTTGTTCTGCAAACATCTCCTTTAAGTTCGATATCATATCATATGCAGTCTTATAAGATTGATGTTGGTGTTCAGCACACTAGACATGGATGCCAGAATGTAACATCGGGCCATCTCATCGTCTTTGGCCCATTTGGTGTAAAGGTCCTTTTCTACTTCTGATGCATCTGGGCCAGGCTCTTCAAGGGGGTTTTTGGTAAGGACATATTTATATCCTGAAGCTGTTAGGACAATATGCAGATTCCGTTTCCAGTCTACATAGTTGGATCCCACCAACTTATTCTGGTTGAGGATGGTCACAAGTGGATTGAAAGTATTCGAATTCATGCTTGTAATACTGTAGCACATAACCATACATTCAATTAATGAATTTAAATGACATTAGGGTTTAGTATTCTACCAAATTTATGTGTGAATCCTCATAACCACAAAATTCAGAATACATCGGAATCCCAATCCTGCGGGGTATGCCTCCTTGGGGAGTGCGAATACCTCCTAGACTGGTGCGGATCAAAGTTGGTCAAAATTGGGATTAAGACTAACTATCCATGATCCCTTTCATTCATTACTATCTAGGTATCTCATACCAAATAATATATGACTCCCGATTAGCTTCAGTTTCTAAAATACATGAGGCAAATCCTTGGGGATACTACATCATTATTTTAGTTAACTGTGACCCACCAACTAGCATTGCACGACAACCGTTGCGGGCAGCTCCTCCTTGGGGAGTGGGCTCCCACCCCATCTCATCAACACTATCCATAGGAGATCCATATCCAGTATCCAGATAAATACAAGCCCTCCGTGGGGAATGGCCATTCTCAAAATGGCGCAAGGCTAATACTTTCCGTACAATGGACCTATGGTGGAAAACCATGGGGATTTGTATATATATAAATGTCCCGCTCCCACTTAATATTTTAGAGTTGAGGATTTCCTTATAGGTGTACTGGTCCATCAAATATAGATATAAATTCATCTCATGATACGACCAATGATTGGTTCCAAGTCAAGTTAATTTAAGGAAAGTCCAGTTTCTAAAATTAGTGTTACCAATAGATCCATCTCATGGGCCCACCAACTCTAATTAGAACTCTTTCCAAAAATTAATTTGATTTGACCAATTTTGGAATTTGCTATGTTTGGATCAGATATGGAAATATTCTAAAATAAGCATTCATCCATAAATAGAAAGTGCTATAATAAAAGACTAGTCCTCTCCTCCACATGGCCCAGGCGGAAAAAACTTCTTGGACTTCTAGACTTTCCAAAATTTTGGGATTCCTCAAACTCTTTGGGCATCTCCAAAACACTTTTTGGTAATCTTGAAACTCTTTGATTAGGAGTCCTTTTTCTCTTTCCTTCTTTGTTTCGGACATCTCCAGAATTTACAAATTTTAAAAAATATATAAATTCCTATGTCTCTATAATGAGACTTACATGGTAATCTAAACATGGAAATAAAAGGGCTATAGGGAAATTCACCATGCCTTGCCCTTTCATGGGAAACCAAGGAAACCATGATGCCCTTTACACTTACCCACAAATAAACCAATAAGTAAAAGGAAAGAAAAAACATGTGAGCCATATGGAGAGGACATTATCACCTACAAGTTAGTATCTCATACAACAAAACATCTTACAAAACCAGGTTGCCAAACCACAATGAAAAAACAAGATGCCAATAGTTTGCCACCATCATATAAGATCCCCTATGCAGCAGGGGTCCGGGGGCAGCGCCCCCGGCGGGGGTTGAGCTAGCCGATCTGGTCCCTACGGTTAGCCAACAGACCTCTACAGCCATAGTGGCCCGTTTAACTAACCGACCTGACGAACACAGAAATTTGGGTCTTTTTTTTTCATATTCGGCTTGTCACAACCCGAGCCCAGGGACCGGGGGTCAGAGAAAGTCTAACCAATGACACACGTACTCCCGTGCATGCACA
Source organism: Sextonia rubra (assembly GCA_037013555.1). NCBI lineage: Eukaryota > Viridiplantae > Streptophyta > Magnoliopsida > Laurales > Lauraceae > Sextonia > Sextonia rubra. Next base: position 7,593,078 of record JASUAD010000018.1, on the reverse strand, counting down.
CCTGAACCCCGTCCAAGCATACACACACAAGGGATCAATCACACGTGCAAACAACTGTACGCGGAAGCTGTACGTATCAAGGCATATAACCACATACCAATAGATACAAAGATCATGAACTGATAACAAGAACAATTTACAAGAACGTATGATACAAAAATGGGGCTTACAACTATCAAATACAATTATCAAGCCCACAATACAAGTCACGGCAGAAATCCCCTCAATAGACTCCAATTCAATGAATGGGGAGAACAAAATGATGCAGACCGTACTCTGGAGGATGGTGGATCAAGTCCACTCCTCTAGGCCGGAGGGGGCCTCGCGAGCCTCTCCTGAAGTCGAGTCGACCGACGCAGGATCGGGAGAGGGATCTGAGCCTGCAACACACAAAGACAACGAATAAGTACAACGACTTAGCAAAGTTTAAGCAACAAGACGATAACACGAATTGCATCTAAAGTGAGCAATAGGCAGAATACAAGATCTACAGAAAGCATGTTCGTATACTAAGCAGTTATGCAAATGAATAAGCATGCTGTAAGAATCATAAACAGATAACATTCAAAGTGGCTACTACATTGGCCATTTTCTCCCTTACGAGAGCAGTCAGAATGAGAACACCAGCGACCGGGCCAGGGTACGCATGGGTCTCTAGTTCCCGGGGTCCGGAGTCCCAGGACAGAACACTCTGCAGAGGCAAACACATAAACTAAACCAAAGTTAACCCCGTCGGGTATCCTAAGGCTGAGGCTCAGTAGCGCCAATACCAATCACAATCAAATCGGATGATGCACCTCAATCAATCAATCATGTCATATCACATACCACATACAGATCTCACATATCACGCTGAACAAACAATAGGAAGTGCATCACACATACTGATACTGAATACTGAATACAATAAGCTGATACTGATACTGAAGGTACTGAATGCAATTAAGCCAGAAAAGAGGCACTAATGAACTCAATAACAATAAGCACTGATGCAAATACTCCAGTGGAGCAACAGTAAAACAAAATAATAGAATGGTCCCGCCCGGGCTTCGCTCTGGGGTTGCTGCATTTCCCACAGAATCGAGAGGTCCAGCACAGAACACATAAGAGGGCATAACCGAAATCAATATGCTGTACAAATCAAACAAATCAAGTACTTATACGAATCAAGGATCAATTACAAGCCAATCCTACACTAATTATCCAGTGTTTCTAACCGTGCATGTTGATGTAGTTTTAAGTTATCCGATGCACCATTGTCTAGTGTTGCAGTGTCTGGAATGTGCACCGAAGTCCCTTAAACCAACACCCATGGGGAGGTGCTAAACAACTGGATAACAGTCATGAATAATTCGCAGCCCTCGAGATCATTCATGTCATTCGAACATTCCATTGGGCATGTTCAGGTTAGCTACATTCTAACATGAAGGTCATATACGGTCCTTTGGTTAAGCCTAGTCCTTTTTATGTCTTTTTCCAGGTTCATACGGTGTAGCCGTAGGTAACATTACGGCTTAGCCGTGGCATCTTACGGCTTAGCCGTAATATGCACTGCGGCTGAGCCGAGGTTCCCCAAATATCCACCCGGATTTACGGCTCAACCGTATTTTACTCTACGGCTCAGCCGTATCCTGGTCCACGGCTTAGCCACAAGACAATGTACGGCTTGGATCAGGCTGGGCCGTAGAAGAATGGCAATTTGCCAACTCTCAGTTATTTTCAGATAACAGTCTGTACTGTTCTACGGTTAGGGTTACGGCTGGGTCTCGGCTTAGCCGTAAGCCATTTTACGGCTTAGCCGTAGCACATTTCACGGCTTAGCCGTGAGTGCACGGAGTCATTTTCCTGAAACTGTCACAGTCATACAGAAGTGTGCAAAACGGCTAGAAACAGAAACAGAACAGCAAAAGGAGCTTAATAGGGCTGTCTAATACTGAGAAACACAGTGAAGAATCAAAACACAACAATCAAATTCATATCAATCGGTGTTCATACAACTTGAGCTTATACTCGCCTCACAAATGGAAATCACTTCGTTGCTTGGCTCATTCCGCTGGAAACACACACAAACGAGCTCCTTTCTTCCTCCCTGAAGCAATAGACACAGAGATGGAGAAGGAGAGAAAGAGAGCTGACGAGAGAGAGACGAGCTAGAGAGAGAGTGAGAGAGCTGAGAGACGATCGAGAGAAACAAGAGGGTTGGTGGGGATATTTATACTAAAATGAGTCCAGAATTACGGATAAGTCCAAGTCACTTACACAAATGTCAGTTTGAGTCAAATGACGATCCAACAAGAGCAAACGGACTCATTCGGATCCAAGACAGTTACAAAAAACAACAAGCTCAACGAAATACGCGCGATGACGTCAAAATGACGCAAAACTGACAAGGTCAATCAAAAGCCAAAATTACGAAAAAGGGCTCGAACTACTTAGACCGAGTCAAACTCAACCCAACAATCTCTCTAAAACTCAAAACGAAATAAAACAAAAACCAAAACACTCTTAACGATAAAAGCACACACAATTACTCACTAATCCAGATCAACTCGGGTCGGAGTGTTACACGGCTCCTGCTGTCCCCAATCACCTCTAATGATCTCAGTATGCTTCTAATGGTATCTTACCATCCTCCTACCATGATTAAAACCTTTTGTGACTTTCCAAACATGGATCTATTACAAAAGCAATCAAACCCAATAAACACTGATCCTTTCATAGCCCTTGCTCTATCCTCTTCACATCTCATGTTAAAAGTAGAACAAGATTACTGATCTAACATAATTAGAGATGAGGTATGGCTCTGATACCAATTGTTGGAAGCAGGTGGGTCTCGTGGATAGATTTTCAAAACTTTTGACCCACTTGACACAGGGATCGACTATCCATAAGACCAAAAACCTAATTCAGGATGCATTACCCTCAATCTCATGACCATCTACAGTAAATATTCTATCTGAAAGATAGAATCAAATAGCACTAAATATCCACAATAATCTACGACGTGAAAGAAGTAGATCATACCTTTGGAGATCCGCAGTGCTCTAATGGAGAAGTTGCGACTCTACTTGATGATGAGAATCTTCAACACCTCTTAGCCTTCCACGCTATGACCCGAATTGGATTTCTTTTCTCAAGAAGAGTGGTGGAATCTTCAGGAGAAATCCCAACTCGAAACTCCAAGGAACTAGAAGAGGGAAGGAGAGAGAAACTCGTGCAACTCTTGCACGAATAGGGTTTTGGGTGTAAGAGAGAGTCTTATTGGACGTCCAAGAGATTTTATAGACTTTCAAATCTCTCCCTTGTCTAATTGAAATAGAAGTCTTACTTCCAAAAGCAATTAGCAACTTTCTCTTTTCCAAACTCTTCTTTCTAGAGTTCAAGTCGGATTAGTATTTTCCAATATCTTAGGCTAGCGTGGGGACCACAAGGGATTCCTTAGAAAGCTGGCCCCAACTGGAACACCATGACCCTGCATCTCATGTGCAATCCGGGCCCACAGTTAATTGCAAATAACACCACTATATAAATGCAATTGTACTCCAGTCTTAAGAATAAATTACAATGAAGACCCTAAACTTCCCAATTACCACAAGGAGGCCCCTCTATCAATATCCGTGGACCAATTAGAATAAATCTGTCTCTTCCGATCTAAGTTCCACATCTTCTTATCGTTGAGCCCCAATTAATCACAGTAATCATCAGTACCATCCAATTAACTCTTAATTGAGATGGGTGCGCACTTACTAATGACAAATCCATTAATTGGCACAAGGGGATAATAGAGATAGATTCCATCTTGATCATTCAATGTTCCCACAGTTCTACTACAACATACCCAAGACACCGAGGTGTTAACCTATAGTCGGCCTCACTCATTGGTGACTCAAAGCAAATGAATAGATAGAAACTTGAGTTCATCAATGTCTAAGGATTGAGAGCCTATTGCTAGAGAATTATGAGAGCATACCTTTTTATTGAGACGGAATTCCATAAGGAGCATCTCATGGTCATTCAATACATCCAATGTACCAGCACCGTGATCCAGAATCTTACATTCTGATGATCGAAACAAATCGCACTATCTCATAGTGATCAAAGTGCTGCAACCTTATCAAATGAGATGCCCAGTCTCATTACTAGTTGTGAAGCTATTTAAGTATAAAATTTGTGACATATATCTCCCGCGTGTGGATCTCATCCATGCACATATATCACATCTAATATACTAATGGGACCCGGTTCAACTCATGAACCATTATGTCATACGTATTGGTCATATGCATGAAGTATTAAAATAATATTCATCTCATGAAAGTAAAGCATGATTTTATTGATAAATAAAGAAATTAATCAATTTATTACATCAACTGATGGATTGAGTCCATAAAATCTAACAGAAGCAACGTGGGAGTTTAGAGACGTAGTACAGAGACAGTATCCGCACCTTTTTCGTAAGGTATGTTAGTTATTTGGAGGACCAAATGTCCTTTAAGGGAGATGAGATGTCAAGTCCCAAATTTTTATATTGGGTCATACCCGTTTGTCGGGTTTGAGTTGGGTTAAGAGGGTCAAATGGATTGAATTAACATAATTGGACCTGAGTTATTGGACCCTTTTAGGCCAATGGACTCTTTTTGGAATTTCATAAAACTCACTAAGAAGCAGGGAGCCCTTCTTTGTAATTTAGAAAAATCTTTTCTTAATATAAACTCTTAGGGTTTTCCCCATTCTTCCATTTTCTTCCTCTCTTCTGCAACAAAGCCCTAGAAGTTCTCCAGGGGGAAACTAAGGTTGGATCTTCTGCTCTTCAGATTTGCTTTTGGCTTGGAGATCCAGGCAAGTGGATAACTATAAACAATGGCTTTTGGTTATTTGTAATATCTTTTTGTTGTTTGTTGGATAATATGCTTTTAGTAGGATTTCTTCGTTTAGATTTAAACTTTCATATGATTTCATTGTTTTGATTTGGTGCCTTGATTTGGATTAATAATGGATGTGTGATTTCTTTCTTTTATATAATATAAAAATATGTTTTAAAAAAAGAAAAAAAAGAAGTGCATTGCCGCTGCCTGCTGCCTGGCCAGCCGGGCAATGCCTGTTGCCTGGCCAGCCAGGCAGCACGTGCTGCCTGGGCCTGCTGCCCGGGCTGGCTGGGCAGCGGCCTGGCCCGACTGGGCTGGGCTGCCTGCCTGGCGGGCCCGGGTCGTTGGCGGGCCCAGGTTGATGTGGAGCCCATTTTGTTTAAAATATATATATATAACAATAATAATAGTAATAATTAAATAAGTAATTAAGGTTTAGGTTATTTGTTTAAAATGATTTAGAAAGTTGTGTTTTAATTAATGGTTTGATATATTAGTAGTGAATTGATTTTATTATTTGATTCTTAATCATGAATTATTATAAATTTAGTTAGAATTGTTTATAAACTTAATTGAGGTTTAATTACTTATGATTAATACTTATTTAGATTGAATAGAATTTAATTAAGATTTATTTGGAAGTGAGTAAGTCTTAATTAAAAAGCATTTGAATTCCTAATTTGGATTTTTATATTGAGTTTAAATGTTGAATTTGAATCCGCAATTTAGATCCTTCGTTTTATGTAAAATGATAAAGTATTTTATTATACACAACAAGGTTAATTAAGAGTTTAATTGTTTCCTCCCCTTTGTTATCATAATTTGATTTAAAGTTGGGTTGGAATTTGAACATCTTTTACACAATTTGTAAAATCCACTAAACAAATATAATTGGATCAGATGACTTATGTCTTTTTAGAAAAGTTGGTTGAATATTCACATGGAAATTAGACTGAATTCAGAATGGGAATGTGAGGTTCAGGATGCACCACATGATAGACACTGAAAGTAGGATATTGGCATCGTGGACTCACATTTTCATTATGAAAGAGGGCTAGTTCTCATGTGTATATTATCTAACTATGACTGATAGGTGGATTAGCATTTTTCCTCAGAGAACTTGAGGAGACACAATTCATAATACACCTTAAATTGAGTACTCTAAATACTCAAATTGATATTGGAGTAAATGTTGGGATTAAGGGTTTCATATCATGGTTCATTTTGCATCGGTATATGTATGTATTTGTAAATATGTATATTTATATATATATATATATCTGACCGACTGCAGTTCGGAGGTGGACGTACGCCATCGGGTCAGCATGTACTATAGATTATAGTATACAGCTGTGCCTTCTGTTATTATCTACGGGAATACCCGTTTCTGTTATTATCTGCGGGATTACCCGTTTCTGTTATTTGTATGCGGGATTACCCGTTTCTGTATATTTATCCGCGGGAATACCCGTTTTTGTGCATTCATGCCATTGGGGTTTGCATCTGATTTACTTTGATTCGAAATGAATATATTATTTAATTCAGTTGATTAATCCATTGCTTGCAGTTTACCCTCTTGCCAGATTATGTCAATTTGACCCACTACTTTAGGGTGTCTAGGTTCCATTACCGGTGCCAAACCGGAGGGTCAGGTGACGTAGGAAATTCCGCCAGATGGTGGAGTTGTTGAGTGGAGCACCGATGACATCATCTGAGGTGTCCTAGTGCGGTGCAGAGTTCGAAAACTTTAGGTTATGTAATAAGGTCATGTTTAGACCATTAGTTTATTTATTAAATTTATTTGTTTTGGAATTATAACTTAAATGGTTATGCTTCGAAGCACTTGACCTTGATTTTATTATTAATGAGATTTGTTACATGGTTGTTATATGATATCCGCCCGCGATGAGTATGGATTTCCGTTTCGCGTGTGATTATGGTTGCCTGATCACCAAGCCTAGCCTCACGAAGGACTTCGATCCACCCGAAATTGGAGCCCATACTGTTATGTTAGAAAAAATTTTTAATTGGCCCCAATTCTCACACTCCTGGAACCGAGTTTGGAATCAATGATTGATGTGATTTATCAATATGCCAATGAAACTGGACTTGATTTATTTTTAGTATTCTATCAGCCTATTTGTTTACATGAGAGGTGAAATGAAATAGTTCTTTTTCATGACAAAATGAAACAAAATTAAGTGTTCAAATCAGGAGAAAAGAAAAAGATGAAGGGCTTGGTAAAGGCACAAAATGACAAAAAAACTACTCTTAAAAGGCACTAAATGACAAAAATATATACTTTTAAAAGGCACTAATTGATGAAAAGGAAGGAGAGATTTTTTTTTTAAAGCTCTTTTACTCTCCAGCACCCTTTTCTTTCTCTTTCTGTTGATTTGACCGTAAATTTTATTTCATTTCACCCCTCATGCAAACAAACAGGTCCTTCGGGCTTCCCATAATAATCAAATAAGACTGAAGATTACAATAATGACAATGCAGATATGCCCAAACTAGCTTGAAACAGTGCAATACCGAATAATGAATTAGTTGCATGGCCTCAAGCCTCTACTCCTTGGTGAATATTATGGTTTGTGGTTTGTTATTTTAGTGCTATTATTAGTGTGGAGTCATAAATAATACTCTATATAGGAAATTTTATGCTGGGTCTGTTAAATGATCTTTCCATTATCTACAACAAGTGATGAACATCACACTGGTCTTAAGAAAAATTAAATATCTCTACAATTGATTTAAGATACAATTAATTATCAAATTCACACATTTTGGCGTTTTTCTATTATTTGTGAATTTTCTTGTTTTAAGAACTTTTTTCGTGATACTGTAAGACCAACTACCCATACCAGTCCGATATGGGTACCATCAACTAATCTTATTCCTAACGAATAATGAGACGGGCACCGGGATTTAAAACCTAGCGACTTTCATAGGACTTCCATGGGAATTTTTAGATATCCTTCATGCTTCTCTATCACAAACAGTTGCACTTTCTCAGAATCATTCAAACTAATCTGGTGTACTGGAAGTCATGAAAGGATTAAAGAAGAAGATCACCATCCATAACCTAATAACAAAACCCTGAATCCACAAGAACCAGGAAATTCCCCAAAGAACTGAAATTTGTATTATTTCTCATCGGAAACATAACAATGACTTATATTGACTCTTACCATGACCTTCCTAAACAATTTCACATTCAAAATTTGAAATTAAAACGTATCTTACCAAAACAAACTCAAAATTAAAATTTGAAATTGGCACTTATCCATCTAGCTTCATTTTGAAATTAGGACTTATCCTCATCCCTTTGGCTTAATTTTGAAATTAATATATATGAGAAATTATAACAAACGCCCTCTTCAAAATGAGGTGTTTGTGCCCTTCCGTCACATCCAATCAGAACCCAACGAACAGATACTTTTATGTTGCAACTGCTCCACTTTTATTACATGCATTAACGCACCTTTTTTCAGGAGATTGTGTAGGAGAAAAATAGGATCTCAATGTATGGAATAAGAGAATAAATTTGAGAGAGAGAAAGACGGCAGCACTCTAATTACATGTATTAACTTACCTTTTTAGGAGATTGTGGAGGAGAAAAAATAGGATCTCAATCTATGAAATAGGAAACTAAATTTGAGAGAGAGAGAGAGAGAGAGAGAGAGAGAGAGAGAAGTTTTTCACTTTTTTGAACGTGCACATGATATCTTATGTTTTGAAAGTGCATATGATTTCTCAAGAAGTGGGCCCATTAAATATTGCATTCAATTTTGTTTCCCCCTTTTAAGGAAAGAACTTGAAATGAGTGGTTCTTCCCCAGAAAATATAAGAATTCATGTCAATAATAGCATCTATCATAAATCCTCTCCTAATCTTATTGGTCCAAGAAAAGGGGCGTTCTTCCTTTAGAAAATGCCCAAGCATTTTTTAGAGCTCCCCATATATATATATGTATATATATGAGCGTTGATTTTGTGAAAACTGTTCTTACACACCTACTATGAGAACTTTTTATTTGGGGATGGGACCAGAGAGGATGGAAAGGTCTATGTAGGACAACCCCAAGTATCAAGTTTGGCCCCAATCACATGTTCCTAACCCCTTCATCCGTGGCCCACATATCCATTCCATTTGGATCAGTATACAGTCGATCCAACGGTCCAATAAATTCGAATCTGACCAAAACTTGGAATTTGTGCCTATTAAGGGGTCCTTTGTATGTTGTAAGGTTTAGACTGGGAAATAGATGGCCCTACCTAGAGTCCTCTCAAAAAAATGGTGAGAACTAGTTCTCATAAGATTATTTCCATATATATACAAATATATGGGGAATTTTTATATGCATATGTCTCTCACCATTTGTTTCGTGAGAACTCTAGGGCCCATCTATCACCCAGTCTAATCCTTACAACACACAAGGGACCTCCTGACAGGCACACACCTCAAGTTTTGGTCAGACCCGAATATATTAGACCGTTGAATCAACTGTACACCGATCCGAATGGAATGGATATGTCGGCCACGGATGAAGGAGTTAGGGATATATGATTGAGGCCCAACTTAATATGTGAGATGGTCTCACATGGGTCTCTCCATCCCCCCCGGTCTCATTCCTTGGTGAGGTCCACAGTGGGCCCCATGGAGAAGTGTACACAAAAAGTTCGTAAGGGACAAATGAACAGGAAGAGGCCCTATATATATAGGACAATATTCATGTGCATGTCTCTCACCATTTTTTTCGTGAGAACTCTAGGTGGATCCTACTATATGATCCATCCAAATAAATGACAAACACAGCCCTCCAAAATTGCACACGTCCACCAATTTTCTGTCATATCCGAATTTACTGGACCGTTGGATCAACTGTGCACCAATTCGAGTGGAGTAGCTTTATGGGCCATGGATGAAGGGGTTAGGGACATGTGATTAGTGCCAAACTTGATATCTAAAGTGGTCTCACTTGGATCTTGCTATCTCCCCCAGTCTCATCCCTTGGTGGGGTCCACAGTGGCCCCACAGAGTATGCACAGTCCCTTCGTGGGGGACGTATGCACAGGAAGATTGCCACATATATAAATGGAGCCCCTCTGCTGAGCACCACTTTCTAGTGCAGCCCACTGGGGCCCTCATTTGGGGATGGAAACAAGGGAGATCAAAAGATCTCCCCTCCACCTACTCATGTATGGTGGTGGAAACTCAAATCATTATCGTAACTACTTAATCAATGGCCAACAAGTTTTAACCATCCAAAATGAGTGCAAGCTGATCCAACAATCCAATCCACTTGGATGGATGCGGAACTTGATATGAGTGACTATCACAAGAGGGTACTTGTTGGATGGTCCACTTGGATAGATCATAAGTTGGGCCCTACTAGTGTTTTGACATATTGTGCTTCACACACACACACAGAGGAGAATATTACTATTCATCCTTCCCTCACTATGTGGTGAGGGACAATGACGTGGCTTTTCCTCAATACGTATGAAGATTCTTCTTTTTCATAATACCATAAATGACTTTTCCTCTTTTGTGCATGAATCTTTCTAAATTTGCATTTGTTTGTCACTATATGGTGAGGAAAGGATTCATAGTAATATATATATATATATATATATATTATTTTGAACTAATCCTACATCAGTCCCCCTCCACTAGAAAAGCACTTGCCCTCAAGTTGATCTCTAGATAACTGGTTCCTCCATGGCATAGTCATCAGACAAGTCAACATTATAAAATTTCTATGGTCATTGCTGATGATAAATGAAATGCATAAGCCAGACGAGCACAGACTTCATTATCAAAAGATTGCTTCATACTAGATGCAAGACGCAAAATTCCTTCAAAAGACTTGCAAATTAGATTTGTACAATAAAGAAGCTCTCAACTTGGAGTCAAAGTATCTATCCTTAAGAGGTGGTTCTAACATAGTCACATTCTCATTCACTCCATTTTTCTTTTTATGTGTCCAGCTCTCAGTAAACAATTGAAATCATAAAATTTAATTTCTTGTGGCATGGAAAAGAAGAGGGGGAAAAAACTCGAAGTTGCATCTGGTTATGTAGGCTACAAAATGCAAGCCAAAGAAGTGAGATGGGTTGGGTGTGAGAGCAATAAAGAAAATGAATCAAGCACAACTGCTTAACAGATGACATGTAGCAGATTGACGGTGCTTCAGAAGGTCCACGAAGTACGGAACCAAGTGCTGTCTTCTAAAAGTTGAAAGACAGATAGGATGGCACAGTCAGGCACTCCAACACTTGGATCACAAGTCTGAAGGATCATTTTATGGGGAGCAACCTCATAAAGGATCAGAAAAGGGTTTTTCTTTGGTGATATATATAAATGTATCTAGTTAGCGATTTACCAGAATGGAACAACCTCTAGCACTTTCATATCCGATCTTAGCAACAACACAGTCATTCAGTTCTCACTCCTTAAGGCAGTCCAAGAGAGGTGGAAAGACTGACATTTTGTAGTCGAGAAAAAAGGGAGGTATTTTTATCAGGCATACTTTATCGGAATGGAGAAATAGAGTTCATGTCGCCAACCCCAACATAGTTGAGATAATGCTTTGACAATAACGTCGATGATGATGATACAGAAAAGAACTCTTAATACTGTACAGATTCTTTGTTAGCAGCTGTAAAACCTTCTAAAATTAATTTATATTCTTTTTTTACAAAAAAAGGAAATCCTTCAAATGCAAATAACTAAACAGAACACAATTTGCAGGAAAAGAATTAAAAAAGGAAGAAACAAAAGCAACACAATTCCAAAACTAAGTAATTACTAACATAAGAGATATCATTGCCCCAAAAAATACTTATGGAATAATCAATAGCAATATAATTGCAAGGTTAAAGATAATCTGCTGCTTCAACAGCAAAACCAGCATCTTTTATTCCAAAAACAGAGACAAGTCAATAAATGATAAAAGCCTCAGGATCTCTTAGTTTAATTACCTCGAAGGATCCAAAAATGGTAACTCCTGAACATCTAGAAGAACAACAACAAAAAATTCTACTGTTGGGCCTCAGATGAGGGTGAGACGCGCTCCAGTTCTTGTGCTGCTTCCTCTTCCATGACTTTCTCAGCGCGAAGTACTGGCTCATAGTAGTCAGAATGAGCATCCATGCACTTCTTGAGCAATGCAGTCACCTCAAAACATTTATCAACTATATCTTCCTTGTTCTTCTCAGCTTCTTCGACACATTTCTCCCAGTCAATGAACTTCTCTTTACAAGCTCCTCCTTTCATAAAAAGGCAGAAGCCACACTCCATCTCTTCATCATCATTTCCCTCCGCGGTCTCTCCTCCATCTTCTGTGGGTTGATTTTCTAGTGGTTTGTCATTAGTGGGATTAGAGTTTGCAACTGTTGGGATTTGGTTTGCTTCAACACTGGATTCTGGGGGAGGAATGAAAGTAGACATTGTTGGAGTAGGAATTTCCTTAGAGAAGATCTGCTACTGTTGTTGCCTGTTGGATTTAAAAAAGAAAAAAATCCTGTCTTGTATCAAAAAGGTTTGTCTACAACAACACCTGAGTCAGTGGACTATTGACTAACATAAAAACTGCAGAACCTTCTCCAGATCTCCAATCCCTATAAATAAAAAATAAGAAAAGAGCAGGAAGTAAGATACACTATAAAAAAATAGAGGACACTATAAAAAATAGAGGTGCATTTAGATGACCTTAGACTACAATTTAATAATTAATTTTTCAAATTACAAATTAAAAACCTCTACTCTCATTTTGTAGTTTTGAAATTACAAAATGAGCAAATGTTTAAGTAGAAAATCCCAAATTACAGAGTTAGAAGTTTCCTCATGTCCGATTAGTATGGAAAAGTCAAAAGTGGAAAAGAAAGTAGACTTAAGACTATGGAAGTAAAGCCTCAGCAATTTGTAGAGAACTAAAATGCAAAACATCAATTAAATAACTAACACGCAAAATACCAACTCCAGAAAACTGTAAGAAAGGAATCATATTGCAGGCAAAGAGTAAATTTCAGAATTTATCATTAAAAAAAAAAAAGAGTCTACTTGAAGGGAAGAAACCAAATTTAAGAAAGACTTAGCCATAGAAAACATTAAAGGAAATAAAGAAAGAATAACTAAATAAATCGCAGCCATTCATCAACCACGCTAGAAGAACAATAAAAACCAACCTAAAAAAAAAAAATCAAATGCTAATCATTCAAAAGAAAAGGGAGGAAGAAGAAGAAGAATTCAAATTCTAGAACAATTTTATAGGATTGACATTTTCTGTACACTATATGTATTTCAGTAGGAAGGAGAATGAAGTAATAAAGACTAAAAAAATAATAATAAATGGTGGAAATTGAATCCTTTTGAGAGAGGAGGGGCGGATGTAGCCAAGTGGATCAATGCAGTGGCTGTGAATCCAACATGCACGGGTTCAATTCCCATCGTTCACCACCCCTATTCTGATTTTTATTTCACCTTGAAAACAATTTTTATTTAATATTGAATATTCCCTTTCAATATTCCCTAAGTGGCAGTCAAAATTTTATGTCCATTTTTCATGATATTATGCATGGATCAGATATATCATGGTCAGTTCCTCAGATGGTGGGTAATCCTTCCGCAATGGAATCTGATAAGTGAGTTCGAGTAAGTGTTTTACAGATTCTTCTTCTGTCCAAAGAAATGATTCATCAAAATAATGAGTCACTCATTCCATTGATATGGACACATCTAAGATCACAAAATGCTTGGAAGTTGACATAGTTAGCACATTCGTCATAGTTAGCAACTCCGTATCAAGGTCATCAGTAATATCGCCACTATCATCAATATCGATGTTGTCACTATCATCAATATCAATATTGTCAATGAGATAACCTTTAGGCTTGTCATCCAGGAACTTGTTTGGAAATACCATAATCAAAGGAACATTGGAGTTTGTCACTACGAATTTGACCAAAGAGGATTGTCCAGCTCCTATAGAACCTTCCAGCTCCTATAGAACCTATCACTAAAATGCCCCTATAAGGGGATAGGGCTAAGCGGAGCGAAAAGGGTTTTCCAAGAGATGGGAAATGAGAACAAATAGCCCCACACAAGGTTTGTGAATAAGTGACTATCTGATAATGAGCAAGGAATATGCATCTCTTTGCTAAACAAGATCTATTGAACTCATAGTTCATTAGATACTTCTTATGAAAAGATGGTGAATAGATGAAAAAACTCGAAAATTATGGGATTAACATCAATCGGATGGTTTTCGTTGGGACACCACCAACAAACAGAAGGTCTCTTGCTTATTGTACCTTAATTGAATAGCTATTAAACAAACCCAATATTTTTCCTACTGAAATTTCTTATTTATTTCCCAATTCATACTTCAATTCTTATCTATGCATATGTAGTGTCACTCCAAGACAAGTCCTCATTTTCTTTATTGAATTTGTTTTCTCAACATTCAATTCGAATCGATAATGGTGTATCGAACAAATATAATTCAATCGTGGATAAATTCAGAAATGAAGTAGTTAACATTGGGTCTACCATTATCGTTTTTATAGTGACGAATCTTGTATGTGTTCCTAAGGAAAGGGATTTGTGCATTTTACGAGGTCTCAAAAGGACATGGAAACATATAAGAACTCTTGAATGGAAATTGAAAAGAGATGTAACTCTAGTTCCTTTAGAAATGGCAGGATCTTCGATGCAAGAAGAAGGGGTTGATCCGTATCATATTAACTTGGTATTAGTTCCTCTCTTATTTTAACAATACCGATTTAGGTTCTTCTCCTACCAGTATCGAATAGAATATCATCATCATCATCATCATCATCAAAGCCTTATCCCAACCATGTTGAGGTCGGCTACATGAATTCTATTTCTCCATTCCGTTCTATTTTGAGCTAAATCTTTCGATAAGTGCAACTTCTTCAAATCTGAATTAATGACTTCCATCCATATTTTCTTCGGCCTACCCCTACCTCTTGATGGACCCTCCACCTATATATCCAAACTTTTTCTCACCGGTGCCATTACTGGCCTATGCTCAACATGCCCAAACCATTTTAAACAAGTTTCTCTAATCTTATCTCCTATTGGTGCTACCCCTAAATGTTCTCAAAAGTGCTCATTTCTAATTTTATCTTTCCTAGTTTTACCACACATCTACCTAAGCATTCTCATTTCCGCTACATCCATCTTATGAATATGTGTCTTCTTAATTGGCCAACATTCTGCTCCATATGTCATAGCTGGTCTAACCACTGTCCTGTAAAATTTTCCCTTCAATTTTGTTGGCATTTGTCTATCACAAAGTACTCCTGAAGCTAGTCTCCACTTCAGCCATCCAGCTCTTATCCTATGCTCCACATCTTCATCAATCTCCCCATCCTTACTAATCATCGAGCCTAGGTACCGAAAAGAATCTTTACGTAGTATCTCATGGGTTTCAATTTTGACAGTGGTTTCAACACTTTGTATATGTCTACTGAAATTGCAATCCATATATTCTGTCTTTGTACGACTTATTTTAAAGCCTCTAAATTCTAATGCCCTCCGCCATCTCTCAAGCTTTGCATTTACACCCTCTCTTGATTCATCCACCAATACTATATCATCTACGAACAACATACACCATGGTACTTCTTCTTGAATATGCACAATTAACTCATCCATAATTAATGCAAAGAGATAAGGGCTTAAGGATGATCCCTGATGTAAGCCTATAGTCACAGGAAATCCGCCCGTTTCTCCACATGTGGTTTTCACATTTGTTATTGCATCTTCGTACATATCCTTTAAAATTTCAATGTAACCTCTTAGGACATTCCTTTTCTTTAAGACCCACCAAATTAAATTCCTCGGTACCCTATCATAGGCTTTTTCCAAATCGATAAAGACCATATATAGATTTTTCCTCTTTGCTCGGTATTTTTCCATTAATTGCCTAAGTGAAAAGATAGCTTCCATAATTGATCTTCCTGGCATAAAACCAAATTGATTTTCCGAAATTTTAGTCTTTTTTCTCAGTCTTTGCTCTATTATTCTCTCCCATAACTTCATAGTGTGACTCATAAGTTTAATCCCTCAATAGTTGGTACAATTTTGTATATCTCCTTTATTCTTATATATAGGTACTACAATGCTTCTTCTCCATTCATCCGGCATTTTCTTTGTCACAAGTATCTTATTGAATAGTCTACATAACCAACTTACTCCAACCTCTCCAAAGCATTTCCATACCTCTATCGGAATACCATCTGGGCCTGTTGCCTTTCCTGTCTTCATTCGCTTCAATACTTCCTTCACTTCCACCCCTCTAATTCTACGGAGAAAAGTATACTCTTGTAATGAAGTATCCTCCTCCACTCTTGTATCGCCCAAATATTCTTCATTTAAAAGTTTACTAAAATATTCTTTCCACCTTTCTATAATATCGTTGTCCTTCACCAAAATATTTTCCTCATTGTCCTTGATACATTTGACATGATCTAAGTCCTTACTTTTCTTTTCTCTTTTTTTTTGCAAGCTTAAAAATATCCTTTTCTCCTTCTTTTGTTACCAACCTATTGTAGAGGTTATCGTATGCTTTGAACTTTGCACTACTTACTACTTTCTTAGCTTCTTTTTTTGCCTTCTTATACAACTCAAAATTTTCTATACTCTTAGTCCCCTGCCAAACTTAGTATCGAATAGAATATGCAAAAAAAAATCTTCTTCCTGTAAAACCTACTTGATTTATAGATCGCAAAATTGTATGGATTTTATGGAACCATTTTCTATGGCTTGAATCCGTAGTCAATCCCATTTCCGATAGATATGAAATACTTACAAATGAACACATATAGGCAAGGAATTTCCATTATTAAATAATTCACAGTCCAAATCACTACTCCTACACTGAAAAAGTCCTTTTTTTGAAAATCCAAGAAGTTCCAAGGCCTAGGTAAGATTTTGTAAGACTTTTTGGGTCCCTTTAACTGACAGAGACCACAGTTCTCTAATAGGGCGATGCATACAGATTCCAGAACGATCAGCATAGCTCAGCTGGTAGAGCACTGGACTGAAAATCCTCATGTCACCAATTCAAATCTGGTTCCTAGCATGCAATTAATGTATCGAATGGAGACTCCTCCAAATGAATCAAAACAGATATTGGGATCCACGTTCGTTAATAGCCTATACTGGGATACGTACTTAATCCATCTAGATATATAGCCCCCCTTTTTTTTGTAGATGGGTAAAGAGTCAATGGGTAAAAAAAAATAAGTAGATTATGTTCCTTTTTTTCATATTGTGCCTCCCAATGCCAAAAATATTTACCATGTTCAGTAGCTTCTCGATGGCTTCACTTACACTACCAGGAGTAAGTGGTTTTGGTTGAAATTGTTCGAAAAAACTCTAGAGCTATCTGATTACAATTCACTTCATTTTTTTTTCTTTGCATTATACAATGAATGTTTTTAAAAATCACCGGATTCTTCCACATTAATGTGATGTCATATTGATGAAAATAAATTGATAGAATAGCTTCTATCCTGTCAATTGATAGCTAGAGAACAAATTGGACTAAATACCAATACCCATTATAGGTAGAAGGATACAGACTGAAACAAATAGCTCTTGTGGTCCAGAATAAAAATAAAATAAAATAAAATAGGAGTGGAACATTGAATAGTTTGTAGCCATAGAACTAGGGTTGGCAATGGGACGGGTTTGGTTAGGGTTGGGGTAAACCCAAACCTCCCCCGTCTCAAATTTATTTAATCCAATCGCGCCCCGTCCCATGATGGGTCAGTGATTGTAATACCAAACCCGCCCCGTTTGAGTAAGTTAAGTCAAGTTTAAACCTTAAAACTTATAAAATATGGCAAAATGGATAAGAAAATGTGTAGTAGAGTTTGAATATGTCACTGTCTCTTCCCATGTGCCTTTTATTATGGCCCAAAACCACCTAGACAATATGAGTTTTGTCTAATTACTAAAGTAATAACTATATAAATGATATGTATTTGGGGCGGGCCGGGGCGGGGCGGGTTGGGTCAACAAAACCCAAACCCGCCCCACATAAAAAATAAAAATAAATAAATAAATAAAACTACTACCAAATCCGCCCCAAATAGGAACATAATGGGGGTAGGTCCCTATTTATACCCACACCATTGCCATCCCTACATAGAACATTCAACATGACAAAGATAATGAATAAGTAGGAGTTAATATAATTCCAATTGCCATTACAAAAGTAATTAGTATTTTCAGTATTAAAAGATATTTCAGGCTAGTAAGTATTCCAAAAAAAATTACTAATTCAGTAACAAAACCACTAATTCCTAGCAATGCAAGAGAAGCCATGAAGAAGCTACTAAACATGGCAAATATTTTTGGCATTGGGATAGATATTCCTCCCATTTCGTCAAAATACGATTATTTTGATTACGCCACCATGGTGAAATTGGTAGACATGCTGCTCTTAGGAAGCAATGCTAGAGCATCTCGGTTCAAGTTTGAGAGGCGGCATCCTATAAAAAAGGCACAATGGATCCTATAATGAATTCAATCCCAGATTTCCATTCTGTAATTGGGGATATCCTCCCAAAAAAATTATATAGAGGTCATCACTTCAGAAGAGAAGCAACACATGTCTATTGTGCAATATAGGCCAGATAGGGTGGTGAAACAATTTGGCCTGGATCAGGGATTCCCAGATTCAAACTTAATTGATGCGATTCAATCCACTGAATTGTGAGGAACCCTTACATATGAAAACTCATGGGTTCCTATACCCAAATTAGGAAACTTTGGACTTCTACTACCCTGGCCCCGTCTTTACAACACCAAGCCTCCCCCACCCCAATAACCCCCACCGCCGAATTAGAGTTAGACGTGTGCAAAAATCCACGATTTTCCCCTTGCAACCGGAACATTAAGAGTATTTTTTTTTTTACTTTAGATTTTATTTTTATAGAATAGAGTAGAGTATGGTTCGATTAAATTAGTATAGAAATGGTTTGGAGACCGTTTCATCTGTAGAAATCCAGTGTCATCCAAAAAATCAAATGATTATTTCTTTCTTCTTGTTTCGGAAAGGGGACTCATACTATGGTGGAACGGATACTACGAATGAATCAAGGGATTCCATTTTTCAAAAACATCATAAAAAGAAAGCATCCTCATATCATTTCTATGAATCTAATACTACGATTACGTTGACTGGATGACTTTCCAACTTTTATGCTATGGAATAGATCAAACAAAGCCTTACCCAAAGAGTAAGAACATGTGTCCTCTACAAGAGTATCATTTACATAGAGTGATTTAACAGTCAAAACCACAAAATTGTTCAAAAAACCACATTACTTTTGGTATGTAAAAGCACATAAATGGGCAATGCCATTCTAAATATTTCTGTAGTTAGCAAGTTCAGCTTATGTCTCTTTTAGTGTGTGTTTAGTGTTTTTTTCCTTTTTCTTTTTCCTTTTTAGATTGTGTTTTAGTATTCTCAGAATGTCACAATTGAGAAGGGGCCTCAGATGTCTGAATAGACTAACATTCATTAAAGAGTAGCCCATCTGAGATCGTTATCAATCCATCCTTGAAAAGGCATTTATCTAAGGAAAGAAATGAGGGATATTTTATCCACAAAGAAGACTGAAAAAGTATAGAAGAAAAAATTTCAAGAGCGGGTTGCTCGAATGGAGAGGATTGATGATTCTTCTGAGGATGATGATGAAGATGAAGAGGCTAGCGATATAAGGAGGGCAATGAAGTAGAGCTATCAAGCTTATGAAGCTGAGCTTGCTCGTTTCGAAGAACAATGAGGTGGGGGCAGACCTTCAATAGTACCTCCAAACCCTTTTAAGGATACAGCAAGGAAAAGTACCTTGGATCCATTTTTACATAGAACACAAAGCATGAAGCAACCCAAGATTTCTAACTCCATGATGGGTGATATGAAAACTAGAGCTTTAAAAATAGGTAGAGCAATTTTAAAGTTCTTCCACCATAATCAGATTTCTCCAAATGTGGTTACCTCACCATACTATTGGGCACTGGTGGATACCATTGCTGAGGCAAGTCCTGGAGTTAAACCACCTATCGCTTAATGAGATTAGCAGCAAATATCTTGATATGAAGTATAGAGATTATACGAAGTACGTGTATGACCATATTGAGACTTGGAAAAAAATATGGGTGCACACTTTTGTGATGGATGGACAAGCAACAATAGATGTCACATAATTAATTTTATGGCTTATTCTGTAATGGGAACATATTTTATTCACCCAGTAGATATAAAAGGATATCGATTAGATGCCCAATATTTATTTAGTTTAATGGATATAACACTAAAAATGATTGATGGATTCAATGACTATATTGTCCAAGTTGTGACAAACAATGAGGCAAATTTTAAGGCGGTGGGCAAACTATTACATGACAAGTATCCGCATATTATTTGGGTGCTGTGTACGGCACATTGTATTGATCTTATGTTGGAGGACATTGGAAAATTAGAAGATGTCCACTCCACTATTGAAGATAGAAAGAGGATTACAAGTTTGATATACAATCATCAGTGGTTGACCGATATAATAAGAAAATTCAATAATGGTCATGAGATTTTGAGGCCGGGTATTACAAGATTTGCTACCAATTTTTTGGCTTTGGAGAGTCTTTGTCGTCATAAGGCTAGCATAATCTAGATATGGACGAGTGAAGCATATATAAACTTTATGTTTTCAAGACAGAGATTGCCACAACTTGTACAAGGAATTGTATTGGGTACAAATTTTTGGCATAAGGCTGAGAGAATTACATACCTACTCGAGCTGCTTGTGAAGGTGTTGAAAGTGGTGGATGATGATACAAAGCCTACAATGGGCTATATCTATAATGTAATGGATCTTGCGAAGCTTGCTATTGAGGCAAATCTAGAGAAAAGTATGGGACTTATTAGAAGATGCTCTAAAAAATTATTGACCAAAGATGGAACAACCAATTACATCAAGATATACACGCCGTAGGTAAATTAGGATATACACAGTTGCTTTATTTTATGTCTGAAGTTTTAAATATTGATTTATTTATTAGAATTTAATCAATATAATACTTTATGACATAATGCGGCATACTTCTTAAACCCATCATGCTTCTATAGCAAGGGATACTTTAAGCACAAGGAAGTTTTTCGAGGCTTTAAAAAAACATCAGAGATAATGGTTAGTGACAAGATGAAGAAAATTGCAATTCTTAATTAAGTAAGGTTTCATAATATCACATTTTATTTGCATCAAGATACAAGTAAACCAATACAGTTGTAATTTATTTATTTGAACTTGATAATTTTATAGTTGAGGAATTATAAAGGTGCTCATGAAAGTTTTGGAGATGAGCTCTGTATAATGTCTCATAAAAGGATGGATCCATATATGTTATATTTTTAATAATCTTTAGTGGATTAATAATCAGTTACAGTAATCTCATGGGAAATGGCTTAATTTAAATTTTAATTACAGTTGAATGGTGGAACAACTTTGGCGATGTGACCTTAGAGATCTCGAAAAAAAAATTCTGAGCCAAACATCATCATCATCCGGCGGTGAACGAAATTGAAGTACATTTAGCCTAATCCACACGAAAACCAGGAATCGCCTAATATGGGGAAATTGGATAAATTGGTTTTTGTTCATTATAATATGATGTTGAGCGCCAGAAATCTCCAAAGAAGGGATAATGGAAAGTATAATCCAATTAATTTGGATTATATATTCGAAGAAGATGACCCATTAGAGCACTAGTTGGCTGAAAGAGAGGCTGCAGTTTTACCAGATACAAATTTCATAGATGAATGCATGTATGATCTTGATAAAACTGAGCCCCCAGAACAAGAATCAAAACCCCCACCCCCACCTCCCATTCGGAGATCTGCCACCACACGGGAAATGGGGAAGAGTGTGGCAGAGGGGCCCTCACAGGGCTCACAACGTGAGCCAGAGTTGACACATTCTAGTTCAGAACATGTTAAAGGGGCTAAGGATAAGTCAGATTTGCATGGTACTTCAACCCTCTCCAATGCCAAACAATGTCTTAAAGATCTAACTCTTCAATACAAGAGGAAAACAACAGGTAAGGATCAAGCAAGCAAGTATTTAGCAACTTATGAAGGAGATGAAGAATGCAATACATCATCTTCAAGCAAAACTGGCTCACGACAAGGAGATCAAGGTTGTTATGCACAACAACCAGACGATGGTGGTGATAATGAAGAATTTTAGGATAATATCATTATCCATGACATGGTGATGCAGGCCGATCCCAAATCCGGCCCAGATCACAGCCCACAGGCCCAATTGATCCTTAATCTCCTCAAGGATCCCTATCGTTAGATAATTAATTATTTATTGAGATTAGAACTTGCTTAATTTATTTTAGTAAGCCATGTTTATTTAGAGTTAAGTCTTTCCTACTTTAAAAACAGTCATGGATGTAAAAAATGGCCGCTACGCTAATCGGTCGTAGCGCCCATGGGTGCTACGCTTTTTTGAAAAAAGCGCCGCTCACAAGTGTGGTGGCCCATAGACATTGCGGTTGGGGTTTAAAAACCTCCACTGACTCGACTTTTTCAATTATAAAGTGGCTGTAACTTTCTCTTCTCCTTTTTTCACTGCTCCAAACTCATTTTCTTGCCTCCATTTTTCAAATCCTCTCAAAAGTACATTAGAATTATAAACAAAAACATCAAATACAACTTATAAAAGCATCATTTAAGTGGTATTCAAGATTCAAGCATCCAACTCAAAAACATCAACTCAAGGTGAGTTTTTGGGCTTTTTTTTTTTCCACTTTAAGTTTATTTTTCTCTTTTCTTCAATGAATCAGTTGAAAAGGAGTTGTTATTCTTAAATCCATGTTTCCCTTTGATCAAGCCCCTCTTTTTTTTCACTTTTCTATTTTTTTTTTTGGAAATTTATTTTCGGATTATTTTATTATTTGAAAAAAAAATCTATTTTATTCATGAACAACCAATAAAATGAGTTAAAAATGGTTCCTAAATGTTAGATCTATATTTCCCATGGAGCAATCCCACATATTATTGTGTTTCTCTATTTTATTTGTTTTTTATTTGTATTTTTTGAAAAAAATAATATTTTTTACAAAAGTAAACCAATCAAATAGGTTGAAAATAGTCCCTAAACATTAGATCTATGGAAAACATAGATCAATTCCATTACAAAGTCTTTGCTCTTTAAGTAGACTAATTTTCTATGAAGTTTGAACATAGTTTATCTTTTATTCTTGAATGAATCTTGATGAAATTTGTTTATGATATTTTTTTTATAATAAGCCTTAAGTTAGTATCTAAGTTGGCATAATTAAATAACATGAGTCCATATGAAAAACATTGATCATTCCTATTCTTTTCTATTAATGCAGCGATACAAGACTTCACGCAGTGAGGGGATCACTACATACTCATATACTAGTTACTTTTGCAAAACAAACATATATTCCATCATTTTCTAATATTCTGGATTTTTTGAATTTTTTTTGGATTTTTTTGAAGACCTTTTCAAATCACAACACTACACAACTACATAGCGCCCGCTACATAGCGTTTCGGTGGCGGGCCGCTACGCCCGCCACAATCGCTATTTTCATCCTTGGAAACAGTCACTCCTCTATAAGGAGTCTTTCATCGTAGTAGACATGCTTTTATGAATCATAATTCAGTTTCAAGAGATTTTCTCTCTCTAGTTGTGATCAAGAGTTTCATTATGCTCTTGAATCCCTCTTTGAATTCGAACAATCGTCCGGGAGATTATTCTACACCCCATCGAAGATCCGAGGCTGCGCCAGATTGGTATCAAAGCCCAGATCCGGTCGCCAGGAGCCATCTGTCGCTCCCGAAATTCATCACTCCATCCACTATTCACCGGTAATCCTCTCCACCACCACCACCAAAGAACCCTAGTAGCCCCAAAACCCACTATCAACACCCATTCCGAACCCAATGACCCATTGCTTTCCCAAAAACCTAATCCCGCAACCACTTCCCCTTTGCCCTAGACCTACTCTTCCTTTGAAAACCACCACAACCCTAATCTAAATCTCCTTCCTCCAGTCATTCCTTGCTCAACCCCAAAGCCACTGAAACCCCTTCTCGTCAGTCATCCACGGAAATCCCCTGTTCTCTCATATGCACCCATCCTCATCCCTGAAAACATAACCCCTCAAGCCCATCGACCCTTTCGGTCCATCCCGAGCCTCCACGCCATCTCGACATCACCCATACCGACCCCCAGAGTGCAAAAAAAAAAAAAAAAAAAAAAAAAAGGAAGAAAGAAACAACAGAAGAAGAGAGAAGCAAAGAGAGAGAGAAAGCAGTACCTGGAACTGTCAACTTTCGTCGTCATCGGCCTCCAGCTACAGCGCCATTGGCAACAGTGGCCAGGCAGCACTGCACCACCATTGCCCTCGTCACCATTAACTCTTCCTCGATAAAGTAAGGTCTCCCTCCTTCTTATAGTCAAATAGCAAGGGTCGAAACTCAAACCCTTTTTTTTTCATTCCCTGCACAAAAGCCGAGACAAGAAGGAGAGGATAAGCCTGTCTTGCTCCCACATGTGGTGCTAGGTTTGCACTTGGGCCTAGGTTGGTCCAACCCGACCCACCTTTCGTTTTCTCAAAAAAAATAAATAAAAAAAAGGGACAGCTACAATGCCTAGAAAGAGTGATGATCTCTAACATTGGATGACAGACAAACAGAGAGATGAGACCATACTTAGGTTAAGAATTAGAAGATGTCGTAGGACGTCTAAAAATTACAGAAACCGCATTTGCTGAGCTACAAAATAGCCAATTTGTCAGTCAAAAAAGATCATCCAATGTGTCTATGGTGTACACACCCGTCCAACCAAAAAGACTTGAGAATCAAGAACCCATTCGTAATTTTATGCAGAGCCTTCTAACTGAACGAGACCACCAAGGTGCCCCTGCTACACCCCCATCTGATGACATCACAAGGAAAGTCAAAATTGATATTGCTGGCTTTAGTAGTGATATGAGCCCGAAAATTTTTGTTGATTCGCTTAATTTTTTGGAAGGACGAAAATAGCGATAACAGTGGGCGTAGCGGCCCTCCATCGAAACGCTACGTAGCGGTAGTGGCGCTACGTAGCGGCATAGCGGTGTGATTTGAAAAAATCATCAAAATTCTCTGAAAAAATTTCAGAAAATCCAGAATATTAGAAAATGATAGAATATACGCTCTTCTTGCAAAAGTAATTAAGATAAAGGGGTGTAGCGGTCCCCTCATTGTACGAGGTCCTGTATCGCTATATTAATAGAAAATAATAGTAATGATAATTTTTTTCACATGCATTAATGTTGTTATACTAACTTAAAAACTAACGAAAGGCTTATTAAAAAAAATATGATGAAGCAATATCAATAAAATAAACAATGTATTGAACTTGAAGGCGAGACTCAAGATTTTGAAAGTTAAACTTAGGAGTGCAATAGTAAACACTAAACAGTGAATAGTCAATACTCAGTAGTCAACAATTAATACAACAAATGTGGAATGACATAATAAATAATAGCTCTATAAAAACACTCCACTTGAGAGAAATTCTCTGCATCAACTTCAATTCGACAAGATCCTACGTGCCTTGATGTTTTTTTAGGATAGAAGGGGGATCTTATGTGTTTTGGTATTCTTTTAAGTATAGAAGGGCAAAATAGCTGAGTAAAAATGTTATTTGAAGAGAAAAGGTAAAAAAGAAAGCTTTAATATGTATTTCAAGTTTTTTTTAAAAATAGCCATCAATCACACTCCGAACGGCCCCATAGCGGTCATAGCAATCCCATAGTGGCTGCTACGGAACATAACATCGCTATTTTCAATTTAGCATAGTGGTCACGGCTGCTATGCTTGATATAGCGGCCGCTACGTAGCCCATGTTTGGAAGATTATTTTGCTTGGTATGGTATGAATGATGCACAACAGATAGCCCTTACAATGGTTAAACTCAAGGGTCCTGTTCGAATTTGGTGCTATGGCATTGAAAATAATGAACTTGCAGTGGGCTAGCCTATTATCCAATGGAAAAACATGAAAGATAGGCTCAAAAGCAATTTTCTTCCTTCTGATTATATGGATACACTCCACCAAGTATCTAAGTCTCCAACAAAGCACCACGACAGTGGAAGACTACACTAACAAGTTTCATAAATACATTGCTCGCTGTAACTTGAAAACAAATGACCGTCTGAATATCACCAGATACAAAGACAACCTGCGTGCCGATATCAAATGAGAGGTAGCAATGTTTGATTATACCACAATGGATGAAATCTTTAATAAAGCCCAGAAAGCCCAACATGAAATTCAGTTGCAGAAACACAATATTTTTCAAACTGGGGAGCCTTCCACAAGAAGCGGCCCTGACCTTGCCTATAATCGCAATCAAGCACAAGTTTATAGGCCTCCTCCTCAGTGACCAGCTCAGCAAACCCCTCAAAATCCTCAGCCAGGTATATAACAAAAACAGGTTATTCCCTAACAGAATCAGCAGTTTTCACGGAACCAGAATGATAATCGTGCTTATGGAAGAACAGACAGAAGGGATATTATTTGTCATGCCTGTAAGCAACGAGGACATTATCCCACTGAATGCCCTCATCGAAATCTATATACTTCCAATGAGCTTGATCGTGATGTCCAACATGACGAGCATGTCGAGTCAGGGCAAGTTGACACAGATGGTCCTTATGAAAATCCAGTAGATCAATTAGATTATGTAAACGCTGATAATGGCATTCCACTTCTTTTTCTAGATCGTCGTTTGCTGGTAGCGGATGCAAAAGAGGAAAAAGAAGATTGGAATCATGCTTCCATTTTTCGGTCCCATGTCAATAGTATGAGCAAATCATGCAATATGATTATCGATAATACCATTGCAATGAATGTCGTTTCTCAAGAAACGGTAGACAAGCTCAAACTTCCCACGGTGAAGCATCCAAGGCCATATAAAGTTGCACATGTTGACAATTATTCCATTCCCGTTCGTCAGCAATGCTTTGTTCTTTTTAAGATTGGCAAATACGAGGATACTCTTCTATGTGACGTCATCCCAATGAACGTTACGCATATCCTTTTTGGACAACCATGGCTACAAAAGCTTAAAATTATCACAGATCATGAACACAATACCCTAAGAAGCACGGACACGGACATGGGACACAGATACGACACGACACAAACACGCCGACACGGCATTTCTCAAAAAAGGATACGAACACGTTGGGGGACATGTTAATAAGATATATTAATTTCTATATATAATAATCTACTAAAAAAATAATATCATTTTAATTGTTTTAATCAATTTAACAATCAAAAAATAAAAATTCAAGTACCAACTAACAAGTATATCAAATTATCAAATATCAATACAATACTAAAACATAATTCATAATCATTAAAAATGAAATATCCATAGTTTCATAAAATCCATATAAAGAAAAGGGTGGATCATTTCTTTCCCCTCCTTAAAAAAAAAAAAAAACAAAAAGCAAAAAACAAGCCAATCTTGAAGCCTATTTTTTAGTGAAATATTTATTTGTCTTTTGCTTGTGATATAATTAATATTTACAATCATTCATTTTTCCATGGTACAAAATTGCCATATATCAAGTTTACAAGCTTTAATAAACACATGCTGACAAAGTGTCCAAGAGATATCAGCCACATGTTTATTTTTTAATTATAGACACAGGCTAGGAATTGTAGGACACGTTACAAAAAGAGTGTCGAACAAGTACCCGAAATTAAGATTTTTAGTTCTTAATTATGGACACGGCTAAATAGTATCGGACACGTGTCTGAGAGTGTCTGAGAAGTGTCGGTGTCCGACACGAATACGTCACTTTCTTAGAAGTGTCCGTGCTTTTTAGACAATACCTATACTTTCAAATGGAAAGGTGGAAGAATCATGTTGCATCCTTTGCAGATCCCACTCTCCTCACCTTCCTCTTCTCCTGCCGCCTCTTCTCCTACATCACATATTTAACAATGCGGAGATTTGAAGATGAAAGCAAAGAGTAAGGTGTCATGTATGCCTTAGTTACCAAATAAGTTGCTAATGATTCTCCTGCCATGTCCATTCCATAGGAAGTGAAGCCCCTACTGAACAAATTTGCTGATTTAGTTCCTAATAAATTACGTAAGGAACTATCCCCGTTAAGAAACGTTCAGCATGCCATTCATCTTGTTCCAGGAGCTTCTTTACCAAATTTGCCTACTCATCGACTGAGTCCAACAGAACATATTGAGTTAAAAAGGTAAGCTGATGATTTGTTTATGAAAAGCTATATTAGAGAAAGTCTCAGTCCCTGTGGTGTTCCAGCACTTCTCACCCCAAAGAAAGATGGAAGCTGGCAAATATGAGTAGACAATCGTTCAATCAACAAAATTACAGTAAAATATCATTTCCCTATCCCTCAATTGGATGATATGTTAGACATGATGACTGATCATGCATATTTTCAAAAATTCATCTGCAAAGCAGTTATCATCAAATCCGCATAAGACCAGGAGATGAATGAAAATCTGCCTTTAAAATAAAGGATGGTCTTTTTGAATAGATGGTTATGCAATTCGGTTTAACCAATGCTTCTAGTACTTTCATACGGGTTATGAGGCAGTTGTTGCGGTCTTATATTGGAAAATTTGTTGTTTCTTTCGACGATATTCTCATTTACAGGCAAATCAAAAGAAAATTACCTTCAGCATTTAGATAAGGTCTGCTAAGTTCTCTGCCGAAAGCGTTTTTACATTAATCTCAAGAAATGCACCTTCATGAGTGATTCTGTTGTTTTCTTGGGATATGTAGTGTCTGCACAAGGTATTAAGATGGATCGTAAAAAGATAAGCGCAATTCTCGATTGGCCTATTCCTACTACCCTTATTGAAGTTCGCAGTTTTCATGGTCTTGCCAATTTCTACAAAAGGTTTATCAAAAATTTCAGTACTATTATCGCTCCTGTTACTAACTGTACGAGGAAAGGTGAATTCAAATGAACCAATACAGCCACCAGGGCTTTCAAAAAAATCAAGCAAAAGATTGCTGAAGCACCCGTCCTACAAGTTCCTGATTTTAACAAGCTATTTGAAATTGCTTATGATGCCTCGAATGTGGGCATTGGAGGTGTTCTTAGCCAGGAAAGACATCCAGTTGCATTCTTCAATAAGAAACTTTCTGGTGCAAAGCGAAAGTATTTTACTTATGACTTAGAATTCTATGCTCTTGTTTAAACACTTCGTCACGGGAGGCATTATTTGATTGCCAATGATTTTGTGCTCTATTCTGATAATGATGCTCTGCAACATCTACACTCTCAGCAAAAGATCAGCACTAACCATGCTAAATGGAGTGCATATATACAAGAGTTCAAATTTAGCATTTGACATAAAGCTAAAAAGGATAATATGATAGCAGACGCATTAAGCCGGCGGAAACTTTGACTGCCATGTTTATTAATGTGCCAGGTTTTGAGCAAATTAAACAGGATTATGCAACTGACAAAGATTTTGGTTCTATTTATGCAAATCTTCTCAATGGTAATCATATTTAGCATCCTCATTTTAGTCTTCATGATGGTTTCTTATTCAAAGGGACACAACTTTGTCTTCCAACTACTTCTATTCGTAACCATGTTATGCGAGAGTTGCATGCATGAGGATGTAGCGGGCATTTGGGTCACGGCAAAACACTTGCTCTTGTTAGCAACATATATTATTGGCCTTACATGAAGACCAATGCAATTCATATTTGTGAAAAATGTAGAACATGTCAGCTTGCTAACGGAAACTAGAAGAACACTGGATTATATCAACCACTGCCTATTCCCCACACTCCTTGGGAAGGCATTAGAATGGATTTTGTGCTAGGTTTACCCATGACTACCAAAAAGGTTGATTCTATCTTCGTCGTTGTTAACCTTTTTTCAAAAATGGCACACTTTATTCCTTGTATTGCAATTGTTGATGCTTACAAGGTGGTTAAATTGTTCTTCAAAGAAGTTGTTCGGCTACATGGACTTCTAAAGATTATTGTTTTTGACAGAGA
This sequence comes from Sextonia rubra, assembly GCA_037013555.1. NCBI lineage: Eukaryota > Viridiplantae > Streptophyta > Magnoliopsida > Laurales > Lauraceae > Sextonia > Sextonia rubra. Next base: position 7,563,068 of record JASUAD010000018.1, on the reverse strand, counting down.
TACGAAGTTTATGAGCTATTTCTAGAAGACATTGTGGATGTTGTCAAAGTTTAACAGCTACTTCTGGAAGACATTGTGGATATTATCCAATACCAAGCTTAACTTCTCCACTGCTTATCATCTTCAATTTGATGGACAAACAGAAGTAGTAAATAGAAGTCTTGGACAATTGTTACACTGCCTTGTATGTGACCGTATCACAAACTAGGATCAAGTGCTACCTATGGCAAAATTTGCATATAATAACTCTATCAATCGATGAACTGGAATATCACCATTTGAAGCTGTTATAGGAGTTCATCCACAACTCCCTATTGATCTTGTGTCGCTACCAGCTGATGCAAGAGTTAGTACAGATGCTAAACATGTCTTCCAACACATGCAACAAGTGCACAATGAGGTAAGTCGCTATATATCTGCTAGCAATGATGTTTACAAACAGCGAGTTGACAAACATTATTGATTTGTCGAATTTAATGGAGATATGGTTATGGTACATATTCGACCTGAGAAGTTGCCACCTGGAGCTCATAAGAAGTTATCCTCGTAACTCCAGTCCTTTCAAGATTCTCCAAAAGATTAGCCCCCAACCCCTATGTTCTTGGCATTCCTCCTGATTTAGGCGTCAATTCTTCATTCAATATAAAAGATCTTACTCTCTATCGCGGTCATGATAATAAGGGAGATAATAAAAAGCAGCTTATTTCCCTACCAGTTAATCTCCCACCTATTGATGAAATTATTGATGTCCTTGATAATCAAATCGTTTCTACACGTCAAGTTACCAGAAGTTTTATGTTCGCTAGCGAAATCGTCCTCTCTCCAATGCCATGGATTACAACTATTGACTTTCAGCACACCAATCCTGATCTTTATGAGAGATATCAAGCACTCAACTCGCTGGAGTCGATTTTTTCCAAGCCGGGGAGAGCTGATATAGGCCGATCCTAGATTCGGCCCAGATTATAAGCCCACATGCCCAATTGATCCTTGATCTCCTCAAGGATCCTTATCCTTGGTTAGATAATTAATTATTTATTGATATTAGAACTTGCTTAATTTATTTTAGTAAGCCATATTTGTTTAGAGTTAGTCTTTCCTAATAAGAAATAGTCACTCCTATATAAGGAGTTTTTCATTGTAGTAGACATGCTTTTATGAATAATAATTCAATTTCAAGAGATTTTCTCTCTTTAATTATGATCGAGAGTTTCATTGTGCTCTTGAATCCCTCTTTGGATTCAAACAATCCTTCGAGAGATTGTTCTACACCTGACCGAAGATCCGGAGCTGTGCCACATGGGTAGTGACCATGAGCCTGTTGGTGGCCAAGGAAGAGAGCAATCAGAACAATTTTATAAAGAACAACATCAACTAGCATCAAGTCCATAGGGAGGACAGCAATATGGTGACTATGAGTAGTCACAATTTGATCCCTCAATTGGGCAATATGGTGCGTACAGTGGTATTTTACATGGATATGGTGAGCAAGAGCAGTATAGAGTAATTCTGATACCTATGCATCAAGTAGCACCACCAACTCATTATCCTTATGGTCATGAACAACGCAATCAAGGACAAGGAGGACAAGAGCTCTTCAATTTTTATACTGCTCAATACTATCGTCAACAACAACATAACGATAATGATGATGACGACATCCAACCAGCAAGGCATTTAACATGGTATTAAATTCCATGAAGAAAGTGTTAAGGACTAAGGTATGACACTATGACCATATGTTTGCCATTTGACATTTATTATTTCATACTTCATAGTTGATAATTGATACTTCAATTCTTTGTTGATACTTGATAGTGGATACTCCATATTTGAGAGTTCATTTTGATTTTAATTGATTTTCATTTAATAGTTCATAGTGCATAGTTCATAATTCACATTATACTTCAATTTTCACAACTCACAATATAATGTTCATCGTTGTATAAATAGTTGAGGAATTAAAAATTTGCGCTCGAAATTTTTGGAGGGGCCCCTAAGGTTATTTTTCAATTTTTTACAATTTTTGAGAATTTTTAATCATTTTTATTTATTGTTTAAACTTAAAAAAAAAAAAAGAAGGGACTCAGCCGAGTCGACTCGAACTTGGCCAGGGCCAGGTCAAGCCCCGAGTCCGGGTCCTCGATCCATGAGATAGTACCATAGAAAAGGAAATTGAAATTTGGCTATTACTATAACAAATAAATACATAAAAGAAAACGGGACATTTACCAAGAAAATTCCATTAAAAATGGAAATGACAAGTGTAGACCCCAAATTTTTTTATTATCAAAGGAGGACCTCCTAACAAAGCTTTCTTTTTTTTCTTCCATTTTGCCCATTATTTAATGATGTCAACAAGACACATAATCCCAAAATCGATAGAAGAAGGAAACGAAGAGAAGAAGAGGAGAAGAAGAAAACCATAGAGGAGATCATCTCTATCCTCCCATCCAAGCAAAATTTACCAACTCTATTTCTCATCATTTCCATCTCTCATTCTCCCCATCCACATATTCATCCCATCATTTCTCATCCTCTTCACCATCCAACCCTTTCATCATTATAGAGAACAATCCCATCCCCATCACATGGTAAGGGACCACTCTCTTTTTTACCATTTTCACAACTTAGCCCATCTACCCAAGCCTAGCAAATCCATCGCATCTTATATGGCCTCTACAACTCTCCTACTACAAACATGTGTTCACCATATATATATTTTTTGTTCTCATCACTTTTTTATATTTTTTATTTTCACAACTTATGCACCTATTGCAACCTGAAAATCACTAAAAAAAACCCTTTTTTCTCCATCTTTTGTATAGATTCCATCAAGTAGATTTTTTTTATAAATTCTTCATCACTCATTTTATGTTGCAACATTGATTATGAACCTCTCTACCTCTATTAGTTTATTTAAGTTGATTTTTTATATTTTCTAAATGATGAAAGGTGAAACAAAGATTGTATTGATTGTTTGAGCAATAAGAGGGATGAAGGATGTGATGTCCTCAAAATGATGGAAAGTGAACGTGTGTTGCCTTCCATGTGTTTGTTAAATATCTAAATGATATTTTTCTAAACTTTTTTATGTAGAGAGTGCCATTTTTTTATTCATGTTTAGAGTTAAAGTGTGTTGCCTTCCATGTGCTTGTTAAAATACCTAAGTGGTATCTTCTTTAACTTTTTTCTTTTTTTGGTAATGAGTGCCCTTTTTTCATGGATGTTAGATTAAAGTGGAGGAAGATGAATTGAGTCCTGTTCTGAAATTGATCATCAGCCCTATGATAGATAAAATGAGAGTGAAGACTTTATAGAGTACTAATAAGGCAATTGAGGATCTAAAGATAGCAAGGAAGAACACTAATGGGAGCTACATGAGCTTGGATAGTGTGAGAAGTCAAGTATTCTAACAATTATCTTTATTTATGTAGATTAATTGGCCAAGTAAATATTTCGCTTCTTTTAATTGGGAAAGCTCACAAGGTTGGAGAAGGCAAAACACGAAGAATGTTCCTTTACAAGAGAATTCGTATGAATGCAGCTTCTTTGTAATGACATACATAGAACAAGTTGTCCTCAATCACAAAGTTGAAGTTACTCAACCAGACATGATGTATTATAGATGCAAACTAGTAGTCCAACAATTCTAGTTGGGAACGTTGAGGATTGGGAATGTTAATTGTTGGGAATGTTTAACTATTCGATCTCCTCTTTTTAGGATAGAAGGTTAACGGTTATTTTTTGGATGTTGATAAAGTTTTTAATGTGGAGGTCATTATAAATTGCTTAACTTTGCTAATGTATGCGAATTTTATTAATGTTGTTCCCAATTGTAAATAGTTTAATCTTATATGGATGGGTTTTCTAACTATAAACGCATATGGATGTCTTTGGTGGTTGTATGCATGTCTTTGGTGGTTCTATGGAGATCTTAATTTCTTAATGTAGGTTATTACGAGTTGTTGGTTCAACAGTTCTTATAGTGAGGATGATGATGAGTTTGTATTTGTTGAATTTGTTGAATTACGAAGTTCACTAGTTGGTAGAATATGTCTTATTAAATTAAAAAGAAGATCTCTTTTTATGCATGTCATTGTTGCCCAAGAATCATTGGACACAATAACTGATACACTAACTAGACAGAGAACATAGTATAACGGAGCAGTTTCGTCGACATCAACAAATTATTTGTTGATGTCAAAATTGATAAACTAACTAGACAAAGAACACTGCATAAGTGAGAAGTTTCATTGAAGTTGACAAATTATGTCAACAAATAATTTATCGATGTCAACAAAAACTGAAACGCTAACTGAACATGTAAAACTGCATAACTAAGCAGCTTCGTTGACGTTGTCAAATTATTTGTTGACATCGTCAAATTATTTGTTGATATCAACAGATGATTTTTCGACGTCGATGAACATTAAAGGAAAGGAAAAAGTGCATAACCGACCAATTTCGTCAATGATGAAAAATTATTTGTTAACATCAACAAAAAAAATTTATCAATGTCGACAAAAATTGGTTCACAAACAATAATTGACATGGAGCCACCTTTACAAAAATTATTACACAAACAATGAATCAGATTCAGCTATGTAATTTACTGCTATAGTTCCGTCAAGTCTATTCAAGAGTCATTTCAAGAGTTCTTTTATTTGGCCCTAAAAAACCTAAAACTCTTTGTAAGAAAATCAACATTCGCCATATTGAGGTTCACTAAGAGCTATTTGAAAACCTTTCCGCCCATCAGACATAATTGTCAAATATTGAGGTTGACCAAGAGCTATTTTAAGATTACCAAAGAACAACAACCACCTATCTCGTTATTTAGCCTCAACTATGGCAAAGGCAAGTGAAAAAAGTTGATGGTTATTGTCATAAGGAACAAAGTTGAAAATGAACATTAACGAACAACAACCATCCACATCAAAAGCTATTCGTAGTTATAATCAACAATTATCACAACAACCATCAATAAGAACTATATGTCCCACTTGCAAAATAAACAACCACTATAATTTATTATTTGCACTAATAAATTTAAACCATCAAGAAGTGTTCCATGTTAACAACCTTTCTAGTATTCAAAATACAACAGAAATCTAAATATCTCATCAAAATATCACAAGAAGTGTTCCATGTTAACAAGCTGTCTAGTATTCAAAATACAATAGAAATCTAAATATCTCATCAAAATATCACATACACAACCACAAATCATCCATTCTTAAATAAATCACATGACCTTTACAAGTTTACAAATTATCCATTTTGAGAGTGCAAATTGATTGTTTATGTTTAGAAAATGAGCAATACAAATTTATAAAACAGCCACTCCTCACATAGCTAAGCTCATGTAGCTACCGTTAGTATTCTTCATGTTCGTTCTTACCACCTTTAGATTCTTCACTGGCGAACTCAGGATTTTTGTTTGGGTGGGGCTAAACTTTTGCCAGACTTCTTCTAACTGAACGTGATTGTTCAAGTAGGAATATGTGAAAAGGATAAAATTGCATTAATGAAAGAGTTCCCGCAAAAAAATGGCCCAATTATATTTGGAAGAAACTTAAACAAATCCAGTTGCTTTCAAAAAAGCTAGTGAACCCAGTCTAATGATCAACCTAAGACCTCACACCAGCAGAGTAGGATAGAATTATCACAACTAAAATGCACTTAAAGAGCTATTACACTTTGCAATCCTAAAAATCAAGGGTTAAGATGATATCATTAGAGTGAATTTCGGCCAACCCCTAATACTCATCATTGAGGAGGCCCAATTGTCGAGAATTACAAATCTTCCTCTCAAAAAAGAAGAAAATTCAACCCAACAACCAGAATATATCAGACATGTGTTATGAAACATTGCAGCTCAATTCAACCAATTCCATGATTGATGAAACTAATTACCCCATTATGTCATCATACTAGCGCAACATCTCTCAAGCAAAATAAAGATGCAAAAGCACAGGATAAAGAGCAAACAGAGTGACTCAGAGACAAATCATGAAAAGAAAAGGTCAAAAAGAGTAGGAGTAATTCTTTAAATTGGTAGATTTGTCAATTCTAGATCCACAGGAGGGATAAAAAATGAAAAAAGAACAAGCAGTAGAAGGGAATGAATTTCCATTCACTCAGATAAGTTTTCTGACCTAGCAGTTCCAAATTCTCATCCTTTACCTTCTGGTTTTGCTTGTGTGTGTGTGTGTGCGCGCGCGTGTGTTCTTGTTTTTTCTTCTTCCTAAAAAAAAATAATTGTTTCGTCTCTACCTGGGGCCAGAGGGACTGCCTTCTGCGTGCTCTTTGGTCTCTCAGATTTTTCATTACTCTCACGTTAAATGTCTTGTAGTGTACCAATATTCCTTTGCACTTCCTCTTTACCATTCTAAAAAAAAAAAAAGGAATAGTATTGCAAGATTTCTACCTGGCAACAAATATTGTGATATCCATATTTTCACTCAGGGTTTGTTGTTTTGCTATTATTAATGCAACGCTTGGTCAAAATGTATAATCTTTAAATATTTTATCATTGCAATATTTGGTAGGAATCAATTGTTGAATCTTGCAATATTTTACCCCATTGTGTTTGTTCAACTACAACCAGAACAATTTCATTCTAAGCAAACATGTTGTGGGTGAAAAAGAAACTCTCTCTCTCTCTCTCTCTCTCTCTCTCTCTCTCTCTCTCTCTCTCTCTCATTTTCCTTATCTAGTAGGAATTGAGAGAAAATAAATTGAAAATGCTTTAAAAAAAAAAAGCACTAACTTGGTGTGAGAGTTTTGGATGGGTTCGCAGAAGAGTCAGGAGAGGATGCATCATACTTGAGACCTGCAGTTTGCAGGCAGCAGACTTTCATCCAGAATCCAAAGGAAAAGAGAGGATGAAAATCACTGTGTTCGTTAGCCTGGTTTTCTAACAGAAGAGAGAGGCTGGACTCCAGAGCAAATCCAAAGCTGCCGCCGATTTGATGCTTCTCTGAGACGGCGACGATGGAGACTTCAGAAAAGAGGAGTTTTCGATGGAGGATGAAATTGAAAAGAGTTTTCAAGGGACTACGGCTAGGGCTAAGACAAGGGTTAGGGCCTGGGGCGTTGAAAATTTAACTGGGGCTTGGGCAACATGGCCCACGGCCCTCTCGGACTTTCCCAAGACCGCTGGTGACGCCACCCGCATAGTGCACACGGGTCCGGTTCTGACGGTTCCAGCATGAGGATTTCAGACAAGGTTGTAAACAGGTCAATTTCAGAACGGGATCACACTGGACCAGACCAGACCAGACCCATTCAGTTTGGGAACCCAAATTGGATCTGATTGGGAACTTATTCTATTTGGTTTCAGACCTGGCTCCGTTGCGAGGATTTGGATTCAAAATCAGAACCGGTCTCAGGGAAGAATTGGGATTCAGTTCAAAAATTGATTTTGACTTCTTCTAAATTTATTAATTTTTTATTTATTTTTTTAATTAAAGATATTGTTTAACTTATAATAATGCATTAAGGTCCTATTTAAAAAGTCTAATTTCTGCCTCTACAGATCTAAAAGCCATTTCAATTAGAAAGTAGACCGTTTGGTAATTTGACTATTGCCCTTGATTTTGAAACGTATAAAGAGGGCAACTTGCTATTTCATAAAGCAGCCTAAACCGGACAACATGTACAAGTGCTTTACAAAATTACTGTTAGAAAGTTACTTCTTAATAGCAACTTCTACACTTACTTTTTAATATTATAGTGTTTGGTTAGTCCAACTTCTACGCTTGCTTTTTAACATCAAAAGCACGTAGATTTGTTTGGTTAGACATATAGAAACCAACTTCAGCATATAATGACTAACAAAAATTATACACATTTTTATAAAATAATTACTCAATATGCAAAAACAATATATGTAAATAAAACGGTCCCACAAATAACTATAACTACATATTGCTTTGAATTTATTGAAAAAAAATTTGCATATTTTCCAAAAAACCTATTACTATGAATGCTAGAAAAGAGAAATTGAATATATATGGTGGTTAAAGGCAATAAACTCTAACAAATAAATATATTTATTCAACTGTAAATAGTCAACTCTATTATCTTAAGAATGTATAATAACTATCGCATCAGCAATGGCATCCCTCACTTCCCACATATGTTGGCCTTGATCACTATGTAGCATGTTCTCATCATTGGCCACATCATTAAATGGCATAGAATGAGGCTCTTCATAATCATTCACATCATCTATGGTTGCACTCTCATTATTATATTAATTAAATAATGTGTCCGTTATAGCTTCTTGATGAATAAAGTTGTGTACTGCCATTGCTGTGACAACTATATACATCTGCATTGAAAATGGGTAGGGAGCCATTTCCTTCAAGGTTGGGAATCGTGCCTTCAACACTCCGAACCAACGCTTTATTACATTCCTAAGCGAAGAATGATAAAAGTTAAACAACTCCTCTTTATCTCTAGGTCCAGTACCTCGATGGAAGTCTTGAAGATGATAATGCCAATTAATGTAAGGCCTAAGAAAGCCCCAAGCATTAGGGTATCCCCCCGTCAACTACGTAGTATTTATCTGTTATATAAAAAAGAATATTTAAATGTTAAAAAAATTAAAAAAAAATCATCCGTGTCATGAAAGAAGAAAATGAATGAGTTTCAATATGACATTCACCTGATGGAGTATGAGGAAAGTTTCACTTTGCATTATACACAGTATTTGCCATAATCCATGAGTCATTAGCCATGCCTTCCCAACCAGCACATACAAATGTAAATCGCATGTCAAAGTCACATGCAGCCATAACATTTTGAGTGCATTCTCCCTTTTGACGAGATCGATATAGAATTTGTTTATCTTGAGGAATTATAGCACTAATATGTGTGCCATCAATTGCACCCACACAATCCTTCAAATATTAAAACATAGAAAATCAATAGAGATCAATCAAAGAAATTTTTATAGCAACTTACAACAAAAAAATTTGCTCATTACCTTAAACCATGGCCAATATTTATGATTTTTGTGAATAAAATTAGGTATTTCATCAAGTGGCGGTGGCTTTATTAGCTCCATAGATAATGTAGCCATTGCTTTCAACACCTTATTGAAATGTCCACTTATCGTCTCCCCTGAGTGTTGAAACTGCTCTTGAACCATTCTATTTCTTTCATTGTGACCAATGATCATCAAGAATATGGCAAGTTGCTCTTCAACACTCATATTGCGTGTACCTTTCAATAAAATTTTCTCCTTAATAGCTGCACATAACCTAATGAAAACATATTTTTCCATATAAAATAATTCATAGCATCGAGTAGGATTTCCACTCAGAATTTCCAAGACAAAAGATTGTCCTGTATACCATAAATTCCTACATGGTTCTTTGTTTATATATAAATTTTAATATTCATCTAAAGTCTTTGCTATTATAAGGATGATAATGTCTAAATTGTCTAGGTCCATTTGTTCTGTTAAAAAAAAAATTCAGACAATGCTCTACTACATGTCTATATGTGTGTGTGTGTGTGTATATATAAATATATATATAAATAAATAAACAATATCACAACATTGTAAGCATCAAATTTGAGCTTTAAAGAAACACTTATATTCTAATGATGCAATATAATCAAATAGGAAAAATTCTTAACCATATGACCCATCAGGTATAAACTCATGGAAAAATAAATAAATGTCTAACACACACATATATATAGTCATAATCAATGTATATATCATACAATATAATAAAAAAAATAAAAATATCAATAATCATTTCCTAACATCAACCATACTAATAAAGATCTCAATAGCCATTTCCTAACATCAATCATACTAGTTGATTAAATATGCACATAAAAGCATCAATTAAACATGCTAGAAGGCTCCACTAGCTATCATCACTCTAAAGAATCTTCCTTTTCGTACATCCACTGTAACCACTTAAGACAGATATTGGGTTTTTCAAATCCCATGAAAGTCATCCTACAGTTCCTCTTGCAAAATAGATTGACTGCATAAAAATATAGCTCGCTTCCGGAACCCACTTGATCCATATAGCATCTAGACATTGTATGTAATCCATGATGGTTGGGGTTTTTCTTGTACCCTCTTCATCACGTAATTGTCTAGTGGCAACAACTTCAATCAATCGATCAACTTGGTTAGCCATCTTCGTTTCAACTCCTTTAGCTTCCCTTTTACTCTTACGAGAGGATGATGGTGTAGGATCTATTGACCGCTTTTTGTTGAGTCTTGATCTTCCATCATCATCATCACCCATACCAACTTCATGGTTGACCATATTTGGAGTTAGTAATATTTCTTCAAGGCTATGGGGACATGAGTCTGAAGTTCGTACTTGAGTGAAATTTGGGTCCTGAGAATCCTGAGTAATGTCCACAACATTATTATGAAGGACACTAGATGATGGTGCCTATGCATCATTTCCACTTGCAGTAGTCCCACCAAATATGATATCTAACTCTTCCTCAAATTCTAGAGGACGAATGCGGAATTGTGCAGTTTGAGGATTTGCCTGTGTTTAAGAAGAATCTACTGTTTATTAGAAAAGTTGCATTCATTAAAAAAAATAAAAAAACTAATAATTTACAAATAAAATAGAATAAATGAACTTGAATATATGATGTCCAAGCTTCATCTGCTACACTGATTATACAAAGAATGAAAATGCAACAGCTAGATCTCACCAAGTTCTAGAGGGGGGTGAATAGCACTTTAACAAATTTCTTTCCAGATATGAGTTTTATTACTGAGCAATTTAAAGGCTTAATTAAAATTAATAATCCACAAGTAAGATCAAGAAAGATGCTCAGAGTTGTGTGTGCTAACAGTGTGTAGAAATGCTACTAAAACAAAGAAGATATAACTCAAAGAGATGATCAACACAAGTAAATAAGGCTATAAGACATCCACCACACACAACAAGAAATAAACACAGAGGTTTATAGTGGTTCGGTCCTAGACCTACATCCACTCTCAAGAGCAATTTCTTTTGGTTTCACTGAATATAAGGTTCTTACATAACAAACACCTCTTGCAACAATTTTTGATTCGGTGGTTTGTCTTCCACCAACTAGATATTTTTTTTGGTCAGGTGGTTGATACTTGATTTTATCCACCAACTACAACAATTTTTAATGCGGTAGTTTGTCTTCCACCAACTACAGTAGAGAAAATTGAAATAAAGTAAAACACCCAAACAATGAACTGTATACCTTAGTTTTGAGTGGTGCTCTTGAAGCTTGAAATACTACCTCCAAGCTTTGACCTCTTGTTCTTGATCCTTTGTGATGAAGATCTTCAGATGAGTATTTAGCCAAGGAAAGAGGTTTTATAAAGGTTTGGAAAGCTAAGATTTTTCTCAGATTGAATGAAGCCTTTCCTAAATGCACAATTACTCTTCTTGGGATAATAATGGCACTTTAAGAGTTGTAGAGTAAGTGGTTGTGGGAGCTTTTAGTATGATTTTACTAATGGTGCAAAGGCTCAGCTATGTTGGGATTTTTCTCAGTTTTTTTGAATGTCTCTGGAAGACTGGAGAAGTCCTCTTTAAATACAAAGAAGCTCAAACGGTTAGATCTACGGCTAAGAATAAAATGACCTACGGCTTAGCCGTATGCTCTGACAACATCCAACGGCTAGTTTGACCCAGATTCGACGTTATTGCTTCTTACGATTAAGCTTACGGCTTAGTCGTAAATCCTTATATGGCTTAGCCGTGAGCACATTGCGGCTTAGCCGTGGGTCAGCCGTAAGCTAGAATCTCCCAAAACTGCTCTCTAGAAAGTGGCCCGTAAACTTTACGGCTTAGCCGTAAATCATACTACGGCTTAGCCGTATCACTTTTACGGTGCAGCCGTAGCGTCAGTTATAGAACAAATGTTTCAAAATCATCTCCCTAGAGAGTGAGCCATAGAATTTATGGCTTAGCCGTGATCCAAGCCGTAGTGTAAAAACAGGGTGTTTGGAAACCCTTTTTCCATTTTATTTCTAGGAATATTAAGGGGCAATGTTACCTTATCCCTTGGCACTCATAGAAGGTCTTCTAGAAGATGGACTTGATTGATCTTGATCTTCGTTGAACTTGCTTGATCTTCATTGATAGACCTTGAGCTTCCTTGATCTAGCTTGATCTTGATCTTCATAGATGTAACCTAGAGCTAGACTAGACTTAGGTCACGTAATTGACAACACATTCTTACAAAGACACTAATAATCTCCCCCTTTGTCAATTTCGTGACAAAAATACACATAGTGAAGAAGATAAAACATTTTAAGTCAACAAAAAGATACAACAAGTGTTACAAGACTGAAAACACCTTAACCACATAGGTCTACATAAGTTCTGAAAGTTCAACATATTGAGGCTCCCCCTTTGATGATGCTTGACCTGCAAAAGTCTATCAACACAATCTACTAGAAAGGTGATAGTTTAGAAAGCTCCCCCTAAAGGTATGCATATAATTCTCCCCCTTTTTGGCACAATATTGACAAAGATATATACAAGAAGCACTACAACCATAAAACATACATAAGAGCATGAAGAAGAAAAACAAGTGCACACAAAGAGAAGCAACTGCAAAGTAATGGCCATATTAGTAGAGAACAAATGCCGCAATACAAGGCACAAACAAGTTCCAAAATACAGAAAGAGTGCATCACCCACAAAAACAAAATGTATAACTAATCCCATTAACAGATCCATAAGGTGAAGCACAGGCAATTTCCACAATATATAAAGAATGCAGTGCCAACAAAACGCATGACAGAAAGCAAAACATCAATCGGAAGGAGGCGAGGGAGAAGGAATCGCCACATCATTTCTCCGGCAGCTTTTGGAGATCTTTGAGAGATATTGAAATGATTTCTTCAATAGATTCTCCATCTTTGTTTGCCGTTGTTCGAGTGCTGCCAACCGAGCTTCAAAAGAAGCAGAGGAAGAAGCCGGAGGAGGAACCGGAACAGGTGAGGCAGTAGAGGGAGCTGTAGGAGGAAACCTGTCCGGTGAGTCTTCTTCATCCCCAGAATCATAATAGCGAGGACCAGCTGCTTGTTGCTTGGAGAAGCGCATGTTTTGAATATTGACGATCCCAAAGGTGGGGTGAGACTAGGAGCTTCATCAGATGGTAAAGATACCCCACAATGAGAGGCAAGGCAAGTCATGAGATACCCAAACACGCAAGCATTGGTGCCTCTACCTGTACATAGCCAGAAACGAATGATGGAAGCACAAATAAGTGAGGGAAGGCACACTTTGACCCCCATATGGACACAATAGAGGACATTAACCATGAAAGGGGTCAGGTCAGAGAAATTGCCCCTCCTAGGATAGATATTACACGTGAATATGGCATGCAAGATCCGGTAGTGAGGAAGTAAGGAAGCTGCAGGGAGGAAGCCCTTGTCCTTCCAAGGGATGGTCTCTCCACATAGAGCGAAAGTAGTAGTTTGTTTTTCCTCTTCGGAGAGAGAATCCTTAATGACCGAAAAGGAGACATCAGAGAGAGGAACACACAGAAGGGCAGAAAGGATGGCAAGAGTGATGACATTGGTGCCATCAGTGAATTGAATCTCAAAAGATAGAGTCTATAGATGCTGCCTTGATAGATGCATACATGGTCCGCACAATAGATGGGAAACCAAGACCACCCCAGTTGAGAATATTTTCCCACCCAACCGTGGAGAGGAGGGTATGAACCCCATATGTTTCAACAACAAGGATAGTAACATTTCGCTCCACAGTAATGGGACGAGATGAAAAAGATCTATCTCTAGTGGGTTCCCGTGGAACCAGAACTCTGGGAGAGGGTGGTGAGTGCTGTCGAGGTATGGAGGAGCTTCCCGAGGATCTAGGCCTCTTACCGGCGGGGTAAGCATTTTTGGTCCGTGGAGGCATAGCGATAGAGTAGATAGACAATAAGAGGAAACCCAATCCACAAAAAGGAATGTCAGCCAAAAACCCAAAAAGGAGAAGCACACAATCGATACAGATGAACTGAGCATAGAAAAACCGAAATATGTGAAGAGGAAGAGGAGATCAGAACGATGGAGGGGAGAGTATACCTTGAGGAAGAAGGCCAGAGCATGAAAGACCGAAGAAAGAAAAACAGAGACCCTAGGGCAGAAGAGTCGAACCAGGCGCAGAGTGAAAAAAAGAAACGAAGAGACAGCCTTAAGTACAGATCGGCTCGTAGAACGAGGACGAAAATAACACTGTATGGCTTAGCCATAGAGTATTTTACGGTTGAGTCGTAAACCCTGATGATTGAGCCGTAGGGTAAAGTATGCGCAAATATGGGTTAACTGTAGAGAGATTACGGCTTAGCCATAGGTCCTAGGCAAAACACAAATTAATCTAAACAGCAAACACCAATAGATTTCCTCAAAATTTCAAATTTTAACAAATCAAGAGGTTTGGTCAAGATGTCTGCAAGTTGATGTTCATTCTGAATATATTCAAGCACAATGATTTCTTCTTCGACCAATTCCCTAATGAAATGATGTCGGATATCAATATGTTTTGTGCGAGAGTGCTGGATAGGGTTTTTAGAAATATATATAGCACTAGTGTTATCACAATATAAGCTCATTGTTTCTTATTTAATGCCATAGTCCATAAGCATCTGCTTCATCCACAAGAGTTGAGAACAGCAACTTCCGGCGGCGATATATTTAGCCTCTGCAGTGGAAAGAGATATAGAATTCTGCTTTTTACTATGCCAATCTACTAGACAATTTCCAACATAAAAACAGCCACCACTTGTGGATTTTTTATCATTTAAGTTTACTGCCTAATCAGCATCTGAGTATCCAACAATGAAAGATGATGAGTCATAAAGATACCACAGGCCATATTCAGTTGTATCTGCAAAATACTTGATGATTTTCTTTACAGCAGTCAGATGGGATTCTTTCAGATCTGATTGATATCGTGCACAGATTCCCACACTAAAGGCTATGTCTGGCCTACTTACAGTTAGGTATAACAAGCTACCAATCATACTTCTATATAAGCTTGAATCAACCCCTTTACCATTAGCTTCCTTAGTAAGTTTGATGGTTGTACTCATGGGGGTTTTGACATGTTTCCCAGCCATTAGACCAAATCGTTTTACCAATTCCTTTGCGTACTTGGACTGGGAAATGAAGATACCATCACGTAATTGTTTGACTTGCAAACCTAAGAAGAAATTCAGTTCGCCGACCATACTCATTTCGAATTCAGATTGCATTAGATTTGCGAACTGAGCAGTTAATTCATTACACGTAGAGCCAAATATGATATCATCCACATATATTTGTGCTATTAAAACTGACTCTCTTGTTTTTTGGATGAAAAGAGTTTTATCAACACTACCTCTTTGAAAATTATTATCTAATAAGAATTTTGTCAATCTTTCATATCAAGCACGTGGAGCTTGCTTAAGACTATACAGAGCTTTCTTTAATCTAAACACATGATTAGGGAATTTTGTGTCTATAAAACCGTTAGGTTGTTCAACATACACTTCCTCATTCAAAATTCCATTTAGAAAGGCACTTTAACGTTCATTTGATACAATTTGAACTTTAAAAAACAAGCTATAGATAACAAAATCCTAATTGATTTTAAACGGGCAACTGGAGTAAAGGTCTCATCAAAGTCAATACCTTCAATTTGAGAGTATCCCTGTGCTACCAACCTTGCTTTGTTTCTAACAATGATGCCATTTTCATCAAGTTTATTTTTGAAGATCCATTTAGTGCCTCTCACATTTTTATCCTTTGGTCTTGGAACTAGGTACCAAATATCACTTCTTGTAAATTGGTTCAATTCTTCTTGCATTGTTTTTATCCAATCACTGTCTGAAAAGGCTTCATCAATGCAAGTAGGTTCTAAAACAGAAGTAAAGCACAGGTGACTCATAATGTTCTCCAATTGTTTCCTAGTTTTTACACTTGTTAACGGATCACCAATAATCTGCTCTCTAGGATGATCTTTTATATTCACCAAATTTTCAGTGGAAGTAGGGACATCAGTTTTTACTGTGGATCGTGTGGATTCAGTCATTGAGGGAACTTCCACTTCATCAACATCATCAAAAACTGTGGATTCATCATCTATAATAACATTTATTGACTCTTAGATGACTCTGGTTCTCATATTTAGAACACGATAGGCTCGACTCCGTGTTGAATAGCCTAAGAATATACCTTCATCACTTTTTGAGTCAAATTTACTCAGTTGTTCTCTATCCTTCAAAATGTAACATTTACTTCTAAAGACCTTAAAATATTTCACATTTGGTTTCTTCCCATGCCAGAATTCATAAGCTGTCTGATTTGTACCAGTCCTAAGATAAACACGGTTGATGATGTAGCAGCTGGTATTAACAGCTTCGGCCCATAAGTCTCTAGGAAGATTCTTACTATGAAGCATGACTATGGCCATGTCTTGAAGAACTCAATTCTTTCTTTCAGCTACCCCATTTTGTTGTGGAGTTTTAGGTGCTGAATATTCATGATGAACCCCATATTTCTCACAGAATTTGTCAAATTGATCATTTTCAAATTCTCCACCATGATCACTTCTGATTCGGGCTACTGAAGTGCCTTTTTCAATTTGAATTTGTTTTACAATCCTTTTAAATTCTCCAAAGGCTTCAGACTTTTCTCTCAAGAATGCAACCCAAGTGAATCTGGAGTAATCATCTACTATGACAAGAAAGTACCTTTTCTTACCTCGACTCTCTTTTAGTTGGTCCAACCAGGTCCATATGAATAAGTTCTAGAGGTCGAGAAGTTTTCATAGCATTCACCATTTTATGGGCACTTTCAATTTGTTTTCTTTGAAGGCGCTCTCTACAAATCATCTTTTCTTGGCTACTAATTTTGGGCAGTCCTTCAATATATTTGTTTAGATGGGATAAGTCCCTGTAGTTTACATGCTCAAGTCTTTGATGCCACAACTTAGCTTCATCAGTATTAGTTAGTAAGCAAGAAGTGGAGGATGAAGTGTTTGTTTTTCCTACCACATAACAATTGTCGGTAGTTCTATGACCTCTCAATATTATCTTTCCATTCCTTGAGATCTCACAACTATGACCACTAAAGTTCACAGAATAGTCTTTATCACATATTTGAGATATGCTAAGTAAATTATGTTTCAACCCATCAACGCACAGAACATTCTCAAAAGGTGGTAGGTTTGGAACATTTAGAGTTCCCTTACCAATAACTTTGGCAGTATTGCCATCTCCAAAAGTAACCGTGCTTCCATCGAATTCAATCATTTTAGACAAACATGATTTATCGCCAATCATATGTTTTGAGCATCCACTATCTAGATACCATCTTGATTGATTTGCAGCTTTAAAAGTTGTGTGGACCACTAGGTTCTTGTTTTTGGGCATCCACTTAAGTGCACTGGTAGTGGGGATCCCAATTGGCTTTTGATGTTTCACTTGAAATGTTTTATGTTGGGAAAAAAGAATGTTTGCTCCAATTTTTGCTCCATCTCTTTTGTAAATTTCAAATTGTTTTCTTAACTTGTGGACTTCTTTTAATAGATTATTCATTTTTTGCTTCAAGGGGAACTTGTTTATTTGAAACTTCAGCATTTTGTTTTCAAGTTCCACTTTCTTTGAGGTGTTTTTCTCATTTTTTAGACTTTTGTTATGATGGATTTTGCTCGTGAGCTCCAAGTGCAGAGCTGCGATGTAGTAATAAAACTGGTGAGACCAGGTCGATCCTCAGGGAGCAATGTGTTTAAGGTATTTTCAACTTGTAACCTGTCTTAAATAAAAATCTAAAAGTAGCCTAATTTAAAATCTAACAAATACAAGTGTCCTACTTACCAAAATTGAATTAGTTACAAACCAATGAAAGAAACTTTCCTAAATCTAAAATTCCTAAAATAAAACTAAAGTTGCTGCAAAACTAAAACACAAGTTAGAACTTCCAAAAATAAAAACTAAAATTAGAAACTAACTAAACTAAACAATGTTAAAAACAAAATAAAAAGAAATTAGAAACTTTCCTAGGTTAGAATTTCCAAAACTAGTAAACTTTCCAATTTAAAATCTTCAATTAAAATAATTTTAGAAAGATATTTAATTCTGGAAATTAACTAAAACAATCAAAAACATAAAACTAGAAACAAAATTAAAATTAGAAAGTTAGTAAAATTAGTAATGCAATGCATGCCATGAGATGCTGAAAAATTCTAAGTATGAAAAACTAGTATGCTGATGCAAATTTTATGCATGATTTGAACTATTCTAATGCATCCTAAATCTAAATTTAATGGCTGGAATTCATGCTCTACTGATGCAAGAAACCAACAAAAAAAAATGGAAGTGAAAAAGGATTTAAAACGAAAAAGTTATGAATGCATGAATATGACAACTTTGCAAAATTCTGTACAGGAATTCTGATTCGGGTTGACTGATTGGCAAAGTTTAAGCCTCTGGTTCACAAACCTTCCGAAATTATTTTGATCTGAAATTTTGGGGAATGAAAGACCACATCCTAAACTTTAATATTCCCAAGTTTTAAAGAAAAATACTATGATTTGATTGGTCTACCCACTTCGAACTTTTTGTCAAAAACTGTTTTTACAGTTTGCTGAAACTATTTTAAGTTGTGCTGTTTGTAAATTGAGTCCGAATTTAATCATTAGATTCAGATCTGAAGGCTTAATTTTCATCAACTTAAATATGCACAAAATCTTATGATAAGAAAATAGATGCAATGTTTCCTAATCCAACCATCAAACTATGCAAAAACAAAACTTAAAATCAATGTGAATGTTACAAGAAAAATAACAAAAGTGCAGAAAATAAAATAGAAGTGCAGGAAAATAAAATTGTAGAAATTTAAAATTAAAAGTGCAATGAAAGAAAATAAAAATTGCAGGAAGTCAAAGGCGGTATAACTGAAGTTAAAGGCGGTAAACAATAGAAGTTAAAGGCGGTAAACAATAGAAGTTAAAGGCGGTATATTCACTCAAATTCTCCCTTAATCTAGGCCTAATAATTTCTTAAAGTATGTTCTTTATTTGGGTCGTCAATCCAAACAAGAAAAAAACACAAATCAAGCAATCATACAACCATAAGAATAAGAAAAATAAGAAGATGAATATTATTGAACTAGTATGACAATCCTTTACATAAGATAAAAAAAAAAATTAAACCAAAAGATTATACATACTAGGATGGAAAAGAATTCCTCCTTCTAGTTGATCTTCAAGGTTGGTGGTGTGGCTTTAGGGCTAAGCCTCCTTGATGACTTGAGATGGAGAGACAAGAGAGGGAGAGATGGAGTGTAGAAATCTAGAGGTGGGAGGTGGGTAATTCTTCCATGAAGAATATGGGAGAAGGGTGCCCTATTTATACTTTTTCAAGTCCTACTCCTTCTCAAACTTTAAAATATTAAAAATAATTAAAAAAATGAAAGAAAAAAGGGCTCCAACCAATGCTTTGGACGTGCAATATCCTTGGGGATTTTTTTCTTTTTATTTTTCTCTTCTTTCCTTGCTTGTTTTGTCCAGAAATCCCTCTTGGATGCTTCTTTCCTTCTTTGTCTTTGCCACCTTGCATTGAGATCTTTTGAGAGATGAAATATGGATAAGAATCCTCTCTTAGAATCAAACTTGGCCCACATGAGGTGTAGAACTTCTCCTTTTATCTTTTTGCATCGTCAACTTTCCTTTTTTGGAAAGTTCTCCTTGTTGGCTCCTAACTTGAAGAGATCTTCTAGATAATTCCCCCTTGATTTTTTCCTTTACTTTTTCAATCAAAATCTGATCCAAAATCTCTTTTGGACGTGGAATAGGTTGCTTGGATATTTTTTTGCATTTTTTTTCAATTAAATCTTTTCCTTCTCAAAAAAGAACTCCTATGTGGCTTTCCTTGTCCATCTTTGATGAGATATTCTTCAAATTCTCTTCAAAATCTCTTGAAAATGTGCAACAAGTAAATGGACCCCATCTTGGATGTTTTACAAGTGTGCCCCACACATGTGCATGTGTGTGTGGGACCATGAAGCCGACTTTTTGCAATTTTCTTCCAATTTCCTTTTCTCTTCAATTCTGCTCTCCTTTCTCTTGAAAATCAATTCCTTGCCTCAATTCGTTACAAATGGGACCCACATAATCAATTTCCTACAAAACGATGTGAATTCATGTGAAAAGACAATTTTACCCCTAACTCACATATGCATGACTATGGGCCCATTTCTCATGAAATGATAATAAAAATGTACATCATTCTTCATGATTTTGTATGAATGAACTAATGATGAAGAGAATTCAATTTATTTCATGAGAAAAATTATTTTCACAAAACTTTCCAAAAATAGACTTTCCAAAAATAGCAGGTTTCATGAATTTATGCAAAAAGTGTGATTTTTAAGCAATTTATGCAGAAAAATATAAAAATGAATTTAAAATGAATTAACCCATTATATCACACCAAATGAGGCTCTTTCAAGTTAATAAGTCCTTAAAATGGGTCAAATTGTGTATGAAAATATGCATTTTTAAAGACTCATCAGATTTTTCTCAACTTTCACTCCATTTTGAAAGGACCCCTTTTTCCACAATAATGACAAATGACATTTGATGAAACAGTATGAGTACTAGTAGATGCTCTATCCAAGATTTTTTAACATTGGTATCTTCCTTCTCTAAAGCACTTTTGACAAAAACAGTTCCGGAGCTTGAGGATTGATTAACATTTTTGTCATATCCAAGATTGGTCATATCCTTATAAGATTTCCCAAGTTTGAATAGTCTAATGTACTTCTCATCATTTTGGGTAAATCTGTACTCATATTTTTTTTTATATCGTTTCAGAACAGCCACTTCGTTGTGGAGAGCATTATTTTCATCTTTTATTTTCCAAAGTGTCTTTTCGTTTTCTCTTAATTTGATTACATTTTCTCTTTTTGTTGATAATTGATCTTTTACTTTTTCAAGTTCTTTGATTAACTCCTCTTTTTCAGTATTAATACTATCAACCTTTTCTTTTAAATTCTTAATTTTTTTTGTTGTTTACTTACAGTTTCAACCAGTCTACACGTTCCCTCATAAATAGCTCATAGGAATCTGTGGTGTTGTCATTATCCTCATCACCTGAATTTTTATATTCACTCTTTGACTCACTTTCTGAGATTTCTTCATGCGATGTTTCAGATTTAATCATTTCCTTAGAGAAGTTGAATGTTGTAATGGTAGCCATCAGGATTGTATATTTGTCTAATTCATTTTGATGTGATTCATCTGAGTCAGAATCTGATTCAGATGAATCATCCCAAGTGGCTACTAGATTTTTCTTTTTGGATTTTCCTTTCAGTGGACAATCGGTAGATCTGTGTCCAAATTTCTTACACCTGTAGCACATGGGCTCCTTATGCTTACTTCTAGAGAGGGAACTTGACCGACCTTTGTGTTTATCATTAATGTGTTCATTTTTATAATCTTTCACTCTCTTTTTCTTAAATTGTTTCAAAAATCTTTTAGCCAAAAGAGCCACATCTTCATCCTCATCATCACTAGTCATTCCTATGTCATCTTTAGATGAAGATGTGTTGTGAGAAGTGATTAGCGTAATTGATTTCTTTTTGTCATTGTTAAATTTTAGTTCAAAGGTCTGAAGGGATCCCACTAAATCTTTAATTTTCATTTGTTCTGAATCCTTGTGTTCTTCTATAAAAGTTACCTTGGGATGGAATCTTTCCGGAAGTGATCTCAAGATTTTATTACATATTTTACCTTCTGGAAGAGTTTCCCCCACTGCCCACATTTCATTTACAATTTTCATGAGTTTTGTATGAAAGTCTGTAAACATTTCATTTTCTTCCATACGAATGTTTTCAAATTGACTTGTGAGCATCTGAAGTTTAGATCTTTTGACAACAAAGGTACCATCATAAGTAACTTCAAGGATTCTCCAGGCCTATTTTGCATTAGTGGCTGTCATGATCTTTTTAAACTCTTCTTGATTTATGGCACACACTATAGCATTGTAAGCTCTAGCATTGTTTTGTCTAAGGAGTAGCTAAGTAGCAGACCATCTTGCTGGATCCAATGGTCTAGTGGTTGTGACACCATTTATAGTCACTTCTTCAGTGGGTTCCGTCTAGCCTTTCTCTACAACCTCCCAAACAGCCCAGTCCATGGATTTCAAAAATGTTGTCATTCGGGCTTTCCAGAAGGCGTAATTTGTTCCATCAAAGAAAGGAGGCCGGGTAATAGAGCTTCCTTCAGGATTCATGGTAAATCTAGCAAATGAAGGATCTACTTCAGGCTATTACACCCTTAAGAAGTAACCCGCTCTGATACCAATTGAAAATGCAACAGCTAGATCTCACCAAGTCCTAGAGGGGGGTGAATAACACTTTAACAAATTTCTTTCCAGATATGAGTTTTATTACTGAGCAATTTAAAGGCTTAATTAAAACTAATAATCCACAAGTAAGATCAAGAAAGATGCTTAGAGTTGTGTGTGCTGACAGTGTGTAGAAATGCTACTAGAACAAAGAAGATATAACTCAAAGAGATTATCAACACAAGTAAATAAGGCTATAAGGCATCCACCACCCACAACAAGAAATAAACACAGAGGTTTATAGTGGTTCGGTCCCAGACCTACATCCACTCTCAAGAGCAATCTCTCTTGGTTTCACTGAATATAAGGTTCTTACATAACAAACACCTCTTGCAACAATTTTTGATTCGGTGGTTTGTCTTCCACCAACTAGATATTTTTTTTGGTCAGGTGGTTGATACTTGATCTTATCCACCAACTACAACAATTTTTAATGCGGTGGTTTGTCTTCCACCAACTACAGTAGAGAAAATTGAAATACAGTAGAACACCCAAACAAGGAACTGTATACCTTAGTTTTGAGTGGTGCTCTTGAAGCTTGAAAGACTATCTCCAAGCTTTGACCTCTTGTTCTTGATCCTTGGAGATGAAGATCTTTAGATGAGTGTTCAGCCAAGGGAAGAGGTTTTATAAAGGTTTGGAAAGCTAAGATTTTTCTCAAATTGAATGAAGCCTTTCCTAAATGCACAACTACTCTTCTTGGGATAATAATGGCACTTTAAGAGTTGTAGAGTAGGTGGTTGGGGAGCTTTTAGTATGATTTTACTAATGGTGCAAAGGCTCAGCTATGTTGGGATTTTTCTCAGTTTTTTTGAATGTCTCTGGAAGACTGGAGAAGTCCTTTTTAAATACAGAGAAGCTCCAACGGTTAGATCTACGGCTAAGAATAAAATGACCTACGGCTTAGCCGTATGCTCTGACAACATCCAACGGCTAGTTTGACCCAGATTCGACGTTATTCCTTCTTACGATTAAGCTTACGGCTTAGCCGTAAATCCTTATACGGCTTAGCCGTGAGCACATTGCGGCTTAGCCGTGGGTCAGCCGTAAGCTAAAATCTCCCAAAACTGCTCTCTAGAAAGTGGCCCGTAAACTTTACGGCTTAGCTGTGAATCATACTACGGCTTAGCCGTATCACTTTTACGGTGAAGCCATAGTGTCAACCGTAGAATAAATGTTTCAAAATCATCTCTCTGGAGAGTGAACCGTAGAATTTATAGCTTAGCCATGATCCAAGCCGTAGTGTAAAAACAGGGTGTTTGGAAACCCTTTTTCCATTTTATTTCTAGGAATATTAAGGGGCAATGTTACCTTATCCCTTGGCACTCATAGAAGGTCTTCTAGAAGATGGACTTGATTGATCTTGATCTTCGTTGAACTTGCTTGATTTTCATTGATTGACCTTGAGCTTCCTTGATCTAACTTGATCTTGATCTTCATAGATGTAACCTAGAGCTAGACTAGACTTAGGTCACGTAATTGACAACAATTCTTACAAAGACACTAACAAAGAATAGGATTAAATCCCATTCCGCTTTTCCCTATGAGAGCTTTCCACGCCTTCCATGACTCTTTAGTAGAATCATAATGATTCTTCATCTGTTTCTTATCATAATACAGTCTAGTTTTTTCTGTGAATCCCTTAATTATTGCATCCCACCTAGCTTGATTAAAGCAATGAGTGGGCCGATTTCCCTTCTTGACTTGCTTCACACATAATTCCACAAATAGTTGATGATGCTGTGGACTCCAATAGGCCTTTGGCCTTTGACCAACATAGTTAGGTGCCAACATCAAAACATAAGATAACAATGATGCATATCGATCAAACTTAAAAAAGCATTTAATATCTAGCTATTAAGAATATCATTTGATTATTACATATATAATTATACACAATTATGCTCATTGCCGTATGCCTAGATGTAATTATAAATGTAGGAATATGAAGCTAAAAAATTTTATTTCATTATTTTAGTATAAGCATTTATTTTCTATGCTAGACCTAGTTTTTAAATAGGGGTATCAATTTCATGTGGGTTAAGTTTGGCTCATGTCGGGTTATGTTGCTTTTAATCCTACCTTAAAATGACCACAATTTCATGTGGTTTTCATAATTCAGGCTAAGCCCTCCTTGAGGAAGAATAAAGAAAATCCCTCAAACATAAGAATCTAGTTAGTGGTTTCCCATGCCCTGCAAATTCTACTTGTTAGCAAAGTGTAAAACAGGCAACCCCATACATTCAACAGTACATAACAGTACATAATAGCACGCTTAACAAGATCATCAAAACCTTAATCATAGTAATTACTTATTCCATGACAGCTGGAACCATTGAAGGTAAAATAGCAGGGCCGCCATTATACCTTTAACAGTGTAAAAGCAAAAATAATCAGAAAAACAAAGCAAACATTTAGTCACTAAGACTTCGCATTAACCAAATAGAGCCAACAAAAGGTAGATAGATTGAAGTGCAGTTCCCTATCTCAATATAGATATTTGTCGATCAATCCCTACAACTCGCTACCTCACCCGCTTGATGGAAAATAATTATCTACATGCCCACAAATGCTATGAATAAAAGAATATCTATTGTTATGATGGTTTTCAGAATATCTATGTAGTAAATTCACCATCAAATTACAAGAGGAATGCTGTTCACAATTTAAGGTATTGAAGAGGTTAAAAGGTAGTCTACATGTTAAGTTACAGGATGCATGCTAAACATCTGCGACACGTCTCTTTCTCAGTCTAAACATGAGATACACTGAGGATAGGTACTGATTTAGATTAGAAAAGATTAAAAAGAGAAAAATAAGAAAAACTGAGATGTAGCTTGGCACGAGAAGAACATAAGAAAAGATATAAATGCCTTCTTATGCCATTATTAACACTATTGATATCAATTCCAGGATTTTTTTTTTTCATGAAAACTTGCCAACTTATGGTTTTTATAAACCAGAAAGAAGCAACACTTGTTAGAGAAAAGGGCTGTGGAATCATTACATTGGAAGCAAGTTTGCTAATGCGAGCATGTTGTGTAAAAGAGATTCACTAATGAATGAAAGCCCTCCCAGTTTCACTAAACATAGGTGATTTGAAGTCAAATGAGACAGCTCAAAGTTGTACTTGAAATCTCATTCAAAGGGAGACAGCTCAAAGGCATACACGAAATCTCATTCAGAGCCTAAATGTACCATAGAAATTCAGTGACAATCATGGATGTAAAAGGAATAATAGAGAAATAATTGATTTTCTTTATGAAAGACAGAATTTCAACTTCCTAGTACTGCTTGTAGGAGAGAACTCTCTTGATGATACGAGGGGTTACCCAATTCCTGGAAGTTTTTTGTCATGTAGTTTTGGTTTTCATAGGAGAAGAACATCATCCAAGAGGAAACAGTCAAATGATATGTGCATTGAGCTGCACAAAAGAAGACACCAAATTTCAAGTTCTCCGCCATTGAGTTATTGTCAATCACCCTACTAACATTGCGGAGAAAACTCTTGGAGAACTTTATCATGCATCCAAACACAAAGGTAGGAAACAAGTTTTGCCATTGCCAACTCAATGGGAAGATGGGAAGGATAGCTATATCTGGAGTTGTCTGTGTAAACCAGATCTTAAAAAACTCAATAAAGCAAACACCAAGAATAGGAGTTAAACTGTATTCAATAAAACCCCTAATATGCACACTTCACTAGATGTATCAACTATCATGCAATAAATAGTTAAACTCTACTCAAACTGTGCTCATTTGACACTCTTAAAGTAATCAGAAAATTATTCTTATAATTTTCCGTGTTTTTTCTATTAAAAATATATGGGCAGCTAGTCAAAGCTCTCTATAGGAGAGCCAAACTGTGTTTGATCAATAAATGCATACTATATGTTCAATAGCCTTGAGTGTCATTGGTGGCTCATATCCAAATATGCTGAATGTGGTGGCGATTCCAAAAAGAGTTTCAATGTAATGGGCACTTGGTTGGACTCTGCATCAAATGGGGAATTTTCTTCTTCCATCTTTAATAGGTCTTCTACGCTACTATGCCCTTAGTATCAGTTTTCTTTATAATATATATATTCAAAATTCTTGTGTTTGCATTGATATCTCTGATTAAAGTTGCTCTGTATAATATATATATATATTCAAGATTTGTGTGTTTGCATTGATATCTCTGGTTTAAGTTGAAATTTTAATATCATGTTGGGTGACATTAAATTTAAATTCTTTTAGGGTATTTATAAATATTCTTATTTACAAATAATATAATTATAAAAAAAGGCCAGCGTTGGGCGTGGGCCTTGAAGCGCTAGTTATATATTATAATAATACCCCATTTACGGGAGAGACATGTGGCGCTTCTTCTTTATAAAAGGTGACACGTAGCGACATGTGACGCTTCTTATTTATGAAAGAGTGACATGTGGCATACTCCAATTAAAGTCCTAAGATTCTCTCCCAATTCTCTCCCTTAAAATCTCTCTTTACTGTTTTATCTCCAAAAAATCAACACAATCCTTATCATAATCTACTTAATAAAGGCATGATATCTTATAGATTTTAAAGATTATATATCTTATCCACAATCCACTCCTTTTATATATATTTTTCTAAAATCTCTCTTTAACCAATCCCACTTATCAAATTAATCTTCCAAACCTAGCAAACGTTGTGATCATAGCACGAGAGTGCCACATGTGACATGCATGATTATCAAATTAATCTTCTAAACCCAACAAATGTTGTGATCATATTTTTCATAGAATTGAGATGCATGGTTCTCTGATTTAGACAAGCAAGGTAGTGTGCCCCTATGATAGATGCAGGCTTTCCCTAAACTCTCCCAGGTAGGAAAATCCTAGCCCTTCAATTAGTAGTCAATAAATATGACAATGGCCCTCTCTTCCCCTCTCACTACATGAATTATTTTTATTGACTTTGTTATCTTTAATCTTTTGATGCAATTATTACAATAAAGAATGATTTGATGCTAACTAAAAAGAGTTTTTTTGCTAAAGAATCTATATATTTATTTATTATTAATAATATTTCAAAGAAAGTACTAAATCTGAATATTTTTTAATATATTTTAAACACTATATATCTTATCCAACCCTTTCTTATTTCTTTTCTAAAATCTCTCTCTAACCAATCCCTCTTATCAAATTAATATTCGAAACCCAACAACTTTGTG
This sequence comes from Sextonia rubra, assembly GCA_037013555.1. Classification (NCBI taxonomy): domain Eukaryota; kingdom Viridiplantae; phylum Streptophyta; class Magnoliopsida; order Laurales; family Lauraceae; genus Sextonia; species Sextonia rubra. The sequence continues at coordinate 7,535,470 of JASUAD010000018.1, read as the reverse complement.
ATCATATTTTTCATAGGCCAAAGTAAGTTGATCACGCATGATTCTTTATTATCCCATAAATTGAGTTCTCTCTCTTTCTCTCATGAGAGGGGCATGGCTGGTCTTTGATCAACTCTATGTTCGTTGAGATCATTCGATCAACTGATTTACCACCAGATTCTTAGGGTCTTTTTTAGCAACAAGAAAATTTCACACCGTAGATTTTGATTTTCACGAGAGAGGTATGTTGCATTTTTACTTCTCACAAAATGGAATCCTCATTATAAAAACCAAAAACAAAAGGCAATTTAGTGTTGTTTTTTCTTTTTGGACAAATCAATATTTTGAAAAAGAATAGTGGATGCATGGAAGAATGGTGAAAACTAAATAATAATTTTCCCTCTAAATCATGTTGTTAGATTTGGGTTTTTCCATTTAAAAAGCATTGAATGCTATTCCTTTTTATTTTATTTTATTTTCATCATTTGATCTCCTTTGATTACAAATGCATTTGTCGCTTCGATCTTGTACTTCTTAGCTACTTGGAATTCGATTTCTTATCATAAGGATATTTTCAGGTTTATGTGATTTCCAGGAGATTATAAGCCGTAAGATGCCTATGGCTAAACTATAAGTCACCCACGGCTAAGCTGTAAGGCCCTAAAACCTAGGGATAAATTAGAGACTATTTGAAGACCTTGTAAGGCCTTAGTTCTTGGATCCCTTATTTTATTCACTTGTCCAATGGAATAATTGAATATCATGAATGGTCTTGAGGGATGGGACTCATTTATGTGTGTTGTCCAATTGCTAAGTACCTCTCCATGGGTGTTGATTTAAGGGACTTCGATACACCTTCCTGATATAATGTGACACCAAAAGAAGAACAACTGTGTATCGGATAACTTAAAACTACATCAATATACACGGTTAGAAACAATGGCTGACTAGATTAGGATTGGCCAGTAAACTATCATGATTCCATGAAGCAGAATTGAATTGCATAGCATGTTGACTTACAATTATTGCCTTATTTTCTACTACTAATGATTGGCGTTGAATGATTTTGTAATTGCCTTTGTTGTGGTATTCTTGATATGTATATTCAATTGAATTTGAATTTAATACGAATGCATTGTTTAAGCTCACGTATATGTAATGATTGACATGGTTCGGCTCTATTCAGCCTCAGCTTTATGATACCCGGCGGGGTTGAATTTAGTGTAGCATGTTTGTTGCCGTTGCAATGTGCTTTGTCTTGGGGCTCCGGACTCCAGGAACTAGAGACCCATTTGTACCCTTGCCAAGTCGATGGTATTCTCAACTCATAGATCCCTAAAGGGAGGATACAGAAAATGTAGACACCTAGTACAATATTTCTGTTTATTGAATCTTATGACATGCTCTATTCAATTGCATGATATGCCTAGTATACTAACTTGCAATTCTATATGATCACCTATTAACGATTCTTGTAGGTACAATGCGTATTACTTTAATGTTGCTTATGCTCTACTGAATAGTCTTATTCACTTGTTGTCCTCTAGTGTTATAGGCTCAGATCTCACTCCCGATCCCTTGAAGGTTGACGAGGCTTCGGAGGAGTTCTCCAAGGGTCCCTCCGAATTAGACGAATGGACGTTAGGTCAGGACTAACTGATCCACCCAAAGCGCGGCCAGGCTATATTTGAGGTTTTGCATGATATTTCATTTTGTTGTTAGGACATGGGCTGTATTTCCTCATACCTTGTACACTTCTTAATGCACCCCTTTCTTTTGTAACCTTCTGATGTTTTGCAAAGATACATTTCTTTCCAGTTACCACATGTAGATATGTTATGCGCCCTTTTGTTTTATGGCCCTTATACACAATCTGGACCAATCAAATCTTTTCAAATCCATGGTGAGGGCACTAGATCAAAAGGTCTTTAAATCGTTCTAGATAATTGTAGATTGTTTTCGCATCCATTTGATAAAACCCATTGATGGCTTGCCTAATAGCAACAGTCTTTAGTTTGGAATAGAATTTATATAAAATTCTTCGACTAGCTTAGCCTATGTAGTAATGGAGCTAGCCTATAAGGCATAAGGCCAAGCTTTAGCCTTTTTTTTTAATGAGAAAAGGAAAAATCTAAGCTTGAGGGCATCTTTAGTCATATGATTTATTCTCATGGTCCCACAAATGTTCTCAAATTCCGTAACATGTTAATATGGGTTCTCTTGGTCTACACCTCAGAACACTGGAAGCACTTGGAGCATGCCGAATTTTCATTCAAAGGTGGCATGAGTATGAGGCAGGGTGATCTAGGATTGTTGAGTTGTTTTGGTGTGGTACATGTAGTCTCTTAAAGTCATGGGTGGGTGTAAGGATTTTTGTGTTGGCAAATTTATGGGTTGGATAAAACTTGAGTCCTTTAGTGTTGTATTTTACATATCTTAGAGTATAGACAATAGTTTGAATTGCCAGATGCACTAAAGTGAATAAATTGAAGAAAAAGCGACAAATTGAAGTGGTTTTCTACGGATAACATGGATTAAAATGGTCATATCTCACAAATCGAGCATTAGATATGGGTATACGACCTATTATCGGAAAGCTCATTTTGAGAGAATTCCGTAGAGCCCAAGATCGCCTCAATCGAAGCTGAAATGAGAAAGTTATGACCTCCAAAAGTTTCTAGGAAAATGTTGAAATTTTTACTCGGCCAAAACCTTAATCCAACCGATCGGACCTTTTATCCGACCGATTGGGCAAGTACATAAAGTGCGCCGACTTGTGATTTTTTAGTCCAAATTAAAAGGAAACTTGCCTATTTGATACCAACTCCTTTCCTAATCAAATTATATTTATTAGGCACATATTAGGGGCTATAAAAGAGGGTTCTCTCTCAACCTTAAGGTGTGGAACACAATCTCATTGTTCTAAGAACAAATTACTTGTTGGAGATCATCTTCTCTAGAGTTCTTTCATTGGAGAGTTGAAGGGCTAAAGTTTTACTCTAGAGATCTTTATTTTCTACTTTTCTAAGTGTAGAAGATTGCTTTGGGGAGTTAAATACAACATCTAGAAGGCGTCTATGTGCTTGGATCTGTCACAGAAAATGGCAGGGGTTCGTTGCAGCAGGGAGCTATGCAAGGGAATCATAAGGTCCTTAGGTTGAGGGGAAACTGGATAAAGGTTGTAAGTATTATCTTGTAACTATAGTATGATTCATAGTGCTTGATTCTTGGTTGTGGTTTTTTCCCAGGTTGGGTTTCCACGTAAAATCTGTGTCTTCTTGTAGTGTGTGCTTGTGGTTTGATTTTTTCTACTACGTGGTTGATTGTTTGCACACATAATATTAAGATTGATTGAATTAATCCATTCTAGAGGCTCTCCCCCAAAAACCTTCAGTGGGTCCACTTGCTCTCCATTAGCTATTTTTTCTTTAAAAAGTGATGAACTACCTACAATGGTTAAGGCTAATTCGAGCTCTATCTTGATCAACCTAAGGTTTTTACTTTCCCACAATTTCTTCCTCTTAGGTTTAACTTGCATGCATTGGGTTCAAACCAAAAAAAAAATATTAACCAAATCCATATGCAAGGTCCTAATGATCCTAATATCATGCAGAAATCAAGCAGTCAAACACAAGGATTGCACACAAGAAAGGTCATAGGGTTAACCTAGATACCAAACAACTCCTAACTAGTGAAGAGAACACTTGGGCCTCCAATTCAGTCCTATGAAATATTAGTTGACTAGGCAGCTACTAAGGAGTGGTGGGGATGAATACTTTTAAGTAACAATTCCCTGAACAATCAAACTACCACACCCTTAGGAGCAAAGGCTTTCTTGGGCATCAACTTTGGTCAAAGAGCGCAATTAGTGCAACCGTCGTGGTCTTCATCCTATTGAGCTCGAATCCTAGGGTCTCATTGCTACCTGATTTTAGTTAATGTTAAGATCCTAATGTGAGAGATGGTTAAACCTAGATAGGCAAGGATCTGGTGATGAAATCCAGTCCTTATCTTTTTTGAGTGAGTTGCTGTTAACTAAGTGTGAGGATCCAATTTAAATTGTGTGCCACGCAAGTAGTAATAGTTTGTATAATTTTAAATCAACCAAGCCCACTTGCATAGAAAGATTCATGGGTTAAGGAAAGAAAGATCTTATAGTAAATCCATACAAATCTTATCTTGTGCAGGCTTATCTTTTTTTTTTTTAGTAATTTTTGCAAGCAATTCAATGTTATTAACTTTTTTTTATAGCAATCCCTACAGTTTTCTATTTTTATCACATCTCTTCATGCAATACAAACTACAAAAAAAAAAAAAAAAATCTTGTTAGTAATTCCTAATTTGAATGAAACTCCATAAAAAATAATAATAAAATCTTGTCCTAAGCTAAAAACAAAGAGATAAAAATATGAAAACTCTAAGTTACCAAAAATATAAAAATTTTAAAAGATTGTAAAGTTTTTTAAAATAATCAAATTTGAAATTCAACTAAATCTAATCCAATCAAACCAAGAAAAACACAAACTAATCTAATTAAATAAAAAAGCAGTTTTTTTATATGTGATTATAAAAAAGAATCCTAAAAGAAAATAAAAACTACTCTAAAAAAATCAAAAAGAAAACTTTTTTTTACTGACTTTTTAACTTCTAAAATTAGGGGAAAAATTTTTTTGAACTTTTTTTTAATTCTAAAAACTCAATAAAATACTAAAAAATCATAAAAATCTTATCTTTTTTCTTTTTTTAATAAATGGACAAACTACCACTAATTGCAAACAAAGTTAACAAACTAAATGATTGAACAACTAATAATACAACTTAATGAGGAATATGAATGCACCTAAAAGAGAAAATTCTGATTTAATAAAAAAATTCAGATTTTGCTCCCTAGCAACGGCACCAAAAACTTGATATGAAATTAATTCAATTTATTAAAATTGCAAGTGCACAATTGTCCTTTTGAGATAATGACAAGTATAGCTCGATCCCACAATGAGGATTTTTTGAAATTTCTCTTTTTTTGTTAAATCGAATTTTGAAACAATAAAATAAATATGAATTAAAATAAATCAAGATATGAATGAGAAGTTAAAATAAAACAACTATGCAAATAAACTGATGACAATGATGATAAAAGTAGATCAGAGCAATAAAGAATTCATTAAATGAATTTAATAACCAATCTATGCAATTTTATTTAACCATTAGTCTCAAAAATAACTATGATCATAAACAATTCAATGTTTCTGATCCTGAAGATTTTTTTTTTTAAAAACCAACTATTAAGAAAAAAAACCCCAAGATCTCCATCACCTCATTTAACTAAAAATTATTTTAAGCGTTATTTATCAAATTAAAAATAAAATATTAAAAGTATATAAGCCTAAGCATGTTTTATCAAAATATGAATAATTGATTATAAAATAATTTATTATAAACATAAAATGGAGGTTTGCCTGAGGCACGATAACAGTTCTATTATTCTAAGCATGCATTATAGAAATATTAAAAGAATAAATTAAAAACATAAATTGAAAGTAAGATCACTTAACTTCATCATTATGCTCTGACCCGAAAATCTACTCCTCCATTGCAAAGAAAGTAAACTTTATTGATATTATCATGGTGAGTATAAGGATTCTCTCAACACTCTTTTAGACAAGTTTTGGATCAAGGCTCCAGAATATCCAAACTAATTTTCTATTTCTTTTTTCAGCACTAGAGAAAGAAGATGAGAAAGAGAAAGAAAGAGGAGAGAGAGTGCAGAAAGAAAGACGGAGTGGGTGCTCTTGGACGTGTGATGTGTGTCTTTATAGGGTTTGGAGCCCCTTTCCTTCCTTATTTTCTCCCCTTTTGTAGCTTGTAAAATCTTTTTTTGGAAAGGTCTCTCGGCTTGGCCTCCAAGTTAGCAAAGACTTAGCAACTTTGCAAAAATTCTTTCCAACTTTCATTCCTTAATTTCTAAAGGATTTTCTTCAAATCTTCTTAGATTATCTTGAAAAAAAATAAGTCAAGGATTGTAAACCCCGCTTTGATCTTCAATGTACTTTAGTTAAGGAGGGATGTAACCCACCCAAGGGTGTGTAATATAAAGAAAATCTTCAATCTTTATGAAATCTCATCTAAAAATATACAGCCAACTTCCCGTGGCTATAACTTTGTCTTTTAGGCTCTGATTGATGCAATCTTAGACCCTACGGACATCTACTTGAAAAGAGCTTTCTAACAGTATGTAGATTGCTCAATTCTGACACTCAATTTGAGAGTTATAATCGTTTTAATTTATGTTGTCTAAAGATTAAAGGGCTTGACTTTCCATTTTTGAATTCCTCTTCTTTGACTTTCATTTTCTTGAATTTTCTCCACCTTAGCTTTCTTTTCTTAATCCAAATTTGAATTCTTTCAACACGTTGAGAGTAAGACCCCCTTTGACTATCCACGCATGTGTGTACATGTGTGTGGGGCCCTCAGGAAGCCAATCTTCTAAATTTTTTATATGGTGTACCCCATATAATCAACTCACATCTTCCTATATATTCTAAACAAACCCACAAAATACAGAAAAGCCTACATTAAAGCGGGACTCGTCCAGTTAGAGTTTTGTTCTAATTGGGACTTCTCGGAGAAAAATTGTAAATTTCTAAATTAATGCAAAAGCTGTGTAAAATTTGTGAGAGTCATAATGCATAGGTAAAAATGCTTAAAATGATGAAAATAACTGAAAATTCATATAAATCACCTAATTAAGTCCCTGATTCACATTAATTCATGTTAAAATAATGCAATTTCATGACCTTAACATTGAGGATGATGCGGTGTTGGGGGTGGTGGGTCGAGTGAGAAATGGATTGGAGAGATGGAGAAGAGGAGGGAGAAGGGAACAAAGAAGTGGAAGACAAAAGCATATGAACCTTTTTGGTACACTAGGCATTTAAGGGATTATTTTTATAAAACCTCATAAATGTGTAAGGATTTTTCTATTGGCTGATTCATATGTTGGACAAACCTTGAGCCCATTAGTGTTGTATTTTAGATATCTTTTAGTATGGACAATGGTTTGAGTCGACAGATACACCGAAGTGAAGAAATCGGAGAAAGAGTGACAAATTGAAATATTTTTCTAAGAATAACATGGTTTAAAAAAGTTAAATCTCACGAACCAAGTGTTGGATATTTACAAGCTATATACCGTTGGCAAGCTCATTTCAAGTAGATATTCGTAGAGCCCAAGATTGCATCAATCAGAGCTAAAACGATAAAGTATGGTTTCAAAATGTTTGTAGAAATTTGTACTAAATTTCATCCAATTAATCAAGCAGACATTCGATTGATCCAACCTGAGGTAGTAGCTTAATCCGATCAATTGGAACACTATCTAATCGATCGGACTTACGTTGGGAATTCTACTGACTTACTAATTTTTTAGTCCAATTTGAAGTGAAACTTTTCTGTTTGGTGCCAACTCCTTTCTTGGTTAGAATCTACTTATGAAGCACGAATTTGGGGCTATAAAAAGGGGTTCTCATATCCCTAAGATATAGAACACATATTTCATTATTATAAGTAGAGAATTTTTTATTAAAGATCATCTTCTCTAGAATTTTTCATTGAAGAGTTGAAGGGTTGAAGCTTTGCTCTAAAGATCTTTGTCTTCAACATCTATAAGAGTAGACGTTTGTTATGGGGAGTTAAGTACAATATCTAAAAGGCGTTTAGGTGCTTGGATCTGTAATAGAGGATTGCAAGGAGTTGTTACAATAAGGTGCAATGCAATGAGAATCACAAGTCCTTATATTACACGAGAACTAGATAATGGTTATGATAATCTATTGTAACTACTGTATGATTAATTGTGCTTGATTTTCAGTCATAGTGTTTTTCCGGTTTGGGTTTCCGTTATTGACCCAAAAAAATTATAAATGTTGCAGTAAAAACACTACAAGCAAATTCTAAGCTAAGGGCCCATAAACTCTAGGATTGTAAAATGCCAAGTCAAGTGATACATCCAGATGTTTAGAGCTGATACATCTCATTCAAAAGACTTTAGATGAGCTCAAGGTACAACAATTCAAAATTCAGATTTGACAAACTTCATTTGGTCACTTGACTCACCAAACTTCAAATTCAAGGTTCATTGGCTCTAAGTCTATGGGTCATTGAACACACTCAAGCTTTTGAATTACCAAAGTAGCTGAAAATCACATGGCAAATCCAAATTATGCTTAGGAATGATGCTTTAAAATTTCAAAGCATTTGAACTTCATTTCAGTTCAAATTGAAGCTTCAATGATTGTCTTCCAACTCCTTGGTGTCACTGTAACAATAGATACTTCCACATGTCATAATTATTGGAAACTCCTGGAGGAATCTCAAATTATATTCTAGAGGGACTTTGTAAAATTTTAGGTGAAGTGTATGTCATTTGACCCAAAGTTAACTAACATGTCAACTTTGGCTAAGTGACCTACAAGGCATGAGGTCACTAACTAAAGTCCTGCTTCCATGTGACTAAAGTTGATGAAATTTGGATGCAAAGCTTAAGTCATACTTAGAAGTGGTTTTGCTAAAATTTGAGCCAAGAAGACTTCGTCTAACCCTACTTCAACTACATGTCAGCTAAGAGTCCGTGACCCCCAAGTCATAGAGGTCATTGATTAAAAATCCTACTTCTAAGGGGCCAAAGTTGGTGAAATTTGGATCAAAGACTCAAAGTGTGTTCAAAGCCAATTTCTCAAAGTTTCAAATCAATCGAGCATCATTTAGGTAAAAAACAAGCTAACTGCCCACAATACAAGAGAACATTGACTTAGAACAAGCAGCAAGTGGGTCACTGCTAGAAATCCTACTTTTACAAATCCAAACTATATGAAATTTGGATGAGTACTTTAAATGCTTCTGACATCAATCCCTCCAAATTTCAAATCATTCTGATCTCCTTTGGGCCTCAAACAACTGAAACAATGGCCCATTTTCATAAAAGGTCAACTTGAGGGGTTGACTAACTTCAGAAAGTCAAAACAAGCTGAAATTTCTATGACACATCAAAATAGTGTTAAAAATCATCCCTCAAAGTTTTGTGAAGATTAGACATCGTTCGTACCCCCAAACAGGTGAAAACGGGTCACATATGTAAAAACCCCCAAATTGGACCTGTCCACGACCACGGCCACAGTCATAGACACTTGTGAAGCTTTCTGGTGGTTTTCAGTGGTTTTCTTCACTTTATTTCTAATTCCAACCTCCCATAGCTCCCTAAACCACCTCTGGAGTCTATAAAAGCAAGTGTTGGCACTTGGGAAAGGGTTCTAACAAGTTCAAAGGATTCAAGTCAAGATTAAGCAAGTTCCAAGAGAATTAATCAAGCTTCTCAAGCACTTCAAGCACTACAAGTTTACTTCTTTTTCTCTTTCTCACTAACTTAAGGTGAGAAATAGTTTAGAGAAGGAGAAGAAACATGTATATCACTTAGAAAAGATAGATACAATAGTCATCAAGCATACAAAGGATGAAACCACATTCTTTTAATTTTCTCACTTGGGAGGGTTTTAGGCCATTTTGGAAGTTGTGAACAAGCCTCTTGTCACGCCCCGAACCTGAGAATTGGGGATTAATAGTGGATCCCGAGGCGCCGCTCACGTAACCCGTGACAATTCGTGCCGCATCAAGACATGTACGAACTGTCACAAGGGTGATTCCACAGGTACGTGTGAGGAAGATTCGTAAATATATATCAAACATTTCTAAATTTGAGTGGAAACTTAGAGAATTCACCAATCCATATCATAAACATTATTAAAACATTCAAACATTCCATTAATATAACTAAGGCCTGTTAATTTTCCCAATCCAAATGCACATGATGCAAAAGTTTCCATAACACAACAAAAATGCAAATGACAAGTCCAACTACAAGTTAAACTACGGCTGCACAACAACCCCAAAGGAATCATGTTACACGTTGTAGAGGATGACTAATAAAATACATCCTCCTCGTTCCATTTGTTCACATCCTGCGATACCGCTATGGTTCCCTCTGGGGGTGCTTCGATTGCCGATCGGAGCTGGGTTCCGTACCTGTAACACCAAGGGTAGCACTGTTAACAAAATGGTTAAGCAAATAAGAGTACATAAGCCTATCATGGTGTAATAATTGAAATTAGAACAACATAATGATTAAAAGAGATCAATATCGGAAACTAGGCAAGTTGTGCATGTGAATAAGCACGAATAATGAATCATAAATGAAAGACAACTTTACACTAATTGGCATCCACATGCCCACCTTCTCTCTAAAAGAAAGCATATCGTACTGTGGGAAATCACTAACGATTGGGCCAGGACGGTCTAGTTACCCTAAGGGCATCGACCAACTCTTCATATAACTACTATAGTAGATAACATATAAAGTACCTGTAAGGTCCCGAGTCCCATTTTTCTTGATTTACGTTAATTAAGCTTGTTCTATATTAATTGAACTCGATTAAGGCTAATTTAATCCAAAATTTAACGAGTTTGGGCCTTGGATAGGGAGTTTGGCGGAGTTCAGACCCACTTTAGGAGTTAAGGGCCTTTTCGTAATTTGTCCTCGCACCTCTTGGACACCCCGTCCTTTCCTTAAGTGTAACTTTACGCGTGGATCATCTTTCCTGTTGGGTCCGACTTGATCCGGACTTATCTTGGCCCGATTGAGGTGCATTTGGCCTAAATTGTAAATTTATAGAAAAGCTCGGGCTTGCATGCCAACTACAGGAAATTTTGTTTCAAAGAGGCTTGACTGTCTCTTCCTTCATTCCCTTCCCGGTCACTAGAGCTGTTTTCCTTTCTGAGCTTCTCCATCTTCCCTCAACGTTGGAGAGCACCTCGGCTTGGGAAGGTTGTGCATGCAAGGGTGGGAGTTCTTCTTCTCCTTTTCCTTCATTCTCTTCCCTTCTCCCTATGCATTTCTCTCTAAGAGTAACTCATCTTCTAAGCTACAGCTGCAGCTATGTAAGGTGAAGGATTTCTTTCATTCATTCAGTCATTTAGGGTTTATTGGAGTCATAAAGAGTCAACTACATGGCATGCATGTGAATCTAAACCTCATTCTTCATTGAATGCTTTACTTGTAGAGAACCCATTTCAGTTTAGAGAGTTTCCTCTGAGCACTCAACAAGAAAGAGTTGGGAGGGCTAACACTGGTGAAAAGGCAAGTATTCGAGTCATATGTGTTGCATGAATGACTAAGTTATTGTGTATTGAACCAGCTCTTCATATTTTCAATTTCAGCTATTCCCCTTCAGTGTTTTAATCGATATGAATGTGGTGTGCATTGGTGTGCATTGAGTTAGAATGCCAACAAGGGAATAGGAGCGTGTGTGAGTATGGGATACTCTCAAGGACACTTCAATTGAGCCTTAGAATTTCCTCACAAGTCAGTTCTGTGTTGATTCCGTACAGAACTAAGCTACAGAATTGATTCTGAAGCTTACGGCTAAGCCGTGAGCATTTACGGCTCAAAGTCCAGAGAGCATCAAAACGCGATTTTGTACTACGGCTCATCTACGGCTACGCCGTGGATTTCACTACGGCTAAGCCGTACCCAGCCCGTACCCTAGCCGTAGGTCTTCTTACAGCGAGCTTTCCAGAGAGCTCATGGAACCCAGTTTCTTCCACGGCTTGCACACAGCTGCACCGTGGAATACACTACGGCTAAGCCGTAACCTCCCCGTACCCTAGCCGTAGGCTTAGCACGGCTAAGCCGTAGGCCAACATATGGTTGGGCCGTAATTACGCATGAAAAATCCGGAAGGAATCTGACCCGCTCGGCTAAGCCGAAGCCTTGTATACGGCTAAGCCGTAAAAACCCATTAATTAGGATGTTAGGGACTCCTAATGACTTTGTAGGACCTTAGTATTGGCACCTTCTATACCACTACAGAGGCCCAATGGTAAGTAGGGGAGAATGAATGATTCCCGGAGGGTCTCCCAATGGCAAGTCATGGATGTTGGCATAAGAAGGGTGTCCTGTATGCACAAGGCAATACCAAGACACGGTAACACAATGACAGCGAACGTTTTATGTGTACATCGTGTTGAATGCCCTTGGGGACTATAGGTTATTATTCAGGGTGAAGGTAGCAATTCCTTGGGTACTCACTTAAGCTGAATGCATCCATATTGTTATGATAGACTACCTTCAATATGAATTACTTCTTTTAGTAAAACCCTGAGGCAATTCAAACTAAGCTTCTAATGAGTGAGTGTCTGACAAGCCATAGCTTCTAATGAGTGCGAGATTGTTAGCCAAGGGTATGATATGACTGATACGAGTTGATATGAGTCGGCACCACTCAGCTTACGCCCTTTTGGTATATGTTATGTATGTCACCACTGCAGTAGGTTTATGGAGGAGTAGTCGGCGCTCCTCAGGAAGCTAGCTTGATTCCCTAGCGACCCATACGATATGTGTATGCTCCCTTCTTGGGAGAATAGAGCGTTGTGGTTGCCAATCAGTATGTATGATATTTAAGTTGTAATTTCTCATTTATGCATCATGTCCAGTGATTATTCGTATTGAGATATTATGTTATAATTGTTTAATATACCTCAATACTTGCTTAACCGTCATGTTAACAGTGTTACTCTTGCTATTGCAGGTTCAGCTTCAGGTCCCAACGCGGACATTGACGCTGTCACGACCCGAGCCCAGAATTCGGGGGTTAGCGAAAAGCTAAACCGGTGACACACGTACTCCCGTGCACGTGCATCCAAACCAAGTCCAGATGCACGCACACAAGGGATCTAACACGTGCGAACTAAGCGTACGCGGAAGCTGTACATATCATAGCAAGCAACAAAGGAAAATAAAATAGCGGAAGCCAAAAACAATGCGGAAAACAAATATGGAACGGAAAGTCAAAGCGAAATACCATACATGAAAACCAAGTACAAGTCTAAGTACACAACAAAATAAAGATATACAAATATACAAAGTACAAAGTCCAAATACAAATCCCCAAAAAAACCAAAACTCAAAACGAAGGCCACTAGTATGCATGCACGCACTCGGCAGAGGTGATCAGGCCCACTCTGCCAAACCGGAAGGTGCCTCTACACTCGGCCCTGCAGCCTCCTCGACCGCCGGGGAGCTGGGCAAAGTATCTGTGTCTGCAACACCACAGACAACACAAATGAATACAACGATCCAGCAAATACAAGTAACAGGGACGAAACACTCATAGTATCAAAGTGAATATAATAATGACAGAAGATTAAATACAGAGTTCCATATTAGGGTACTAAGCCAATCGTGCATAGAAGTACAACATGATATGTGAATCAAACATAGAATACTGAACTAGTTGGCTACTACGTTAACCATGTTCTCTCAATAGAGAGCAGAGCAGAGCAGAGGAGAACACCACTGTCCAGGCCAAAGGTACAAGTGGGTCTCGGTTTCCTGGGTTCCGGGGTCCCAAGACAAAGCGACACTGCAGTTATACAGAGATACAGAGATCTAAGCCAGAGGTAACCCCGTCGGGCATCCTAGGGCTGAGGCTGAGTAGAGCCAGACTAATACCAATCAAATCAAATCCATAGAAGGGAGATTATCCGCTTTGGACTCACCGATGACAAGGACCGGATCTTATCCTCACGTTTTAATCTCTGGGCAGAGCCACCCGGGAATACCCAAAAAAAATCAGAGATATACAAAGCCAGAGACAGAGCATAGATTAAGTCCATCACAGCATAGATCAAAGCATAGTGCAGATCGAAGAATAAACAGACATACAGGACGAAAGCAAAATGACTGCGGAATGCATAAACATAGATTAACAGAACAGAGGGCAAAACCATAAACAATATGCAATGCATCTCAGATTAATACGGAATCAAGGTTCATTACAAGCCAACCCTAATCTAATTGTTCACTGTCACTAACCGTGCATGTTGATGTAGTTTTAAGTTATTCGATGCACCGTTGCCATCCTAGTGTTGCAATGTAATCTACATGTGCACCGAAGTCCCTTAAACCAACACCCATGGGGAGGTGCTTAACAGTGATCAACACTCACATGAATAAGTCACAGCCTAACAGACTATTCATGCGATCCAAAGAGTCCATCGGGCCGGTTTACATGGGTGGTTAACCTGTATTTGAGCCCTACAAGTCTCACCATTATCCTAAGTTATATTTCAGATTTGCCATGCCTAACGGTTTAGCCATGACGGACCTATGGTTGAGCCGAAAACATCTTACGCACTCGTCGTAATATGCACTACGGCTTTACCGTGGTTCCATTAAAACACAGCTAAACTGGTCTTCTTCCACCTCTGATCTGATACCTTTTCGGCTGAGCTACAGTCAGTATACGGCTTAGCCGTAGACCAATCCACGGCTTAGCCGTAGCCATTCACGGCTTAGCCGTAGCCACACCGTAGGCACACTGTCTCTGGAAAGTTTCGACTGATCAGAGATTAAATCCACGGCTGGGTTACGGTTGGGTCACGACTAGCTTACGGCTCAGCCGTAGGACAATTTACGGCTTAGCCGTAGCCTAGCCGTAGAACAAACTCGAAATTTCACGTCTCTGGATAGTGAGCCGTAGAAACTTACGGCTTAGCCGTACAATACAGAACACGATTTCGGGATAGTTACAGAAACTGAAATTCGGTACAGAAGCTAAACAAAATGAGTTACAGAGGTTCCAAATTCACAAAATGTGGCTGTAAAACATGCTAGACAAAGAATAAGAAGAAATCAAAGCCATCAACCAAAACACCCATATGTGTTATCAAAGCCTGTACTTATACTTGCCTCAAAGCTCTACCAATCCACTGACTTAAGCTCCAAATCAACTAAAATCAAAGCAATAACCCATGCATGAGATGAAGACACAGCAGTCAGAGAATGGGAGAAGCAATTGGAGATGAAGAAGAAAGAATTGGGAAGAACCCACTTACCAAAACAAAGACAGAGAGAAAGGGGAAAGAACCCAATCGAAATGGGACTCCAAATCATCAACCGAGCAAGAGAAGAGGAGTAAGGAGAAGAGAAAACAAGAAGTTCAACGTGGCTCTCTCTGGGGATCTCCTTGCATGCAGTCGATCAAGTGAATGAGCAAGAGAGAGAGACACCTGTAATGACTCATATATATAGTTTTGGAAGTTTAAAACAAGGTCCGGTGAGTTTCGGTTATTTACAAATCAAGTCACACGAGGGTCCAACTTCTCCAATTGACTCCAAATGGTTCTGAGACAGTTACAGCAATTGACGAGCTCAATAAAATACACGTGCTGACACCAAGATGATGCAAAGATGATGCAAGCAAAGCAAAAGCAAAATTACGAAAAAGGGCTTAGAACTACCTATTCCAGGTCAAAGGTCACTCAACTACTTATCCAAGACCCAAAACCAAGCCCAAAAGAATAAAACAACAGAAACACACACTAATGAGCCACTAATCCGGCTCAAAGGGGATCGGAGTGTTACAGACGCGCACCCGGAGGGTACCCCAATGGTACCTCGGGATGTAGATGAGTGGAAAGATAGCGACGTCTTTTACTAGCCATCCCATGGAGCGCGACTATTCATGGGGCCTTTTGTATAAAACACTTAAGTAGTCTTTTTGGAATGTATTAAAGACTTCAACACTGTTATATGTATGTATATATGTTTACCTTAAAAGTTAACAGACTATGAATTCGTGTGCTCTTGATAATTACTGAGTATTTCGCAGGATATCGTTTATGATAAATTACGTTTGTACGTGTGTCAGCATACCTCACACATTCCTGTGGAATCTCCCTTGTAGGAATTCGTGCATAATTCTTCAGGGCACGGATTTCTACGGGATTACGCATCCACGCTTTGGGGGCCCACTCAAATCCCCAAATTCCCGGGATTGGGGCGTGACAATACCCTCATTTGGTCCCGTCGAACCTCCTATGGGTACAAGTTAAGTGGTGCCGACTCATTATGTCAAGACTGATCCGATTTCATATTTATCATACATAGTGATCAACTCGTACTTATACAGAAACGTATATCAGTCTTGAAATCATAACCAATCATAGAATCAAAATTAAATGAAGCAACGGATAATCAACAATGCATATGTAAATGAGCTATCAGAGCTTGAACCCTCTCAACCACAGCTACACCTATCTTGGTTCACGGGCTCACGCTCAGTAGAAGCTCCGTCTCCGATTTGCCTCAAGGTTCGCTAGGAGGAATGGGTATATGATTAAATCATGTTGAGGGAAAGGTTTACTTAATAATATGAATGCATATAGATTGAGAAGTTAACAAAGAAATTTACTAGCCAATCCTACCCTAAGACATTTGGTGTTTCCCTTGGTCATTAAACATGGTGTATTCATAAAACGTCCGGTGTCAATGTGTTACCCAAAATCTTAGTGTTACATTATATACATAATGGACACCTCTTCTTATGCCAACACCCATCACGTGATGCTAAAAAACAACCAGAAGTCAAGAGGGAATGAGTAACAACTCAACACTCTTCCTTCTTAATGTATTATTCCCATTGGGCTAATTCATTTGAGATAAAGGTTCCACTTCTAAGGCCCTAAGTAGTCTTCAATCATACTTATAATCCTAAGGTAGAATAAGCTTAAAACACCTCGGCTTCACCAAGGATCAAAGGCATAACCCCTTTTTGTGCCACACTATGGACTATAGAAAGCCCATGGGTAGTCATGGAACCATATTTAAAATAGAAATTTCAATGCAGAATACTAGGTTACCCGACCGATTGAGTATGGTGTACAACCGGTTGGACACTTTCCAGAACTAAAATTTGACTGATCGGGCTTCAAGACAGACTGGTCGGCCCTGAAGCACTCTACTCTGGGAGATTCAGTTACAAACTAAATCCTCTTTAGGTTCATTCAACTTCCCCTGTATTCAAACACAATAAGGACCCTTCATACTCCATTTTTAGGGTCTCCTTACCATTCATTTTTAGCATTCATTCAACAACCTAATTATCAATAATTAGATAAATTTTACACAACCTCAATAGAAGAATAAAGAGCTGTAATTTGGTATGTGCAAAGATCTCAACAAGAATCAATGAAATAACTGTACATGTAAAGAATATGCACCCTTATACTTACCTTAGGTTTAGTGCTTCACCCAAATCAATTTGCCCTTTGGTTAGATGGTGGAGAAGGCTTCACTAGTGATGAATCTAAAACATGCATTGAGAAACATAAGAATGTGATGCATGCATGCTAATAGATTGGATCTCTTGACCCTATTGAACCCAAGAAATGCAATGGTGATGGGGTTTTCTTACCTCAAGTCTCCTACAAGCAAGAGGAAGGAGATGAGGCCTTAGTTTTCAAAGAAGAAAACAAGAAAAGCAAAGAGGAAGAAGAAGAAACCCAAATTCGTTGCATGCAAACCTCAATCACCCAATCTAGAGAGAAGATGAGGAAGAGAGCATGGAAGAAAGAGAAAGTAAACTCTTGCTCCAGCAGAATGAAGGAAGGAAGAAGAATAAGAAAAGGAGGGATGATGGGTTTTGGCTTTTTAAATGATGAGTTTTTTGGAATTACAAATAAGCCCTATTGGTTTCTTGGATTTTCAAGTGGAGTCAGTTGGGCTCAAATGGGCCGAGATAAATCAGAATGGAGTTGGGCCAAACATGAAAAATAACCCTCAAGATGAAACACACTCGATACGATTAATATGATGCCCTAATGATGCAAAACTATGAAATTCTAAACTAAGAAAAGGCATTGACTACCCAAGTAAGGTTCGAACCCGACCCAACTACCTATCCGAGACCCAAACCTATAAGGATTTGAGTTAAATTAACCTAATTACATATGAATCAAAGTAAAACAAAATTAATTATGATTAACTCGGGTTTCGACCTTACACCTCTCTAGGCTTCATTTTATTCTTTGAAAATTATAGGTTCAAAATGATACAACTTTGGCTTCAGTTTGCTTGTATAAAGCACCATTTTTGGATTTATACAAAAACAATCCATAACAAAAAAGTGATGATTACCAAAAGTTTAAGTTGATTCCACAACGAAATTAAGAACCCTTGACGGTCATTCACTCCAAAAAGTCAAGGAACACAAGTTCCAGCACTCTGAAGGCATCACAGAAGCGAAATGGAGTAAAAAGGGGACAAACATTGGTCATTTCAGCCACTATCTGTTAGTGACCATGGGCCACAGTCACTGGCAGGGGGCTAGTGACCATGGGCCACGGTCACCCTTTCCTACTTTTCTTTTTTTTTTTTTTTTTGCATCTTATGCCCCTTTCTCATGTATTTTCTTATAATTTTCAAGTTTGGATCACATTTGAGACTAGAGGGAGGGATTGTAATTTTTCAAAACTTGTAAACAACCTGCATCCTTGCGGTCAGAGCATTTAAAACCATGTAAACAAATGGAAATTAATGATGAACTGTAATTATTTTTCCCATTCCTTTTAACACTTAGAGTGTGTGAATGTTGGACTTGAATCTATTGCATTTCACATCATGTTTTGAGCGCAATCATCCACGTAAAAATCGTATCTTCTTGTGATATGTGTTTTTTATTGTATTTATTTTCACTGCGTAGTTGATTGCTTATACACATAGTATTGAGGTTGATTACGTTAATCCATTTTAGACGACCCCCAACACTTATGAGTGGTATTAGAGTGGGTTGCACTATTTTGTTGTATTTGATCATAAGAGATATCTAGAATGGTACTCAATAAAGAAGGCATATCCACTCTTAAGCCTCCATTGTTTGATCGTTCAAATTATGCTTATTAGAAGCAAAGGATAATTAGTTTCCTTAAATCCATTGATGATGATGTATGGGATATTGTTGAGGATGGTTATTCAAAAACCATAATTACTACTAATGGGCAAATAGTTGCTGAACTTAAAGCCCAATGGACTAAGGATAAAAAGCATGCCTCCAACTTTAATAAAAAGGCAATAAATGGTATTTATAATGGAGTGTCTGCTGATGAGTTTTGTCGGATTTTTGCGTGCAAAACTATAAAAGAAACATGGGATGTTTTGCAAACTGTATATGAGGGTACTAATACTATCAAGCAAGCAAAGTTGCAAAGGTTAAATAAATCCTTTGAAATTATTGCAATGCAAGAAGATGAGACCTTTAATTAGTTCTATGCTAGGCTGAATCGCATTGTTAATTCTATTTTCAATTTAGGTGAAAAAATTCCTAAAAGTAAAATTGTCAAGAAGATTCTAAAGTCCTTTACTTCAAAGCTTGATTTAAAGGTGGATGCTATTAAAGAGAATTAGAATTTAGAAACCCTTACTGTGAATCAATTGTTAGAAATCTTCAGACTTTCGAAGAAAATTATTTAAATAAGGGAAAATCGGTGAGGAATAATGGTTTGGCTTTGAAAGCTTTTAGAGAATCAGTGAAGAAGCTTGAAAAGAAAATTGAGACTGATACAGATTTTGATAATCATATATTGAGTAAATGAATTAGTTTCAAAAACTCATGAAAGCTAAGAAAGCTAAGTGAAAAGGATTAAAGTCCAAGAAAATGACGATGCTAACCAAGATCAAGTCTTTTGATTACATGAATATGGTCATTATTCTAATAACTATCCTAGCAGCAAAAAGAATCCTAAGCAGAAAGCTCTGAAAACTAAGGATAATAATTCCTTAAAAGAAGAAAAAGATCCTAAACTTGATCCTAAAGATATTGTGAATGACAAACTCATAGCTTTTATGGCTAGATCCATTGTGTTTGTTGATAGTTTTACTGCAGAGAATGCTGATGATTGGCTTTCAGATGAAGAAGATAATTGGGAAACAGAATACAAAATTTTGCTGGAAAAGTCTATGAAGATGAATAGGATATTTGAAAAGATGGTTTGAAGGAAAAATAAGCTATTTTGTCTCTTAAGAAAGAGTTAAAGGATGCAAAATCAAAGGTTCATCTCTTGGAAGGACAAAAGAACTGCTTGGCTGATAAGTTGACTAGTGAGAGTCACAAATATGGTTCACTGAAAGATGATTTTAAGAAGTTTGAGCAAGAGTTTGAAACCTTGAAGATTGTTCAAGCTGAAAAAGAAGACCTGGCTGGGAAACTGAATATTGCATTGTTTGAGTTGGATTCCACAGTAGCCTCTCTGAATAAGATGAATACTGATTCGAAGATACTTAAAGACATCTTGTTTGTTCAAAAGATACCTAATTGTAGGAAATCGCGTGGCCCGCATGCCACGGGTCCCACGTCAGATCAAGCAGGGCAGATGCCAATAGAGATGCAATCCCACTTTAGTGTAAGACTTGATCTGGGCCCCATAAGAAGACTCCCAATAGGATAAATGGATGTGGGCTTCTGGTGGAAAATGTCTCTAGTAAGTGTGACTCTTCGGGACTTGTCTATATAAGGATAAGGGAGCCCTAGGGTTTGGAACGATCATTATTCTCTCCATTCCCGTAGGAAAGATAAGAGGCGAAGAGATCCACGGAGCTTCCCATCACCAGAACGCACATAAATCTCCGGCCACGTGACGGAGTCTCCTCATCTGGATCCATCAATTGGTATCAAAGCCCGGCGCAGTGCATTTTACCGGTTCAGATTTTGCAGAAGCACCGTGGATTAAAGTAGATCTGGATTTCTT
This sequence comes from Sextonia rubra, assembly GCA_037013555.1. NCBI lineage: Eukaryota > Viridiplantae > Streptophyta > Magnoliopsida > Laurales > Lauraceae > Sextonia > Sextonia rubra. The sequence goes on along the minus strand of JASUAD010000018.1, from coordinate 7,514,860 downwards.
CAAATCCATGAGTCTCAGTCGTTTTGTTTCTGCAACTTGAAGCAGGAAGAAGATGAGCGATAGTCCTGTGTTTTTTTTGAAGCAGCGCACGTGAATCGAAATACTCAAGATATTTATACAAAGGAAAGATATCATCCATCAGTACTTCTCCTTTGTTGTTTTCTACAAGCAAAAAGAGGCAGATGAGACGATTTGACCATGTGTTTTTTATTTAGTGCACGGAATTCCACAATCAACTTTTCCATCTTATCTTTTATGGAAGGAAAAGTAACGTGGGCATTGTTTTAAAGCCATGTGAAGCCAAGACTTCAACGTCCTCTTCACAGCAACTACTGTTGCACGCCGGCTCCAGCCCCAACACAATAGGGATCCTCGGCCAACATGAAAATTTTTTTTTTTGGTTCTCTCTCTTCTTTGGATATTGTAAGTTGGGTCAGGTGGATCCAACCCATCTCAGATTAGATCCAACCTAGAAGTGCTGACGCAGAGATCGCACGGTTGACACAAACTGGGGTGCAGATCACCATCAAATCTTTCAACTGCGATATCTTGGCTATCCGGAGTCAGATCGACAATCCGTTTGCTTCTACGGAATCCTTGCGAGCAGATCTACGCATTGGCATCAAAAGGAAGACGATCCAGTGATTCAAATAAAAGGGTGGTATTTTCTCCTCATACGGTCAGTGGTATCTAACCCATCCTTTAATTAAAAATAAATAGAAATCATGTCTTCCAAATCAGCCCTGCATGATCTTGCAAAGGCTGATCTTTTTAACGGCAAGAACTTAGCCATGTGGAAGCGTCGGATGGAAGCGTTGCTGCATTTTGACGGATTAACTTATGTAATTGAATCCGATCCGGTCCCTAAACCCGCTGATGATGCCTCTAAGGAGGACCATGAATTACATGAGCAGTGGGTCTTTGATAACAAATCAGCAAGGCATTTATTGATCGGATTCATATCTAGTGAGTTGATGAAACAGTTTGAGCACTTCACCACAGCAAAAGAAATCTGGGACTATGCCATGGACAAGTATGATGAAACCTCCAAATCTCATCTGATGGAGGCATTTAGCGCATATGTCAATTATAAGATGCTAGAGGGGTCATCTATAAGGGATCACATTGATAAAATGTCGGTCCGACATAGTAACCTTGCAGCCTTGGGAAAAGAAATGGACGAAGACTTTCAGATCATGTACTTGCTGATGAGTCTTCCACCTTCGTGGGAGAATGTATCTCAAACCCTTAGCCTTCAAAAGGGTGTAACCCTTAGTGAGGTTGAAGCAAAATTACTTGCTGAAGGACAAAAGCAAGCTGCCCGTGGTATAACACCTACAAATTCTGCTATGATTGCTAAAACTAAGAGTTATAGCGGTGCGTTCACCGCCAATGTGAAAAATAAAAAGAAATTTCAAGGCAATCCAAAACGGAAAGGGCCTAAAAATGGTGTTTGCTTTAATTGTGGGAAGCCTGGACACTTTAGTTCTTAATGTAGAAAGAAAAAGGGTGAGAATAGCCAGCAAGGTAAAGTGACCAACGAACACAGAGATTATGTTGAGATGGTCACTGAGTCCATGATGGTGGACACCAATGACAAGAATTGGTGGATTGATTCTGGAGCCACTAGACACATATCAAGGACCAAGGCTGTATTTATCGAATTCAAAGAGATGAAACCCGGAGAACAAAGTATATACATGGGGAATGAAACATTCTGTGATGTGTTGGGGATAGGGAAAGTCAAAATTCCCTTACCAACCAGCAAATCCCTTTATCTCTCCGATGTCTTCTTTGCTCCCGCAATGAGGAGGAGCATCATCTCTGTGAGCCAGTTGGCAAGGAATGGATTCGAAATTAGATTCAAAGATAATGGGGTTACTATTGGAATGCACGGTAAAGTTTTAGTCCATGGTTTTCTTTCTGAAAATTTGTATTTGCTGGATATTCTTCATAATGAAATAAAGTCCACTTCTGATTATTCTGTGTGTGTGAATGTATGCATGAATGGTTTGGCAATGTTATGGCATTTGAGATTGGGCCACATTAATAAAAACAGAATCAGTAGAATGGTTAAAGATGGACTTTTACCAGACCTAGGTAAAATTGAGTATCCTATCTGTGAACCATGCATAAGTGGAAAAATGGTCAAGAAACCATTTCCGAAAGGAACTCGAAGTTCTGAAATATTGACCATAATTCATTCAGACATATGTGGACCATTGAATGTACATAATAGAACCGGAGAGGACTATTTCATTACATTCATTGATGATTACAGCAGATATGGATATGTGTATCTCATTAACTATAAACATGAGGCATTAAAAATGTTCCAAACATATGCTGCTGAGGTCCAAAATCAAAAGAGCAAGAAAATAAAGAGGATTAGGTCTGATAGAGGAGGTGAATACACTTCCGAATTGTTTAAAGAATATTGTGCACGTGAGGGAATCATTCATGAATATTCAATCCCATATACCCCACAGCAAAATGGCATGGCCGAGAGGAGGAATATGACCTTAATGGATATGGTAAGGTCAATGATCAGCCATGCGAGTCTTCCGCTGTATTTGTGGGGAGAAGCATTAAATACTGCACAATATATTTTAAACAGAGTACCCTCTAAGAGTGTGCCCAAGACCCCATATGAGTTATGGACTGGTACCAAACCAAAATTAGAACATGTGAGAGTTTGGGGCTGCCCTGTACACGTCCTGCTACCACCACAAGAAAGGCATAAACTACAAGCAAAAACGAAGAAAAATTGTTCTTTCGTTGGCTACCCATTACATTCTAAAGGATATCGTGTGTATGATCACGATAATAGGATAATCATGGAATGCCGAGATGTGTTTTTCCTTGAGGATCCGACGGTCAGTCCTAGAGTAAGACCACAGAGTGTGGAATTATATGAAATCTCTATGGGCAAGGGGGTTCAAGCAAGTGGGGGTTCTGACGAAGAGGACGTTGGACCTAAAATTCCTGGTCAGGGCCCACTTGAGGTGATTGAACAACCCGATGAGCCAGTTGGCAGACCGATTCGGGCGAGGAAACAACCGGTATATCTAGATGATTATTGCAGTTTATTAGAAACCGTGCAAGATTTGGATCCAACCTCCTACTCTCAAGTGGTCAGAGCGCAGGATGCACAGTGTTAGCTAGAGGCTATGAGAGAGGAGATGGAATCAATTGAAAAGAACCAAGTATGGCAATTGGTAGATCTACCTAAAGATCGAAAAGCCATTGGATGTAAATGGGTTCTTAGAAAGAAATTTAAAAAGGATGGATCTTTGGATAAATATAAAGCACGGTTAGTTGCTAAGGGATTCACACAAGTGGAAGGAATAGATTACGAGGAGACATTTTCTCCGGTTGTAAAATTCCAATCCATACGAACCTTAGTAGCATTGGTAGCATGTCGTGACCTTGAATTGCACCAGATGGATGTAAAAACAACATTCTTGAACGGCGAATTAGAAGAAGAAATTTATATGAAACAACCTGAGGGTTTTGTGGTGCAAGGTCATGAGGACAAAGTGTACAAACTTAATAGGGCATTATATGGATTAAAACAGGCCTCAAGACAATGGTATAGAAAATTTCATCAGGCCATATGTGAAATAGGATTTGTCCCCAATAGTGCAGACACATGTTTCTATATTAAACGCAGTGGGAGTAGTTATTTATATTTGTCATTATATGTGGATGACATTTTGATCGCTAGTAATAAATTGGAAGCCATAAATGAAATCAAACAATGGTTAAAGTCAAGATTCGAGATGAAAGACATGGGTGAGGGAGAGTATGTCCTTGGCATTGAAATAACCCGTGATCGTCCGAATAGGATATTAACTTTATCACAGAGATCCTATTTGGAAGCTGTGTTGAAAAGGTTTGATATGGCTAACTGTAAACCAATTGATACTCCCATCTGCAGGAGCACAAAATTGTCAAGCGATCAAGGACCCACAAATGAGCAGGATAGGGAAATGATGAGATCAAAACCTTATGCTCAAATTGTGGGCAGCATCATGTATGCGATGCTGTGTACAAGACCAGATCTTGCATTCGCCGTGGAAGTAGATTCCTAAGTAACCCAGGATTACCACATTGGTATGCAGTTAAGAGGATTCTGTGGTACATTAAAGGAACAGTGAATCTTCGCCTATGTTATCAAGGTGAAGTCCTGGAACTGCGCGGCTACTCAGATGCTGATTGGGCCGGTGATTTAGACTAGAGAAAGTCAACAACCGGCTATGTATTTACCCTCGGAGGAGGTGCAATTTCTTGGGGTAGTAAGAAACAGACCTCCACGGCTATGTCAACAGCCGAAGCAGAATATATAGCTTGCAGTACAGCAGTCCAGGAGGCTCTTTGGTTAAAATACTTCCTGTGTGATTTGGAGGTAATAAATGAGAAAGAGCCTGTCCCAATGAGCATAGACAGTACGTCAGCCATTTCTATGGTGAATGAGCAAAGGATTAACAGCCGATCAAAACATGTTGAAATAAAATATCACTTTGTTAGAGAGAAGGCTGAAAAGAATGATATAAAAAATTTTTATGTGCCTTCAGAAGAATTGATGGCTGATGCTCTCACCAAGGCTTTGCCTGCAGAGGTTTTTGCAAGGCATGTGATGCGTATGGGACTAAGAAATATTTGATGTACATGGCATTCGTGCCAAGTGGGAGATTGTAGAAAATCGTGTGGCCCGCATGCCACGGGTCCCACGTCAGATCAAGCAGGGCAAATGCCAATAGAAATGCAATCCCACTTTAGTGTAAGACTTGATCTGGGCCCCATAATAAGACTCCCAATAGGATAAATGGATGTGGGCTTCTGGTGGAAGATGTCTCTAGTAAGTGTGACTCTTCGGGACTTGTTTATATAAGGATAAGGGAGCCCTAGGGTTTGGAATGATCATTATTCTCTCCATTCCCGTAGGAAAAATAAGAGGCGAAGAGATCCACGGAGCTTCCCATCACCAGAACGCACATAGATCTCCGGCCACGTGACGGAGTCTCCTCATCCGGATCCATCAAATGTTCAAAAGATACCTACTGATAGTGCAGTCTTGGTTTCAATGACGGTGCATATACTTCGAAATCTAAAGGTAAATCTGGTTTGTTGAAAGTATTATACATATTACTTCACATGTTGCGCATGATCACAATGTGAAAAGTAGTTCCAAAAGGAAGATGTGTCACGCACATCCACTTGTCATGATTATGGAGTTAAAGGATACATCCATCCCCTTTGCAAGTAGCTGCATGTTTTGCCAAAGTATAAGCAATGGAAGAACCAATTGTTTGAACTAAAAGTCAAGACAAGAGCTATTTAGGTTAGGAAGTCTGATTTGCCTGCAAAAGTTATTCACACTATGCTAAAAGATTGAACTACACAAGTGTGGGTGAATACATGCAAAAATCCCTAGTCAAGATGATCAAGCGCCCACCCCCAGTGTTACTACTAAGATATAATTAAGGGGGAGTTGTAATTGAGGGAAAGCTACTACTATCCAAGTTGACAATTTGCTACATAATGATTATTAACAATGTTAATTGTGGACAAAAAGGGGAAGAATGAGGAATTTTTGGGAAGTCGAAGACAGATGGAGCTGAAGATGGTTTTAGATTTTTTTTTTTTTTTTGCAATTAGTGAAAAGACTATGGTAAAATTGTTTTTGCTATTTCCATTTACTCAATGTATTTTTTGTTTTATTTTTGGGTAGATTGATTGTATAAGAAGTTTTGTCCATGAATTACCAAAATGGGAAATCATAAGGATTTTTGTATTAGCCAATTCATAGGTTAGAAAAAACTTGAGTCTATTAGTGTTGTATTTTATATTTCTTTTAGTATGGAAAGTGGTTTGAGTCGACGGATATACTAAAGTGAAGAAGTCAAAGAAAGAGTAACAAATTGAAGTGTTTTTCTACGGATAACATGGTTTAGAAAAGTCATGTCTTACAAACCAAGCGCTGGATATGTGCAAGCTATCTATCGTTTGAAAGCTTATTTTAAGTAGATGTCCATAGAGCCCAGGATTGCGTCAATCGGAGCTAAAATAATAAAGTTATGACCTCAAAAATTTGTAGAAATTTATATTGAATTTCATCCAATCAACCATGCAGACATCTGCTCGATCTGACTTGAGACAATAGCTTAATCCGATCGATTGGACCAATATCCGATCAATCAGACTTGCATTAGAAATTCCATCGAGTTGCGAATTTTTAGTCTAATTTGAAGTGAAATTTTCTTGTTTGGTGCCAACTCCTTTTTGGTTAGAATATACTTATGAGGCATGAATTTGAAGCTATAAAAAGGGGTTCTCTCTCATCCCTAAAATATAAAACACAAATCTCATTATTCTAAATAGATATTTCTTATTGGAAATCATCTTCTCCAGAGTTTTTCATTGGAGAGTTGAAAGGCTGAAGCTTTGCTCTAAAGATCATTGTCTTCTATATCACTAAGAGTAAAAATATTATTTTGGGGAGTCAAGTACAATATCCATAGGGCATCTAGGTACTTAGATCTATAGCAAAGGACGGCAAGGAGTTGGTACAACGGGGTGCTATACAATGAGAATCATGAGTCATTAGTTTGTGCGAAAACTGGATAAGGGTTGTGATTATATCTCACGTCATTGTTGTATGATTCATTGTGCTTAAGTTTTTTGTAGTGGTTTTTTCCCAGTTTGGGTTTTCATGTAAAAATCATGTCTTCTTGTAGTGTATGTTTTTATTTTATTTATTTCCACTGTGTAGTTGATTATTTGCACACATAGTATTAAAAGTAATTGCATTAATCTATTCTAGACGACCCCAAAAAACCTACAATATATATGAGATTTGTTTTTGCTTTGAGGTTTTTTTATATATAGAAAAGAGAAATATCATTAAAAAATCAACAAGGAACAATAAACAACCACAAAACAAGCTTTGAACTTGATCTCATTTTATATCAACTAGCACTTTAGGGTTAGGCGCAAGCCTTTTTTAATAATTATATTATGTGTAAATAAAAATATTTATAAATGTTTAAATGAATTATAAATTAATATGAACATAAAATTCATTACACAATCATAATTATAAATATTTTAGTGAACTCTTAAAAAAACTAAATATGATATTAATAAAACTAAATAAAAAAGAAAAATAATGTACCTATACAGTTTCATTAAATATTGATAAACAAAGTTAGATCATATTTTCTTTAGTTTGGAAACTCAACTCAAGAGAAAAAATATTAGATGGTAAAAAAAAAAAAACAAATGGAATAGTCCAATGTACAAAGAATCATCAGTTTAACCAACCCAATTACTATGAAAAAATTTGATGAGAAATTGAATATAAAAAAAAAGACCCACACACAACACAACCCATTTGAGAAATATGTACGTACCATATGAGTAAAACATGTCAATGGCAAGCTTTAAAGAATATAGGGCAACTCAAACTTAGCTTATTTAATAATAAGGCCTGAGAATAGGGTTTAGGTGAGCCTGTGATCCTAAAAATTTATTATTGGAATCAAGACTGTTGTAAAGCTTGTATTATTGGATTATTGGACGGAGACATAGACCAATATGTAACTCGAGACTCTGGACACACTCATCAGTTGCATGGCTAAAGATACAGAAATAGAAGAGTGTTGGTGGCCATGCAAACAAAATAATTTTCTAGTAGGGGATGAGATGATTTTGGAGTGAAGAGAAATTTTTATGAGAGATATTGATTTTCATAATGTATAGGAAAAACCATATGCAAAAACCATATATACTCCGAAATGGGAGTGAGACTGTCAATCTAAGAAGACCATCTCAAGACCATCCAATGGAATGCTGCCCGATTTGAGAACATGATTCATTTTTGTGTGGGCTCATGAGTCACATTATAGAGCATGAGACATAAGAATTGGAATGAAATCAATAGCACTTTACATAGGAATTGCACATAGAGATTTTAAGAGAGAGAGGAGATTTCAGGATAGTTAGGGAATTTGAGGACTGTAACACTTTGACCCAACTTAATCCGGATTAGCGACTAATGAATGCCTGATTAGTTGTCAAATGTGTTTTGGTTTTGTTTTGGGCAATGGATAGGTAGATGGGTTGAGTTTGACCTAGTTTAGGTAGACTTGAGTCCTTTTTTGTAATTTTTGATTTTGTCGGATATTGTCAGTTTTGCATCATCTTGGTGTCAACACGTGTATTTCATCGAGCTCGTTAAATCTCGTAACTGACTTGTACGCAAATGACTTCGTTTGCTTCCGTTGGACCATTAATTGACTCGAACTGTAAATTGTGTAAATGCTTGGACTTTCTTGAAAAATCGTTCATCTTTATCTTATATTAAGCCAACCACCACCTCTTTTCTTCCATCCTTCTTCAACGGCTCTTGCTATCTTCTGTCTCTAGTTCTTCTTTCTTTTTTCTTCTTCTTTTTCCTTTTTAATCAAGTTTAGGAGGGGAGTTGTGCACTCCTCATCTTCTTGTGTATTTTAAGGTATGCCTTGTGTTCTTGCTGTGTTTATCCCGTTTCCCTTTCTCCTCACGTTAGTCACTGTGCCTATCCTCACGTCCCTTTCATTTCTTACATGCATGACGAGTAGAATTGAGTCTAGATAGCGGATGGAGCCTAAGGACAGCTACCCGTGAAATTTGAACCCATTTGAAGCAAGTATAAGCACAATTTAATTGAACACTTGTTGGTAGTGATTTAACCGTATTTACTCTTATTGTTCTTGCATGATTTATTATTGTACAACCCTAGTGAGTGAGATGTGATGTTGTTATTCCCTTGCAGCTACAGAAAGTGTCAGTGCAGTTGTTCTGTATCAGGTTCAGGAAAACGACCCAGTGCAGTCATTGCTAAGCCGTAAACTGTACTACGGTTGAGCCATAAACTGAGCTACGGCTAAGCCGTAAACCCAGCCGTGACCTAACCGTAGATCAATACAGGGTGACAAATCGAAATAGCTGAGAGTTGGCATTTTGCTGCTCTTCTCCGGTCTAGCTACAACCAAGCCGTGAATTGTTCTACGGCTAAGCCGTAACCTTGCCGTGGCCGAGCCGTAGAATAGAACAAGGCTAAGCCGTATGGCCACTGGAAAATGAATTGAATGGTAGGTTTGATAATAAGACCTTGTAGGGGCTTCGAATTAGAATGTAGGCAACCCAAACTTGCCCAATGGAAGGTAAATATCGCATGAACGGTCCTTAGGGCTGTGACTCATTCATGTATGTTGTCCAGCTGTTAAGCACCTCCCTATGGGTGTTAGTTTAAGGGACTTTGATACACTTTTCTCGATACAGAGCAACACACCTCATGTGAATAATTGTGTATCGAATAACTTAAAACTACATCAGCATGCACGGTTAGAAGCGTTGGACAACTAGATTATGGTTGGCTCGTCAACAACCTTGATTCCTTAATGGCAATCTGATTTGCATTACATATTGATTTCAGTTTTGCTCTCCTAATCATGTAGTAAGCGTTCTGCGCCGGGGCAACGATTGGTTAATCCCCGAGGGCTCTGTCCATGGTATATTCCGGGCAGAAACAGCTGACTCCATGTTCTTATCCTTGTACTGATTGGGGATTATTGCAACTTGATTTCAAGCCTCGAGTTCATGCTTGATCTTAGTGTGATGCACATACTACTATATCGTTTGCTGTGATACGACCTGGTATTGCTTGACCGATTAACATGGACACTGATTGATGTGCATCACATGACTTGATTGATCTAGTACATTTGGCGCTACTTAGCCTCGGCCTCAGGATACCCGACGGAGTTGATTTTGGCGTAGACTGTTTACTGCCTCTGTGGAGTGCTACCATCATGGGATTCTAGACCCTGGGATTAGAGACCCATTCGTACCCTATCTCGGTCATAGTGTTTTCATACTGAATGCTCTCGTAAGGGAGAATATGGCAAATGTAGTAGCCACCTTGACAGTACGTTTGTTTATGATTCCGATAGCATGCCTATTCATATGCATGATTTGCTTAATATACGAACATGCCCACTATGGATTTTTGCATGTTAACTATCCTGATAATTGATAGACACAACGCATGTTAACTTATTGTTGCTTATCCTTTGCTGAGTCGTCGTATTCATTAGTTGTTCTTGGTGTTGCAGGCTCAGATCCCTCTCCCGACCCCTCGTCGGTCAGTCAGACTTCAGGTGAGGCACATGAGGCCCCGTCTAGGCTAGTGGAGTGGAGTTGATCCATTCCCTTGAGAGCGGTTTGCATTATATTAGTGTTTCTTGGGTTGTAGAAGTGGTATTGATTTTTGGTTTGTACTCAAGGTTTGGGTCACACATGTATTTTGATTTCCATGACTGGTTACCCCTACTTTGATGTACATGTTGTAAATCTGTTTAATCTTTTGCAGTCATTGTTCCTTTTGTGTTTCTTTGTGTTATGCAATAATACGTACATCTTCTGCATATTCTTTGTTTGCACGTGTGAATGATCCCTTGTGTGCATCCACTTAGACTAAGTCGAGGTGTGCGTGCACGGGAGTACATGTGTCACTGGTTAGGTTTTAACTAACCCCCGATTTTTGGGCTCTGGTTGTGACAGGGGCCCAACATTTTAAATCCAAATTGGTGCAATATTTGCATACTTATGAAATTATAGCCTTGTTGGGCCCACTATCAAAGGTGAACTATCTTTGTTCATTATTTTTCTCTTTTTGCTAGTTTAATAATTTGGTGGAGTTGTTTCACATCTAATTGGTGGGACTTATATATTCAACCCAAATAAATCAAATAAAAACTATGTACATCTATCTACTAATTCCAATTGGAGAAAGCATATTCATCACTAAAGGTATGTATTTATTAAATCCAAGCCACTAAAGATAAATCATGAGATAAGTTATTTTGATGATTCAATTGAAATAATAATTACCGATATATGTTTGAAAGATATTTAGAACATTTATGGGATAATAAAAGTGAGTTTGTCAATCTAAGGACACCATTTGATGACCATCCAATGGAATGCTAGCCCTAAATGATGGCCCGATCTGAGAAATGAATCATTTTTTGTGAGCCCATGAGTCATATTATACAGCGTGAGACATGGGAATTGAGCTTGTATGAGTAACTGCCCGAGAACTTTATATGGGAATTGCATGTAAAGACTTTAGGAGAGAGGAGACATTTTAGTGATGTTACGTGTTGCGCTCCTGTTCTCTCTCTCAAAGGGGGGATTCTCTCTATATATACTATGCTTCAAGGCCCGCGCCCAATGCGGGCCATGAAAATTTTAATTAATTTTTATTAAAATTTAAAAAAATATAAATGCATATTATCATATAAATGATAACTAAAATATAGTTAAAATATTGAATTTTTATTTATCTAAAAGGAAATAAAAAAATCTTCTCTGAACCATAATGAGATGAGGAAGAAGCAATATAAGGATTCATCCTAAGCTTTTTTTTTTTTTTTTTGAAAAAGGAAAATGATGTAATTCAAAATTCAAATTATATATGGCAGATTTTTTTTTGATATATATATATATATTATTTTTCATTTTATCTTCTTGATAGGCAAAGAATATGAATGATTTGGAGATAAATTAACAAATCTAATAAGTTTGATTGGAACTCAAAATAAAAAAAAACCACTATAATAGTCAATAATAAGAACAAATGGTGACCAATTTGTCACATTTCTTGTATGACTTTTTTTTCACTTCTTTGTGGTATATATTATTGATTTTTCCTTTGCTGTAATTAATTAGTGCTTTTTTTTCTTATTTTCTTTTCTCTTAATTTTAGTAATCTGCATTTGGATATGGACCCACAAGCAAATTTTACTATAGTAAGCAAGCGAATAGGATAAATCCATGTCAAATTTGAACATCTTATCGCAATTAAATCTCTCTCATTATTTAAGTACCCAAATGACCCAAATTGAAAATTTAGTCAATATCTAATAGTTATAATAATAACTGGTGCTAGAGGCCCATGTTGAAAATATAATAATTAAGTCTTATTAAAAATTATTAATATTTTAATTAAATATTAGTAGATATTATCACATAAAACATAGCAAAAACATAATGGACCAATCCTTTTAAAACAACTAGTTTTGGGTCGACCATAAAAATGATACCAAGTCACTTTGTCAAGTGACTAATCATACTAGACCAATCCTTGATGTGTTTTGGTTTTGATGGCACGAGGGTCAACCAAAGTGGGATGCACCACTTTATAAAAAAATGTGTAACAACAACGACAACAACAACAACAACAACAATAACAATAATAATAATAATAAAGTATAAAATATTCTTATGATGGTTAGGGTATCTAATTTAAAGATTTTATCCACCCCTTATAATAAAGATTGCATGAGAACTAATGGCGTGGACATGTACAATCTTTTAGTGACCATTATTTACAAGTGGGCCCCATGAATGCACAATCTTTTAGTGACCATTATTTACAAGTGGGCCCAATGAATGCACAATCCATCACAAGTGATGGTTGTCATGTGATCATGGCCCACCATCATATGCAAACTGACTAATTACATTGATCTAGAGGACTCTTCGCAGCATCAAAGTGGAAATTGATAAGAATCTTGATTAGTTTAGATCTATGCAATCACATATGATAACCATGATAACCATGCAAAACTATACACATATCTAAAAGAAAAAAAAAAACTTTTAGATCTATGTAATCACATATGATAACCAGGAAAAACTATGCCTAGATCTAAAATGAAAATTAAAAAAAAAACTTATGTTTGATCTATTAAACAAAACTGGGTCATTCACTTAAAAAAACAATAAAAACACTAATTAAAGTACATTAAAAAAACAAAAAAAAATTAATGAGAGATCCCATTAAAGAAAGAAAGACATGCAATAAGGAAGATGGGGGGAGCACTTACTATGTTGAGAGACCATCTATCTGAGAGACGATGGTGAGAAATATTTAGATGGCTTTGCATGTGGGATCATATATGTGTTGGTTTATTTATAGATAAGGTGAGAAAAAATCAAGTGGCATGATAAGAATTCAAAATTGATTCAGATCAATATGCGTTGATAATTTTGTTCGGTTAAATTTCTTATTCTGTATATAGAGGTGGATGATGGATTGGTGAATGGAAACATTTGTATAAATATAGAGATCAAGATTGCTTTCTTATTTTGGATTGTTGAATGGAAACATCTGTATAGAGATCGAGATCGAGATTGCTTTCTTATTTTGGACAGAGACAAAGCATAATTGATGAGAACATTTTAGGGGATTAAAGAGAGGGAAGGAGAGATTTTAGGAAAAGTGCCTAAAAGATAAGAGGGAGGGAGAGAGATTATAGGAGGAGAGATTTTAATATTTTAGGATGCTGACGTAGCACTCTAGAACAAAAGAAAAATAAGGGACGCTGATGTGGCACCCTCCAAATGCCTTGGTTCTTAGAGCTTTAATATATATAATTGTTGTGGATACATTATACTCTTGATCGTAAAAATTTCATTGCTCGGTAATTACATCCCTGAAAGAAAATCTCTTCACTACACCAAAAATGCAGCTCAGGAACGGATTATGGGCCCGGTTTTGGGCCGTTCCTAAAATGAAACGGATTTGATCCGTTCTGCCCGAAGCCCGTTTGATCCGTTTCCACATAAGGCACGAGGGCTCGTTCTCCTCTTTCCTCAGCCGTTCCAAAGCCTTCTCTTCTCTTCTCTTATACTCTTTCGTTGAGGATCGTCTGTTCCCGCTCTTCGTCCTCAGCCGTTCCCACAGATCGTCTGTTCCCGCTCGTGCAGTTCCCGATCTTCGTCCTCAGCCATTCCCACAGATCTTCCGTTGCCGCTGCTTCCTCAGCTGTTCTTTTCTCAAAAGGCAAGTTCTTGTTGTCTTCTTCGCCATTGATGTTCTTGTTGTTCGCCATTGATGTTCTTGTTGTTCTAATCGATCGATCGTTGTCTCTCGTTGGTCGCAGGAGCAGAGAAGAGACGGCTAGGGTTTTGTTTTCTCCAGTCTTTTTCACATTGGTTGCGGGAGAAGAAAAGAGACGGCTAGGGTTTCGTCTTCTCCAAGTCTTCTTCACATTGGTTGCATCTTCCGCAAATCTTCTTCTTGTCTCTCCATTGGTATAAACCCTAACCGATTATTATAGCAAATCTTCATCTGATCTTCCTCTGTTTTGTCAGATTTGTGTTTTTTGGATGTTTTGCTTGTTTTGAGATCAATTTGTGGAGATTCATGTTGTATTAGGACATTTTTTATCTTGTTGTCTGTTTGTCCTGGTAATCTGGCTGCAATTGCCGACCATTTGGAAAAAAAATGCACGCAACAACACTGATTAATTAATCACTGTATCAGAGAGAGATATTTTTCCTACAAGAGGTCTTGTGCTTGTTCATCAATCTGTGCTACTTTCGATCTAAGCCTTGATGTCAAAACTCTTTATATAATTAAATATAAATAAAAGTAAAAGAAGAAGTTGCTGATGTTTTTAAATTGCTGAGATTCAGTAGCAGGTGGATCCTTACCGATTCCCAATATTAGTACTTCATTGTTTTTGCTAAGAAGACATGGATGAAAACAATAAGAATGAAGATGGAGAGAATGGTTTATGATAGTGGCTTCAACTTCTATGGCTGAAGAAGGGAAGAGAAAAAAAAAAGCTTAAATACTTGAGAATGGTTGAGATGACAGAACCTTAGAATGTAGATTGCATACTAATGCATAGAGAAACAGGTCTTTTTTATTTAGTGGACTTGACACTGATGGTGATGGATAATAATGATTCTAGGGTTATGACAGTTTCTACCAAATGAGCTATAGAGGATAATAATGCAAAGCTCATTTCCGTTGAAAACCATTTTTGAAGTGTAGAAAATACTCTCCTTGCCTCAAATTTTCTTACTGCATTGAGGTTGAACTTTCTTGAAGAGGGTGGTGGAACATGGGAGTGAGATTGCTAGATGATAAGAAAATGTGAGATGCAAGATATGCTTGAGCAGAAAGAGAGAACACCTTTGACCACAGCGAGTAGAGATGTTGGTATTGGTGTTGGGGAGAGCTTCTCTTCCAGCGGTGTTGACCACCCCTGAAGTTTTTAAGAGTGATACACCTCCAAGCAGTGTTTCAACTAATGAGTCTCCTTCAATTCCTGCAACCTCCCCATCTATCTCTGGTCCTCCAAGAACTTCTTCCAATTCTCCAAATCAGGACAATGTTTCATCTGAGAAAGGACAAATATTAGATTCACCCTAATATTTGCCCACAAAAGGACCAAAGCCATCCCAAATCAGCACTCTTCTTGCAGAACCTTTAATCATTTTGACTGTAATTGTCCCTTGACTTCAGTGTCCAAACAAAATTGAGTGGCAAAAGAAAATCAGGACATATTTCAGTCCCTCAAAATGATGCTAATATTCCAAAAGCTTTTGGTCAGCCAATTGTTTGAGCTCATAATTAGGTGTTATCCTGATAAATTTAAGGCATTCTCAAATCTTACAGGTGAGACTGATATTCATAGATGGAGGCATAGGAAACTGAATGCATGATTGCCAATGCCATAAGCAGCGAGAAATAGAGCTCATTTGCCCTCTTAAATTCTTATGTCCAGCAGAACTTCAGGTATGCTGATATTGGGTTTTGGGTTTTGATTCTTATTTCACTTCCATGCTTATCTATACTGATTTTCATCATGCTTAATGGAAATCTTAGTAATTTGAGGAGCCAGTCAAAACTCTTCAAAATACAAATTGTATTATCATATGCTAGAAGTCTAATTGAATTTGTTGTTCTTTTGAATTTGTAGTTTTAGCTGTTATTTTGGTGGGCTTGCTTTATGAATTCTTCATAGCCATAATATGTGGACAGAGGATCAAAGAACGGCACTACCATGTCCTTGCTAAACCAGAGTTGACAAAGGTTGGTACTCAAAACAATTGATTGTAGCTACAAAATGATCTCGACACATAAAATTTCATTAATTACGGATACTATGTGGAAGTTCAGTTCGGGCTCACCATCTCAACATGAGCTCGACTGGGTAATTCAGCGTCAAACTGGCCCTTCTGACTCCTTGGTCTGGTTTGGTCTCCCTTTTGTACCCTATTACTAGACGATCTAGGTCTGGGTCAAGGTCAAGGTTAAGTCCATGCTTGCTATCCTCACTGATCAGCCAATTTGAACTTGGCTCAACTCAAACCATTGCCATTACAGTTGTCTCTATTCTCATCCTGAATAAGCCCTACCCACGTAGTCTTATAGCGATTTCTTGTCAGGAGTATGTGGTGGAAAGTCGTGAAGAGAACAAGAATCCACCTGAGCTGGATCCAAGTCATGTCACAGAGCTAAGAATGGTTGAATTGACATATGCTCCTGCCACTGGGTTTTTTATGCCTTTGGTAAGCAGATTATTCTTTGAACTTTTGTTGTTGCACCTTGTTTTTGTTTGCATGATGGAACTGTCACATGGTTAAGTACTTAATTTTCATCTTTTCATTTTTCCAATTAATCTACTAGTTTTTCTTTTGTTGGTGGATCATGGATGGATTATTTTATGAAAGTTTATTGTTGCACCTCATTTTTGTTTGCCTGATGGAAATGTCACGTGGTTTAAGTATTTAGTTTTCATTTTTCCAGTGAATCTACTGCTATATCTATCTTGGTCAGTAACTATATATATATATTTGAAAACTAAGAAAATCTCAGGGCATGAATTCTGACTCTGCTTGGGTTCAGGGTTCTGCTTTCATGGAAGAAACTATGGCAGTCACCAGTTCCAAGGATGATAAGTTACCTGACAGGTGCCAGTCAACTAGAAGCCTTGCTGATTGCATTTCAAAAACGGAGGATGAAGAGTGGTCTGCACTAGAAGGTTTCACAAGGGTGAATTCTCTTCTGAACATTCCGAGAGTCAGATCTGGTGACAACAACTCTTCCAGTTGGAGAAAATGGTTGTGACACAGCACCCATGCCTTGTCCCTTTTTCTCCATTTGAGAAAAGAATATTAAAAACATGAGTACCATTCTTTTAAATGGATATTCAAGCAAAAATAAATGGATTTCCTGCAACTGCATGAAGAAAAAAAAAATCTCAGGATTACAAGCTGCAGTTGGAGAAAAACTGTAAAATGTGAGCCTGCAGTAAACTCTTCTCATCAAAGGCGCTTTTTTTTATTTTCAAGACAGTTGTTTCTGAAATGAAGGAACATGTTGTTTCCAACAATGAATTTCTTGTCCACCTTGTATATTCCTCAATGTTGCTTAGCAGTTGGTGAGTGTGAACCGTTTCTTGTGTTAATCTTTGTTTGCAAGACTGTTTCCTGTAGTGTTATATATATATAGAGAGAGAGAGAGAGAGAGAGAAGCCTGTAATATATGATGAACTTTTTTACCTGCTTCTGATGAATCCCTTTTATACATATTGAAATTAAAAGTAATTTTCTTTTAATCGTTGTCATGGTAATTTAGATGCTGCTATTGTAATTATAAGTGGTTGAGTATGGGTGGTGTAAAAGCGTTAGATAAGAAGATATTTGTGTATCTTTGTATTTGACAAGTTCGGTTGTTGGTGGTTGTTATATACAATCTGCATGTATGACGAAAATGATTTTTGCCTAGAAAAACAGATTACAGGGATTGACTTTTATAATATTATGCGAACTGCTTCTTACATCCTTTTGCTGTGCAAAATTATCAGTATAGCCCTGGGTTGGTAGAAAACTGTGATATCCCAACATGTGAAGCAACAACCAATGACGTCGAGTTATCTTGATCTTGGTCGTCTTCATCTGGAAGTACCTGTGAGAACCAAATGTAGATCATATGGTAGAGGGTCTTGCTGGTTGTGATGGGTCATCCCAAAGCTCTTGCATGGTAGCGGAGCAAGTGAAGTTAGCCCCGTGAGTGCCGTTTTTCTTCAAAAATATTATGAAAAATGTTTTGAAGAAGTTAAAACAAATGGCAAGAAATTCTGGAACGGTTCACAACCGTTCCAGAATTTCAAATCTGGAACGGTTGTGAACCATTCCAGAATTTCAAAACCGTTCCAGATTTGAAATTCTGGAACGGTTCAAAACCGTTCCAGATTTTCTGCGACACCCATTTTTGGAACGGTTTGAAACCGTTCCAGATTCATTCAGGAATAATTTTAAACCGTTCCAGATGGGCATTTTTGGTGTAGTGTTTAGTTGGGTTGATCTTGTGCCCAATTTAAGACTTTATTTGGGCTGATTTTGAGTTGCAAGTTCTTGGGCTGAGCTCAGCCCATTTTTAGCCTTTGTTTGTGCTTTATTTGAGCCTAATTCCAAGCAATATTTGGGTTGAAACCTAACCTGGTTTCAGCTTTTATTTGGACTATATTTGACCACAAATCCAATTAGCATTTGGGTTGAACAGGGCCCAATTCAAACAATATTTGGGCCAAATGTTAACCCGGTTTTAGCTATGGTCTGGGCTAAGTTAAAAGTCGTTTTACAATCACACATTGGACTATTTGAATTTCACCACTTAGATTGTTTGAATTTGGTGAGTTGGGCTGTTTGTTTGGACAAATCCAACCTGAGATTTCGGGTGACATTTTCCAATAGGAAGGCGGAATCATTCTCAAGGGTGGACCCAAGACACCTCTTTTTTCTTTTTTCTTGTTTTTTCTAAATCTAATTCAAGTTTGAATGAATTTTTTAATTTGCAAATTTAATCATGGATCAGTATTTTTTTTTTGGGAGCCATATGAGACACTGTATGGGCTGTTTGTTTATTTAGATGGACCCAGCCTATTTGTAAGGTGTATGGTTGGGTAAATTTCTTATTTGGTTGTTTGGAAATTTCGTGTATGGTTGGGTAAATTTCTTATTTGGTTGTTTGGAAATTTCGTGTATGGTTGGGTAAATTTCTTATTTGGTTGTTTGGAAATTTCATGGTCGATATTAGGCTAATTTTAAACCACATTTGCCACTATATATGGATTGGGTTGCTTTTAAGCCGGTAAGCACACTTTGGGTTGATTTTATAGCCCATTTTCAACTATAGTTTTGGGTTGCTTGGGTGTAAGTCGTTTGTTTAAGGCTTAAACATATTACCAATGTTTTTGTTAAAGCCACTTCTTTACAAAAGAGAGATTTTAAGAAAATTGAGAGATTTTAGAGATGTGGTATGGATAGAGTTTCGCTGATATGGATGGAATCTTTAAATTACGTCATATGTCGCTCTACTATGAAAAGACTGTGCCATGTGTCGCCCGCCTGCAAAATGGGGTATTGTCATAATATATATAACTAGCACTGGAGGCCTGTAAGGAGACAAACAAATATCTCGATATAAAAGAAATATCTGTGTATATAAAAAAATATAATTAAAAAATAGTAAAATATTAACAAAAAACGCTTATAAAAGAAGCAAAATGAGGGAAGGAGTAAGGGAAAGATAAATCTTTGGATTGAATAGGTAAGCCCATAATGACATAGTGTTCTAACCCAAATGAAAACAACCAAATAATAAACAACCTTTTACCATTTTAAGAATAAATATTTAAATAATTTGTAATAGAAAAGAATAACAACAAAGAAAACTGAGCAGTTATTTGACCATGGGTACAAATATTATAATACATATTTCATTCAAGAATGTATCAAAATTTATCAATTAAAATAAATTAGAGGAAGAGTGTGGCTCAATTATAAAAAATAAATCCACATTGGCATTAAGGTAAAGATAGAGACTCAGAAATTAAAAGAAGCAACTGAATCTTTAGGCGTATGTTAGTGAGATAAGCTAAATTTATAATTTGGATATACATAAGGCGAACTCAATCACTTATTAGTTATCATATTGTAAAAAATAAAAACATCTTTCATTAAATTTAAAAATAAATAAAAAACTAATTTAAGAAAATTACTAACAATATGTAAAAAATAAAATAAGATGATAATTTTTGTTGTACCCTCCATGTTATATTAAAATGAAAAGAAAAGGCCACACATAAAATTATATTATATTATACATTTTGCATATTTAAATTTGACTTTAGATCAGTTGGGAGAGAAGAGTGTAGTAAATGTAGCCTATAGCAGCAGTGAATTATTAGGTTGTTGGTTTGAATCCGGTGAATTTTACTATTTACCTACTGCTTCTTTTTATTTTTAACAACTTCTACAACAAAATTTTTTGTTGCAAAAACATAATGGGTCACACACACACACATATAGATAGGTCATGGGTAGATTGGATTTTGTTGGACACATGTTCGTTAGTTTTTATTCCATCTAATTGGTCGCATGTGGATGGGTATAATAGTTGTAAAAATAAGATCTTTCATCCATCAGGTCCATATGATGGGTAAAAAACTGGATCCATCATCTAGTGCGAGTCCAACATCTAATAGAGTGATCTCTTTAAAATTTCAAGTACTACTCATGAAAATGCCTCTATAATGTATTGGTTTTGGAAAATTATTAACTGAATATGTTTTGGAGACCATTCCAACATCTATCAAATATAATTTATTTGAAAAAGATAGCATAAAAATTACTTTCGTTTTCATGATAAATGTGAAAAGTGGGCTATCCATCTTAGGGCCTCATGCAGAGAATTCCTATACTTTGATAGGAAAGAAATTTGAGAGAGAGAGAGAGAGAGATTTTAGGGGAGGAGCATAAATTTAGAGGGTGATATATATGAAAAATTCTTAGGCATGCCCCATTTAAAAGGGCCATTTCTGCCCTCTTTCTATCATCTAATGAGGGACAAGTAATGTGGTGACCTTTTCTCCTTTTTAAAAGTAACATTAATTGCTTTTCCATATTTCTAATCTCTTATTTATTGCAAAAAATTGACGTTTTCACTTTTAAAAATGTCTGGGCCCTATCTAGTGCTCATATATATATATTTATATATATATAGGTCACAGGTGAATTGGATTTTATGGGACACATGTTGGTTGCTTTTTGTTTCATCTAATTGGTAGCATGTGGATGGGTATAATAGGTGTAAAAATAAGATATTTCATCCATCAGGTCCATATGATGGGTTAAAAATTGGATCCATCATCTAATGCAGGTCCAACATATAGTAGAGCAACCTCTTTAAAATGTCAACTACTACTCATGAAAATGCCTCTATAATATATTGATTTTGGTAAATTATTAAGTAAATATGTTATGGAGACCACCCCAAGGTCTTTCAAATATCATTTATTTGAAAAAAGATATCATGAAAATTACTTTCTTTTTCATGATAAATATGAAAAGAGGGCTATCAATCTTAAGGGTTCACGTAGAGAATTTCTATACTTTGAGAGGAAAGAAATTTAAGAGAGAGATTTTATTGGAGGGGCAGAAATTTAAAGGGTGAGAGAGATTTTAAAGAAAGATAGCATGCCACGTATCGCACCTCGCGCACTTTCACTAAGGGGAAATTCTCTTTTTATCTATAATGGTAGTAATAATACCATAATTAATAATTATGTGTTACCTCTTTTTTTTTGTTCTAACGCCCCCGGTAAGTGAGGATACCCTACCAATCCCTGGACCACGAACCAGTTTTGCTCTCCCGATTGAAAAAGGGTGCACTCAAATGTATAAAATCCATACAGATGGTCCCGTTAGATGTAGCCACACTCTCAATCCATATGCTGTCAGTGTCGACTACTAAATGGTGCGGTGGATGATAATCTAACCGACCCTCTGTCGTACAAGCAAACTAAAATTGCAGGGAGAGAGAGAGAGAGAGAGAGAGAGAAAATGTCCAGCACGGTGTTTGCCCCACACCCGCCCTTCCGTTGCACGAATTCCTCTCACCTCTTCTTTCCCACCTCAAACCGCATCTCTTTTTCCCACCACCTCCTGTTTCCGCCCTCTCGCATCCGCCAAAGGATCATCTGCTCCAACAACAATAGCAATAACGACGACATCATCGACATCACCACCGCCAACAACAACAGGAAATCTCCTCCCGAACCCGTTGCAATTCAGCTCTACAACGACATCGAAAAGTACTGCATACTACTGCTGCTTACCAATCAAAACCCTCTTTCTATCCCAACCATTTCCAACTTGTTGGAGCCTTATTTCTGCCAGTCGTGTTGTGTTTGTGTTCTTTTTTTTTGTTTTACTTAACATGCTTAATTTCAACATGGTCATCCTTTTGGTTCTATGAAAACGACACAACTTGGTTACAAGTCAGGTGGGAGAGGTGATTGGGAAGGTCATGGGGTTGAAATTTGAATCTGCAGTTTGTCGGCATAGAAAATTAGGTGCCATGTGACAGGGGAAGCAAACTTGGAAATCCTGTATTATTTATTCACAAGCATCTCTTCTTGTTACTTTTTAGCAAAATCATAACTTCCAAATACAAGGACAGAAAATAATACTATCTGTAATCCATGCTCATCCAGAACGTAACTTAGTTGTTTAGGGCGTGCGTTCCAGATAGATCGCATGGACTCCTGATTTATACAACATTTCTAGTGCTTTGTTGATTGTTCTAAGGTGAATTTCAAGAAGTGAGCGTCAATTAAATGTTCCTGTTATGGAAATAGAAACAAGGGAAGATGGGAAATGAATACCCAGAAACCGCCCTGTTGAGATTCAATGCACAGGAAAATGAAGGTCCTATCTACATCCACATCACCACCTTTTGTCTGTCGCCCCTGCCCCCACAAATCCATCCTGATATCTTTCACACGTTACCTCTTTAGTAATCCTATGATAGAGTACCTTTCACCATGAGTTCTTGCCCATTCAATTCCTATGTATGTTAAAATGCAAACCAACAGGCCCTAAGAAGCTATTTAGAATTTGGGAATTTCTCATAGCTAATAGTGAACTGCATCTTTCATGTCAACATGGAACTGAATTTATGTTTGGATAGAGTGTGTTTTTGTTACCAATAAAAAGAGTATTGATTGATTACATGTTGTGACCACGAAATGTTACACATGACTAATGTTGCCCCTTCCTACTTTTTTATTTTCAGATTAATTACAGAAACTGCAAGACTATCTAATGATGGTTGGGGTGTTTCTGGAGATTGGAGTGAAATTGAGGTGCTTTCTTTCTTTCTTTCTTTCTTTGTTTCTTCCATTTAAATATTCTATGTACCCGAATGTCTTTGCATATTCCTTGTGCTTAAATGTTTGAATACATAGCGATTATTAGATAACGACAAACATATGTCAGGGCCAAAGGGCATGGGCGGAACTAGAGGGGGGCTAGAAGGGGCCATGGCCCCCCACCCAACAAAAAAAAAAAAAAATTTTAGAAAAGCCAATATATATTTTGGAAACTACGTTCATTTTTTATATGTGGCCCTCCCAAAATATTTTTCTAATCAGTGGCCCCCCAAGGAAAAATTCCTGCGTTTTCCCCTGCCAAAGGGACATCTACTTGTCCATTCATTTACACCAAATCTGGAAATATTGTTCCATGTTTGTGTTGAGGAATCCTTATTAAAGAACCAGTTAATACTCGTAACTGTAGTTGTAAACTGGTTGTGTTAAAGTTAACATTTGTTTTTCAATGTGAAACTATGTGTAAAAATTCAGTATAAATGTCTCCTTTTGTTTGTGAAAATTAACAACTTTTTTCCTTCCTTTTATTCGAATGGTAACTATAACATAGAATAACTGTAGAGTTACAGAAATGATGACCAATGATTACCAATCCAAAATAACTACTTTCCTTCTAGAAGAATCTCTTAGAAAGAAACAAGCTGGATTTCACCCATGAAACCCCAGAAGCATCCATCTGATGAACCAGTCAGCTAGCTTAACTTTTATTTTGAAACTAACCAAACACCCTTCCGCAAAAATCTAGAGGGCAATAATTATTAATAGAGCTCTGAGGTTCTAACTTTCTTTTCATTTTGTTTTTTGACGTCTTTTGCATTGGCTTTTTGATCTTTATCCCAGAATCCCTTAATCAAGAAGCCTATGGGCACGTTTGGCAATGGTCATTGCCGCAAATTTCCAGCTGGATATCTGAGCGTTCGTGGAAAACCCATGTTTGGCAACAGGTGGATAGCAGAAAGTGGCTTTTCGCTTTCTACCCTTCCGTGGAAATCCACGGTCAGAACCCCCCCCCGTCGGATCCTACACGTGGAAAGGTGGATGAATAGTGTTTTGGGCGAGGATTACAGGATGTCTGGTTTTTCTTCATTTGATCAGTGGGTGGGCCTCCCATTGATGATCTAGACCATTAGATGTGAGAAGCACTCCCACAACGGCTATGGGACGAATTTTCAGCCGTTGATTCTTCTTAGGTGTGATGATATTTTAAAAAATATGATCAATGTTTCACACATAGAGTTGGACTTTTGTGGGCCCCTTTTGAAAAATTTAGATCGTTAGATCCAATCTAGAGGCCAAAAACAGCTATTAGACCAAATTTCATAACGTGGGGCCTTGTGGATCATGATATATTGGCCAAACTATTCCAAGCCGATGATTTCTTAAAGGTCTCTTCTTTGAAAATCCTCTTTTTTGCCAAACCTTTCTTTTTTTTTTTTTTTGAGAGGATGGGTTGATTCCAGGCTTGAGGAGGGATTCTTTGAAACTATTTTGTCCCTTTTCCTCGCAGATGTTTACCAAACGAGCCCTATATCTTTGTTATTTCTAAAAGAGGTCCGGGTGCCTTTCCTGCCTTCATTATTTTTGCTTTCCTTCCCACCATGAAATAACCCTTATCATTTTCCTTTCTATCCATGCCTATCGTGGTTGTATCAAGGAGATCGTCAAGATTTTGATTCTTCATTAGCTATATTCTCATGGTCCTTATTGATCACTTGATCTTGGCCAAATGGAAATATGTGAGGATTTTGATTCTTCATCAACTCCATTTTCATGGTCCTCATTGGTCACTTGTTCTCGGCCAAATGGAAATGTTCATCTGTTTTATTGGAAGCTGCTGTATTTGGAATATGTGGCACATTTCCCTTCAAAAGTCCCATCGAGCAAACAGGGACAAATTCTAAACATCTTGCTTGTGATTTTGCAGGTGGTGGCTCAATCTGATCTTTATAAAACTACCTAACTTTTCAAGATGCATCACTGATCAAAACTTATTGTGTCATCTGTTGAGAGCATTTGAATGGTTAATAGTTAGAACATTTCCTTAGTCACCACAAAAGTGAAATCCACTGTTGGAAAACCAGGGAAAAAACCGTAATCTATTCAATGGCTTTCATGATTTATCAACTGCACCATCACAAAGAGCATCATTAACTAATTTGACTGAGAAGCCATCTTGTTCTAACATCCAAACTGTTTTGTATCTTCCATTATCTGGATGATACAATTCAATTGTCCAAGACATATTTTCTCATTTTGGGATTTGGTTTGGGGGCAAGGTGGGATGGATCCTACGCTATTTCCTAGAGAATTAGTTCCAGACTAGTGACTCTTTATGGGCTGCAACTTAAGCTTAAATCTATCTGCTTCTGCTAAGGTTACATTCTCACACATCATATCTTCCCTCAAAAGAATTGTGCTTCTCTGGGAAGACTTGAAAGTGGAGGCACTTCTGGACTTCAGGTTCAGTATAGAGCTTGTTGCCCATGCACTTGAGAAAACTATTCTAGTGGTAAAATCCAGAAGCACCTCAGTTTAAAACTGTGGACCTCCAGCATGGAAGACTGGAAAGAGATTGTGGACCTTCTAATGTGATCCAACTTCTTTATTACTGCAGTTGGCATCTTATATAAGACATAATAAACTGGAAGACTGGAAAGAGATTGTTGCCCTGGCAATAGCTCTTATAACTGTGGACCTCAGCCTAGGCTGTATTTTCAATTGGTCAAAAAGTAGGATGCATACCTGATTTTTATGGGTTGGATCCTTTGGGTTAATGCCTAGTGGGTCTGTCTCAGAATCAATTCTCTTTGTAACAAATTTAATCCTCAACCAATTCGGAACTTTAAAATTCTCAACTCATCTTGATGTCAGTGACTCAGTTGTAAAATTCCTAAATATGAATCTACTTGAGTGACTATTTGTATTAAGAGAATATATTCTATAAAGTTTATGTCAACTCATGAATATATTTTGGTTCTTAATGAGTAATAATGTGGTTTCATTTTTTTATTTACCAATAATGCAATTTATATTTTGCAGGGAGCATGGGTTCTGAAACCAAGAAACTCTAAGCCAACATCAGTTGTTCATTTCATAGGTGGTATTTTTGTTGGGGCAGCCCCTCAACTTACATATCGTTTATTTCTCGAGCGTCTTTCAGATAAGTGAGTGTTTCTCTATACTTGCACTTATAATTTCTCAACTTTTATGAATCTTTTATTTGAAGCGATTCACATTATTGTGATTGTTGTGAATCTTCCTCAGTAGTTTTCTTTCTCAATTTCCTTCTATTATTGGTTGTTAGTTTGTGAATAGTCATGTATTTTTTTTCCTCCCTATTGCTTTACAACTATGGTTTGCTATCAAGCAAGGCAGAGGAAATATATCTATAGTTTGTACCTTGCTGTGTTTAAATTTCATCAACTGGCTCTGAGCATCACTAACAAAACTTCGATAAATCACTTCTCAGTTGCCAGAGAACCACTCTTAATCCCCAGGGATGCAGCAAATTCATCAGTTAATTTTCTTCAAAGTCTCTTAACAAGCATAGATCTGTTTTCTAAATTCTGGGTGGATCGAAGTCTTTCGTGAGGCTATGCTTGGTGATCAAGCAACCATAATCACACGCGGAACTAAAATCCATACTCATTGCAGACGATTATCATATAACAATCATGTAACAAATCTCATTATTAACAAAATCAAGGTCAAGTACTTTGAAGCATAGTAATTAAAGTTATAATTCCAAGACAAATAAATTTAATAAATAAACTAATGGCCCAAACATGACCTTATTACATAATCTAACGTTCTGATCTTTGCACCAGCTCTTGAACACCTCAGATGATGTCATCGGTGCTCCACTCAATAACTCTGCCATCTGGCGGGATCCCTTGCGTCGCTTGACCCTCCGGTTTGACACCGGTAACAGGACCTAGACACCAAAAGTAGTGGGTCAGATTGACGTAATCTGGCAAGGGGTTAAACTGCAAGCAATGGATTAATCAACTAAATGAAACATAATATTCATTATGAGCCAAAATATATCAAATGCAAACCCCAATGGCATGAATGCACAAAAATGGGTATTCCTGCGGATAAATATACAGATCGGGTAATCCCGTATATAGATAACAGAAACGGGTAGTCCCGCATACAGATAACAGAAATGGGTAGTCCCGCAGATAATAACAGAATCGGGTAATCCCGCAGATAATAATAGAATCGGGTAATCCTGCAGATAATAATAGAAGGCCCAGCTGTATACTATAATCCACAGTACACGCTGACCAGATGGTATACGTCCACCTCTGAACTGCAGTTGGTCAGATATATATACAAATATATATATATTTACAAATACATACATATACCGATGCAGAATGAATCATGATATGACACCCTTAATCCCAATATTCATACCATTAACAATTTGAGTAATTAGACTTTTATAATTGAAAATGTATTATGAGCTTGTGTCAATTCCAGTTTTCCGAGCGTAAGCATTAAACCACGTAACGGTCATAGTTAGTTAAATATACACATGAAAACTAACCCTATTTCACAATGGAAATGTAAGTCCACGATGCTGATATATTACTTTTGGTGCCTATCATGTGGCACATCCCGAATCTCACATTCCCATTTTGCATTTAGTCCAATTCTCATTTGAACATTCAATTAACTTTTCTAAAAAGACATACTTCATCTAATCTAATTATGTATATTCAATGTGTTTTACAAATTAGGTAAAAGATGTTCAACTTCCAAATCCAAAGTTAAATCAAGTCATGATCACAAGGGGAAAGGGAATAATTAATTCCTTAATATCATTGTTGTGTATAAATACACCTTATTAATTTATACAAAACTAAAGGTACAAATTTCGGACCCCAGTTTGAAATCAAATTCAAATTAAAAATCCAAATTAGAATCATAAATACAATCTAAGTAAGGTTTATTAATTACCAAATACATCTTAGTTAATTTCAAATCAATCTAAATAAACATTAATCAAAATTACATAATTCTCAATTAAATTTATAAATAATCCAAGCTAAATTTCAAATAACATCGAATTAAAATTAATTTAATGGAATCAAATCTCTATTAGCATACTAGAACCGTTAACCAAACTATAACCCTCTAAACATTATAATTAATATTCAAAAATTCTAATCATCTTTATTTATATAAATATATATGTATTTTTTTAATTAAAAAACTGGGCTGACTCGGGCCAGACCCGCCACCCGGGCCTGCCAGGCAGCCGGCCCAGGCAGCAGCCCGCTGCCTGGGCATGCCAGGCAGCGCTGTTGCTGGTGATTTTCTTTTTTTTTTTTTTATAAATATATATATAAATATATATAAATCAAATCTAGATTCAAAGACATTAAACCTTAAGTACTTACTTGGTTTTAATAAAAATCAACCTCCACTGTTAATCTTTTAACCAAAAACATTAAACCAAACAAATAAATCATGTTTAGAACATATGATTAAACAAAGTAACCAAGAAGATATTGTTTGCAGTTATCCACTCGCCTGGATCTTGAAGCCAAAAGCAAATCTAACGATCAGAAGATCCAACCTTGGTTTCCCTTTGGAGAACTTCTAGGGCTTGGCTGCAGAAGAAAGGAAGAAGATGGGAGAATGGAGAAAACCGTAAGGGTTTATATTAAGAGGAGATTTTTCTAAATTATAAGGAACGGCTCCCTGCTTTCTAGTAAGTTTTCTGAAATTCCAAAAAGAGTCTATTGGCCTAAAAGGGTCAAATAACGTAAACCCAAGGCCCAAAACTGATTTCTTAGCCCGTGTAACCCCTCTTAGCCCAACTCAAACCTGACAAACTACTATGACCCAAAAATAAAATTTTGGGGCATGACACATTTGCCAATAACGATCTTTCTTGAACATTAGAAGGGCATGTACCACACAGAGACTCGTGCTTTCTCAAATGTAACCCCTTGTGGAGGAGATCTTTGACTTTTCACTTCAACTTTGCATGTTTTGTGGGGCTCATGTGGCAAGCAAGTAGATATAGAAGTGGGGAACCGTGGACTAGATCAATGTTATGCTAGATTTCCTTCATAGGTGCTAGCTCATTCGGAACCTCATCTGGAATCAAGGCTTGAAATTCATGGAGCAAAGACTTGACTTTTGCAGGTGGAGGAACTTCCTTCTTACTAACTAGTTCTCTGAATTCTTTTGCAATAAATGAATATACAACTCCTTGTTCTCTGCTTTCTTCTTCAAATTTAGGCATAGAGAGAATGTGAGAATCTAACTTTGATGTTTCTTGCCCTGGTGGAGTGGTAGTTGGCTTGAGTGACCAGTGAGTGACTTTCCGGCTCCTATGTTTTTAAGTGTGAGTGTTAGTTTCACCATCACTTTGTACTTTGTTGTCAAAAACCCTAGGTCTTCCTGATAGAATGTGAGTAACATTCATGGGGATACTATCACGCCAACTTGAGTCTTCATAACCACCAATTCTGAATGTTACCATGCACTATTTGTTTATAAGGATGGCCGCTTCATTCACACATGCGACTTTGTATGGCTTTAGTTATTTTTCCATTGGGCTTTTGGATCTTTAGAGAAATTAGGGGTTTTGGATTTTAGGGAAAATTGGGGATTGGGTTCGGTTGGAGGGGATAAGGTTTGGTTTGGGTTTTATACGAAGACGGGTTCTGGAATTTTGGGGATTTTCGGATTAATGGTGGTTTGGGCCCATTAGTTTGGCTTGCATCAGGTAAGTACTCACACACCCACCCACCTACACCCCCACACCCACTCTCCCAAGTCCCTCACCATTAGTGCTATAGCAAGGGATGATCCTTTGGTTATATCTTGTCTAGTTCACATTTAAATTGCATGATCTTTGGATCCTTTGAAAGGTTTATGAGCTTTGCTTTTAGCATAGAACCAATCCCATATCTTTTTGACAATGGCCAATTGGAAGTGCCAAAAAATGGAAGTGAATGCAAAGGCACATCGTTTGGTTCTTTCACTTAAGTTGTGGGTCCCCTTTTTGGACCCCTTGTGCATATATTTCTTTTAATACCTCTAGCCCCTTGGAAACTCTTTAAATCTTTTGAATCTTCCTGGGCCCTGTTGAAACTCTTTTAAGTCTTTAAATTCTTCCCATGTGGCACTCCAATGTGGGGTTGATCACACCCCAAGTGCAGGGTCATCATGAAGTAATATTTCTCCGTGAGTCTAAGGTTGATCTGTAGGGAATGGAAATAACTCCGTGCTTGACCTATCCTAATTTAACCCTAAACTTAGCCTAATCAAAAGCTATACAACCATTGTCCATAAATCTGAAAATTAATTACAAAGTTACAACCAATCAAAAACTCCTAAACTAGAAACCCTAGATCTAAAAAAATATGCAGTAACCAAAGAAAAAAAAAATCAAAACAAAATTGCAAGTAATAAAAGAAAAAAAAATCAGAACTGAAATAATGAAAATAAACTTCCAGGGTCTGGAGATCCTCTGCCCTGCCCTCCTAATGATTGGAAGTAGGAATAGCTTCGAGCCTCTTTTTCCAACATAGGTCACCAATCTATGTTAGAAAAATAACAAAAGAAAATGTACTTTAAATAACTAACTTCTAGAATGATCACTTTTGATCTTTTGCATAAATTCTCAATGATTCTAAGCATGCTATAAATATCTTAAGACAAAAATAAAGTAAAAAAGAATATGACAAATTAGGCAACTATCACCAAAACCATTCCTTTGCATTACAATTGCTAAAAAATCTGTCTTTAGCTCTATCTATGCATAAGACCAATAGTATTACCGAAGGTATTTCCCGTTTCCCAGAAAAAGAATTCTAGCCTTCCATTGCTTTGCTTTGAATGCCATCATCTTAAAAAATTCAACAGCATAGATCTTCACAAGACAGGAAGAAGAAGCCAATGGGAGATGACTAGTGGTGGTGTAGGCCTGCCGGGGGGGGGGGGGGGGGGGTGTGGTGGGGATCGATCAAGGCTGGCCATCCCCCACACTCCTCCTCCTCCTCCTCTTCCGCCTTCCCCTCTTTCGGTAGCTTTTTAGATGGATTTGGAAGCCTAGTTCCTTTTTAGATGGTCTGAATCCCATGTACTTGATCATGTGCCTCTAAAGAAGCCATTGCATCTCCAATTACATGGTCTTCATCGTGATCTGCATCACATGGTGTCCCAACATTTCATGACATTGGCAATCCATCTATTAACCGAGTCCTAGATAGGAGCAGCCATACCCAATATGATTCACTCTTCAACTCAACTCTGATTCATTATGGCTTCCATTAAACTGGAAGTTGGATCGGTTCCCCTCCCCACTTCAATATGAAGTTTAAATCTTCCCATTCTTTTTTCAACAACCTGAAACTTCCAGTCTATTGTCCAAGTATTTATTTACTTCTAGTTATGCTTAAAATGTAGTAAATACTTATCTTTTTCTTTCAAAATGATTTAGGGGTTTTTTGGTAATTGCAACACCATATGCTAGTGGATTCGATCATTTCTTCATTGCAGATGAAGTACAGTGCAAATTTGATAGATGTCTTCGGTTTTTACCAGACAATGTGAGTCCAACATAAAGCATGCATATTCCATGATATCTTGAAAGTTTTGCTCTTCTTAGTCTCACAATTTACAGGTTAACAACCTTCCAACGTTTGGTGTTGGCCATTCTTTGGGATCTGTCATCCACCTTCTAATTGGTATTGCCCCTTCATGGTCAGTATTTCTATTAACATTTCCTTTTTTCTTATCAAGTAATTGAACTGCTGGCTCCTTTTGCCTTCTTCCTTTCTTTTGTCAGGATCTAGATATGCCGTTCAAAGAAGTGGAAATGTATTGATGTCTTTCAACAACAAGGTATTGTTCAGGTTTTTTTTTTTTTTAATCTCTTTAGCAACTTGGAATCACTATGTGAATGCAATGTGGATGGACGTTTCTTCTTGGCAATAGCCATGCATTGTGGTTTTATTATTATTATTTTTATTTTTTTAAGATTATGGACTGCATCTTCAATGGGCATATACAATGAGTTGAAACTATTGTGAGAATTCAATTTCAGGAGATACCACATAGTGTTTCTTTCCATTACCTTGGCTCGATAAGAAGGATGGGGAGATTGATGAAGATGTTAAACATAAGATAAAAGCAGGATGATTGAAGTGGAGACCTTGCTTTTGGATTGCTTTTTGAGAAACAAACGTCAAAAAAATTAAAGGAAAAATTTTATAGGATAGTGATTAGACTAGCTATGACTTATGGGGTAGAATGTTGGCTAATTAAGAAGCAACATGTGCATAAAATGGATGTAGCAGCAATGAGAATGTTGAAGTGTATGTGTGGTGAATCTAGGAAAGATAAAACTAGAAATGAGTGCTTTCGAAAGTATTTAGGGGTAACATTAGTAGGGTATAAGATTAAAGAAACCCATTTTAGATTAAAGAAACCCATTTTAAGATGGTTTGAGGATATTGACAATAAGTCGACAATGGCGCTGGTAAGAAAAAAGTGTGGCTTTGCAGGTTGATGGCCAACCAAGAGGAGGGGGTAGGCCGAAGTAGATGTGGAGGATGAAGTAAAATTGGATTTGAAGAAGTTTAACTTA
The DNA here is from genome assembly GCA_037013555.1 of Sextonia rubra. Taxonomy (NCBI): domain Eukaryota; kingdom Viridiplantae; phylum Streptophyta; class Magnoliopsida; order Laurales; family Lauraceae; genus Sextonia; species Sextonia rubra. The sequence continues at coordinate 7,482,157 of JASUAD010000018.1, read as the reverse complement.
TGTGAGGATTTGGCTCAAGATAGGCAGAATGGAGAAACAAAATTCGTGTAATTGACCCCAACTTAGTTGGGATAAGGCCTTGATGATGATGATGACAACGATGACAATGTTTAAAAGTTGTTGATAGTCTGATACACCCATCCCAAAATTGGGGATAGTATAGGGAGCAAGGATGCAAATATCGGTTGCGGCGGGCGTAGCGGCCCGTCGCCAAAACGATACGTAGCGGGCGATACGTAGCGGCGTAGCGGTGTGAATTAAAAAAGTCTTCAAAAAAATCCGAAAAAATTCCAGAAAATCCAGAATATTGGAAAATGATGGAATATGTGTTTGTTTTGCAAAAGCAACTAGTATATGAGTATGTAGCGGTCTCTTCATTGCATTAGATCCTGTATCGCTGTATTAATAGAAAAGAATATGAATAATCAATGTTTTTCATATGGAATCATGTTGTTTAGTTATGTCAACTTAAACAGTAACTTAAGGCTTAAATAAAAAATGTTATAAACAAATTTCATCAAGATTCATTCAAGAATGAAAGATAAACTACATTCAAACTTTAAAAAAAAAACAATATACTAATCTACTTAAAGAGCAAAGACTTTGTAATGGAGGAATACCTTGCTGATTAGCTCTAATCTAATACCAAAGGGAATGTCTACCAGGAATCACATTGCTATCAGTGTCATCATCTTCATCATCATTTGTGGTGTTTGTGCCCCTATTATATTGCACATTCTCCCCAAATTGAATTTGATATTGGTGAGCATTGGGATCTTGCATTGCAAAGAAGAAATCAAAGGAGCTTGGAGGAGGTGGATATCTATATTGAGGTTGACTGTCATCATAGTCACCATATGAGTAAGACCCTGAAGCCGAAGATTGTTCTTCTTCTTGTTGCACATGACCATACTGATAATATTGTGATGGTTCATGAGGATACGGCCTGTAGTCTGAATGTGGAAGTGGAACATTATAAATAGGGTTCGAAGATGCTGTTTGTTCCCCTCCTACATTTCCACTTCCACCCACATTCCCTTGCTCATCTATGTCTGCGGGCGATGACACTTTCCGTCGCCTTTGATAAGCACGTTGTGGAGCCATTCTTGATTGTTCAGGAAACTCATCTACGGTCTCAACAGGAATGACATTTTCTTCTTCATCATATTGATAAGACTCAACAGTGCCACCTGTCCCGCTATCTCCTCCGTCTCCTCCATCTCCTCCAGGACCTCCACCATGGCTACTGGAAGAAGCAACAGTAGAACTACTATCTTCAGATGATGACATAATATGAGCTGGCTCCTTCCCTCTAGATACACTTGCACTTCCACTACTTCTTTCTCCCTGAGGTGGCTGTCCCCCTGACATTTGTACATCTTCAGCAATTAAACGTTGTACTTCTTGCTGAAAGCCCGGATCTGAATCTAACAATGGATCTTCAGTCTCGGCTATCCATGGAAGTAAGGGATCATCGTCTCTGAATATGTGATCCAAATTAATTGGACAATAAGTAGGATCATCCCTTGCCTTTCTCTCTCTATTTCTGTTCCTCAACTTGAGATTGTAATGGCAGTATACCAATTTGTTGAGTTTTCTCATGGTTAGCCGATTCCTGGGCTTCGTATGGATCATGGAGAAAGTGCTCCAATTCCTTTCACAATTTGATGATGTTGTTGTTTGACTAAGGATGCGAATGGCTGCTCTCCTTAGATGTGGAGTACTCTCTCCAAAATTCTCCCACCAATCAGCTAGAATACAAAAAAAATAAAAAAAATTAGACATCTTTAAATCGTAGAAAGTTCCTTTTCTATGTATTGTCAATTGCATATAAGTATAACTACCAGGTGAACATTTTCCAATCGCTCGCTGTACAAAAGGGTCAGCGAAAGTTCCTCTTTTATGTGTATAAGTGGAAATCTGAAATGCAAAAAATTAGAAATAAATAAGTACACCATATCAATACAATTATCTAAAATATATTTAAAAGACTAAATAAATTTCTTAATTAGCTTACCTCTTGTATAGCTTCGATATGATCATCTTCACTCAAAATTCTTTTCAACACTGTCCTTAATCCTACTCGCAATTCCGTATCTATTGCTTCAGTGTGGTGTGAGGCATTGCGATAGTAGAATTCAGGATTTAAAAAATAACCTGCAGCATGCAATGGATGGTGCAGCTGATCGTTCCACCGGGCATCAATAATTTTTATATAATCATCATGATATCGGCAATTTTCTATAATGGCTTGCTTTGCCCGATCAATTGCTTCATAAATGTACCCCATTGTTGGCTTTTCATCAGCATCTACAAGCCGCAACACTTTCACTAAAGGTTCATATGCCTTTAATATGTTCTCTACTTTGGCCCAAAATTTATTATCCCTCATTAGAATTGGGATGTCAAACTCTGGACCATGTGTTGCTTTGCCCCATTTCGAACGAAGCCATTCTTCTGATGAAAACATCTGAATTAGCTCCATTCTCCAACGTACAAGGCTTTCCATAGCAATAAAATGGGTAGCAAATCTAGTGGATGCCGGACGCACTAAGGCATGATTGTTTGTGAATCTCTTCATCAAGCTTAAGAGCCATGAATGGTCGTATATGAACCTTGTAATGCCTCTGCATGCCTTGATTGCAGCGGCCACATTCTTCTTCTTTCCAATATCCTCCATTATAAGGTCAATGCAGTGTGCTGCACATGGGGTCCAAAATAAATGTGTCCTCTTTTCCATTAAAAGAAGACCAGCCTTCTTAAAATTAGCTCCATTGTCTGTCACAATTTGGACAATGTTCTCCTCTCCAACACTTTCTACAACTTTATCCATAAGCCTGTAAATATAATCTGCTGTCCGTTTCTCTTCAGATGCATCAACGGACTTCACAAAGACGGTCCCAGTGACATTATACACCAAAAAGTTAATTAATTGTGTTTGGGTGCCACTTGTCCACCCGTCACACATAATAGTGACTCCATTTTGCCCCCACATGGGCCTAAACGTCTCTACCCAAGCCTTTATTTCTTTATACTCTTCTTCAAGGTACTTGGTGCCCACATCATACACGGATGGCGACGTAATACCCCGCCCAGCTTGAGCCGCAACATCAAGAACTGTCTGAAAATAAGGAGAATCAATTGCGGTAGGGGGTATATTCTTATGAATTAGCCATTTTGCTGTAGCTTTGGCTAATCTATCTCTTGCAGCCTTCATGACACCCTTGACAACATTAGAGATTTTTGGTTGCTTAGCTGCCTCCGATCTATGTGCGAAAGGATCAACAAAACTAACCCCTCTTCTAGTTTGTGTAGGTGTAGGTGTAGCCATCCGAGTAGAAATAATCTCTATATCATCATCCCGCTGTCGGGTGCTAAATGCTCTACGCATTTTACCCGCAATGCCTTTGCCCTTGCTTGTTGCACCAGATGAGCCACCTTCATCATAGTTTCTACGCTGACTATAGGCTCGACGCTCTGCTTCTTCTTGGCACGACATAAGGGACTCTCGGCGTGCAGCCATCATTTCTGGGTCATCAAACTCATCATCAGAAGCAGTACCAAGACCTTCGTCCCCAAATACATCATGGCGTGCTGCATCAACATCCTGCTGCTTCTTCTCTTTAATTTGTACTTTTCTCTGTTTTGTTTGATTCAATAAATTTTTCATTTGCTCTCTAACTTCTTTCGACACTTCAGGACACCCTGCAACATTGCCTTGCACATGGGCCAAATGTTGTTTAAATCTTGTAATGCCCCCATGGGTCACTTTGTGACAAAACTTGCACTTAATCTTCAACCGATTGTTTTCAATTGCCTCACCATAGCTCCATGCAAGATCTATATCACGCGGCATTTTTTCACGTCACAATACCTAAACAAGATTTAAAAGTAATAGGTTAAAATTTAAATAAATTTCAAAAACATGAAAAAATTAGAATAACACGCATCTACGTGGGTGGGAATTGGGATTGATATATGGGAAACATAGAGATAACATTTGGGGACTATTTTCAACCCATTTGATTCAGTTTACTTTTATACAAAAATATATATTTTTTTAAAATACAAAAATCCGAAAATAAAAAATATGAAAAAAATTAAAAGAACACAAAAATATGTAGGATTGATCTATGGGAAACATAGATCTAATATTTAGTGACCATTTTCAACCCATTTGATTCAATTTACTTTTATAAAAAAATATTTTTTTAAAAAAAATACAAAAATCCGAAAATAAAAAATATGAAAAAATTAGAAGAACACAAAAATATGTGGGATTGATCTATGGGAAGCATAGATCTAACATTTAGGGACCACTTTCAACCCATTTGATTGAGTTTGCTTCTATAAAAATTTTTTTTAAAAAAAAAAATACAAAAATCCGAAAATAAAAAATATGAAAAAATTAGAAGAACACAAAAATATGTGGGATTGATCTATGGGAAGCATAGATCTAACATTTAGGGACCACTTTCAACCCATTTGATTGAGTTTGCTTCTATAAAAAAAAAATTTTTTCTTAAAAATACAAAAATCCGAAAATAAAAATATGAAAAAATTAGAAGAACACAAAAATATGTGGGATTGATCTATGGGAAGCATAGATCTAACATTTAGGGACCACTTTCAACCCATTTGATTAAGTTTGCTTCTATAAAAAAAAATTTTTTTCTTAAAAATACAAAAATCCGAAAATAAAAAATATGAAAAAATTAGAAGAACACAAAAATATGTGGGATTGATCTATGGGAAGCATAGATCTAACATTTAGGGACCACTTTCAACCCATTTGATTGGTTTTCCATTAACAAAATAAAATTTTTTTTTCAAATAATAAAATATTCCGAAAATAAAATTCAAAAAAAAATTAAGAAAGTGATAAAAAAGAGGGGCTTGATCAAAGAGGAACATGGATCTAACAACAACAACTCATTTTCAAGTGATTCATAGAAGAAAAGAGAGAAATAAGCACAAAGTAGAAAAAAAAAATCTTCAAAACTCACCTTTTTTGAACTTGATGCTTGAATGAGTTGAATCTTAAATGTTGTCACCTTAATCTTTGGATCTTTTGATGTTTTTGTTGATGATTTTGATGTTTTTTTGAGATGATTTGAAAAATGGAGGCAAAAAATGGGGCTTGGAGGAGTTGGAGCAGTGAAGAGGGGAGAAAAGAGGAGAGCTTGAAAGGGAAAGGTGCCCAAAAAATCGGCTGGGGGGTTTTAAACCCCCCAGGCCGATACGTATCGGCCGTATCGGCCGATACGCATGCGTATCGGCCCGTATCGGCCGATACGCATAAGTATCGGCCGATACGGGCCGATACTTTTGAGAGGAGCGATATTTTTTAAAAAGCGTAGCGCTCATGAGCGCTACGCACGATTTACGTATCGGCCGATATTTTCATCCTTGATAGGGAGGACTTGTATGATTTTGGCTTTAGTGACCATTCTGTAGAAAGATTAGAGACTCCCAAGCTGGTAAATGATTATCTCATTCCAAAGTTAGCCAAGCTGAAATGGTTCTTTCTTTTTTGCCTTGAACATTTGAATGCCGCAAATCATTATCTTGCTCAAAAAGTTAAGGAAAAAAAAAAGCAAGCCATCAATGAAATGACGTGGGCCTTAGTAAAGATTTTGTAGACCGTTCTCTTTTCAGATGTTGCAATACCTTAAAATGTTGAGTTTCTAACTTAAAAAAATGGGCACTTTATATTAACTGTACTTGGAATTCATAGGTTATGCCTTCATACCTTATTAGTTCTATTGTTTGTTTGGGTTAATTTCTTTTGCACTACAGTTGATGTAGGATATTCATTTTACTCGAGAGCATTGATGAAGTTGTGAATGTATTTGCTTTAGTGTTAAAAGGCAATATGCTAATAAACCATATAAGAATGGGGTAGCTCAGCTGTCCTAGGACCATGGTTTGCTCCCAGAGGTTACGGGTTAAGCTACGTTACCACATTGGGACCAGTACAAAAAAAAAAAAAAAAAAAAGATGTCAAATCTTTATTGATTGATGCAAAAGGAATTAGAGCTTTTTGAGGGCGGGCCTTGACGCAACGGCAAGGTTGCTTCATTGCGACTTGGGATCATGGCTTCAAAACACGGAAATAGCCTCTTTGCTAGTGTGGGTAAGGCTGCGTGTATTTGACCCTCCCGAAATCCAGCAGTGGTGGGAACCTCATGCACTGGGCTGCCTTTTTTTCTCTTTTTCTTTTTTTTTTTAAATCTATAAGAATAGATATTAACCATAGTTGTCAATTTTGTTTTGGACATCTATGTTCCGCTCCAAATTGAATGTTCCAGCCAATTTTGCAATTTTGAATTTTGGTGATACATTTTAGAGCTTGTTCTAGAAAATTTTAAAATTATAAAAATTTAAAATAAATATAACTGTAAAAAAAAGAAAAATTATTAAAATGAAAAATAACATATATTATATACATTTTATAAATTAATAATTTGATATGCTATTTCTACACTCCAAATGAATAATTCATAACTAATGTATATGTGACAATGTGAAATTAGAAATGCTATTCTCAAATATCAACTCATATTGTGACATTCAATTATTTTTTTGGTTTTACATACAGTTGAGGCTTTGCATTTTTTTTATGAAAATTTACAAAAGAACCTTGCTTTTTATTTATAAATATTTTATTTTTTGGAAATAAGTATAAAACTTTGACTGAAACGGACCTAAAGAGTAAAATGGACTGAAATCTAGAATGAGATTTTTAAATGTGTGGTTTGGTTAGGCTTTTGGCAGAACGGAATTGAAATTGACAACTATGATAAAGCTGGAAGGAGATAAGGTTCTAGGCCAGTTTCTCCTTTATCATAGTAGGATGTGATTTCTTTAGAGAAGATTGTATGGATACATTTTTTGCCAAAAATATAATTTTTTTATGATTTTTCAGAATTGAATGCTAGAGGAAAGCTTAGCAAGGAATCAAATACATTTGGAAGCTTTTCCAATTTAATTATCTCTTCCTTTCAAGGTGCATTTGTGCACAATTGCCACATTTTGGTCTCCTGCACTCTTTTAGAAAACTTTAGAAGATCTAGAATGGTGACCCTCATCAATATTCTTGGAGACTGATCAATTGACTCGTATTGATAAGTTTATTGCCTTTCCCCATTGTCACTATCAGCCCCTTGTCTACCTGACATATGGGCAGTGGTGGACCCATGATTTTCTTTTAGTGGGGCTTGAAAAAATAATCTTTTTTTATATTTAAAACGATAACTTGAAAGATGAGTTATAGTGACGGCCAAACTAATACGTGTTAGTTGAGTTTTGAGAGCTATTAAAATAATCATACTAGTTTTTGATACCACCATATGAGATAAGAGCCAACACTATATCAAGTTGTCTATTCTAGTTTTTCTATACATCTAAAACAAAACTGAATGCAAGACTACCATTGGCCCGTTCTTCTTAGACATTGTATATAACTATACAAAAATAAAGAAAATGGCCAAAATAAAAGTATTAATCAGTAGGGCTGAACTATAGTCCCAAGTACTAAAGTACTTTAATAAATAAAATTAGATTTGTGTTCAATATTCAAACCTATTTTAATTTAAGTTGCATTCTATTAATGTAACGACCCAAGATTCTAGAGCTCTTCAGATTCTTTAGTCGTTAACTTGATCATATTACAAATTCATAAAATAAATTCAAGAGCAAGTCCAAGGAAAATGAAGGTAAATTCATAACATTAATATCTTAACAAAGTCTTTACAATTATAGCTAAAAAATGACAATAGATCTAAAATACTCCAAAATGGGGCTAACTCCATCTAATGGTCTAGGTGGTTTTCGAACTCTCTATCAGCGTTGCATGCCAAAATCTATATGCTGATCTCCGCCGCTCCTAGATCCCGCTACAAAGAGAGGAAAAGTGAATGGGTTTATATATAGAGCTTACACCCTTACCTTGCATGAGGCCTTTTGGTGGGTTGAGGCCCACCAGAAACAAAACCGTGAGGCCTGTGGGCCAAAGCGGACAATATCATGCATGTGTGAAGGGTGGGGCGTTACAAAAGGTATCAAAGCCGACTCTCGATTAGATCGAGTGTGGGTCCCTGCCGTGGCCTGGTGCAAGTGGGCGGGTTCATATGTGGGCGGGCCAAGAGGGCTGACAGGCTACAGGAATTGGCAGGTTACTGCACAGGGACGTGCAGCTTTAAGGGGGGTGGATTGTGACATCCTGGAGTCCCACATCGACTATAGAGAGGAAAAGTGAATGGGTTTATATATAGAGCTTACACCCTTACCTTGCATGAGGCCTTTTGGTGGGTTGAGGCCCACCAGAAACAAAACCGTGAGGCCCGTGGGCCAAAGCGGACAATATTATGTATGTGTGAAGGGTGGGGCGTTACAATTAAACAAAAATAAAATTTATCTTTGAATCTAATTAGGCTTCGATTTGAATTAGAACTAGGCTTGAAAATGATGCTAGTTTGACCATATGATTAGTTAGGCCCATATTTTTCAAATGTGTGCAAATTTGATCTAATCGAATTGATTATGGTTTGGTAACCATATGTAGTGTCTACCAATTGGAGATTTTTGAGAGAGAGAGAGAGAGAGAGAGAGAGAGAGAGAGAGAGAGGAAATGGATAGGGGCTGGACAACTTTTTAAGTGAGTGTTGACTGGGTGGGCTTTAGAGAACTCATGGGTTTTTTTTTTCTAGTTGGGTGGGGGCTAAAGCTCAACCCCCAGACCCCCTATGTGTGAGTTTGCCCTTGTATATGGTCCCACGTAATATTGGTTTTCTTTTACTATTTCTCTTTGTCCACTCTTATACCGACCTTTGTTTATTTCTCCTTTTTTTTAATAAAATTTTTATTCCTGCTAACAAAATCATTGCTCAGATTAAGGAATTATTGTCTACTATTTTGTTGGATTATCTATTCAAACACGATAAAAAATAAGTGCACTAGAGATTATCTGATGCAAGACAGTCCTGTGGTCTCCATGGGTTGACCTGCCTTTGGGCCTAGCTCACCTATCTTAGTCTATTTTAGGGTTTTATTTATTTATTTATATTTTAAGTTGTGCTCAAGTAGATGTTTTAATCTCAACCTTAAGATTGTTTTAACAGTTGAGATTAGTCGAGGGTAATTTGCTCTCTCTATTTAAACATTGCAAAGCCTCATTGGCTACTCAGTTATCAATTAATGAATGAAAAATTTTCCTTGAAGTGCTTTTGGGGTTTCTTGGAGTTGTCTTCTTCCTTGCACGCGATAGGAAGTTTGGCGTGAGGCCAAGATCTTTAGGGATTTCTTTGATCTATCCCGCCCATCTTCCATCTTTGATCTCTTCATATTTGTCTACCCTGCTTTTGGTACCTTGCTTCTCATCATTATGGAGTCTGACTAGCCAATACATCCCAAAAGCTTAAATTGTTAGGAAGCGGAAAACCAATCTATTTAACACATGAGAGACCATTCAATTTGCAACCTACATGTGCCTAGCCACATGATATGTGCTTGCCCATGCAACTTCAGGAAATAACACGTCCCCAACATTTGAACTCGCGACCTAGCTTGGCTTTGATACCATGTTGAATTGACTAGTCAATACATCCGAAAAGCTTAAGCTAATAAGAAGCAAAAAACCAATCTACATAACAGAGATTAGAATGCTAAGATGGATGTGTGGTAAAACTAGGGAGATGACTCAGAAATGAGCTCATTTAGGAGTATTTAGCATCAATAGGTAATGAATTACTAGAGATTCATTTTGGATGATTTGGAAATGTTTATAATGGAGTTTGGATCAATGTGGAGTCTATAATCACTCTTTCTCTAAGATTAATCTAAGAACTCTCTCTCTAATATTAACTTAAAATCTGCTTGAAAATGGTTAGCATTCTATACACATTCTCTCTCTCTCTCTCTCTCTCTCTCTCTCTCTCTCTCGCTAAAAGATATACTTTCTAATGTTGGAAGGTTTATCTTATAGACTCTCTTATCAATGCATCCATTGAATTTTTTTTCCTGAAACTTTGTTAACTATAATATGTTTGTATTTCTTCAGGAGGCGAGCCAAGCTGTCCCATTGTTTTCTCCAGTTATTGTCCCTATGGCTCAAAGCTTTGGTCCGCTTCTATCTCAGCTCACATCATCTCCAACAATTCGCCTTGGGGTGATCATCTGAGACTCTTGCCTGTCTTGGTTCTTTTTTTTTTTTGTGGGAATGGAAAAATTCTGTTTTATTTTTTATTTTTTTAATATATTAATTTTGATGATTTGGCGTAAGGCCCTGCCCTACTCACTGTAACCAACTGCATTAGCTAAGTAAGTATTCTTGTCAAAACAGATATGGTAATTATGGTTGATGGTAAAAAAATCTAGGTCTGGACTAGTTTGAATGAAGATTGGCTCTGCTGAGAAGTAAAAATCTTAGTTGTATCAGTAAGGACCATCAGAGCTGATAATAGATTTATATAATTTGTGTAGGATTCACCACCAAGTTGGCTCAGATGTCAGGTCAATCAATGTGTTTTGAACATTGCCATGCAACAATGAACCAGCATGTCAATAGTTTTCTCGCCTCACCAAATCTTATGGCAATGATGAACAGTAAAATACCATTTAACTAATTTACTAGTAATTGTCAGTAAAATGTTAATTTCCTGTAATATGTTTTGATTGGATCAAACTAATTTTTCAGTTTTCTGACCAGTTGGATGTGGATTCAGTAGACTTAGATTGAGATGAACTAGTTCAATTACTAGTTATTTGGAACTTCCTAAATTTATTCTTCATTCTTACTAAATTAATTGAATGTGTACTTCTTATATAGTTAAAAACATTGCCATACACTTGACAATGTGCATAAAAGTTCTAGTAAAATGAACTGAAATTTGAAGGAATGATTTTATATTGTCAAACTGGACCTATGGATCTTTCCAGATCTGTATCCCAATTTCTTACAGATAAAAAATCAGGTTCCATAGCCCTTTATCCTCTAAATGCCTCGGACATTTAGATAACCAGGTATTCATTGATTTAAGAGGGTGTTAATAGAAGAAGCTTATGCAAATTGCCAGGGAACATGTTAAAGGTCTCTTGTTGCGATGCCACTATCACTTATTGTTGGATATTTGCTTTCATAAAACTGCGACTGACTGACCAAGTTGGGTCTAACAAGATCAGATGAGAGTGAATGAGAGAAACTTTTGCGTGGTTGACTCCTTTGGAGGCCCCCTTCTGTTGTGCAAACATCATATACAATTTTGGTATATACAGAATTGAGTCCCCTTTGATTTGGGGGTAATTGCAGCACTGTAAATCTTTATCCAGTCAACTTGCTAAAATAGTACCCATGTGAAAAGATCTTAGCCCAATAAAGACCAAAGCCCCTTCAAATTGATGGTGGTGAATCAACCAACATCAATTTGTCAACAAGGAATCAATGTTTAACTCTAGGAAGTGCTTTAGTGACTAAAATTGGGTGTAGATCTTCTGTTTTTTGAAAAAAGAAGAAAAACACTCCTTAGGTCTGCCCCTGACAGATGATGTGCAACAATTTTTTCTACTTAATGACTTAAATAAACAGAATATAAACATAGATGAAGATTTTCAATAGCTGAGATGAAAGCAGATGCAAAAAAGTGAACAAGAGAGTGGAATAGGAGATCTACCTGTGTTAGTCAGAAAAATCCCAAAAATTGAAGAATAACCAACCAAAAAAGGGTGATCCAGCTGCTGGATGAACTGATACAGTTTGTGATCTCAGATGGGCCTCACTGCAATCCCTGGCAAAGCTGCTGTTGCATGGTTGATTGACTATAGTGATTTGTTGGAGAACAGCGTGAACATCTGAAAAATTCTTAGATGGAAGAGATCTTCATCCAGGATATAACCCTAGCAGTCTTTTATCAAGAATGATCAAAGATGAGTCACAGAGCCTTGATGAATGGCAGTCAGCTTGATGAATAGCAGTCGACAGTCAAAATAACAGTCGATAGTCAGAACTCCAGAGCACTTGTTTCAAAGAAGACTTCAAGATAATCTAAGGACTCCAATCGATGGTCCTTGAAGCACTCTAGATGATGATGTTGATGCTCATGCAGAAGAAAGCCAATGGCAGAAACAGCAACACTCTGTTGCTCACAAGATGTATGAGTCCTATAAAGATCTAGGGCTCTGATACCATAGCAAGATCAGAAAAGAGAGTGAACGAGAGAAATTTTTGGGTGGTTGACTCCTTTGGAGGCCCCCTTCCTTTATACAAACATTGTGTACTTATGGTATATACAGATATTGAGTCCCCTTCGATCTGGGGTAATTACATCAGTGTAAATCTTTATCCTGTCAACTCACTAAAGTGGTACCCATATGAAAAGATCTTTTCCCAAGAAAGACACAAAGCCCATAAGTCCACGATAATAGGGGCAACACTGTTTTCTTGATTAAAGTTAACTGTGAGAACAACTCCTTGAAAGGTATAGAAGTAAAATATATAATTTTCCCAAAAGGCCAAGTAAAATATTGTCGAGAAGTGTCATTTGACTGTTTCTTGTTCATCATTTGACTGTATCTTGTTCAGTTACCATTTTACTTATCTTTCTGTTTTTCTCATTAGGAAATAGTTCTAGACTGATTTCTTTGACTGAGACAATTGAATTTTGTAGGCAGAAATGGCTATGAAGCAATTAGAGAATCTTAGCCCTCCAATTATGAAACAAGTGCTGCCCTTGATTGAGCAACTACCTCCATTGTACATGGATTTAGTTCAGGGGAGAGAAGATTTTATTCCAAAACCAGAAGAAACTCGTCGACTGGTATGTTGAATCTCTAGCAACAGTTTAATTCCTTCCACCTAAATTGGGTTGGCTCTGCTTGATTTCATTTGAACATCATATAAAGATACCTTGATAGATGGGATAAGGTTTTAATGATGACAACGATGATGATGATGATGATGAACATGCTTGTGTATAATTCCTCCAACATAGGTTGTGCCTCAGCATGTATCGGTTGGTCCCAAGACATGGTTGCCTACTTTGCCTTAAGAGGTCTTGAACTGAGAATCAAGTCATTTGAATAATTCGCAGTTTGAATTTGTTGAGGTTGGGTTTTTCAAGTTTCACAGTTCGTCGGAGTTGCCCATGCCTCAACAGTTGCTGTTGTTTCTGTTCCATTGTTTCCTTGCTACAGTTCTCTTCTTTGTTACATTGAAGAAGACAACAAAGAAAATTAATGTTTTATGCTATATCCTCAATCCATATTTGATTTTAGAATACAACCCTCTTCCCTCCTTACAATTAAAATATAATATTTCTTTACTTTTCCTTCTTTACCTTTTGAGTCAATCAGTGTACTATTGATATGAGAAGCCGTAGCTTTGCATTTTACTCCTTTAAGGGTTATACCCAATGAGTAATAAAGATTACATAAGTATTATTATTTTCCCAATGAGTAATAATGATTCCTTCTAATTGAAATTTCTAATATTCTCTCCTCTCCTTTAATTGAAAATGCTTTCATCTATTACTGTAGTTTAAAGCGATTTCTAGCTCTATTTATTACACAATGTTTGATAAGTTTTCAAGGAGAAGTATGATGAAAATTGCATTAAAATTGCAAGGCTCTCATTTGGGATCAATGGTATAATCCATTAGGGGGCACCTATTAATCTAAACCACACAAAGTCAATAGCCCCTTTTAAAAAAACTTTAGGCCTTAAATACAGTGAGAATTATAGCTACACTCACATTGATCACAAATAAAAAATGTGACAAAAAAAAATGTCAAATAACATGATCCATATGTCTTCAATCTAACTTTTGGCATAACTTGATTGGAATGAAATTTAGACCCATAATTAATAAAGATGGGACAATGATTTATACTGGTTTTGATTTGAAAGGTGGGCCTCACTTATAAATTTAGTAGCTTGATTGATGGCATGCCTTTAGAAGGATTTGAGCTTTAAAAAAATAAAGTAGAGCAAAAGTCTCGAAAGACCCTCTCTTTTTTAATTCAAAGGTTGCTAAGCCTAACTAGGGGCCACCTGATTTCCTGACAACCAAAAAGTATATGATGGATGGATTTGGATGGGAGTAAGGGGTGAGCCCTATCAATTTGAGGCCCTCAAATTCAATAGCTTTATATTCTGCAAATATATTGCAATGTAATCAAATTATAACTGTATGATCATTGCTAATTTAGGAATTGTGCCAACGGAATAGGTGTCAAAGTGAAAGAATTTGATTGATCTTGGGTTTTCCATTTATGTAAAGACATAAAAGGATCTAATCAGTTTATGAATGATAAACTAAACATTATTTGGGTCTAATTAATTAGAGTTACAATCCTAGATCTTCCTAGATCTAGGATTTTATGCTATGATACAAAAAGATGTAAAAGTGAAAGAAAGAGGAAAAGAAGAGAGAGAATAAGAATCAAGGGAAGCCACAGAAGAATCACTTCACCAATAGGGTTAGTCGATCCTTTTTATTTGGCTCTTTCATTATTTCTAAGAATTACGAAAAAGGTCTTTCAAGTTCCTAAGGTTTACAAGGTCCCTGAATGTTTCTGGTATTTACATAAGGCCCTGTTTCTTTGCAAGAATTTAAAGAATTCTTGTTTGGGGAATTCTAGAATTCCCAGACATAGTAGAATTCCTGGATGCTCTCTTGTACTCGAGCATCCAGGAATTCTAGAAAAAGGTGAAAGATGTGGAATTCTGGAATTCCTAAAGGCTATTTAAGACCTTTTAGGTAGGTGGAATTCTAGAATGCTTGTGATGAAATAAGGCATTTGTAAATGCCAGGGGACAACATACCACATCTTGTAAAAACCCCAACAACCTAAATTCTTGGTAGGAATTCTTGTAAAATAATAGGTCCTAAAAGTCCCTAACTCACTACAAATTAAATAATACTCATTCTTTGACCCCCCCCCCCCCCCCCCCGCCCCCCCGCGCAGCAAGCTGGTGCATAGATGTTTACTATGCCCCGCTTGGAAAGAACGAAGTGTAACTTAGCTTTACTTATTGCCTTGGTTAGAAAATTTGCTAGCTTATCTTTATTAGGAACTTGTACCAATACCACATCCTCAGTTTTTCCACGAATATAATGGCAGTCCACTTCCACATGTTTTGTTTGCTCATGCTAGACATGATTATTAGCCAAGTTAATTGCTAATGTACTGTTAGAGTAGATACGCATTGGACCACCTTGCTTGAATCCCAACTCATCTAGTAATATCTTTGGCCACATAAGTTCATAACAGCCATGAGCTGCAGCCAGGGTTATGAAATTCGGTTCTTTTCGTCCAAATTTTCTGAATAATTTTGGTTCGGTCTTTGTACCGAAACGAACACCACACCAATAAGATTTCATTCCAAAATTTGGTCCGTTTAGATGAATTTTGGAAATTCGCTTTGATTCATTAGATTTCGTCTGAATTGTGTGGTATTCTATTGTTCGGCCAATTGTGTATCACCTTTAAAATAAATAATAATTGTGAGGGGCAAAATAAAATTCTTTTTTTAACTTTAAGTAAAACATGAGAGGGCAAAACATAATTCCTTTTTTTAACTTAAAAAGTAAAAAGACCCTAAGTCCCTAACCCGACCCCATTTCGTTCGACAAAGAAGAAACAAAGAAGAAGGAGAAGAACATGAAGAAAATGAAAGGGCAGAAGCTGCACTCTTTGCATGTTGCTCAGTTCGTCTAATAGAGAATAAAAAGAAAAAAAAGGAAGAAGAAGAAAGAAAGAGGAAGGAGAACCTATTAGGATTGACCCATTGTCGTTGTTGCTGCTTAGCTAGAATGTTCCACTAGTTGCTACACTTCTTTTGCTTCTCAAACCAGTTGTTGCTAGGGCTGCCCACGCTAGTTCTTCTTTTTCTTTTTCTTACTAATTTTTTTATTATTACTTTTCCTCTTCTAGATACTTCGGAAGCTAGCTTTTTTTCTTTTCTTTTACTTTTCCAGACTTTAAACAGCTGACTTTTCAACAGCTTTTTTTTTTAAATATTTTTCTTTTTCTTTTCTTTTTTTCTAGGTTATTGGGCTGGGCATGCTATTGGGCTGGGCCTGCTGCCTTTCTTATTTTTTTTTCAACGGTACTGGGTGGGAAAGCTACATGTCCCAAATAAACTAAATGTACAAGGTCATATTATTAAATTTTAATATTAATCTTACATTTTTGTACATGTATATGTATATGTATTTTTATTTTTATATTTTTCTGAAACATGAATCCGAAACATTTCACTGAAATCCCGAATCAATTGAAATATTTCAGCTTGGAGGCCAAAACAAAACGACGTCTGAAACAAATTTCTCAACTATGGCTGCAGCTCTGTGTTCGGCTTCCGCATTAGACTTGGCTGTAACAACTTTTTTTTTTTTATTTTCCTTGATATTAGATTTCCTCTAACCACTGTACAATAGTCTGTTGTGGACCTTCTATCTGATAAAGATCCAGCCTAATCAAAATTTGTGAAGGCTATAGACATTACTTGACTTTCCTTGACCTGGCAATCCTTTCAAATATCTGAGAATCCTATGCAGTTTTGTTAACTGATCAGTCCTTGGAGCTTGCATAGACTGACTGCATAGGAAATATCAGGCCTTGTAATAGTGAGATAAATAAGCCTTCCAACCAATTTCTGATATATTCTTTTTTCTTCAAGTAGGTCCTCACTTTCTAAGTATAAGCCATGATTTTGTTCCATTGGAGTATTTTCAGGCTTTGCACCAAGTTTTCTTATTTCCTCAAGGAGATCAAGCACATATTTTCTTTGAGATATGACGATTTCGCGATTTGACCTTGCCACTTCAATTCTTAGAAAATACTTTAATAATCCAAGCTCCTTGATCTCAAACTCTGTTCTAAGGAAATTTTTTTAGTTTGAGAATTTCACCATCATCATCTCCTGTGACAACTATATCATAAACATTCACTAGAACTTTCATGTTTTTTCTTTTTACAAAGACAGTATGATTTGCACGGCACCTTGTAAACCTAAACTTGATTATGACTATTGAATCTCTCAAACTAGGCTCGAGGAGATTGTTTTAGTCTATTTAAAGATTTTTTGAGGAAGTGTACTTTATTCTCTTGCCCTCTGACAACAAATCCTAGTGGAGGATCCATATAAACCTTTTCTTTTGAGTCCCCATGGATAAATGGATTTTTCACATCCAATTGGTATAAGGGCCAATGAAAGTTTCCTGCTAGGGATAAAATGACCCAGATAGAAGTTAATTTTGCTATTGGAGAAAATGTTTCAAAATAGTCAACTCCATAAGATTGAGTAGATCTCTTAGTGACAGGCCTTGCCTTATACCTACTGATGGTGAAATCTGGATCATACTAAAGGGTAAAAATCCATTTGTAACCAACGGTACGTTTTCCTTTAGGAAGAGTAGTAATGATGCAGGTGCTAGGGTTAGGGCTTGCATGGAAGTGCCTAAGCACGTGTCCAAGGACACTTTGAATCGTCAAGAAGACTTCAACACACACGATGACGCGCCTGTCTGGGATAAAACCCAATTCTATTAATCAACGAAATCTGAGAATCTTTTCTCTACAATGTCATATATATAGTAAAAGCAAACTTAATGTGTAAGAAAACCCTATGCTATTAATAGAAACTTCCCTAATAACAATTTAATTATAAATTTACTAATAATAATAATATAATCCTAATCTAATTTGAAGAGGGGCTACTTGTGGGGCCTAGACTGCATCATCCTCCCCGGGTTGACAGAAGAGTAGGTCCTTGAACTCGAGTCTGTTTCGGATTGCTACTGTAAATGTGGTGAACATGAAGGACTTTCTTTGTGGTAGCGTTCCAGGAATTCTTCTTCGGCGGCTGTGGTTTTTTGGAATGAAGAGTAACCTGTTGTCCACCATGCATGAATGTATAGGTGTTGTCGCGCATACCATGAGTCCCATTTTTATCATACATCTATGGATGGCCCAATAAGATATCACCACTGTCCATAGGTAGCACATCACACCAGATTGTATCTTTGTAAGTCTCACCAATGGCAAAAGTAACTTTGTAAGTATGTCGAACATGCGCTTGATCACCATTCATTAGTTACTTGACAAAATAAGGACGGTTGTGCTTATAAACTTTCAACTGGAGGCAATCAATAAGAGCTTGGGAGATGAGATTTTCGCAACTTCCGCTGTCAATAACAACTGTGCAATTTTGTCCCTAAACTGTACCGGCGGAACAGAAGATATTTTTTCGCAACCATTTATTCTCAGCAGTTGGTAGAGCATCCTTGATGACAATAAAAGCCTCACCTATGGTATCTGCATCTATTTCAGTATGTTCTTCATTGTTAATATCCTTGGGATCAGTGTCAGTACTCTTAGTATCATCTGGGATATTTTTATCAGCACCTTCAATCTCAATCAGATGTATTCGCTTTGGACATTCTGCTGCGTGATGCCCGTGCTGTTGACAATGAAACCAAACCATCTTATTTTGACCTTCAGTCTTTGCAAAAATCTGTCCATTGGATTTAGCTTATTGTAGAGAGGACTTCTTTGGTGGAACCCATTTAGATTTTTGTACGTGATGATTTGCAATTCCCTCAGCTTTGACAGTATGTTGGATGAGTTCATCGACATTATCAAAATGTTGGAAGGCAAGGATATGTTGAATGTCTAGTCTCAACCCATTGAAAAATCTATCAACTATCACATCATCATCTTCATTCAAGCCACAACGAGCTTGCAGAGTAAGAAATTCTTTAGAATAATCAACTACTGTTTTGGACCTTTGTTTCAAGTTTTGAAAGGTGGAACGTAGATCTCTTGCATAGTTGACAGGAAGGAATACTTTATGGTGCATAGTTGATGTTGATATTGTAGGAATAAAATCTGATCGTTAATTGTTGAAAATTTGCATCAAAAGGGCTGACAGTGGTGAGGGTTTGGCCGGCTGACAAGTAGGGTGTGGTCCAGTTGTCAACGATTAGGGTTTGGGACGGGTTGAATTTCTGAGATGGTTTGGAATGTAGATGTTGACGAGATTAGGGTTCTGCGACTAGGTTGGAAGGCGGCAGGAGGGTGGATGGAAGTTGGAGAGGGTTTTGGTAGCCCAGGATGGCTGTGGGCAGTCTCAGTGATGAGGGATGGGTTTCGTTGGGGGAGAGATGGCAGGAGGTAGATGTGGGGGAGTGTGGATGATGGTAACATGTCGATCTATCTGAGGACCGGCTCTGATATCAAACTGATGCAGGCCCTTGGGTTAGGGCTTGTGTGGAAATGCCTAAGCACATGTCCAAGGACACTTCGAATCGTCAATAAGACTTTAACACACATGAGGACGCGCCTCTTTGGGATAAAACCCAATTCTATTAATGAACGAAATCTGAGAATCTCTTCTTTATAATGCCATATATATAATAAAAGTAAACTTAATGTGTAAGAAAACCCTATGCTATTAATAGAAACTTCCCTAATAACAATTTAATTATAAATTTACTAATAAAAATAATATAATCCTAATCTAATTTGAAGAGGGGCTGCTTGTGCGGCCTAGACTGCATCAAGTAAGCTCCCATGTATGGTTTTTTCCGAAGCATTCATTTATTCTATCATTGCCTCTTTCTACTTAGGATGTGACAGGGCCTCAGACACATGTTTAGGTATACATTCAGTGGCTAGCTTAGAGATGAATACACGAAATTCAGGTGATAGGTTATGATATGAGATGAAGTTTTGTGTGAGGTGGTGAATAACACATGATCTTGTATTTTTTTCTCAAGGCAATAGGAATATCTAAATTAGAGTAGGAATTACTTGGGTGAGGAACAACCTTTGTTTGGGGTAAAGTAGGAAGAGATGAAGGATTGAATTTGGAACATCAGATGATGACAGTATGAATGAGAACACTAGTCCCTATTTCCAGCTTCCTCTAGAGTAAACCTGCAATGGCTCCTTGAACTTAGCTATTTTTTATCCTTTTTCTGCACTCTATAACTTTGTGCCCGTCTCATTTACTGATTCTGGATATACTGGAGGGGTGTCTAAATTGAGTAGAGGTAAGCCATTCTTTTCAGTTTTTTCCTATATTTGCTTCTTGCTTTTAGATGAATAGAAGGGGGTTTCTTAAAAAAAACTCACATCCATTGTAACAAAGATTCAGCCTTTTTTCTCGGAGCATGGCATTTGTAGCCTTTCTAACTACTAGGATACTCCACAAAAATGCACTTAACGGCCTTTGGTTCCAGTTTATGTCGTTGATGTTTCGGGATATGTACAAGGCATGTGTTGGTTTTTGTCTTGTATTCTAGTTTAGCTAGATTGGTTGTTTGGATTAGCTAGAACCGAGGCACAATATTAGGGGTATTTTAGTTATTATGTATGGGTTTTCTTGTTGGCCAGAAAAGAGGGAATTACATATATTGATGTATTGTAACCTTAGATCCTGAGGGGATTGAGATGGGATCATGATAGATGAGTTCTTTTCTTCGTGGACGTAGGTAAGGTTGTCGAACCACGTAAAATTGCTATGTTCATGTGTGTGATTGCTTGATGGTGTGATTGCTTGTGTTCATTGTGGTTGATCCGTTGATCGCGGGTATTTCTGTTGCATTGCTTTTCCCAACAAGTGGTATCAGACCAAGGTAGAGATCGCTCAGGTTTTGTATTCAATGGATTGAATCTCAAATTGGAGTGGAAGAAGAGGATTGGTGGACCATTGCTCGAATTCATCTTCCGGGTAGATTTGAGATAAGAAGGTCAGAGAAAAGGGTTCCTTGGGTCTTTGTGGTGATTGGGTTGCAGAGAAGAAGGTATTGCCGTAGAAGAGAAGAAACATGGGTTTCCTCTTTTTTTTTTTGGTTCTCGGTTGTGCACAGAGGGTTGCAGCGGTTTGATTGGAGAAGAAAAGCGGTCCACTCGATCTACTTTGGCCACCTGGAAGATAGATTTGTTAGTCGTAAACCCGAGTTGAGAAAGGTAGAGATCCGGTCTAGTGTTCAGATCTGCGTGGAAGGAGTGGGTTGGCTTGGCTACTGGGCTCTTGGTGTTCTTATAGAAAAGGGGTGTGAGGTTTTGGCTTGCAAGAACAGCAGAGGAGGAAGAGCTTGTACTGATCTTTTGGTTTGAGGTGGGCCACACAGATCGGTATGTGTGGAGAAGAAGACCGGAACACACCTTTCCCTTTGCACAGGATAGGGTGATGCAGACCTCTTGACTGTGCCCAGAGAAGACGAAGCAGTAGTCGCCAATTACTGGCTGCTGCTGTCGCACTGCCTGTCGCTGAAGCCACTGGCATTAGCCGTCGCCACCGCTACCTCATCGCCGGTCGCCAGAGTCGAACTTGAGAAAGATGGGGCTCTAATCAGTGGAAATTTTGAGGTGGCCCCCACGCTGGATGGAATTGCCTCTCTCGTCGCCAACTGCAAGAGCCGACGTTGCCGTTTGAGCTGTGCACACAGCCCGCCTGTCCACTGTTGCTGTTGCCAAGGAAGAACAGAATGGGTCGGCCTTTGTTGCAGAGAAATGGCGAGGAAGAAAAAATGCCCGGGCTTGGTTGTCAGTCCAGGCCAGGTTTGGGTTTAGGTCGGGTTAGACCTGACCCGGTTACAGCAACGGCCTATACAGATCACAAAGCGGGTCGGTTTTGGGTCGGGTCAGACCTAACCCGTGTGCAGAAGTCTAGCCGTGTCTGTCAGCAGTAGTGTCGATGTCAGCACATGTTAGCAGGAAAAAAAGGTCAAAGGTAGTTTGACCAGATTTGTGGCTGAAATTGTTTTTGCGATATCTTCATTGTCCGATGTTCGATCGGAGATTAGTTTACGCTACAGATTCATTGTGAAAAGATCTACGTGTATGTGTAAGAAGATGGGCAGTTCAACGGTCAACATGGATGTTTGATCAATTGAAGCACAAAAAATTATTTCTGCGATATCGAAGCCATCCAGAGTTGGATTTCAAATCCGTTGCCTCCATCGTGCTCACGATGGCGAGATCTACGAGGCATACAAAAGATATTGGTAATTTGATGGGTAGAAAATTGGGGGATTGAAGGCACTGACAAATTCACAATGATAGCAATGTATTCAAGCATCACGGGCACAATTGAAGTGTTTGATGGAGAAACGACTTCAGGGATTGGCAGGAAAGAGTGTTAGACTCCGTGACACAGCAATGATTGAAAAGTGTTACTTGATGTCATGAATAGT
Source organism: Sextonia rubra (assembly GCA_037013555.1). Classification (NCBI taxonomy): domain Eukaryota; kingdom Viridiplantae; phylum Streptophyta; class Magnoliopsida; order Laurales; family Lauraceae; genus Sextonia; species Sextonia rubra. The sequence continues at coordinate 7,459,955 of JASUAD010000018.1, read as the reverse complement.
AGATTGCTCAGAGTACTTTGATGAAAAGCTCAAATTTGTGTCGAAGGGATCGGGAAGGAGCAACATGCCAAAGTGGAAGAAAAAGCAAAAGAATCCAAATTAGAAGGAGGTAGTGTGCTTGGATTCGAATGACGGGAAATCACTTTTAGTCACTACAGGTATGGATTGGGTTGATGATTCATGGTATTGAGATTCAGATTCTTCCTCACATGTGATTGAGTAAAGATTGGCTGACGCAAATAACTCTCATTGTTGATGGATTTGTTCTTATGGGGGAGAATGCAAATTGATGAGCATTTGAGATAAGAATGGTAAGATCCAGGTGTATGATGATGTTATTCAAACCCTAACGGATGTGATATATGTTTCAGATTGATAGGGGATGCTTTTTTAGGTGGAGTAGTGAAGGAGACATCAAATAACAGGGAAGGAAATCTGTGGTTCAGGTGGAGTTACATGTGACGGATCATCAGAAGATGGATTGATGGGTCTTCGATGACATTGTCTAGCGGAAATCTAGGAAGACTTGAATGAAGATTATTTTCTTAGAAACGATAGTCTTGATAAGGTCAGAGTAAGTTGGTTTAAGCATCGGGTCATACCTAACCCACATGTACTGTGCCCAACCCACCAGAGCAGACTAGAATAGGATAGTTGCAGGTTTGACGGGAGGAACATCGGGATGGAGACAGAAGGAAGGATTCACAGGTACCAGTGAGATTCGGATTCGGGGAGGTCTTCAGTTTTATCTTGACGGATGGAAGTTGGTTCATTGTGTTGCAAGGATGCATGCATGTGGCAATAAATGGAGAGTACTTTGGAGGTTCAAGGTGGATGGTGTTGAGGTCAACGGGGCAACTGTGGCAAGTCTCAAGTTGGTTTGGACTTGATCGACACTAGAAAATATTGAGATTGCCTGTGCATCCAGGCTAGGGGTGCAGGTGCCACACTAGGTTGTAGCGTGTGCGGAAGCGTACCTTTCAGCGAGGTATGTGAAGTGCTGGTTCAACATGTTAGATTGTTGAAGAGAGAAGACTACGCCATCGGTGTAGTGGCATTCCTTTTAGCAAAGCACGTGAAGACATTACCGGGTATCTCAAGATGGCTCTGAGGATTTACGGAATCCAAGCTAAGGTGGAGATTGTTAGGTTTTGTCTTATATTCTCGTTTAGCCGGATCGTTTGTCTGAGTTAGCCACAACTGAGGCTCAGGCTTATGGGTATTTTAGTCATTATGTATGAGTTTTCTTGTTGGCCAAGAAAGCGGGAATTATATATATTGATGTACTGTAACTCTAAATCTCGAGGGAATTAAGATGGGATCATGATAGATGAGTTTTTTCCTTCGTGGACGTAGGCAAGGTTGCTGAACCACGTAAAAATACTATATTCATGTGTGTGATTGCTTGATGGTGTGATTGCGTGTGTTCATCGTAGTTGATCCGCTAATCGTGGTATTTTCGTTACACCGCTTTTCCTAACAGCATGTACATCCAAACATTTTTGGTGGAACTTGGAACAGTGGCATGTTGGGACATAATACCTATATTGGACTCTTCCTATCAAAATCCTTGACGGCATCCTATTTATCAAATATGTTGTAGTCAAGACACCATCTGACCAGAAATGCTTTGGAACATTCATCTCAAATAAGAGGGCTTGAGTAACATCTAGAAGATGCCTATTCTTATGTTCAGCTACCCCATTCTGTTCTGGAGTATATGCAAATGAGGTTTGTGATTCAATTCCATTTTCATAGAAGTACATTTGAAAGTCTTGTGAGACATATTCTCCCCTATTGTCAAAACTTAGTGCTTAGATCCGCATATTAAACTGAACTTGCACCATTTTATGAAATATTTTGAAGTGATTTAAAACCTTATTCGTTGATTTCATTAAATACACCCATGTGACCCAAGTTGCATCATCAATAAAAGTAACAAAATATCAATGCCCATAAATTAAAACAACACTAGCATACCACACATCAGAGTGAATCAAATCAAATGGATTAGTATTTTTTTTATTAAGATTCACTGGATACACACGGGTGGACCCATGTATTGCCATGTGGGTGCGGGTGCTCTCGTGAAACCACGTGATGCTTATAAAAATTATATAATTACCCTTAAAATTCACATAAAAATTCATAATTTGCCCTAATACTAAATTACATATTAGGATCTACACCCTTAAAACAAAAATCCTAGGTCCGCCATTGGATGCACAGTTCTTTTATTTTTTGCAAATTGACGTGCATCACATTTCAAGACACTATCACTTTTATTTGGAATGCTTAAAAGTGAAAAATTCCTAGGACATTGTACTAGTGCATGCCGATGGTAATGCCATAGTAGCATTTTATTTTCATCAATTGCTCTAGTTTGTTGCACTTTATGCTCTGTCTTCTTCAGATCCAATGTATAAAGACCATTGTTCTCACTACCACCACCAATCCTCAGTCCTGTCTTTAGATCTTAAAAGACACAATAAGATGGATAAAAGGTGACACAACAATGGAGATGTTTTGTTAGAGCACTAATGGACATAAGATTAAATGGGCATCGAGGAACATGGAGAACTGATGATAAAGAAAGGTTGGGCGAAGCTTGGACAGTTCCTTTCCTAGCTACTGGAGTGTAGGAACCATCAACAATCCTCACCCTCCCTTGATTGGTAGTAGTATAGGATAAAAAATTGGAACATATATTTGTGACATGATCTGTAGCCCCTGAATCAATAACCCATGTAGATGAAGAGGCAGATGATGCAAATGCCGTAGGATTATGGGAAATAGTCACACTAGCTGATGAGTCCCGAGTTTAGCCTTTTAAAGCTGCCAACTTTTGTCGAAGAACAGAAAGTTCATCCTTCCAATGTTGATTGCTTGGCTTTTGCTTTGTAGTAACAGTAACGTTCCACTTTAGTTGGCGATGCAGACATATTCCAAGGTTTACCATTCAAATCCCAACAGGTCTCTCTAGTATGGCAATACCTTCCACAATGGGTACAGTAAAGTCTGTCACGATCGGTGTTAAGTTGTCCACCAGAACCATGCCCAACACCAGGAGGTCCACGGCCATGACCACTATCACGTCCTCCACTGCGGTTACCTCCTCGACCATGGCCTCTATGTCCACCATACCCTGTATTTGTCACTATGTTTCCCACATTATTGTTTGCAAGGGCTGACCGCTTAGGTACTATATCTTGTTTGACATCCATCACCATTCGACAACTTTTTCTCCTTGTAATAAGGCAAACATTGTGCCCATTAGAGGCAAAGGATTTTGACTTGTTACCTGTGTGCAAAAAGTCTGAAACTCTGGGTTAACAGCCTCTAGTAGTTCAAATATGTGTTGGTCCTCCATCAATTCTCCTTCTTTCTTGACACAACATTGCTCCTTAGTCCAACACAGATCGGGACTCACATACAACTCCAATTCTTTCCATAAAGCCCTAGGCTTGGAATAATAGTTACCAACTGAGAGACTACCTTCTACCTTGCTTGAATGCTGCAATCTCCTTTTTCAATTCTAGAATTCTTGCATTATTCCTCTTTTGGGTATAGGCAGCCTCAATGTAGTCCCACAATTCTTTTGCTATATCCAAATATTTAAAACGTTTTGCAATCCCTCCTTCCATTGAATTTAGGATCCAATTTATCACTAAAATATTTTCAAATACCCATTCTAAATATTTTGGATCATCCTTTTTGGTTCTTTAGTGCTCTCGTCAATATATCCAAGTCTCCTTGATCCCTCAATGGCCATTCTGGCGGAGTAGGACCAATCTCTATAGTTGGTTCCATTAAACAGTTTTGGTGTTATGTTGACACTCAAACTTGTAATGTTAGGAATTTGTGAAGTTGATCCAACAGGGGTATTACTCTTAGACTCCATTATAAACGTAATAACCCAAACATAGTATTTTTTTTTTAAACCTGTCACAACCGACTGCTACACCCTCACAAACCAGAACCAGCACCTTGATTGCACCATGGAAGCATTGCATAGGGCTGTTAACACAAAGAAAACAATCCACTGAAGCTGTACACAATGCTGTTCACATATACACAGCCCACTGTAGCCTTACACAATGTTGTTGACATACATAGGAGATGAACCAGACCAGCCACATGAACTGGTATCATATACGACCTCTGGTGTTGAAGAAACAAACCAAAAACTGTTTGTACTCGCCTCAGAACAGGGCATACAGTTGTTGACATCACTTACATAGGGTGTCGTGACACATACAGGGGAGAAACCAGTCCTGCTGTTCTGAAAACAACGTAGCCGAATATCTACATGTTCGGCTAGGATTTGAACCCCTTCAGCTGCACTCTTTTAAGAGACCTGGTCCATAGAGGGTTTGGAGAGGAGAGTCTTCTGCTACTTTCAAGGCTCTAATACCAAGTTAGAATCCTAAATCTTCCTAGATCTAGGATTTTATGCTATGATATCAAAAAGACGTAAAAGTGAAAGGAAGAGGAAAGGAAGAGAGAGAATAAGAATCAAGGGAAGCCACAGAAGAATCACTTCACCAATGGGGTAAGTTGATCCTTTTTATGTGGCTCTTTTTTTATTTATGAGAATTACAAAAAAATTCCCTCAAGTTCCTAAGATTAGAAGATCCTTGAACTTTGCTAGTATTTACATAAGGGTCCCTAACTCACCACAAATTAAATAAGACTCATTCTTTGACTCAACAATTAGGTGTATCCTTCTATAGTAATTTGTGCAAACTATGTCTAACTATATTTCTGAATCAGTCGATCAAATTCAACAAACTCAAACTATGAGTCGGATGAATCAAGCAGTGAGTTGAATGTACCTACCCTAGCGAATTTACTAATTCGAGTGAATTTTCAAGTTAGAATCAGTAGCAAATTGCGAACTATGAATTCAAATTTGAATTAGTCTAGCTATAAAGCAGGTAAGTATGAGATGGATGGGTTACCTCCATGGCCACTTGTGTAGGGTCCAATTAGATTTAGGGTTTTATTTTAGTAATTATATGTCATTAGATTGCTAATTTTATTTAATAAGGTATAATTAGGATTTAGTTTCCTATATTATTTAGTTCCTGGGTTGATTAGATTTCTTATGCTCTAAATTTTCTTTTATTATTTATGTCATTGTAGTGATGAATTTCTCAGATTTGATTATTGAATAGAATTGTGGGTTTTATCCCTGGAGGTGCGTCCTTGTATTTTGAAGTTTCCTTGACAATTTGAAGTGTCCTCTGACACGTGCTTCGGCACTTCAAGCAAGCTCTAACCCTAGGGCTGCTTACCCAACCCCAACCTCCGTTAGACCCTCGAAACCCTCTTCACAGCCAAAATCCGATCCCGTGCCGGAGCCCTTGACGAATCCCCTTCCGGAACCTGCCCAAAAAAAAAAAAAAAACAGCCCATACTAGAACTGTCCCAACCCTCCATCTCATGAAACAACCCCAATCCTCTTCCTGCCAACACATCGAAACCTCATTGCCATACCCAAAACCCATGTCTATTAACCAAACCCAAATCCTGTTAAAAAAAAAGATCATATCCCATCTTGATACCTAGCGAAAAGAAAAAAAAAGAAAAGAAAGGAGATGAAGAAGAAAAGGAGTAGAGAATAGAGCTCAACAAGCATACTTGGCTTGCCGTCACACCAGCACCATCGTGCCATCCTCAACATCGGACCGGTGTTGCAGTAGCGCCAACCAATAGCATACTTGCATCACCGTCGCAGCAACATACCTACAATTGGCATTGCACATCGAGCAGTGCCTTAATCCACCCATCGTTGCTCTACCTAATCAAGCATTTGTCGAGCTCCATCGTTGCCATTGCTCAACTCATTGCGCTCACCTCCAACCTGCCATCGCCGCTAGCCGTTGTCAAGGCCAGAGCCACACATTTACGTGCTAAAGGCAACCACTCCACCATCTTCGTTGTTGGTGTTGTAATAACCCTAAATTATTAAATGGGCTTAGAAAGGCCCAGTTTCTACCAGTCCAATTCATGATTGGATTGGGCTGTCGGGTCAAATTTTTTCAGGTCCTTATTAGGTATAAATATATGATCCAAACTCACTTAAATTGTGACTTTATAGCTCCCCAAAATTATGACTCTATAACTCCCAAAATAGTGACTGTGTAGCTCCCCAAGTAGGCTCCTCATTTACACTACCAGTCATTACTTTTAGCCTTCCTAGGTGACCTTTCAAAAAGGAGTCCTTTAAGATTCCTCCTCTTGGACAACCAGCACTCTGTGAGAAGAGATCTTTTCTCATTTTTGGTCATTTTCTCCTGGTTCTCATGGAAGAAGAGTATGAGTCCAATATAGTGATATTTGAAAATAGGAGCAAGGAGTTTCCAAGGAACACCTAGCATAGTGGATGTCTGATTTGAAGTCACTCGTTACTTATACCAGGTGAGTAGATTTTCCCTTTGGATTGTATAAATTGGGAATTTTCTTTGAATATAATTGATCGACAATCACTAAGGCTCTATATACAGTGTAAATTTGTGTTACTTTATGAAATTGTAGTTGATGTTTACATAAGAAAATCATGTGACAGTAACTGAATTTACTGCTGACATGATAAAACAAGAGTTTTTTATTTAATTTGGTTTGTTGATGGTCTACTATCCATCACCAGAATTGATCAACCAAAATACTTGAACTGTCGATCTCCTTTGAATGAGTATTTGGTGATCAAAACCTAATTTCAGGTACAAGAAAATTGGTAATTAATTTCTGTGATTAGCATGCCTCTAAATCAGTGTTTTAGACAACAAACGTGATGGATTATTGGAGTTTCAAATCAGATATGGGATTGTTCCAATTTTAGGCTGTCAAAAACAACTATGACTGACTTGAACTATGGGCCCACATGCCCACTTAATTTGAGATCAGGACCTCACATTTGAAAGGGAATTGATGGGCGAATGTAAGGGTGATGGAACTACTAGGGTTGAACCATTGAGGCTTCCAAAAGGTTAAAATGGGGCTAGGCATGACGCCTTTCTTAGTCCCAGTTTCTATTAAAAAAATTTTCTCAATACTGTAGTGAGAAACTATTATATTAAGATCCCTACATGAGCTTTGTTTGAGACATTTCTTGTTTGATTGTAACCATTTATCTTCATATTACATATTTTGAGTAGTAACATAGAATCTCTGGGTCAGTATCTTCATATTACATATTCTGAGTAGTGGATCAGAAAAACTAGTAATCCCTCCTTTAGAATGGTATCTTAAGTAGTTATAAGAGTCAATAGAATTAATCATACTATCTCAAGACTTAACAAGAATTGTTAGTTTCTTTGATAAGGATGTTCTGATAATATGATAACATGTTGAATTGTTATTACTAGTTAAAAATCTAAGTAAGCCCCTTTTTCTTACTATTGTACTAAAAACACGCAATATGACAGGTTGTAATCATGTAACTAGTTTTCAGTCCAGGTATAATCTGCCATTATGGTACTGTTCATCGTTTTATCATTCACTAGTAATACTCTGTTTCTGATTTTCAATCTACGATTAATACTATCAATAGTATTATTGCTTGTAGCGAGGAACTAATGAGGAACTCTCAGGGTATTGAACATAATGATTGGTCTCAGTCTTACTGATGAAATAAAAAGATTACTATTCAGGAAATTAAAGATAGCATCAATGCCACATATTTATGATACCAATAATGATTCAGAGTGGGGCAAGATTTCAATGCGAAGTGTGTGGGACTAATGATATTTAATACGAAACTTATGAATTAAATGAAATCTAAATCATGATTGCTACAGAGTAATTATTTTACCCTGGTATTGGGATCTATCTTTGAATGTTAAATGGTGACAGTTCATGTCACGGCAAGAATATAAATCTCCCTTGTGGGAATATGTGAACTTCTATGAATTAAGATAGGTGACAATCCTGTCATGACATGAATATGAATCCCCTTTGTTCCAAACAAATAACTATGAGTAAAGATGGGTGACAATCTTGTCATGACACGAATATGAATTCCCCTTACTCATACAAATTCCTTATGAAAGTACAAATGATAATCATGGTAAACATTGAGTCATGTTGTTGAACAAGATTATGAACTTACTCTTTGGGGTAGACTTATGAATTTTTGTTCAAGGAGACATGAATCTCGAAGCTCTGTGAGATATACTTAATTCTAATAATGAGGATGGGATGATAGAACAATTGTAATGTTTATCTTTGTTATTGTACTAGTTGCTATTGTTCTCTCGATTTAGAAATTCTACTCACCAGTAGAATTTACAGTCTTATTTTGGAATACTACTTCCTAGATTATTAGAAGGCGCCAGCCCTATTTTGGAATACTTTATTAGATTTACAGTCTTTTTTTTTAGCTGAACTTGTAAAGACTTGTTAAGACATTAATATTGAGATTTTAAAACTTTATCTTTGCTTGGACTTGCTATTGGAATTTACTTTATGGATGTTATTATATTCTCATCATGATAACAACTTAAGAATCTGAAGAGTTCCAGATTTTTGGGTCGTTACAGTTATCATCTCCTATTTGTATGGACAAGGCAGCAAATGAAAAATAGGATTCTTAAACCTTTTTCCCTCCTTTTGTTCGTGGGTTTCAAAGACATAACACAAGTCACACGTGTTTTCGTGACTTGCGCCAACTAGCCTCCTCCGTGTAGTTATTGGCCCTAATTTCTTTCCGGGTTGGATTTAAGTTAATTTTGGGTTAGGTGGACCTGTATATTGCACAGCCCACTTTGAAAGTTTTGTTACATTGGCTTGACATCAGTAGTCAACATTCAAGGCACACATTTGATCAGATCCTACAATTAGAATTTGTTTTTGCGATTTCAGCACCATTTGTAGTTAGATTTCTGATCCGTTTTCACCTTCGTGTTTTTGGAGTATAGATCTACACATCAGGTTTGTCCATTTTTTATTCTACGATGAAATTTTGTGATACCACAATCGTAAACATACTTCCAAGATACAAATATGAAGAGAAATGTGGCTCATGGTATTTTAAAAATAAAGTTTATTTTCGGTCATTTTTTAATTTGAAATAAGGAGACATGTCTGTTCTTGATTATGGTGATGTGTTTTTATGGCTCCAAGGCAAGTGTGGATTTGAAGATGAGGAAGAACATGACTTGATTAGTTTTATCAAAGGTTTGAGACTAAAAATAGTGGAGAAAATAAATGATTGTAAAAACATCATGAAGCATATTGAGAAGCAATTTGTGTGGAATGGATGCTTAAAGGGTATCATCTAGTGAAAGTTATTACTCTGGAAGACAAGTCATTGCAAATAACGGTAGATTATGTTGAGGGATCGGTGATCGAAGATATGCAAACCAAGAAGCCAGAGAAGGATGCAGAAGTTTCCACCTCTACACTTAGACTCAAAATTTCTCTTATGAGTAATAATGATCAATAAATCCAAGCACCGAGGCAAGAATAACATGTTGTTGTTGTCCCACACATAAATTCTCATTGATTTTGTCTTCGGGGATCAATAATGGAAATTGGGAGATGACAAATAGCTAGCCACAAATTGTGATTTGATGGTGCACATTCCACACGTGATGTATCCAATGGTTTGATTGTGTACCCACACACACTTTATCTGTTAAATCAAAATGGTGCGTCATTCTCAAAATTTTCGAGTTCTTTCTAAGCCGGGGAGAATGATGCAATATTGATCTCCATGGCCACGTGTGTAGGGCCCAATTGGATTTAGGGTTTTATTTTAGTAATTATATGTCATTAAAAAAAAGGGCAGTCCAGTGCACAAGGCTCTCGCATAGTGGGGTCTGGGGAGGGCAAGATGTATGCAGCCTTACCTTCATTTTGAAGAGGCTATTTTTGTGGCTTGAACCCGTGTCCTTCAGGAAGTTACCGGTAAACCTTTACAGTTGGACCAAGTTGCCCTTCTAATTATATGTCATTAGATTGCTAATTTTATTTAATGAGTTATAATTAAGATTTAGTTTCTTAGGTTAATTATAGACTATTGCAATTGAGGTGGAAGACCAAATTGCCCTTAAGTGCTTTGCAAAGAAGAGGTCGTGAGGGTATTTTTGGAAAATTCAAGGAATAGCGAAATTTCTCCCAAGGACCCTAGAAGCTATCAAATCACAACCAAGGGCCAAACTCCCTACTCTTCCTAAAATTACAAAACACCCTTATACTATTCCAAAATTACAATTAACCCCCTAAACTCTCAAATTAGACCTAAAATCACTAGTAAAACTACTAATCAAGCATCTAACCCCTTTAATTACCCTCAAAATCACACAAACACATAAACTAGGGCCGAGAAAAGGCTGGGACCTCACGATGAGTGTTGGATCCCATTTCATCTTAACATGACTTCTTTATTATATTCTCACAAAAAGGGCCTTACCATTCTATTACATAAAGCAAAACAAAATAACTTAAGATCTAAAGGTCCCATTAATTCCTTACCAAGTCTAAGGCCCACCAACTAATGTTAAATAATTAAATTCCAGAAGTATGACCTAAATGCCCCAGTCAAAAGAGCTGCACCCACCTCAGGGGCCCATAGGTGTCCAGGATATTGCATACCCCGCTCCCCCCTTCCCCCACACTTGGGAAATTTGGCTCTCCAATTTCAACACATAGCTGTAGCAGCAAAAGGATGAGGGTACTTCTCTTTGCTTTTTCTTCGGTCTGCTAGTTAGCCTCTATTTGATTATAGTGTTCTCAAAGCACTTTAACTAATTCGCTTCCACAATGCCCTCTCTTTGGTCTTTAGGATTGTCACTGGCCTTTCCTCGTTGGATAGATCATGCTAAATTTCTATTGGCTCGTAGTCAATTGCATGAGATGGGTATTGCTCCCACTTCTTTACCATTGACACATGAAATACATTGTGAACTCTTGTGAGCTGTGGTGGCAGTTGCAACTCATAACTATTCTCGTCATTGACTCATTGTGATTTTAAATGGTCCAATATACCTTAGACAATCAACCTTCCTTTCTTGCCGAATTGCATGACTCCTTTGGTCTATAAAACTTTCTGAAACTATTATCTCCTACAGTAAACTCCATTGTTTTGTGTTTATTTGCATAACTTTTGTGATGGCTTTGTGTAGTCTTTAGTTTTTCTCTGATTTTCTCAATATTTCTATAGAAGATTACCCCCATTCAAGATTTAATATTCATATTTCTAGCACTTCTTCCTAACAAATCGGAGAGTGAAAACTCTTGCCGCATAAGGGTTTTAAAGCAGCTATCTGAATGTTGGAATGATAGCTATTGTTATATGCAAATTCCATTAGCGGCAACTATTCATCCCAGCTGCCCTTGACATCCAAAGCTATCCTTGACATCCAAAGCACAAGCTCTAAGCATATCTTAGCCCTTGACATCCAAAGCACAAGCTCTAAGCATATATTCAAGTGTTTGATTTGTTTTTTCAGTCTGCCTGTTTGTTTGAGGGGTTCTATGTTGTGCTAAAATTTAGTTTGCTTCCCGTAGCTTTCTACGAACTTTTCCAAAAATGCGACACAAATTTGCTTCTCTCTCTCTCTCTCTCTCTCTCTCTCTCTCTCTCTGTGTCAAAAATCTAGAAAGGAGATAGGAAGGAGATAGAAGTAGTCAAATAAAAAGGGAATAGAGAGTATATGTCAACTAGATTTTGAAATCCCAAAAGGAGTGCTGTGCATATCATAGTGCCCCTCCGTAGGACACATACGCAAGTGTCTGGTGGGACTTAAAGCTAGGGCGACACACGTGTGGGGTCCCATCTTATCTTAGCATGATTTCTTTATTATATTCTAAAAAAAGTGCCCTACCATTCTATTACATAAAGTAAAACAAAATAACTTAAGATCTAAGGGTCCCATCTATGGTCCCATTAATTCCCACCGAGTCTAGGGCCCACCAACTAATGATAAATAATTAAATTCCAGAAATATGACCCACAAGCCCCAATCAAAAGAGCTCACCCACCTAGGGCCCCATAGGTGTCCAGGATATTCTAGTGAGCAAACTCCTGTAAGAATGTAGTGTGTATCTAATCAAGGCATTTACTACATTGATTAATTCAGGTGGTTAGTTGACATTAGAACCATACTAATAGTATCATAACACACACAAACAGATACATACATAAATATATATATGGGTGTCCCTCTCCTAATCTTGAGCTTAGGATAAGCTCTTAAGCTCTCTCCTATGGGGCCCACCTAGGGACTTACTGGGGGGGATTTGAAGGACTCCCACCCTTTTCTATGCAAAAAATTAACCCTTTAATTTCTATCATCTCCATCTGGGCTCCAAAAGTTTAATAGTCAATAGTCCATTAGGATGAGTGTCAATCGATCCAACGGTCCAGTGAATTCAGATTTGATTGAAAATTGGTGGACATGTGGAATTCATGGGGGGACATATGTTTAGTCCATTTGGATGGACCAAGGGTGAGCACCACAAGCATGAGATTATAGAATTTTATCCTAAGCTCGAGCTTAGGAAAGGCCTCCCCCATATACATATAAATATATATATATATATAATGGTCATTCAGTGTACGACACATGCACTCAATGACCGTGCACAACTCAATGTGGGGCCAACATAGGGCCCAACTTGGGGCTGAGACCAAGGGGATCAAAAGATGTCCTAGGCCCCCTCCTCTTTGCAAAAAGTCAGCACTATTCCTCACCTATATCATCCCCATCTGGGCCCCACAAGTGTAATGGTGTACAACCCATTTGGATGGGTCCAATCTATTTGGATGGGACCCAAACTTGGGGGACAGTTGCAATTCAGAAAGGTGCTATATGGTTCACTCAGATGGACCATCAAGTGGGCCTTACCTTGTCAGGAGTTGCTAACCATTGCAATTAAAATGCCTAGGTGTTAGAGTTGCGGCAAGCAATATACTTCACATGCCTGCTCGGATGAGACACCGCCCGGACTCAAAGCATGCACCCGTTATAAAGCGCCATGGGGCCTTCTGCCCTGTGCAACTGCGTCTACAATATAATATCAAAGATGCGGTAGTGTGGATTTGAACCCAGGACTTGTGGTGGCTCAATATTAAGTTAAGAGTTGCTAACCATTGCAACTATAAGGCCAAGGCATTAGTGTTGTGGCAAACAATATACTTGACACAACCCTGGCCGCATTGGATAACTGTCCATATATATATACACTTATTAGTTAGAGAGGCCAGAGCTCTTTGAGCTCAAAAAGCTTTGGGCTGTGAAGCCCATCATATGAGCAATCCAATATTGCTACGGTCCTTGTGACCTACGTTCGATTCATGGTGTCTTGCAGGACTGTATAAAAGAAAAAGAAGGCATAGCCTAAATAGGTGGCTATGCTTCTATCCAACTCCTTTTAGTAAAAAAGGTAAAAAAGAAAAGAAAAGAAAAGAAAAATCTGTATTTTGATCCTTTCATGGTTAAGTAATGTTTTGCTGCATGCCATGGTTCATGTTGAAACTCTAATATTATTATATAGAAAATCATGAGAAGTAAAATATTAGGACTAGAAATGGAAATGTAACCTAATATGGTTGCCGGTAGACAATGGGATCTTTTTTCAAACTCTTTGATAGTGCAGAGCGGAAGAGACATCATTAATTCAAGTAGATGGAGCCCACCACTCATTACTACTGCAAATCATCTTAACATTACTAGATAACACTGGGAAACTCTTTACTCCACAATTATTAGATTAGATGACACTAACCATTAGATCTGTGGGTTGAACAACAGATAAGTTCGACATCAAATGTGTCAATACAGAGATCAGAGTGATTCTTTTTTGAAGGTTCATGTATGAAGCTTAGGGTACCAACCAAATGGTCGATTCTAGTTGATGATTGGACTGCAATATGCTCAATTTTATTGGCCAATTCTAGTTGATGATTGGACTGCAATATGCTCAATTTTATAGGCTGAACCTTGAGTTGGTGAGACTAGGTGCACATACTTATGATTATTCCTAAACAGATGTGTCTAAGTTTCTGAGTAACATTTTGGATATCTGAGGACTACTGGGCTGCAAACACATGCACTCTTGTTGGGCCATTAGGCAGTCTGAATCCTTCATTGTCTGGGTTACTCTTTTCCCCCTCTTCCTTTTCTTACCCATAAAGAAAAAACAAGGAAAATCAGGTAAGTAATGTGATCATTACAGCTAAGTCGTGCCCCATTTTGAAGCACCTGAATTCCAATATTAATTTGGTGGTAGGAAATCCACTGTGTGCTTTGTTCAATTGATTTTGTTGGAACCTTGCTGTATACTAGATCAGTTAAAAGACAAAGCAGGCCTATTGATGTCTGTATTATAAGGTACTATTGGTAATTAAGTATTTTTTTCTAACCAAATAGGTATTTTTAACACTGACATAGTGGATTCTTGGTTCATATTTTATGAACATGGCCTGCTGGAAATGTGTATTGTGATTGTGAATCTTTAAATTTTCCTCCACAGTATTCCACTAGCATACATACGTATGCCATAGTTTAAAACTCGAAATTTCCTGTGCTCTCATTTGACTTCCACTGTTCATATAGACAGTTGCTGTTACAACTGCAGATTAAATCCTATTATGGCATTCCTCGGAATCTTCTGGTGAAGTTCAAAGATGATTTAATTGATGAGACACCAACATTAGCGCAGGTTTTAAGCACTGATTCAGCTATTAGTTCGATACTGGATCTCTCAATTCGCATGTTGGCTGGAGATCATGGGCTTCCCTTGCAACAGGTGAGTGTTGTTTCCATAATTTGTATGTAAATATTGCAGCTGCTCTTTTCTGTTTTTATATTTTTTATGCAACTGTACTTGCAGAGTGGAACATGTGCAACTCTCAGAAATGTTCTAACAGAGTAGAATCAAATGTTGAAGAGATTAGTTGACCACAGTCAAAAGAGGGTTCGTCTAATTCCAATTCAATAGGGGTCTATCAGTGAAAGTCAGCTAAGTAATTGATGAGTCGTGCATAGGGTAGGTGGTTTAGGTGCAACTCTCACCCAGTGGGAAGTAATGAGGCTGCCACTCACATCATGTGGAGTTCAAACTGATGGAAGGGGTCTAGGTCCTGAGAAACATGAATTTTGAATAGGCCCAACCTTAATGCCTAATCCATTCAGTTTAGAATCGCCATCCATATTCTTTTTGGATTTGCCCACTGTGGGTGTCATGCCCAGTGCCCAAGATTAGGGAAATTAGGCTGGGCCCCTGACATGGCACACATTTCCCGTGGCGATTAGTCCTAAAATACAGCACAGAAGAACCGCCACGAGGGAACCCTTAAACATGTGTGAAGGAGATCCATAAATACATATAATTTTAAAAACAATTTGTAGAAGCTTAGTGCATATCGTATACATTCACAACTTGCGGTGATATTGAGCATAAATAAGTACCTACTTAAACAATTCATGATGAACCTATTTAAATAAAGTCTTTTAATACCATAAACCATGCATAGACTAAATGTCCAACATGCCTAACAAAAGGAAAGGTTGCCCAATCCATGAGCTCAAGTACATAATAAGTAACATAGTCCAAACAGTCCATAGATAGGATAAAACATGACAACAACCCGATTAAACATAAGTTCAAAATTCCCATGACATGATAAAATGGAAGGAGCACCCGGGGCCCATGTCCTAAATGTCCAATCCATTATGCTCTAGTGATGATGTCGTCTAGTCCCCACTCATCTAATTTAGCGGAAACTGACAAGGTCTCCTTCGTGACCGGGTCGATAGTTGAATCGGCTTTTGGGCTGGGTCCTGGAACACCAAAGGTAGCACCATCAATACTACAATTCAACAAGAATAGGCGAGTAGTAGAACATAACATGTTGTACCAAATAGAAGTTAGAGACATGATAATTGAAAGAGATCATTGATCATATACTAAGCATGTTTTCCATATGAAAAAGAGCATGAATGTGAGGAATCAATGTAACATAAATAATACTTACTAGTTGGCAAATCCACAAAACCGCATAGCTATATTCTCTCCAAAGAGAGTGTGCACAATGGAACATGATGGGAATTAGGTAGCTAATCTGATTACCCAAGGAGCATCGACTTACTCCAATCATAAAACTACTACATGCCGGGGGGTGGGGGGGTGTTGGTTTATAAATCTCAAATTCATACTTAGCCTTGTTAGGTTTCATAGAGTCAAGCTCAGTGGTGCCGACTCCATGAGTCAATGAATGATAGAACATGCCTTACATACGTGCGTATCGTACTTACTGATTTGAATTGACTTACATTAGTATCATTTTGTGGTAACTTTAAGCAAAATTGCATCAATTGATGGTTAATAGTGACAAATAACAATGCAGGGAATTGGTAAGTAACATGACTCAAAATAACATGATATAAGCATATAAAGAACGTGAAGGTAATCATGACAATATGCATGAAATTCCAAATAATCAAGATTCAAGGATAAGTTACTAGCCAACCTAATCTGGGATGTCCGTATCCCTAGCCTTTTGATTCGGCGTGACTATAAGGTTTCAATGTCAATGTACTACAGAAAATCTTGGCGTTGCATTGTGTATAAACGAGACATTGAGCTCCTTATACCCACACATGATGGCATGGCATCAAAACAACCCAAAACATTTGACAAGGATGAATGACAGTTCACATTTTCCTTGTTATTCCTTTTATTTCATTGGACAAGTGTTAAGGCAAAGGGTTCCAAGTATTAAGGCCCTAGAAGGTCATGTGAGTTTACTTAATTTTCTAAGGTACCACTTAACCCCATGGTCAAGTCTAAGATTTCTTAAATGATGGTCTGGAATCTAGATTGAAATTGGAACAAGGATACATCCAATAAATAAAGAAAAAGGGAAAATAGGGTCTTGCACTTGAGTGGGTTCTCACAGAAGCTTGCGCGTGCATTTGAGCCTAACAACAAATCTCACTGTTATTTCGCAACTCTGCTCCATGCGCTCAAGTGTGCTTATGTCCACTAAACAAGATTTGATATCTCCCCCCGAATTGACGCTGGTGAGTCCATCGGCAGTGATTATTTTTCTTCTAGAAATTGATTACGAGGTCTTGGTAAAGCCTTGGTAAAAATATCTACATTTTGAAGATCCATTGAAATGTGGAAGACAATCGTACTATAAATGACAATCTACTTCAATATGTTTAGTACGTTAAAGAAAACGGGATTTTGTATTATCCTGATAACAGTGGTCTTATTAGCATATATAGAAGTGGGCTACTCGAGGAAATCTTAATTTTGATAACACCCTTCAAAGCCAAATAATTTCTGAGCAAGTAGAAGACCGTGTGATATTCAGCTTCAATGGAGGCCTTAGAAACATGCTTTTGTTTTTTTACACTTTTAGGAAATTAGTGCATTGCCAAGATACATTTACCATTTAGTGGTTGACCGACGTGTATCTAGATAACCTGCCCAATCTGCATCACAGAAGTCTTTGAGATCAAGAGAAGATCTAGCAGTAAAATAATCCTCAATCTGGAGTTTGAAGTACACATCAAATGATTCGTTTGACTGCAGCTAAATGATGATGACATGGTGCGGTCATGAATTGGCTCATTAAATAAACAACATATGAAATGTCTGGACAAGTGATGGTCAAGTAAACAAGACTGCCAATCAATTTTGCATAGTAGGTGCCATCGAAGAGAAGATCACCATCCTCACATCTATACTTTACATTAACCTCCAATGGGGTCTCAACTGGAGTGGAATTCTCTAAGGGGGCCAATTTTATCTATTTGTTGCATATTTATGTTGATTTATAAGGATTCTGCCTTTTGGGGTTTGAACTTCTAGACCTAGGAATCCCAGATCCTTCATATGAAATGAGAAATTAAGTGCATTCTTGATCTCTTAAATGCCAATCATATCCGATCAAGTGATAATAATGTCATCCACATAAACAGGAAGAACTGTAATCCCAGTCAGAAATTAAGAGCATTCTGCCTAGTGATTTGCTCATTTTGATGGGCATGCTACGCGCTGGAAGCCTATAATTTCTCTATCATAACCCATATGAGATCATGGAATTGGTCATCAAGTCTAAGGTCACTAAGACCTGCAATAGTTTGCTCAGCCCGTCCTCTCCTAAGACCTGTAAGATTCTGCTCAACCTGTCCTCTCCTCACCATCTCCTGTAAAACAATCAAGATTAGGACAAAAACAACAACGCAAACACATGTAGTATGCAATCATCCTCCTAACACAAGTGTTAGCCAATCCTAAAATCCCAATGAGTCCTCACCATGTGCCCTAACGTTCTAGTGTCTTTTAATCTGCTAGAACTATTTAATGCTCTGATACCAAGCCATGCAAGCCCCCAAACTTTACTTCCAAAAATTACTCTGAATTTTGGGGCGCGATGGGTGTGTGGTCTAACAAGAATTACAATTTCCCCATACTTGTCTTCCCGTAGGATTTCACATGTGAAGACATGTACCAATTTCTATCACATTTACAACACATTTTAGTGCAAGCATAAGTTTCAATGACAAGAAGCAACAAAACACATAAGCAACCAAGTAGCATAATAGGATGTTCTGTCATCAAAGCATAAATGAGTCCATCATCAAAGAAAATTAGTGTAATGCAGAAGAGTAAAGTTTTAAACCATTATTACATGTTTTTGTCAAAACGGATGCCACATACTAAAGCAATTAGAACTAGGAGAGAAAGATAGCATGTCTCCCAAAGACTCTCAGTATATTGCGTCTCCCGCCAGCGGATGCCTACACAACATCATTTGGAGTCCACTCGGCTAATTTTGTCGACATTTTCTCTGGCGCCTCTATCTCTTGCTAAGGGTGGGTGCAACGTCTCATACGACGCCAAGGGTAGCAAGTTAGATCAAGTAAGCATATATAATAAACATAGTCATATTGCTTCAAATATAGATTTAAAGACAAGTCGGATTACTAAGATAGCAAGAAATGCATATTGCTAGGTATGATTGTGCAAAAAATAGATGAATGTCAATGAATCATGTAAGACAAGTTTAAATAAGTGTAAACTAGCAAAATGGCAAGCCCATGTGAGCTTATCCTCTCAACTGCACGATATAAGCAAGATGTCCGTGGAGAGAGCTAGATCATCATCATCATTATCATCAAAGCCTTATCCCAACCATGTTGGGGTCGGCTACATGAATTCTATTTCTCCATTCCGTTCTATTTTGAGCTAAATCTTTCGATAAGTGCAACTTCTTCAAATCTGAATTAATGACTTCCATCCATGTTTTCTTCGGCCTACCCCTACCTCTTGATGGACCCTCTACCTGTATATCCAAACTTTTTCTCACCGGTGCTATTACTGGCCTACGCTCAACATGCCCAAACCATCTTAAACGAGTTTCTCTAATCTTATCTCCTATTGGTGCTACCTCTAAATGTTCTCGAAAGCGCTCATTTCTAATTTTATCTTTCCTAGTTTTACCACACATCCACCTAAGCATTCTCATTTCCGCTACATCCATCTTATGAATATGTGTCTTCTTAATTGGCCAATATTATGCTCCATGTGTCATAGCTGGTCTAACCACTGTCCTGTAAAATTTTTCCTTCAATTTTGTTGGCATTTGTCTATTACAAAGTACTCTTGAAGCTAGTCTCCACTTCAGTCATCCAGCTCTTATCCTATGCTCCACATCTTCGTCAATCTCCCAATCCTTACTAATCATTGAGCCTAGGTACCGAAAAGAATTTTTACATGGTATCTCATGGGTGTGGAGAGAGCTAGATAATATATAATAAACAAGGTACCATAAGCTCCATAAAGGAATTTACTATGTGGCCAGCAAGTATATTTAAGTATGGTACCTTCATGGATTAAAATTGCAGTATCAAGCGACCCTAAAACCGATATGGTGTTGGCATTTGTCGTGGTTCACAGTTTGTCATGGTCATCATAGTGTTAATTGTTTTAGTCCAAAAAAACTTGAAAAAAATATAAAAAAAATCTAGAATACTATAAAATGCTGGAAACCAATGTTATTTTTTCCATTAATAGCAATTATAATAAATCAAATTATTGATCCCCTTTAAGTCATGAGATCCTATATCACTATCTTATTTGAAATTATATAAATTTTGTTTACAATTAAATAGATTTAGATGTATATGTCAGAATA
The DNA here is from genome assembly GCA_037013555.1 of Sextonia rubra. NCBI lineage: Eukaryota > Viridiplantae > Streptophyta > Magnoliopsida > Laurales > Lauraceae > Sextonia > Sextonia rubra. Next base: position 7,439,794 of record JASUAD010000018.1, on the reverse strand, counting down.
AGTTGGAATATCAAAGAATTTTATAAAATGCAACCTAATTATGACTAATGAGATATTTCTGCGCAAATCTTTAAAAAACTGAAAAAAAGAAACAAAATACTAACCTTGGTAGAGTTTTATATGAGTCTCCTAGACCAAATTTGTAAACAAAAAAATAGATGTTTTTGATGGCTTGAAAGTGTTGGAAGTGAAATAGGAGGAAGAGCTGGTCGAGGGGGTGGGTAAGGGGGGCTTTATTTCGTCAGCCAACAATTTGGCTGTAAGGACCGATATTTTGATGTCTCGGTCTGTAGTTTTCGGATAATTTGAGACCGAAGCACTAAATTATCATATCAATCTCGGCCAATAGACGTTCGTATCACTCTAAAAAATTTGTGTCGGCCAAGATTTTAAACCATGCATGCTAGAGGATGTCAATCGAAGCAGGCCATTTAGGCCCAGTCCAGGCCCGATCTTGGCAAGCAGGCCATTTAGGCTCAGTCCAGTTTTCAGTCCACTGTTGTACTGTAGAATATGCTATAATTTAGGATCTGTGCTATAATATAGGATCTAGAATCCCAACTCATTGGCCCATTAAGGCCCAGTTATTGTATTTTAACATTAGTCAAAGCACACATGTACAGATTTAGTTGATTAGCTACATTTCAGGATCTGAGATATGATTAGATACTAATTAGGATGTAATTAGGGCAATCAGGCCCTTTATATACAGCAACAGTCGACCCTCAAGGGACAGATTTCAACATATGAATGTGTTCTATTTCAGATCTCTCTCAATGACATGGTATCAGAGCTAAATCGATCATCTGATTGTCTCCTGAGTCATCTTCCAAGTCTTGGAAGCCATCTGTGATCATCTTCTTCAGCTGGATCCTCTCTAATCAACCCTGATCATCTCTGATCAGGCGTGGCCCAGTTGTGATCAACATCACCAATCTCAGCGGATTCTTCCCTCTTGGTCGCCTGAATATCTTCTTGTTTATGAAGATTTTTTCAAGATTTATTGATCATCAGAGGTAGGTCTTCTACCTTTTTTTGTGAAAATTCAGTTTTTCCCACTTGTTTTCCTGTCGGCTGTCCAAAATCCTGGATCTGGATTTGTTTTGACCAAGACCACTTCCAAAAGTTGCTTCAATTTAATGTTAACTCATCCCCATCCTCAGATCTGTCATTAGATCACTTGGGGGGGCCCACGTGTAGAATTTCTTTGTGACGGCAGGTTCGTCTGAAGCCATTCTGCAGCATTTTTTTGTGCACTGTTCATCCAGTCCTTCTGGGAACTGTATCCGTCTGCTATTGATCTGCAACAGTGCTGCTGCCATATCTACAGCTACTTCCTATTGATTCTTGCTGCTGTTGCTATTTGCTAGTTACTGCTATTACTGCTGATTGCTCATCCTTCTGCTGATCTGCTAGTAATTCATCCTTTTGGTTGTTTACTGCTTTCTGGATTGATTGCTTGTTACTCATGGACAAATCTGACATCACCCTGGTTAAGTTTGATGGAAAGAATTATACCTCATGGGCCTTCCACTTTCAAATTTACTTAGAAGGAAAGGAACTCTGGGCACACATTGACGGATCTGAACCTAAACCCGAGGCAGATGACAAGAAGATTTTAGCTTGGAAAACTAAGGATGCTAAAATCAAAACCTAGTTACTGAGCTCAGTTGACCCACAGTTTATCCTCAACCTCAGACCTTGCCAAACTGCCCATGAAATGTGGGACTATCTTCAAAAGATCTATCAACAAGGCACTGCTGCTCGTCAATTTCAATTGGAACTTGATATTTCTCAATATACTCAAGGCACACAATCTGTTCAGGAGTATTACAATGGCTTTCGCAGACTGTGGTCCGAATATGATGAAATTAAGTATGCCTCGGTGTCTGAAGCTCTTCTACCTGAACTATCTCGCTTACAGCAAAGTAGCCATCGGGATCAGTTTCTTATGAAACTTCGTCTGGAGTTTGAGCCAGTTAGATCCAACTTGATGAGCAGGGCTTCACTTCCTAGCCTGGATGACTGTCTTCAGGAGCTTCTACGGGAGGAACAACGTCTCGTCACTAAATCTACTATGGAACAACAAAGGGCTGTTGAGGCTCCGCTTGCCTATATTGCTCACACCAGACGCTCTTCCCGGGATATCAGTAAAGTTCAGTGCCATAACTGCAAGAACTATGGTCACTATGCTAATCAATGCAAGGTTAAGATCTGCCGATATTGTAAGGCCACTGGTCATGTCATTGATGAATGCCGGAAAAAGGGTCGCAATTCTACTTTCCGCAACTCTGTGCCCTCAGCCTCTAATCCTTACACAGTGTCATCCGCTCCTAGTGCTTACACAGTCACCACTCCACGATATGCCTCCTCTGAATTCAGTGCTCTGCCGTCTGATTCTTCCTCACAACCTGATTCCTCCACACAATCTGCATCCCCAGCTCCTCTCACCCCTGAGATGGTCAACCGAATGATTATCAATGCCTTGGCATCCATGCACCTCGCAGGTACTGGGTCATCTCTTTCTAATACATGGTACTTAGATTCTGGTGCCAGTAACCATATGTCCTTTTCACCTATACAATTGCAAAATGTAGTTCCTTATACTGGTCATCTTACGATTCAAGCTGCCAACGGAGATCATCTTCCCATCACCTCTGTTGGTGATACCCCTGGCCCCTTACCCTTAACCAATGTTTTAGTTTCACCTCATCTTGCTACCAATTTGGTTTCTGTGGGTCAACTTGTTGAAAATAATTACAATGTCTCTTTTTCTTCTACTGGTTGTGTTGTGCAGGACCAGGAGTCGGGGGAAGTGATCGCGAGGGGGCCTAAGCGTGGCAGACTTTTTCCTTTACCAGTGTCTTCATTTATTCATGATAAACCTTTATATCAGTTATTTTGTTTTTTCATTTAGAATAATTCTCGATTGTGGTATGATAGACTTGGTCATCCGAATGCTTCTACAATGTCTACTTTATTTCACTCTGGATTAATAAATAAACCTATTGATTCTGCTTCTTTTGACTGTGATGCTTGTAAATTAGGAAAGAGTAAAACTTTACCCTTTCCAATCTCTGACACACGGAGCACTTCATGTTTTGACTTAATTCCCAGTGATGTTTGGGGCATTGCTCCGACCCTTTCACATAGTCATTTCAAGTACTTTGTAACATTCATTGATGACTACAGCAGATTTACTTGGATTTATTTATTGCATTCGAAGTCTGATGTTCTTAATGCATTTAAATTTTTTGTTCAATATGTTGAAAACCAATTCTCTAAATGCATTAAAACTTTGCGCTCCGACTCAGGGGGGGAGTATGTTTCCAAGGATTTTCAATCCTTTTTAAACAATAAGGGAATCATTTCTCAACTTACCTGTCCATATACTCCACAACAAAATGGCGTTGCGGAACGGAAAAACAGACATCTTCTTGATGTCACTAGAACTCTTCTGATTGAAGCATCCGTTCCCCCTCGTTTTTGGACTGAGGCTCTCACCACGGCTGTTTATCTCATAAACCGCATTCCATCCCCTACCATTGGCCATTTAACGCCTCATTTTAAATTGTTTGGTCATCATCCTGTGTTTGATCACTTATATACCTTTGGCTGTGTTTGCTTTGTTCATTTACCTCCCACAGAAAGAACGAAACTAACGGCACAATCTCGCAGGTGTGCTTTTTTGGGTTATGCCACTAATCAAAAAGGTTTTGTTTGTTATGATCCCATTAGTCGTCGTATCAGGGTTTCTCGGAATGTTATTTTCTTTGAAAATCAATATTTCTTCCCCACTCACATGGACAGTCCTCATCCCTCTTCCCCAGCTCTCTTACCAGGTTTTTCAGATCAAACCTCTGTTACTCGGTTTAATCCTGCTTTTGTATACCACCGTCGGCAGAAACCTCCCATTGCGGATGGTCCTCCCCCTGATTCTCCACCGACACCTAGTTCCACAACTACTCCTCCCTTACGTCGCTCCTCCAGAACTTCTCGACCGCCTGATAGGTATGGATTTACCCATACTTCCTTGATGACCACTCTCTCTTCTATCTCTATCCCAAGTTCTTATTTGCAGGCTGTCCAACAAGATTGCTGGAACCAGGCTATGAAGGAGGAATTGGATGCATTGGATCAGAATCACACCTGGGATATTGTGGATTGTCCTTCCGGAGTTAAACCTATCGGTTGCAAATGGATCTACTCGATCAAGCTTAAATCTGATGGTTCATTAAATAGACACAAAGCTAGACTTGTAGCACTCGGAAACAGACAAGAGTATGGCATTGACTATGAGGAAACGTTTGCACCTGTGGCAAAAATGACTTCTGTTCGGTTACTTCTCGCCATTGCTGCCTTTAAATCCTGGCCTTTATACCAAATGGATGTCAAAAATGCCTTTCTCCATGGGGATATGCAAGAAGAAGTCTATATGAGGATACCACAAGGTGTCCCCTCTCCCTCTAAGAGGAGTGTTTGTCGCCTGTGCAAATCGCTTTCTGGTCTCAAGCAAGCTCCTCGGGCATGGTTCGAGACCTTCAAGGGTCGCTTATGCGAGAGTGGTTTTACTCCAAGTTCTTATGATCCATCTCTCTTTTTATGCCACTCCTCTATTGGTGTTACTGTGCTTCTCGTATATGTTGACGATATTATTATCACTGGCACAGATGATGGTATGATCAAATCCCTCCAGGCTTCTCTCAAGGATTCCTTCTGTATGAAGGATTTGGGCCCCTTGCATTATTTCTTGGGCTTAGAGGTGCATCAATCTCCCAAAGGCCTATTTGTTAATCAACACAAATACACATCAGATCTTATCGAGTTGGCTGACCTCCATGATTCTTCCCCTGTCGATACGCCTGTCGAGGTCAATCTCAAGTTGAGTAAGGATGCTGGCGATCTTCTTCCTGATCCTCAAACCTACCGGCGTCTGGTGGGAAGTCTTGTCTATCTCACCATCACTAGACCTGACATCTCCTATGCCGTTCATCTTGTGAGCCAGTTCATGACCGCTCCTAGACATCTTCATTTGACAGCTGTGAAGCGCATTCTTCGCTATCTGTTAAAAACTGTCCCTCGTGGTTTATATTATCCAATGGATAATCCTCTTCATCTGACCGCTTATGCGGATGCTGACTGGGCAGGCTGTCCAGACACACGCCGTTCTACTACTGGTTGGTGCATGTACCTTGGAACTTCTCTCGTTTCTTGGAAATGCAAGAAACAAGAACGTGTGTCCCGATCTTCCACGGAAGCTGAATATCGGGCGATGTCTTCTGCTTGTTCTGAGATTTTATGGTTACGGGGACTTCTATCGGAACTCGGGTTCGCTCCAACATCTCCTACTCCTTTGCATGCTGATAATACTGGGGCCATCCGAATCACTGAAAATCCTGTATTTCATGAACGCACCAAACATATCGAAGTTGACTGCCACTTTATTCGAGATGAATATAAGCGTGATGTCATTCGTCTTCCTCATGTCTCTACAGAATTTCAGTTTGCAGATATCTTCACAAAGGGCCTTCCTCGGCCTCGGCATCAATTTTTTGTCTCCAAATTGCTGCTTTATGCCTCCCTGGCATCAATTTGAGAGGGGGTGTCAATCGAAGCAGGCCATTTAGGCCCAGTCCAGGCCCGATCTTGGCAAGCAGGCCATTTAGGCTCAGTCCAGTTTTCAGTCCACTGTTGTACTGTAGACTATGCTATAATTTAGGATCTGTGCTATAATATGGGATCTAGAATCCCAACTCATTGGCCCATTAAGGCCCAGTTATTGTATTTTAACATTAGTCAAAGCACACATGTACAGATTTAGTTGATTAGCTACATTTCAGGATTTGAGATATGATTAGATACTAAGTGCATGTTTGGCAAGTCTAAAATTTAGGCTCTAAATGTCTAAATGTCTAAAATTTATAGAGTTAGAAAAATAGAGGCGTTTGGCATGCATTTTTAGCTCTATTTAATTTAGACAATAAGAGGTAAAAGCTCTATTTTGAAGAGGAGGGGTTGTGATGCATTTCCAAATCAGAGGGAAAAAAAAAGAGGCGCCCAGCTACAGTGAAAATGAGGGATCACGCCCAGTACGGTTTTTGCGATTTTTCTCGAAATCCGGGCCCCTAAATCTACATCCAAACTGTTGAAAATGTTCACATGATCAATTACGGCCACCCATCCAAATTTCAGCCGTTAATTCATCCTGAATCTCAAGATATGTGCAAAAAAGCGTGAGCCATTGGATACTATTTTTTGAATTTTGTGGGGCCCAAACACAAGATCCAAACCATTGGAAATGTTGGGAAGACTAAAAACGGCTATGGGGTCAATTTTCAAGGATTGATTCCTTGTGGATCTCAAGATATTTGTAAAAAACTTTCAACCATTGAATTTAATATGCTGAATTTGTACTAGTCCACAGGCAGCCCCTTTTTTTATTTTTTATTATTATTTCTGGGACAGTAAATAACAATCCAAACCATTGAAAATGTGTAGAAGGTCAATGACCATTATGAGACCAAATTTCAACCGTTGGATCATCACCAAACTTGAGATATTTATGTAAAAACGTGAATTATTAAATATTTTTTTTAAAAAATTGGGGGCCTCAATCACAAAATCCAAACCGTTAGATCTCTTTGGGAGGCCAAACGTGGTTATGAAGTAAAATTTCAAGGCTTAATACCTACTAGATCTCAATATATTTGTGAAAAATTTTCAACTATTGATTTAAAATGGTCTATTTAAAATAGATGCTTTCATTGCCAAACACATATTTTAAATCTAGCCTCTTTTTTTTATAGCTCTTTTTTTAATAGCTCTATTTTAGATGATCTATAAAAATAAGTCTAGACCTACCAAACAAGCCCTAATTAGGATGTAATTAGGGCAATCAGGCCCTTTATATACAGCAACAGTCGACCCTCAAGGGACAGATTTCAACATATGAATGTGTTCTATTTCAGATCTCTCTCAATGACAGAGGACATAGTCACTCTTAAGCGAGGCTATGTTGCAGCAAGCAAAAACAAGGCTAAATCCACAAGAAGTTGGTGTCGTCGACACATGAAGCAATGACACTTCTAACCGGACATGTCAAGAAGGTAGGCTATGAGATATCGGCCATGGTTTTAAAAATTAGCCGAGTCCAAGGTGACATGGGCAGCAACAGTTTGGAGTCATTATGATACCCGTTCAACAAGTACCACTACCACCACAAGTAGCTAACTATCCTTATGGTTATGGACAATGCCATCATGGACAAGGACGAGGGCAAGGGTTTTTCAATTTTAATATCACTCAATACTGTCATCAACGACAAAATGACAATTAGGATGAAGACATCCAACTACTAAGGCATTCTACGTGGTACCAAATTCTTAAAAGAATGGGTTAATGCATGTTTGCTATTTGACATTTGCTATTTCATAGTTGATAGTGGACACATGAATCTTGATAGTTGATACTCCGCCCTTGAGACTTGAGAGTTGATAGCTTGATATTGATGAACTATTGAGTATTAAAGTAACGTTGTCATTTGGTTGTGATTAAATATTTAAATGATTTGTGTTTTCATAATCTTAAGGTTTGTCACATTAGCATGCTGTAGAATGATATAATTTGTTCTTAAATATAACTAAAAGATTGTTGAGTTATGATGCACGGATACTTCAAAATGGCCAACGTATTGCGTTGTATCATATCCGATACTTTACTTTTTATGTGTAAAATCCGTGTTCTTGCCGATCCATGCCATATCTGGACATCATATTTGTAGAGTATACACTATACACTATAGTAGACTAGTAGAGTACTCTAGTCTAGTCTATTTCATAGTTCATACTTCGCATTTGATTTCACAATCCAAAATCTATTGTTGCATAAAAATGCAAGATTTAATAAATATATAGAGGGAGGGACTCCTAAGGATTTATTTTCTATTTTTCACAAAATTTTCCCATTTTCTTCACATTTTTTTATGTTTTTATTTTTTTTTAATAAAACAGGGACTGGACCCGACTCGGTGATTCCATTTTTTAAAACCTTTGATATCGGCTCATCTAGCAAGTCACATGTCAAGATATATAGCCTTGCAGTTACCAGTCCCTCTAGTTCTTGGTTAACATGGTAAATCAAGTAAATAAAGAGATACAACACATCCATTATACAAGGGTTGCTAGGTCCATCCTTGGCACAAGGTGCAAGTCCATCGTATCAAGACATCAAGGATAAACACTTACAACATGTATAGACCAATGGAAATGCATGTGCAAGCCATGCGAGTAATGAAGTACAATAGGACACAACACATAAGTTAATGCAAGTCATGTACAAGATACAAGAACCAGCCTATGTTTTAGATTGCCCTGGGACAATGCCATCCAACCCTACGTAGGTTTAGGGTCCTTGATGTCTATGTTCTAATATGGCTTGGCATTTTCAAGTTAGTTGACATCAAAGGTACTAAACTTCGCACACTTGACCTTGCATGGACCTCATCAAAGTTGGGGCAATTTGTAGGTGAATGTCAGCTCAAATACCACCTATGATGGCCTCACAAGTGAGTAGCATGGTCAAAGGGTCTCAAACTATCTCCAATATGCTAGGTTTGAAGTCCCTCAACAAATGAAATTTGGGAAGCTTACGATTAGCAGTGGGAGCTTTACGGCTAGCCATATATGTCTTACGGTTAGCTGTGGGTAGCCCTACGGTTAGCCGATGAAGAGGTCATGGCTAGTCATAGTTCAAAATTGATGATGTTCAACTCTGTTGATTTGCAACCGTAAGTGGCTCATAGTTAGTTTTCTGAAGCCGTACGACTAGCTGTAAAGGGCTCATGGTTAGTCATAAATCCCTAGTTCTATAGACCGAGAGAGATGGTTTTGAACTCTAAAGAGATTTCATTTCTAACACCAAAACCTGCAGAATTCCATCATTACTAGCATAATCAAGGTCTAATCCATCACATGCAACACCTAATTCTATCATATCGACCATGAATAATCCAACTAACATGTAATTAACATCAAAACCACATAAGATCTTGAATTTTGGTATTCTAGAGTAGATCAATCATCAAATCAAGGAAAACTAGCATGCATGTTATGGATTTATAGTTGTTTACTTGTCTCAAGCTAGATGTAGGTGCAAATCGGCGAAAACCATCAAGTTTCCATCAAGATCTCTAGCTATCTCCAAGAATCCAAAATCTAACCCCAAATAGAGCTCCTCCACCACAAACAAAGGGGTTTGGGGCTAAAAGGTCCTGCATGCAAAGATCTAGGAATTAGATCGCAAAATTAGACAACAGAAAGGATTTGAGAAGGAAATTGCTCACCAAAAGAGATCAAAGCTAGAGGATTTGAAAGGGGAAGGTGATCTCCTGAATGCAAGGAAGAAGAGAAGAAAGAAATATAGAAAAGAAAGCATTGTTGTAGGAGAGGAGGAAATGAGATGGAATGCAATGAAATAAAATGAGGGCTGGGTTTATATAGTTTAAGTGAGTTTCTAGTATTTACAAAGAAGTCCTTGGCTCTAGTTCATCATGCAAATGGGCCTTGCAAGGCTTTGTGATCCAACAAAAGGATGTTTCCTAGAAGGTTAGGTGCCCCAACACGCCCCAACACAACTTCCCTTGTCCAAGGAGCACAAGAACGCCAAGATTCTAAAATACAGTTAAACCCCATACTCTAGGCTTACATAAAGATCCTACTAGGTCTCCAACTAGATCCAAACTCCCCAATAGCCATATATCTCTAATCCAACCCACAAAACTAGCTAATTTACCCACTAATCTCAATCATATTGCAACTAATCAATAATTAAGATACAGGGCCTTACACACTTGCCTTGGCTTCCTAGCTCACAAATCACAAGAAAAATGCCCCAATCCTAGACGAACCAATCCTAATCTCAAAACCCTCAAAGTCTACACCAGAAAGCTCAGGAAAAAAAGAAAGAATGACAAGGAGAGAGTGCTTGCATGTTGGAATCCCACGCCCCTAAGATCCTTTAAGCTTGAATCTAGAAAGAAGAAGAGACTTCACTTACAGCTGCTCCAATGAAGAAGAAAACAATAGTGGAAGGGGAAGTCATGGAGAGATGCATGAAAACGAAGGAGGTGATGAAATCCGAGGTGCTCAGTTGAGTAGTGATGTTCAAATCTAAAGTAAGAGGCTTAAATGGTGGGAAAATGGAGAAGACATGAAGAAGGGAGGAAGACAAGAAGAACCATCTATTTTCGATGGAGGGAGAAGAAAACGTGGCTAGTAATGGTTGGATGGCTTTAAAAGAAACAAATGCGGAAATGACATTTGGGTCTTCCTTCTAGACATTGAACAGGTACGGGCCAAGAACAAATGCTTCTCGAAATAATTTCATCTTTCCAATGAGCCTAAGAACGACATATTTCAAAAATTGCAAACCACCACTAACTTTTTCTAAAATTCCAACTAGGTTCTCTAAGGCACTAAACTTAGTTCAAAACCTCCCGATACTATCCAAATACTATTCTAACAGACAAATCTAGTTAGTTAACATCTAAAAATAGTTAATTAACTATAACAATTAATTATTACTAATCATAATTAGTTAAACTAATCACTTATAATTAGGGTAATTAGAGGTCGGTGTCTGACAAATTCCCTCACTGGTAAACGAGCTATGCATATACAATCCAGTTTTGAGACTTGTGGTGCATCGATCATTTACTTTTTCATGCTTTTCATTGCTCATTTTATTGCCACAGAGTAGTCATTCCCCACCCGTAAGTAGCTAGTTATTCAGAACATGCCATGGTGAGGGATTTAATTTCATTGAAGGCATAGATGATTATGAAGGAAGATGATATCCCTTCAATTCTCAAAGAGAAATTAGATGCTTGATCAAGTTGGGTGGGGACCAGGTTCGCGAGGGGTATAATTTTTGCAATTGGTGGATAATAATGATAATGTAGATTGTGGTGATGAAAATATCGTGTCTGTGGTATTTGAATGGGGAATATTGTGTCCATAGTATTTGAATTAAGAAACAACAAATTCACAAAATGAATGTAGTAAAGATGAAAATGTTGAGGTGGATGTGTGGTAAAACTAGGGAGGATAAAATTAGAAATGAGAGGTTTTGAGAACATTTAGGATAGCATCAATAGGGGATAAAATTAGAGATACCCATTTGAGACGGTTTGGGCATATCCAATGTAGTCTAGCAATGAGTTAGGAAAGTTTGGCTATGTGAGTTGATGGCCCACTAAGGAGTAGGGGTTGGCTAAAGAGGATGTAGATGGATGTAATAAGAATAGATCTAAAGAAGATGGAAGTAATGAAAATAGATCTGAAGAAGTGAAACTTATCTAAGGATTTGGCTCAGGATAGATAGGATTGGAATAGAAAATTTATGTAGACGGCCTGAACTTAGTTGTTGTGGCCTTGATGATCATCATGATGATCCAACACGGCTGCGGGTATCGATGGAGTGATTCCCAATAGTAAGGCTGATTTCTTTATGTCTTGCTTACTTCTCCCTAACATATTGTTAGAGATTCCAATGAAGTAGAGGTGTTGGTGATTAAGGAAGTCCTCATGGTTGTTTTATTCTTCTTTTCCAGTGGCTGATACCTAATTGTGGAAAGTGATCCATTTAATGATATTTGATGGGCCTTACAATGATTCAAGGCCTTGGAAGTTCCAAATTTATTTTGACAAGATCAAGGAGTTATCCTCTCATCTTTAGATGGATTTCTGATGTGAGGTTAGATTGGCAAACAACATGACAATGCTTTTTAGCTAAACGGGGCACCGGGGGTGTTTTGGGTGGTGGTGGTGTGTGGGGGGTGGGGGGGTGTGTTCGTCTGAATGGGTCTGCTGGTTGCTTTTATTTTATAATTACTTTTGTATGGCATCTTACTCTTATTCCCTTTCTTCTTTTCTTTGATGCAAGCTTGTAATTTCTCTTTTATTAATAAACTGTTATCCATTGCTGATCACCCAAAAAAAAAAAAAAGAAAGAAAGAAAAAGGATATATGTATGAAGAACTTGAGAAATCAAAAGGAAAAGGAAGGAAATTAGTATTATGTCTTATCGAGCTGAGCAGGAAGAGAGCATTGGTTATTGTTTGATGTGATCTCTTCTTGTCCTTACCATTCAAAAGGCGAAAAAAAAGAAAAAGAAAAAAAATTATCTTGTCCTTCTTAGTAGCAGGTTTAATATGGTGTTTTCTTGGTATTGTTGTAAGGTTTTGTTTTGATTGGTGTGTTTTGGGGGTCCCACTTGTTGTTAATGCTAGTTTGGGGTTTGTTTGTCTTTTGGTAGTTTTTGTTTCTTCCAACTGGTTTCTTGGATATTTTGTCACCAACCTAATTTTAGTAATATATCATATAGTTTTCACTTTTGTTGGAACCTAATAATAAATAGTCTTCGCATATTCACCAAGAATGGTTGGCTGTTGGAGCTCTGTTGGCAACCAAGGAGTCTTACATAAAGAGAAATACTTGCTTTGCTCAATCCTATAGTTATTTTTAGTTACTAAAATGGAAAAAAAAAGGAGGAAAGAAACCAAGGCAAGCAAGTGCACAAGGCTCCCGCTGCTATGGGGTCTGGAGAGGGTTTGATCTACACAGCCTTACACTCACAAGCCGAGAGGCCGTTTCCACATTTCAAACCCCGTGACACCCAGGTCACAATGGAACAATTTTACCATATTGCACCAGGGCCTACCCTTTATTTTTAGTTACTACCAATAGTTTAGAAAATTATTATGATGTATTCAAACTTCTCTCATTTCACTTCTTTTTTTTTTTTCTGTTTTGTTGCAAAAAATGTTGATATTAAACACATATGACCTTTGTGAGTTGTCGTAATTTGCGACAAGGAAATCTAGTCCCGACCCTCGAGATATTTGTAGTTTCATTGGAATCAATGTGGGACCTTTCAAACAATGGGCCCCACTGTAGACGGGAGACACCCAAAAGACATTGAATAAGCATCACCGGATATGTGCTATCCTTTCGCCTTTCTTGGTAGAAGAAAATAAATCATGGCTTATCATCTTGATCCTTTTTCACCATCTTTTATTTGTTGGCTTCTAATGTAAAGGACAAAAGTTCTTTTGTCGAGGGAAATCTCTAGGAGTTGCACACTAAATCGTGGCCTCTCATATTTAATGGTGCAGATCACTGGTATTGAATCCCAGCATTTTTAGTGGCGTTCAATTTAACATATTTTTGTTGGTTTTTAATTAAAACCATTTATAGGTTAATAGTCTTTTTTAACGCATCCTGATTGAAGCTGAGTAGGATTCGTGATTGAAGTGGATTCTGAGTTTCTGACGCACCGAGTTTTTATGTATTCCCCAGGCTTTACCGGACGTTCCACCAGCTATGGCAGATGCTGTTAATCGGGGAGGTGAGCTTCTTGCAAATTTGACAGTGGGCACACCTTGGGAAGCAGTAGCCAAAGAAGTAGGCAATACATTTGGTGCAGACTCCAGGATACTTCGTGCGGACATTTCCAAGGATGTCAACCAGCTTGTGGATGTGATCACATCGTGGATGGCCTTGAACTCGGGTCCCAAGTTACTTCGGCCTTGACCTTGGTCCTCTCGAACGACGGAGTATCCTGTCAAATATGTTATGATGTGTGTATATATATATATATATATATATATATATATGATAATCCCTTGCACAGATTCATATCTACACAAATGCATGTCAATAGATGTACATTCATTTTCTGCTGCATTCTGCATCAAAAAAAAAAAAAAAAAAAAAACGTTGTCAAATACTGTCAGATTAAGGAGTATCAATCTACAGTACATGTCCTGTGTTTTTTAGCTGGATATGGCATCGTTCAGTCTTGCATAAACAATGTTGGCAAATTGCTATATATAGCACGGATCTCTTTACTGTTAGAAGACACATGGTTCCGCTTCAATTTTCCATTTTTTTTTTTTTTTTGTTCTGAATGGCCAATGTGTTGTATGAAAAACTCAAAATCAGAAAGAAAAAAAAAAGCCCTCAAACCTCCTTGAACTAAGCGTTATGTGACCATTTGTCGTCTAAAAAGTCAATTGCTCAAAACTGTTTAAAGGCCACTTTCTTAGGATCTGATTTATTAGGTGATGGGTGCATTTTATACCGTAGCAGAGGATAGCCATTTATAAATAATACCCATGATAAAAAGGGGCCCTCTGTTTTCTTTTTCTTTTTTCTTTTTCTTTACAATTTGATGGCCATTTGTATCGTTTATTTATTATGGTTGACAATTGTCAATTAAAACTAATGCATCTGACTCGTTAATAATAAGCCTCACACTTGACCCACTTCAATGAGTCTTTAGGCCAGCTGTCGATTGATGGGAAGTTATAACCTAAAATCATAAATCGTAGAGCCGAACAAAGGCATACAATCTTCAGTGCTAATTACAAGGACAAAAGGACGTTTTAAAGCAACAATAACAAGTGTGAATTTTTAAAGAGTTAAGATCGTTCCTTTCACTTAGCAACCTAAAAACCTAGTTCACGGGTTACTGAGGGCAGAAATGGTTAAAAGAGAATAAAAAGGAGAAATTCAGGGCATAAATCTACTTCTGTGACTGAGTCAAGTAAAGATTTTGGCAAAAAAAGTAAAATAAATACAGCAGAGTCCATGCAGAAAATGCTTTCCATTTACTCTTGGGAACGAGGGTGGTCGAACAGAACAAACTGGCAGCTGAACCAGCAGAGGGACCTATTATTAGTGGAGCTGCCACTGAACAAGAAAGCATGTAAGTGCAGAGTCTTTTATTGGTAACACCATGTGACCAACTCAAGCTGTTTAAGTTCTCTTTCGAGGCAAAGCAATTGAGTACATACAGATTGTTTTTTACATTTTTTCTTTTGGTAAAAGAACATACAGGTTGCTGTTTTTTTATACAAGAACCTATTACCAAGCAAAAATAAAGTCTAAAGCAGCAGCAGCAGTTCTTTTGTAAGGCAAAGGCAACTCAAGCCAATAATTTCAATCTATTACTTCCCTAAATTCAAAATAGAGACACCACAAACTGCCTGATGACTACTGATCCTTTCTTCATATTTACATCAACAGAAAGATGCATTACTCAAGGACTAAGTCTGGACACATGACAACGGCGGTTCTATTAGAGGAATATGCAATATGTTTATCGGAGGTTGTGCAATACGAACATCGAGCAAGTGAGTTCACCCTTCTAACAGAGTCTTGTTTTCATGATACAAATACAGGCCAAGACCAAACCGAGCACATGCCCTGCAAAATGCTATTTCCTCGGCCGCTGCAACAGGGTCTTCAATGTGGCCATCGTCTGAAGATACAGTACCAGAAGACTCACGGTGTGCCTGCAACAGTAGCATGTGAATAGGCAAGAAACTAATTTGAGAAAGCTAGAGAACTTTTCTTTATTATCGAGTTTGGTACTTTTCCTTCTATCTTATCCACATTTGGTAAGAAAGAAAATGCAGACACATGGACAAAACGATAAAACAACTAGAAAGAAGTCCTAAGGCCTAACTGCTCGCACTGAGGAAATAACAGCTTCATCTCTCTACTACACTCTAGTTACTCATTTAATCATCCAAACATTGGGATAACTCAGAACTGCATTGCACTGTATTTATTTTGAAGTTGCAAAGTAAATAAGTCACACCTGTCTTTTAGGCATGTTAAAACATAAAAAGATTTACCCGACTCGAACCAAACTACAAACTAAAGAGTTTCTATTAAAAATTGAGTGTAATGACCAAATGGCTGTCTGGAATGTGCATCAGTTTCCCTTCCACATCCCTGGCCGAGGTTCTAGATTCCACTGACATGAAGTGGGTTTGAGTAACAGGGCTCTACTGATATGGATCTTAGAGCACCAGGGCTCTATTGATATGGATCTGATATCACCAAATGCTCACAAGAACCAATTCGCCAGACCTTTTCCTTCTTGTTGCTGGCTATCTCATTCCCCTCATCAATTCTTGATTAGGCATGCATCTACGTGGGCGACAAAGAGGCAGCACAAATCATGTATCAACCTTTGTTGATCCTATATGATGGATTATCAAGTTTGAATAATAAAGGCTGATGGACTACCATCCAATGACCCAGATGATATGATGGGCCCAATTGGATGATGGAAACACTAAAATAGAACAGACTTGACAAGGATCAAATAGCGATAAAGAATGTTAATAAATTTGGACTGACATTTTTCTTTATAATATGAACTATAGAAAAAAAAAAAGGATTCTCACTTTTTTCAGTATTGTGGACTTCATGAATACTTTTTTCAGATTTTCTTGAAAACAAAAGTACAAGCTCGATTGGCCGTGATGGCCGCAGATTGCACTATCTCCATGATATATCATCATGACCATGATTCGAACCATGTGTGCAAGCTTATAAATCAAAGAAACTTCGCTGCATGTTAGAACCTTTAATTAAGGTTCTTTAGTTGGTTGATCGAAATTGCAAGCAGAGGATGACGTTCTTATGTAAGGCCATTGATATGTTAACGTTGGCTATTGGGGAACTCCAGATAAAATATTAACATTGGGAAATAATTGACACACTGTGAGAACCAGCACCATGACCTACAGCAAAGAGCAGAGAATATTTCCCTCCTTTTTTTCCAAATTATGCATTTAGCAGTACTCTCATCATGATCATGATCATGATCATCATCAAAGCTTTATCCCAACTATGTTGGGCTCAGCTATATAAATTATGTTTCTCCATTTCAATCTATCCCAAGCCAAATCCTCAGATAAGTTGCAACTATTTATATCTATTTTTACTATCTCCATTCACATCCTCTTCGGCTTACCCATTTCCCTTGGTGGATAATCAACCTACATAGCCAAACTTCACCTTATCAACACCGTTGCTGGCCTTTGTTGGACATGCCTAAACCATCCCAAATGGGTTTATCTAATTTTATCACCTATTGATGCTACACTTAAATGCCCTCAAAAACAGTCATTTCTAATTTTATCCTTTCTAGTTTTACCACACAACCACCCCCAACATCTTCATCTCTGCTACATCCATTTTATACATATGTCATTCAATTAACACTACACTATTTTGTGTTAATCAGTTAATTTATGACTATGCTTCAATATGTTCTAGAGGGCACATTTTCAATCTACAATTTCAACATAGAAAGGACAATTGAGAAAATATCATTTGTATGTGGGGTTTAAAAATGTCCTTGGAAATTTTTTTGGAAATGGATATGAAACATAATAAATGAAGCAAAAAAGGTCAAGAGCATGTGAAATTGTAAATGAGGGGAATTGAGAGTTTGTTTTTCTTTACTTCAATTTTTTTTCCCCAAGCTTCAAAACCTCACACAAAAGGCCATTCTAATATATTATCTAGAAGAAAACTCATTCTTTGTGTTCCATGAAGTTCAATTTACAATATTTGACATTCTCCAATGGACTTGATTGATTGTTTTTTTTATATTTAATTTTCCAATAATATCCACCGCAGTCTCTTTAGCCACTCCTAACACTTCACCAAACCTCTTACGTATCTCCTTGAAAACACACCTCTCCCACCAAGCAAAGGCACCCCCAAAATATCACACCCAGGCCAACCTAGCTGGACACCCTTGGTTTGGTTTCCATCAATGGACATGAATAGCTTAGAGATTTTGAAATCCCAATCCTTAATCTTCTATAGAGCCTCCTCCAAATAAGGGAAAGACTGCAGCACCATAGAAACTCCAAGTTTAGCCCCCCTTAACATTATCAAAACCATTGGCCTAACATAATGCCTAAATCAACGGAAATGACCCCAAATCATTTCACTCTCCCCCACCCCCAAACCTATGATGCCCAGATACGGTGTGGATACGGCCGGGACACGCCATAGACACAGCAAGGACACGGATTTTACACATAAAAAGTGAAGTATCGAATGCGATACGACACGATACGTTGCCCATTTTTAAGTATCCGTGCATCAAAGCCCCAAACTACTTCCTTCGCTACTATGACACGAAGCGGGCTTGAAAAATCATCTACCTTAACCATCTCAGCATAAGAGTTAAAGGGTCTACCCTACAGGAGAATCCAATAAACCACCCTTTTAACTTTCCCACCTTAAGATCGAAGGTGCCTCTACTCCTGTGTGATTTGAATTGATACAAAGCTTCCACCATTGACCATCTAATAACGCCTAAAGTTAGCCAGCTTCACCAATCTCTTTCCCAGTTGCTCCTATTCATATGAGGAATGACACTTAACGCCACCCCTTGATCCCTAGAACAAAGAAATACAAAGCATCTACCCTTGACCTCTCAAACTAGGAGCATGAATAACAGATCATACCTTACCAAAAGAAAAGAAAGAACTTCTCATCTAATCCATGGATGTGAACTCTAGCATATTGTCCACGAAAACAAAGATCAGATCCCCCCAACTAACAAATCTGCTTTTCCTGTTAGATTTTGTGGACTCAATCCATCAGTTGATATAATAAATTGATTAATTTCTTTATTTATCAATAAAATCATGCTTTGCTTTCATGAGATGAGTGTTATTTTACTAATTCATGCACATGACCAATACATATGACATAATGGTTCATGAGTTGAACCGGGTCCCATTAGTATATTAGATGTGATATATGTGCATGGATGAGATCCACACGCGGGAGATATATGTCACAAATCTTATACTTAAATAGCTTCACAACTAGTAATGAGACTGGGCATCTCATTTGATAAGGTTGCAGCACTTTGATCACTATGAAATAGTGTGATTTGTCTCGATCATCAGAATGTAAGATTCTGGATCACGGTGCTGGTACATTGGATGTATTGAAGGACCATGAGATGCACCTTATGGAATTCCGTCTCAATAATAAAGTATGCTCTCATAATTCCCTAGCAATAGGCTCTCAATTCTGAGACATTGATGAACTCAAGTTTCTATCTATTCATTTGCTTTGAGTCACCAATGAGTGAGGCCGACTGTAGGTTAACACCTCGGTGTCTTGGGTATGTGGTAGTAGAACTGTGGGAACGTTGAATGATCAAGATGGAATCTATCTCTATTATCCCCTTGTGCCAATTAATGGATTTGTCATTAGTAAGTGTGCACCCATCTCAATTAAGAGTTAATTGGATGGTACTGATGATTACTATGATTAATTGGGGCTCAAGGATAATAAGATGTGGAACTTAGATTGGAAGAGATGGATTTATTCCAATTGATCCACGGATATTGATAGAGGGGCCTACTTGTAGTAATTGGGAAGTTTAGGGTCTTCATTGTAATTTATTCCTAAGACTGGAATGCAATTGCATTTATATAGTGGTGTTATTTGCAATTAACTGAGGGCCCAGATTGCACATGAGATGTGGAGTCGCGGTGTTCCAGTTGGAGCCAGCTTTCTAAGGAATCCCTAGTGGTCCCCACGCTAGCCCAAGTTATTGGAAAATACTAATCCGACTCGAACTCTAGAAAGAAGGAATAAGAAAGGAGAAAGTTGTTAATTGCTTTGGAAGTAAGACTTCTATTTCAATTAGGCAAGGACGAGATTTGAAAGTTTATAAAATCTCCTTGGGCGTCCAAAAGAGTCTCTCTCACGCCCAAAACCCTTTCGTGCAAGAGTTGCACGAGTTACTCTCTCCTTCTTTCTTCTAGTTCCTTAGAGTTTCGAGTTGGGATTTCTCCTGAAGATTCCACCATTCTTCTTGAGAAAAGAAATCCAATTCGGGTCATAGCGTGGAAGGCTAAGAGGTGTTGAAGAAATCCATTAGAGCACTGCGGATCTCCAAAGATATGATCTACTTCTTGCATGTCGTAGATTATTATGGATGTTTAGTGCTGGTAGAATATTTACTGTACATGGTCACGAGATTGAGGGTAATGCATCCTGGATTGGGTTTTGGTCTTATGGATAGTTGATCCCTGTGTCAAGTGAATCAAAAGTTTTGAAAATCTATCCACAAGACCCACCTACTTCCAACAATTGGTATCAGAGCCATACCTCATCTCTAATCATGTTAGATCAGTAATCTTGTTCTAATCTTTGCATGAGATGTGAAGAGGATAGAGCAAGGGCTATAATAGGATCAGTGTTTATTGGGTTTGCTTGCTTTTGTAGTAGATACATGTTTGGAAAGTCACAAAAGGTTTTAATCATGATAGGAGGATGATAAGATGCCATTAAAAGCATACTGAGATCATTAGAGGTGACTGGGTACAGCAGGAGCCGAATCTGAAAAAGAACCCAAATTTCTGGGTTCGTCAGGTCGGTTAGTCAAACAGACCACTATGGCTGTAGAGGTCTGTTGGCTAACCGTAGGGACCAGATCGGCTAGCCGAACCTAGGCAGAATCATCTTGTTCTTGGTCTGAGTAGTTGTTTTTTTTTTTTTCGGGGGCGCTGCCCCCGGACCCCCGCTGCGTAGGGGATCTTGTATCATGGTGGCAAAAATTTGGCATCTTGTTTTTCCATTGTGGTTTGGCAGCCTCGTTTTGTGAGATGCTTTGTTGTATGAGATACTAACTTGCAGGTGATAATGTCCTCTCCATATGGCCCACATGTTTTTCTTTCCTTTTAATTATTGGTTTATTTGTGGCTAAGTGTAAAGGGCATCATGGTCTCCTTGGTTTCCCGTGAAAGGGCAAGGCATGGTGAATTTCTCTATGGCCCTTTTATTTCATGTTTAGACTACCATGTAAGTCTCATTATAGAGACATAGGAATTTATGTATTTTTAAAATTTGTAAATTCTGGAGATGTCCGAAACAAAGAAGGAAAGAGAAGCTGGACTCCTAATCAAAGAGTTTGAAGATTATCAAAAGGTGTTTTGGAGATGCCCAAAGAGTTTGAGGAATCCCAAAGTTTTGAAAAGTCTAAAAGTCCAAGAAGTCTTTTCCGCCTGGGTCATGTGGAGGAGAGGACTAGTCTTTTGTTATAGCACTTTCTATTTATGGATGAATGCTTATTTTAGAGTATTTCCATATCTGAACCAAACATAGCAAATTCCAAAATTGGTCAAATCAAATTAATTTTTGGAAAGAGTTCTAATTAGAGTTGGTGGGCCTATGAGATGGATCTATTGGTAACACTAATTTTAGAAACTGGACTTTCCTTAAAATAACTTGACTTGGAACCAATCATTGGTTTTATCATGAGATGAATATATACCTATATTTGATGGACCCATACACCTATAAGGAAATCCTCAACTCTAAAATATTAAGTGGGAGCGGGGCATTTCTATATATATAAAAATCCCCATGGTTTTCCACCATAGGTCCATTGTAAGGAAAGTATTAGCCTCGCGCCATTTTGAGAATGGTCATTCCCCACGGAGGGCTTGTATTTATCTGGATACTGGATATGGATCTCCTATGGATAGTGTTGATGAGACGGGGTGGGAGCCCACTCCCCAAGGAGGAGCTGCCCGCAACGGTTGTCATGCAATACTAGTTGGTGGGTCACACTTAACTAAAATAATGATGTAGTATCCCCAAGGATTTGCCTCATGTATCTTAGAAACCGAAGCTAATCGGGAGTCATACATTATTTGGTATGAGATACCTAGATTGTAATGAATGAAGGAGATCATGGATAGTTAGTCTTAATCCCAATTTTGACCAACTTTGATCTGCACCAGTCTAGGAGGTATTTGCACTCCCCAAGGAGGCATACCCCGCAGGATTGGGATTTCGATGTATTTTGAATTTTGTGGTTATGAGGATTCCCACATAAATTTGGTAGAATACTAAACCCTAATGTCATTTAAATTCATTAATTGAATGTATGGTTATGTGCTACAGTATTATAAGCATGAATTCGAATACTTTCAATCCACTTGCGACCATCCTCAACCAGAATAAGTTGGTGAGATCCAACTATGTAGACTGGAAACGGAATCTGGATATTGTCCTGACAGCTTCATGATATAAATATGTCCTTACCAAAAACCCCTTGAAGAGCCTGGCCCAGATGCATCAGAAGCAGAAAAGGACCTTTACACCAAATGGGCCAAAGACGATGGATGGCCCGATGTTACATTCTGGCATCCATGTCTAGTGTGCTGCAACATCAACATCAATCTTATAAGATTGCATATGATATGATATCGAATTTAAAGGAGATGTTTGCAGAACAAGGCAGACCTGCTAGGCAGGCAGCCATGAGGGTGCTCATTAGCACCAAGATGGTTGAAGGTAAATCAGTACAGGAATACATGTTGAAGATGATGGACTCATTAAATGAGTTAGATGTACTGGGAGCTGCGATTGATGCAGAATCGTAGATTTGCATAATCCTTGAGTCACTACCAGAGTCATTCAACAATTTCAAGGTCAATTATAATATGAATAAAATGAATCTGACTCTGGCTGAGCTATCTAGTCAGCTGGTAGCAACTGAAGGGATTATGAAGAAAAAACCAACTGCCTTAATGACAGAAAAGTCAGATGCCAAGTCCAAGCCGAAAGGCAAAGGGCGGAAAGGCAAAAAGAAATCAGTTCCAAAAGGTCCTAAGGTGGAGAATGGTCCAACTGGTGGCGTGGCTAAAGCTAAGGGTTCAGGGACAAAAGGAAAGTGTTTCCATTGTAGTAAGACAGGACACTGGAAGAGGAATTGTCCAGAATATCTGTCTAAGAAAAAGACCCCAGGTATGATTGAGTCACTTATATCTGAAGTTAGTTTTGCAACTGGTACTTCAGAATCCTGGTGTGTGGATTCCGGGGCAACTAATCACATGTAATACGTTGCAGGGGTTCAGGGAAACCAGGAGGCTAAGTGATGGAGAAATCATTGTCAACCTAGGATCTGACGCTAATGCGGAGGCTGTTTCAATGGGAGTCATTACTTTATGTTTTTCAAATAATAAATTGGTTTTGTCAGAAACATTATATGTACCGTCTTTAAGGCGGAATTTAATTTCTGTTTCTAGTTTGGTGAATAAAGGTTATTCTATTACTTTTGGTATCGAAGTTGTCATAAAGAGGAATGGTACTTTCATATGTTCTGGCAAGGTAACCAATGGACTTTATTTGTTAACTCCCACGATGTATGAGATACATGATACTGAAACAATTAATAGATCATCATTAAAGAGAAAGTCACCTTCATCTAATCCAACAAAACTTTGACACCTGAGGCTAGGTCATATAAACCTTAACAGGATTGAGAAGCTAGTGAAAGATGGTATCTTACCTTCATTGGTGGTAGAACCAATGCATATCTGTGAGTCCTGTTTGGAAGGTAAAATGACCAAAAGACCCTTTTCAGCTAAGGGTAATAGGGCCAAAGATTTATTGGAATTAGTGCATACTGATGTCTGCGGACCCATTAATGTCAGGGCCAGAGGAGGATATGAGTACTTCATCACTTTCACAGATGATTACCCAAGATATGGTTACATATACCTTATGCACCGCAAGTCCGAAGCTTTTGAAAAGTTCAAAGAATTTCGAGCGGAAGCGAAAAAGCAATTAGGTAAGAGTATCAAGACTCTTCGATCATATCGAGGAGGGGAATATCTCTCGGGTGATTTTATGGGTTACTTATCAGAAATTGGGATTCTATCCCAGTTGTCTGCTCCTGGTATGCCTCAACAGAATGGAGTAGCAGAAAGAAGGAACCGGACTCTTTTAGATATGATTAGGTCTATGCTGAGTTTCTCAAGATAACCTATATCCTTTTGGGGATACGCTTTGGATACTGCAATGTACATACTAAACCTCGTACCATCTAAGTCTATACCTAAGACTCCCCGGGAATTGTGGTCTGGGCGAAAGCCTAGTCTACAACATTTACACATTTGAGGTTGTCCAGCACACGTGCTCAAGGTTAAGACGGATAAGTTGGAAGCGAAGTCGGAAGTATGCACATTTGTAGGATATCCTAAAGGAACTAAAGGTTGGTTATTCTATAATCCCAAAGAGCAGAAAGTGCTGGTCAGCACCAATGCGGTTTTTCTGGAGGAAGATTATATGATGGACCGGAAATTTTTAGAAAAGGTGATCTTGGAAGAGATTCAGGAGCAATCAATTCCAAATCCAAGTATGACCGGACTTGAGGAAGAACCGCCCTTACCAGACCCAGTAGTTACACCAGTACCTCGTCGTAGTGGGAGAATTGTCAGACCCCCTGACAGGTTCTCATTCTTGGGAAAGTCTTATGAAGCAATCCCAAAAGAGCCGGAACAAGATCCCTCTAACTATGATGAAGCAATCAATGACTTAAGACTCGGGACGCTGGCAAGATGCTATGAAAGCTGAGATGGAGTCTATGTACTCAAATCAGGTCTGGACACTAGTGGACTTGCCTGCCAATATTAAACCTATTGGGTGCAAGTGGGTCTACAAGAGAAAAAGAGGACCAGATGGAAGAGTGGAGACCTATAAGGCTAGGCTTGTTGCGAAAGGATATACTCAGAAAGAGGGGATCGATTATGAGGAAACCTTCTCACTATTAGCCATGCTCAAATCCATCCGGATACTCTTATCCATTACGGCTCATCTCGATTACGAGATTTGGCAAATGGATGTCAAGACGGCTTTTCTCAACGGCCATCTTGAGGAAGACATCTATATGGTGCAGCCAGACGGTTTTGTAGCTAAAAACCAGGAGCAAAAAGTTTGCAAGCTGCAGAAGTCTATTTATGGACTGAAGCAGGCATCCCGAAGCTGGAATATCCGTTTTAACCAGGCAATCAAGTCATTTGGTTTTTTTCAAAATCCGGATGAGTCATGTGTGTATATGAAAAGTGAAGGTGACAGGGTAGTTTTTCTGGTTTTATATGTCGATGGCATCCTTTTCCTCGGGAAAGACATAGGAATGTTGTCAACCATAAAAGTTTGGTTGGCCAAGACTTTTGATATGAAGGACTTGAGAGAAGCTAGTTACATCCTAGGGATCAAACTCTATCGAGACCGGAAAAATAGGATGATTGGCTTATCCCAAGCTGCATACATAGATAAGGTGCTAGTATGGTTTGCAATGCAAGACTCCAAGAAGGGAATCACACCTTTCAGGCATGGAGTGCACCTTTCCAAGGATCAATGTCCTAAGACACCCGAGGAAAATGAGCAAATGAGGTCGATACCATACGCTTCGGCTGTTGGTAGCCTCATGTATGCTATGTTATGTACTAGACCAGATATCTGTTATGTAGTGGGCCTAGTCAGCAGATATCAATCTAATCCAGGACCTGAACATTGGACTGCTGTAAAATGTATTCTCAAATACTTGAGAAGGACTAGAGATTACATGTTGATTTATAGCAGTGATGAGTTGATTCCAGTCGGATACACAGATTTTGACTTTATGTCAGATAAGGATTCTAGGAAATCCACCTCTGGTTATGTATTTATGCTTGGAGGCGGAGTTATCAGCTGGAGGAGTATAAAACAAGAATGTACCACTGATTCAACCTCGGAAGCTGAATATGTAGCAGCTTGTGAAGCAGCTAAGGAAGCAGTATGGCTTAAAAGATTCTTTTTGGAACTTGGGGTGGTACCTTTGGTACGACAGCCACTCACAGTTTACTGTGACAGCAGCGGGGCAGTCGCTCAGTCAAAGGAACCCAGAAGCCATAAAAGCCAAAAGCATGTACAGAGGAAGTACCACTTAGTCAGAGAGATTGTGCAGAGAGGTGATATTGCTATTACCAAGATAGCCTCTGCGGACAATTTGGCAGATCCCTTTACTAAGCCTTTGACTACTAAAGTCTTTGAGCAACATGTAGAAGGGATGGGCATGAGATGCAACCCTGACTGGCATTGAGCCCAAGTGGGAGATTGTTAGATTTTGTGGACTCAATCCATCAGTTGATGTAATAAATTGATTAATTTCTTTATTTATCAATAAAATCATGCTTTGCTTTCATGAGATGAGTGTTATTTTACTAATTCATGCACATGACCAATACATATGACATAATGGTTCATGAGTTGAACCGGGTCCCATTAGTATATTAGATGTGATATATGTGCATGGATGAAATCCACACGCGGGAGATATATGTCACAAATCTTATACTTAAATAGCTTCACAACTAGTAATGAGACTGGGCATCTCATTTGATAAGGTTGCAGTACTTTGATCACTATGAAATAGTGTGATTTGTCTCGATCATCAGAATGTAAGATTCTGGATCACGGTGCTGGTACATTGGATGTATTGAAGGACCATGAGATGCACCTTATGGAATTCCGTCTCAATAATAAAGTATGCTCTCATAATTCCCTAGCAATAGGCTCTCAATTCTGAGACATTGATGAACTCAAGTTTCTATCTATTCATTTGCTTTGAGTCACCAATGAGTGAGGCCGACTGTAGGTTAACACCTCGGTGTCTTGGGTATGTGGTAGTAGAACTGTGGGAACGTTGAATGATCAAGATGGAATCTATCTCTATTATCCCCTTGTGCCAATTAATGGATTTGTCATTAGTAAGTGTGCACCCATCTTAATTAAGAGTTAATTGGATGGTACTGATGATTACTGTGATTAATTGGGGCTCAAGGATAATAAGATGTGGAACTTAGATTGGAAGAGATGGATTTATTCCAATTGATCCACGGATATTGATAGAGGGGCCTACTTGTGGTAATTGGGAAGTTTAGGGTATTCATTGTAATTTATTCCTAAGACTGGAATGCAATTGCATTTATATGGTGGTGTTATTTGCAATTAACTGAAGGCCCGGATTGCACATGAGATGTGGGGTCGCGGTGTTCCAGTTGGAGCCAGCTTTCTAAGGAATCCCTAGTGGTCCCCACGCTAGCCTAAGTTATTGAAAAATACTAATCCGACTCGAACTCTAGAAAGAAGGAATAAGAAAGGAGAAAGTTGTTAATTGCTTTGGAAGTAAGACTTCTATTTCAATTAGGCAAGGACGAGATTTGAAAGTTTATAAAATCTCCTTGGACGTCCAAAAGAGTCTCTCTCACGCCCAAAACCCTTTCGTGCAAGAGTTGCACGAGTTACTCTCTCCTTCTTTCTTCTAGTTCCTTAGAGTTTCGAGTTGGGATTTCTCCTGAAGATTCTACCATTCTTCTTGAGAAAAGAAATCCAATTCGGGTCATAGCGTGGAAGGCTAAGAGGTGTTGAAGAAATCCATTAGAGCACTGCGGATCTCCAAAGTTATGATGTACTTCTTGCATGTCGTAGATTATTATGGATGTTTAGTGCTGGTAGAATATTTACTGTACATGGTCACGAGATTGAAGGTAATGCATCCTGGATTGGGTTTTGGTCTTATGGATAGTTGATCCCTGTGTCAAGTGGGTCAAAAGTTTTGAAAATCTATCCACGAGACCCACCTACTTCCAACAGTTCCTACATCTTCTAGCTTCATGCCTAATCTAGGAACTTATTAGCTATTTATTTTATATGCATATCACCTAATTCCATAATAATCTTCCAACAGCTTTCAACAAGTGTAGTTGACAAAGTTGCTAAATTTTAACAAATTAAACAATTTTTGATAAAATAGCGATACAAGATTTGTATGGATTTGGGAATCAATATATACATTATTAACATGTCCTAATAACCCCAAGGGTTAGCTCAATTCGCCTAGGACCATGGTTTACTCTCAGAGGTTGCAAGTTCGAGTTGCCCTACTACACTGCAGCATAGGGGATTTACTTGGCTCCCCCTAGGACCAAGGAGATGGGACACGCTTCATTAGCAAAAAAGCAAAAAGTCCTAATTAAATTAAAAACAATCCTTTCTAGCATTTTTCCAAGAATTTTCTTTCCCTAATCAAAAAATAGTTTCTAATTTCATTTTCATTAGGGAAGGACGAAGATATATTTCTCTCTATATATATATAGAGAGAGAGAGGAATGTTAGTATGCATCCTTCCCTCACCTTATATGGCTTTCCCTATTTGTACTCGAGCATTTCATCCTTCCCTCATCATAGGGTGAAGGATGCTTACATAGCTTTCCCTATTTGTACTTAAGCATTTCTCATTTTCTTATTGCTTTTTGTCTTTTGCACATTAATATATCCAAATATGTAAGTGTCTCTTACCCTATGATGAGGGATGGATGCATACTAATATTCTCCATATATATATTGCATTAAGATCCCCCATTCCATTCTTTATTACTCTTATCATCAATTTCTCACCTCTTCCCTTTCCACATAGGTCAGAAGCATCCAAACATGACCTTAAAGTTTTCAAATAACATGGAAAAAACATTTGAGGAACATATATATAGTAAGAGCACATGGGGGGTACCTCCCCATCAGATCCACGTATGGTCACACGATAAACCACTGTCACTCTCCCACTGCCTGAGAATATAACATCACGTATCTCGCCACACCAACCTGTAAATACAAGAGGCCATTAAACACAAGAATGGACATATCGTCTGACCGCATTATAGTTTCCTTTGATAGAAGAAAATGAATTGCAGTTTTCTAACAGAATGAAAAGATAAGATCCTAGATTTTGAAACTAACTACAAATAATGCTACAAGCAACTATTCATTTGACAATTGCACTACAAGAAGTTGCGTTTACCATTCTCACCTCTATGCATGCATGATGATTATAAGATAATGACAGTGATAGGAAAATTTATTTATTTTAAAAATATTAGCATCCAAATGAAAATAAAATTTTAACAAGCAATTGTTTTGCATGCATGTCATGTCTACAATGGATGAGTTGCCACAATTTCTGGGTTTCTTAATTGCACTGAATATAAAGTGGCGGAACAGAAAATAAAGCAATTAATGTTATGAGACAAATAGGACTCACTTATAAATAAATAAACTTCAGGAGCTTGCATGTAATTTGGGAAATTGGATATATATATTTTTTGAGGAAGTGAATAAATTATATATGGGAGTGGTCATCTAACAATAGTTGTCAATTTGTTATAGATGCCATTTCTGTTTGACTTCGGATTGAAACATTTTGCTTGGCTAAGAATTTCGATGTTTCATTTTGGAGTTTTGTTTCAGAAAAATATTTAAATTTCAAAATATAAATATATGTGGAAATAGTAAAAAGGACGTCCCGGTGACATAAACTATATGAATCTGAGTTCTTTTAAGATACTAGAAAAAACCCTTGTCTTTTTGCCTTAAAAGAGGGGCTTTTTTGTTAGTACAACGGGATTTTATTTTTATTTTTTTATTTTTTAAAAGAAGGCATTCAGTGGACTTGGTAGAAATTAGGAACTCTGGCTTGTTTCGGATCAGTGAACCCAAAGCTTAAAATGCAAATTTTGATTGAACACAAATTCCAGACCTAATATTTTGTTGGGGGTTGTTTGGTTTGGAACGGTAATCGAACCAAATAATTTTGGCCAATTCAGCCTAAATGATCTGAATTTACTACAATGCACCTAATGTTAGAGACCACAAACAATCTTCTTCTGCCTCAATCCCTCTCTCTTCCTTTTTTGTCTATTCTACACTAGGTTATTCTCTGACCTTGGAAAAATCCCTAGATCTCCTTACATCCAGCAATTCAACTGTTAAAAGGAGGCTTCTTAGGGATGGAAACATGCTGGGTTTGGTACAGCTTGACCTAAGCCCAACCCAAGCCAATTGAAAGTTGCTCTGCCTAGTACCCAACCCAACCCATTATAGGTTCATAATTTGTGATGCCAAACCTACCCTGTGATGGGTATAGGTATGGTTGGGTTGGATATTGCTCATTTCTTGTTAACTACCATTTATGCTATAGAGCTTTTGTGCATAATTAGCAGCATGTTGCCCCCAACCCAACCTTCCCCATTTGTCACTCTTGATATCAAAGAGTGACAAATGGGGATGGCCAGGTTGAGGGTAACATGCTGCTAATAGTAGGTTGATTACAAGGCTTTTGGTTGTTTTGGTGACCATCCTATAAAGGAAGCATTGATGCAAGATAGACCCGTGGTCCCCTATGGGTTGACCCGCCTTAAGACCCAGCCCACCTATCTTAGTCTATTTAGGATTTCATTTCCTTATTTATGTTTTATGTTGTGTTTAAGTGGATGTTTTAATCCAACCCATTAGTGTGTTTGAATCGTCCAAATTAGTTTTAGGTTTTATTATTTTCTTATATGAGTGATGCAAAGCCTCTTTGGCAATTCAGAGTAACTGATGAATAAAAAATTGTTTGAAGTGGTTTTGGGTTTTCTAGAGTCACCTTCTTCCTCTTGCCCTTAATGGGGAGTTTGGCATAAGGCCAATATTTTTAGGATTTTCTTGACGTATCCTTCCACCTTCTATCTCTAATCTCTTCATCTATATCCGCCTCGCGTCTAGTACTTTGCTCCTCATCAAGCACATAAGAACTCATTAACTTATTCTTTCATTCTAATTTTTAAAGTAGGGACTGTTCTTGTTTAAAAACCAAAAGAGAGTTCCATTCTTATCTGAGAATAAACATTTTCATAGAAGGAACATCCTAGGCATCCCAACAACCCCTTAACTTCATAGAAGACTAGCATTTGTTTATAGCTTTCTCTTTATGCAGTAGTAACTTTCTATTCCCTTGCAAGATAACAATGCTTTCTTTAGCCAGCCTCATCATTTGTCCATTGGCAAAACCACCAGGGCCACTAATGCAATGGCCTTATAAGTATGAGATAATAGCACTACGGAAGAAGACCCTTTGAACAGTCCAATGTGGACCTTCTTACCTGGTCTATATTCTAGTGTACATACCAATTCTCAAGAAATCCATAAAGTTCCTGTAACTAGTCCGTAACTCTAGAGAAATATTGTATTCATTTTCCAATCAGAAAGCTATTGGAGATGGGATAGAAAATACCTAAAGCCAGCTGATTGGCGTGCTGTGTCGAAATGGAGTGTGCTGGAGAGGGCAATTGAATATAGCTGTGAAGGTAGGTAGATCTCTATCTTGTTTCAAACTTGCCTTCTTATTTCAGTTACAGTGTATAGAGTATCTCCTTTTGTTTCAGTTTGAGAATATAGATTTAATATACAAACCCAGGGCATGTGTGAAACTGTGTGTGTGTGAGGAATTCTACAGAGTACCCCTTCAAAAAGGGGTGGCTCTGCCCTGCTCTCTCATCCAGTGCGATAAGGTTGAGGTGGACACTTTTTCTCCCTTCAAACGAGAGGCAGTCAGTCTATTAAATCTTGTCATAAGTACAACTTAAAAGTTGCTGAACATTTGAAAAGGATAATTAAATCTTAAAAGAAATCCATTTATTTACCATAACCACAAGCTTAAGAAAACCCATGTACATAAGGATTTTTTTAGGGTTGGGCGCACTTACGACAAGAATTGGCACTAGTTTCAAGCCAATTCAACCATTACCATCACTGATTCAGTTACCAAAATAAAAGGACCTATTGAAAAAAGAGAAAATTAAGGAAGCATCAAATCTCAATGGTCTTAGAATAAAAAAATATGGATACCTTTTCCAGAAAGATGAAGGAAGCATTTAAATGCTTTGACTTTTGCTCCGAAAAATAAGCAAAGAGCAAGAACATGTTAGCAACAACTTACCTCTCATTTGTCCAATACAAAGGGGCATTCTTTGCCACAAAATGCCCAGACGCCATGTAGACATCTCTCTCTCTCTCTCTCTCTCTCTCTCCATCCAATGTGTGACTCGCACATTGGGCGCACCTCAATGTGGGGCCCCATTTGGTATTGGCGGACCCAAGACTGTTGTTTGAGTGGGGGAGACTCAACAGGTAGTTGGATTTTGTTGATAAATTTAAGATTTTCATACAAGTTTTAGGCGGTAGGCAGAGAAATTTTGATGTGGATTTTGAAGGTGGACCCCAAAGTTTTGTGTGAGTTTTCAATGCAAACCTAAGTCTAACAGGTGTGACCGCCCATATTCAAATGTATGTGGGTATGCCCCTATCACCTAGGGTTGGAAGCTGGGACCTAGTGGATAGAAAGATCTCCGTAGGCCCCTCATCTCTACAAAAAATCAGCCCCAAGTGATCATCCCGTCATCTTCATCCATGGCCCCCAAGCTTAACAGTGTATAGTGAATTCGGATGCGTGCAAACTCGATGGGACCCAAGAACATTTGCTTGTAAATAGCAGGGCCATATTATATCTGAATGTACAAGTCATCTTCAATGCAGACAAAACCAGGGTTCAAATAACTAAGCTTCATCTGGTCTCACAGCCTTGCAAGCACAACTTCAGTAAGATGAAGGTGCATCCTCTCTTGATGTCCCTATGGCACCAGCTCAAATTTACAACATGACTCAATGTTCCATGGCCATCTAGCTGCAATCTGCATTCTCCGGATGGGTAGAAGCAGTCAGTTATCTTGTTTATCTGCTAGGTCTTCGTTTCATCCTGGTCCTCCGTAAATAGACTGTGACAGATTCTTTTATTGATTCACAGCCTTAAATAGGAACTATAAATATTACGGCTGCCAATGGTAAAAATGAGCCTATTTCTCGGCTAAGATTATTACAATCTCTATCAACCCACTTGCCCACACATACACTAATCTTGTCAGACACAGTATGTACCAGATATATTTGATAACCTTATTGTTGTCAACATCATGTTATTCACGATACGAATCTTACCAGCCTTAAAACAATATGAATCCCATTCTGGAATTTTTCTCATGGAATTATCACTCGATTCAAACATGAATCACACGATTCATGTGATTTTTCAAGGACGGGAAGTTGAAGAGTTTAACTTTGAGTACTATTTGCAGGGGCTCCTTTTAGAATCTTTCATGGCATCTTAAGTAGCTTTCACACAAATAACATTTACGATATTAAAAGCCCTAGGAGGAATAGATTCGAAAAATAAGAGAGAAGACTAAGAACCTAAGGGCCGGTTTGGATGCTTGAAGAATAATACATTTATAGATTTATATATTGTAAGAATAAATAGTATAGAATAGAATAGTGCATTAATTTTGTTGTATGGCACTTCTTGAAGAAGCTAAGAGTTTTTAAATTGAGGTGTTTGACAAGTGTTACAGATTATAATAGTTGTTTAGTAAAGTGTGGTAAAGTAAAGTCAATATGTAATACCCAAGGGTGGAAGTTCTAAGCCTGATTTAAATTAATAAATTTTATGATTTTAACATTGTACCTAAGAGTGATGAGACCCATGCCTTACTTAGGACCTATGCCTTACTTATAATATAGTAACTAAAGGAGAAAGGGGGAGTCTTGTGCACAACACCTTCATCCGTAAGGAGGTAAATTTTGAATGGGATAAGGAATCCTGTACACAGCCCTTATCAGGAAAGTAGGGATTGGAGATATATATATATATACTTATGGAGTTGCTTATAGCCTCACCATTACTTCGTTCTAAAGAATAAGAGAAAGAGAAAGAGACCTAAGAGAAGGAGCAAGAGCACTCAGTGGATTTCTAGGCTTTGAAGAGAGATATAGCAAGAGGAAGAAGAAGGCAATCAACCGAGCAGTGGTTAATGTCCCACTCTCGACCACAGATCACAAGATTTTACAGAAGGTGAGTGGATTTTCTATGGCTATTCAATAAGTGTTCAAATATCAATAAGGAGGATGTATCAGATAATTACATCTGGGTGCACTTGGTATAGATAAATTGTTTGGTTGATTATTCAATACTGTTGAAAAGATTAAAGCTTGATTGTCGAAAATTTTGCCTTAAAGGGTAGATGCTACAGTACTAACGACACTAAACCCATGTTAAATTAGGTTAAATCCTATATTATATGATTTGATTTCTAATAGATCGTTGCATCATTAATAGACACCTGTATAAGTATTCCCTGTGACTTGATCTTTCTGGATTTGAAAAGGGAACCAAAGCTGAAAACCCAGATTTCTTCATAACAGGTTGTCTGGGAGAGATTTTGTCGTGAGGAGTGGTGGGCCCAGGTGGGTCACATGATGGGAGATCAGCACCATGGATCTTGGAGAAAACCCATGGGCGATCCTAGTCATGATGGATTCCAGGGGATGGGACCATGGATGGCCCACCATCTAATGGCCACTAGAGGAGGCATGAGGTTTAGATAGGGCAGAGTTTGGATTCTGTCGAGCATGTATTCGTTGGAGAGTTTACAAATAGAACCCTACTGTTGGCATATTACAATAGAGCCTTTTAATAACTAATAAGGGCTTGTGGAATGTGATGAATCAATGATGATAATATGTAATATAGACTGTTTTCTTATTGAATAAAGTAAAAATCAGAAAATAATGAGAATTATGGAATGTGATTTGGAAGAAATGGGTGTGGCCCACTCCTACACTAACCAATACCAATTATGATTAGGTGAAAGGCAAAGAATAAGTGGGTTGGTGGATGGGGCTGGGTCCATGCCAACTATTAGTTATAAAAATAATAATTTATTTGATTGATAATTAGTGTGGTGCCGGCATGATTTTATTTTGTGCAATCATTGTCGAAATAAGCTTTGAACTACTAGCACAGTATGATCTATTGTGGTTTTGAAGTTCTAGACCATTGGGGTCGATTTGAAATTGTTTATACTATATGGGAATGTAAATGATAGGACGTTGAGATCCTGAAATATTGGTCCTATGGGAT
The DNA here is from genome assembly GCA_037013555.1 of Sextonia rubra. Classification (NCBI taxonomy): domain Eukaryota; kingdom Viridiplantae; phylum Streptophyta; class Magnoliopsida; order Laurales; family Lauraceae; genus Sextonia; species Sextonia rubra. Next base: position 7,405,276 of record JASUAD010000018.1, on the reverse strand, counting down.
GCCGGATGAGGAGGTGCAGTAGTGGCATGTAGAAAATTTGTGATGTGTTGACATGGTACAATGATATTGATTGGGTGCAAGGATGTAGTTCAGAGAAGTGTCATGAAATGAATTTTATTCATTAATTTAAATTATTTATTGTTTATTATTGATTTGTTTTAAATGATACCATTATGTTATAACGGCTGTATGTTAGAATATGAAATTCATTCACTAGTTTGCATTGATGATGGGTTGCCATTTAGGTAATTGGGTGGCGGGAGGACCAGAGGATGGCGAAGATCAGCCCATAGGGTTTGGCATGCATGGTTGAGGAGAGTGTTACAACAATATCTAGTAGATTAGAAGAATTGATAGTATTGAGTATTTTAATTAGTTGAAGAACTTTTTTTAGGAAAATTATTAGACACTGGAGATGCTATTAGTTGGATTATTTAATTGGTTAGATTGTAGGAAAAGACAAATTCTTAAATAAATGATGTTGATGCCTTATGTGTTCATTTGAATTAAACTTGTGAATTATATGCCAAGGTGTTATAACTCAGATTCCGATGGGGCCCCGGAATTTGGGTCGTGACAAAGTGGTATCAAAGCATATGGTTTTGGGCAAGTAAAAGAATTAGCAATCGTAGGGCACGTGGTGAGGCCGTGGGTATGGATACGTAGGAAAGAATTTGGGTTACTATAGTAGTGGAATGGCTTATTTAGTGTTAATTTTGCAGAGGAACTAAGACAATGAATAACGCTATTGGAAACCCTAATCAGGCTGAAAGGATCGCTGAAATGCCGGAATATGCTCGGCAAATGTTCAAAAACTTTATGAAAGCTTACAATCAGGTTCAGGAGCAAATCATTGCCATTAACAATCGTCATGGAGAAAATGGTGAGGAACTTAGTGTTGCCAGAAATGGTTCTGGGAGTGGTAATAATAACGGGGTCAAGGATCGCAAGAAGGATAACCTCTACAAAAGATTCAACGAATTCCGACCTCGTATCTTTGATGAGACTACAAACCCTTGGGATGCAAATAAATGGGTGGAGCATATGGAGGGAATTTTCGAAGTTATGGGATGCACGGATCGTCAGAAGGCAATACTGGAAGCATTCAAACTTGAAGGTAATGCTAAAGAATGGTGGAAGGCTGCTAAGAAGTCTTTCAATGGACTAGAGACATAAATTACTTGGGACTTCTTCAAGAAAGAATTCATAAAGAAATTTATACCCGACCACATTAAAGCCTGGAAGAAAAGAGAGTTTGAGACCTTGGTCCAAGGCAGCCTAACCATAGCCAAGTATGCCCTCAAATTCACGGAACTGTCTCACTTTGCAGAAACCCTAGTTGCTACAAAAGAATCCAAACTTTAGCAATTTGTGACTGGTCTAAGGGCAGATATCAAGTAGGAGGTCAAATTGCATGAGCCGACTACCTACGCAGAAGTGCTGAGGAAGGCCTTTGTGTCTGAGGAAGCAATAGAGGATATTGACTGGAGTACTCAGCAAATGCTAACGGTAGGGAAGTGAGATAATTTCAAGAATCAGCCACCATATAAAAAGCAAAGGACAGACACTAGACCTGTTTGTAATCATTGTTGGGGATCACATGACACAGATCAATGTCGCAAGAGGCCCGAAGTATGCTACGGGTGTGGTAAAGAAGGCCACAGGATTAGAGAGTGCCCAGAAGGCTAGGAGAGAAATCAAGTTAGAAGTAAGGGTCTTTGTTATGGTTGTCGGCAGGAGGGACACCGATCTTGAGATTGTCCAACAAATCTAGGTGGAAATCAATTCCAACCACAAACACAACTACAAGGGCCGAACCAGCAGGAATGCCAGCAACGGCGTTAGCAGAATCAATGACCCCACCAGCAGAATCAACAAGGAAGAAATAATCAATACCTGCAGTATCAGCAGAGAGGCAATCAGCATGACCCGCCTCAAGGTCAAAATTTCAACCGTGGCAAGAATAACCAAGGTGGGAATCAAGGAGGACAACAGCCTAATGCTAGGACTTTTGCCATTACACATTTGGATGTGGAGGCGGCAATTAATGTCGTTGAGGGTATGGTTTTAATTTCTAATTATGAAGCAAATGCATTGTTTGATTTTGGTTCAACTCACTCTTTTGTTTCCCAACACTTTGCTACTAAGTTAGGAAACTCTCCCTTTATACTCTTGCGCATGCACTAGTTGTGTCAACACCCACGGGAGAACATGTTTGCACTAGAACTATATATTATGACTGTGAGCTAGAGATTGAACAAACTAGGATGCCAGCCAACCTAGTATTATTATGCATGGATGATTTCGATATTATTTTGGGAATGGATTGGCTTTCCAAATACCGGGCCACGTTGGATTGTTTTAACAAGGTAGTACATTTTAACCTAGAAGATTATGCTCATGTTAACATGGTAGGGACATGAAAACCTATTCGGACTGGGGCTAATTTCGGCCATTAAAGCTTGTGAGCTATTAAGGAATGGGTGTATGGGGTACGTAGCCTTTATTGCTAAAGCTAAACAAAAGTCTAACTTAGAAGATATTCCAGTTGTTAGAGATTTCCCCGATGTATTCTTAGACGATTTGCCAAGACTGCCCCCAATATGAGAAGTTGATTTTACCATTGAATTGGTACTGGGATCCGCTCCGATATCTACAGCACCCTGTAGAATGGCACCGGCTGAATTGAGAGAACTTAAAGACCAGTTGCAAGAACTGTTAGACAAGGGATTCATCTGGCCGAGTGTATCCCCGTGGGGAGCCCCTGTTCTGTTCATTAAGAAAAAGGATGAATTCATGCGAATGTGTATTGACTATCGGCAGTTAGTTCAGGTTACTATTAAGAATAAATACCCGTTGCCTCATATTGATGAACTGTTTGATCAGCTACAAGGTGCCAAATTTTTCTCCAAAATAGATCTGTGCTCTGGTTATCATCAACTCAAGATACGGGAGGATATTCCTAAGACAGCCTTTAGGACTCGATATGGCCATTATGAGTTTTTGGTTATGCCATTTGAGTTAACCAACGCCCTAGCAGCTTTTATGGCTCTTATGAACCAAATTTTCCAGCCCTATTTAGATCAGTTTGTAGTGGTGTTTATTGATGACATACTCATCTATTCTAAAGGAAAACAAGAGCATGAAAGAAATTTACGTACATCCTTACAACTATTGAGGGATAATCGACTTTATGCTAAACTAAGTAATTGTGATTTTTGGCTAGAGCAAGTGACCTTTTTGGGCCATATTATCTCAGGACAAGGGTTATCTGTAGACTCGGCAAAGATCAAAGCTATTACAAGTTGAAAAAGACCTATATTTGTTTCTGAAGTCCGAAGCTTTCTGGGCTTAGCTGGATATTATATGAGGTTTGTGAAAGATTTTTCTCAATTGCTGGGCCACTAACTAGACTCACAAGAAAAGATGTTCTTTCTCTTGGGACGAGAAGTGTGAGGATAGCTTCCGCATATTAAAGGAAAGATTGACAACAGCACCAATACTTGCATTTCCCTCTAGGGGTGGGGCATTTATGGTATACTGTGATGCCTCCTTGCATGGGTTGGACTATGTTCTTATGCAGCATTGAAGGGTGATACCATATGCCTTTAGACAACTGAAATCTCATGAACAAAATTACACTGCTCATGATCTTGAGTTAGCAGCGGTGGTCTTCGCTCTCAAAATCTGGGCCCCACCTTGGGATGTGCAAGGGAGAAGAATTATTGCTGTTTTAATGATGTTTTAATTTTAATAAGGGCCCCAAGTTGTTTGGTTAAGTTATGGAATAAAAGGAGGGTCCCAATATATGTAGTTTTATTTCAATACATTGAGAGGAGGGCCCACAACTTAAATTCCAGCAATGATATGCGTGCAAGGGGGACTTGCGCACGTTTTCCCATGCGCAAGTCCTCCCTCCCCCCATTCAGCCAGCCTTCTTTATGTTTTTTTTTATTTCTTTTGCTTTGTTGTCTTAAGTGAGTCTTGATAGATCTTTAAATCTCAGCCACTGATTGTTTAGGGCTGAGTTTTCTCTCCTTTTAATATGTAACTCCATCTTGGAGAAGCCATTATTGATGAATGAAAGAACTCTCTTCTTGCTGAAAGCTTCTCAAGTCTTCTTGAGAGATTTTGGATCTTCCTCGCCCTAGTTGGGGAGTTTGGCGTGAGGCCAAGTAAATCATCTTCTCTAAGGTATTCTTCCTCCTCCTTTTCTTTTGGTAAAGAACATCCAGCCTTTCAGTCCAAGAAACCCTTCCTCTCTTCTTCTAAAACCAGACCAATCTTGGGTTAAGAAGAGAAGTCATCCTAACAGTCCCAGATCTGAATTTTGGACATCATAAGCCTTACAACCAGATCTGAAACCTCAAGAAATACAGTCCAAATAGCCTGTAGATCTGAACCTAAATCAAGTTTGGACAGATCTGAATATTAATTTGAACCTTAGATCAGTACTGTTAGTAACCAACTGCTGAATTTCCGCATTCGGATCTGAATTTACAACTTTCAGATCTGAAATTTGGCTGATTTAAAAATCCCTAGAATGGGCGGTAGTTCTTCTTCCGCAAGATCCATCTCCTGATTTGGGGAACACATTCGCGGGACCGATTTGTATGACGAATCAAAATAAATACCTATTGCTGAAATTAATTTGTGCTTTGTGCTGGTGCCAATCTATGTGATTTAGTGTGCATATTATTTTGAAATTGATCTCCCTCTCTTTGCATATCATCCATTAGTTTTAGGTTCTGCATCAAATTGGTATCAGAGACAGGTTTCTCTAGGGATTTGCATCACGCATACATTACCTTGCATTGTGTCTCATTGCATATAATTAGTTGTTGCATGCCCACTCGGAGTGGTCAGGAACATCAGCCCCTAGTTTACAGAATGGCAGGTCCTTCTCAAACCAAACCCAGTTCTGACCAGTCCGGTACAGCCATAGACCAATTGCAAAAGATTGTAGAGAGTCTAGTAGCGCAAGTTCAAACCCTATATCAGGGACAAGCTGAACTAACCCATGGATTTAGGGAACTTGAGCGGTCTATTCAGGAGGATGACAGGAGACGTCATCGACGTCATGCTAGAGATGACCATGAGATGGACCCCGATGGCGAGTCCAACAATGGATTTGATCACAGGGGTCATGGAAGAGATCAAAATCCTGATGGATGGATTTTGAAGAGTGTTAAGGTTGATGCCCCTACTTTTGATGGTCGGATGGACCCACAGGTTTTCTCTGATTGGCTTTCTAATATGGACCATTACTTTAAATGGTATGAAATGTCAGAAGGAAGGAAGGTTAAGCTGGCCACCATGAAATTAGTAGGTCAAGCCCGGATATTTTGGGTGAGCTTGGAAACTAATGAGCAAAGACTAGGCCTTCCTGCCATTAATACGTCGGAACGAATGAAGGAAAGATTGAAGGATAAATACCTTCCCCAATCCTACCATGAGAGACTCCTTGATCAAAGGAGTACCTTACGCCAGGGTAGTATGACTGTTCAAGATTACATCACGAAATTTGAGGAATTAAATTTTGAGATGTGATGTAAAAGAGGAACAGTTGTCACTCCTTTCACGGTTTAGGACAGGCCTATGATCTGAGATTCGGAGAGAGTTGCTTCACCATAGGATCACATCCCTTGCGGACATGTATGAAAAAGCCATGGATTTGGAGCAATATGTGAAACCACAATTTCTTAAAAAGTTAGCCTCGCGCAATTCTGACTCTCGAGTTCATGGCTCTAGCGCGAAGCCTACTTTTGGGAACCCTTCTTTTTAGAGGGGTACATCTAGTGATTCCTCATGGGAACAAAAGGGCAAAGGTTTTGATGTTGATAAGACAAAAAAACTCTCTCAAATCAAGTGCCGCAAGTGTCATGGATATGGACATTATGCTGTTACATGCCCCACAAGAAACTTGTTCATATCAGAGGCCCTTGATGATAGTGATCCGGATGTAGATAACTATATTCCTGACTTCATTCCATCCGATGATGAATGTGAGGATCCCGAGGATCGTGTGTCTTTTCTTCGATTTCTTCCTGCTTACCAAACGGATGAGGAAAAGACACGATCGGGAGTTCATGAGAGTGCCAAAATGTTAGTGGTTAGATGTGCCTTAACCCTACAGGAAGATGAAGATTAGCGCCGAACAGCCATCTTCCACACTTACCTAAAGTGTAATGAAGGGAGTTGCAAACTCATAATTGACAATGGCAGTTGTACCAATGCAGTTTCTTCTAGCACTGTCACTCGTTTAGGGTTAAAGGCTGAACCACATCCTAGGCCATATCGTGTCTCGTGGGTAGACTCCACGTCTATTCCAGTCACCCAAAGATGCTTGGTCCCACTTCAACTTTCCTCTTATAAGGACCAATTATGGTGTGACGTTGTTCCCATGGATGTGGGCCACCTCATTTTGGGTAGACCTTGGTTGTACGATCTTGATGTTACCACTTTTGGTAAATCAAATATTTGTGTCTTCAACTTTGATGGGAGGAAAGTGAAACTTCACCCACTACCTCCTAAAGACAATAATGAGAAAAAGAAGACACCAACCACTGGGTCGAATGATAAGGTTAAGACCTCTAGCGTGGAGCCCAATGAAACAAGTAAGGACCCAAAAGGGAAGAATGTTGTGTCTAAGGGTATTCACATTTTGAGCGCCTCCGAATTTGAACGAGAAATCCAGGACACCCTCACAAGTGTCCAAGAGTCTGAAACAGCCATGTTTGCTTTAGTGACCAAAGCAATCCCCACTAAAAAGGCTGTAGAGGCCCCATGTGAAGTGAACCCTATCTTGACAGAATTTCAAGATGTCTTCTCTGAGGATTTACCCAATGAGCTTCCACCTTTGCGTGATGTGCAACATGCCATTGACTTGGTCCTTGGATCATCATTACCAAACTTGCCCCACTATAGGATGAACCCAATGGAACATGCCGAGCTAAAAAGGCAGGTCGAGGACCTCCTTACTAAAGGGTTTATCCAAGAAAGTAAGAGCCCATGCGCAGTTCCTGCACTCCTCACACCCAAGAAAGATGGCTCTTGGAGGATGTGTGTGGATAGTCGGGCAATTAATAGAATCACCGTTAAGTATCGGTTTCCCATACCGAGACTTGATGATATGCTGGACATGATGGCTGGTGCCAAAATCTTTTCAAAAATTGATCTTAAAAGTGGTTACCACCAAATTCGTATCCGGCCCGGTGATGAGTGGAAAACAGCCTTCAAGACGAAGGATGGTTTGTATGAATGGTTAGTCATGCCCTTTGGCTTGACAAATGCGCCCAGCATATTTATGAGGGTTATGACACAAGTGCTGCGACCATTCATAGGCAAGTTTTTGGTGGTCTACTTCGATGACATTCTCATCTATAGTAGCACCAGGAAACAACACATTGACCATTTGAGGGAGGTCTGTTTAACTTTAAGGGGGGGAAAAATTGTTCGCGAACCGTAAGAAATGTATTTTCTTGTCTTCCCAAGTTGTCTTCTTAGGGTTTGTCGTTTCTGCAGACGGGATGTCTCCCGATCCCGAGAAAGTCAAGGCCATTGTAGAATGGCATGAACCGCAAAACATTCATGAGGTGCGTAGTTTCCATGGTCTTGCTACCTTCTACAGGCGGTTCATCCGAAACTTCAGTTCAGTAATGGCTCCAATTACTGACTGCATGAAGAAGGGTGAATTTGCTTGGAGTTCTGCAGCCACCAAAGCTTTTCTAGAAATCAAGAAAAAGATGATGGAAGCTCCAGTTATGCGACTTCCAGATTTTTCTAAGGTTTTTGAGGTGGCATGCGACGCTTCAGGTGTCGGCATTGGAGGAGTCCTTAATCAAGAAGGATATCCTGTCGCCTACTTCAGCGAAAAGCTGAGCGTGGACCGGCAGAAATACTCCACTTATGAAAAGGAATTCTATGCGGTAGTGCAAGCACTTAAACACGGGAGACATTATTTACTACCGAATGAATTCGTTTTATACTCAGATCATGAGGCTCTGAAGTACATTCAATCCTAAGCTAAACTGAGATCCAAACATGCGCGGTGGATTGAAACATTACAAGAATTTTCATTTGTTCTTAAACATAAGCCAGGGGTTGAGAACAAGGCTGCTGATGCCTTAAGTCGCAAGGTTGCATTGCTTCATTCCATGAGTGTTCGTGTCATTGGCTTTGAGCGTTTACCGGAAGCATATGTTACATGTCCTGATTTTGACGATCTTTATAAAATGCTTTCGGATAATCCTTTGCACAATGCACAAGGATTTTTGCTCAAGGATGGTTTCCTTTTCAAAGGAAACAAGCTGTGCATTCCCCGGACTTCACTTCGTGATTTTCTCGTTTGGGAACTGCATGCGGGAGGAATCGCAGGCCATTTCGGTCGCGATAAAACCATTGCCCTTGTGGAGGATCGATTTTATTGGCCCTCTCTTAAACGAGATGTTGCCAAGATTATTGGGCAATGTAGAACCTGCCAACTTGCGAAACAACGCACGCAAAATACGGGGTTGTATACTCCGTTGCCGGTGCCACATGCACCATGGCAGGATATTAGTATGGATTTCGTGTTGGGTCTTCCGAACACTCTTCGTAAGCATGATTCCATATTCGTCGTTGTGGACCGTTTTTCTAAGATGGCCCACTTCATACCCTGTGCGAAAACCTCTGATGCGTCTCATTTAGCACGCCTATTCTTTAATGAGGTTGTTCGACTTCATGGGCTTCCTTCTACCATTGTGTCTAACCGCGATGTGAAATTCACGAGCTACTTTTGGAAGACACTTTGGATGATCATGGGCACTAAGCTCCTTTTTTCGTCCGCATATCATCCTCAGACCGATGGTCAAACTGAGGTTGTCAACCGGAGCTTAGGGAATCTTCTTCGGTGTTTGGTGGGTGAACATGTCAAAACGTGGGATGTAATGTTACCGACTGCTGAGTTTGCCTATAATAGTTCGGTCAATAGGTCCATTGGCATGAGTCCATTTAAGGTTGTGTTGGGTTATAAACCTAGATTGCCCATAGATCTCATTCCTGTTAATTCACTGCATAGACCATCTGCATCCACTGAGTCATTTGCACAGCATATCCATGCATTGCTTGAAGAGATCAAACGTCGGATTAATATGCACAATGATTCTTATAAAATGGCTGCTAATGCACATCGACGTCATGTTGAGTTCAGCATAGGGGATTATGTTATGGTCCGTATGCGACCCGAACGGTTTTCTTCGGGGACTACAAAAAATTACAAGCCCGCAGTGCTGGACCTTTCAAAGTTATCAGGAAATTGGGTCCCAATGCCTATGTTTTAGAATTGCTACCTGACTGGGGGATCAGTCCAATCTTTAATGTGGAAGACCTTGTTCTTTGCCATGATCCCATTATTCCATCCCACTCTTCCCACACTTCTGTGCCCGTCATTCAATCCACCCATGACCTGCAAGTCTCCATTGACCTCAACCCATATGATTCAGCCCAGTTTGAACAGATTCTTCCCACTCCTCCTACACCTGTTCCTAACCAAATGAAAGATGTTGTGGAGGACATACTTGATGATACCTTGGTCTCCACCAGACACGGGGGATATCGGAAATATCTTGTCAAGTGGAAAGATCGACCTACTTCAGATTGCACATGGGTGACTCGTTCCAAGCTACAACAACTCAATCCTGATCTCCTGGAGCAGTATGACAGCTTTATTTCGCCAGTGGCGAATTCTTCACAGCCCCGGGGAATTGATGGGGGCATCAAATCAAGAAGTAAAGCGCGTAACTTCACCCCAATTTGGATGGATTATCCTTTTCTAGGGTTAATTCATCTTGGATTACAAGATCCACCGTTGGATCATAGCATCAATGAAGATCCATCGTTGGAGGGTTCCCAAGGCATGCAAGTAGAAGGCCCCACCTTGGGATGTGCCAAGGGAGAAGAATTATTGCTGTTTTAATGATGTTTTAATTTTAATAAGGGTCCCAAGTTGTTTGGTTAAGTTATGTAATAAAGGAGGGTCCCAATATATGTAGTTTTATTTCAATATATTGAGAGGAGGGCCCACAACTTAAATTCCAGCAATGATATGCGTGCAAGGGGGACTTGCGCACGTTTTCCCATGCGCAAGTCCTCCCTCCCCCCATTCAGCCAGCCTTCTTTATGTTTTTTTTTATTTCTTTTGCTTTGTTGTCTTAAGTGAGTCTTGATAGATCTTTAAATCTCAGCCATTGATTGTTTAGGGCTGAGTTTTCTCTCCTTTTAATATGTAACTCCATCTTGGAGAAGCCATTATTGATGAATGAAAAAACTCTCTTCTTGCTGAAAGCTTCTCAAGTCTTCTTGAGAGATTTTGGATCTTCCTTGCCCTAGTTGGGGAGTTTGGCGTGAGGCCAAGTAAATCATCTTCTCTAAGGTATTCTTCCTCCTCCTTTTCTTTTGGTAAAGAACATCCAGCCTTTCAGTCCAAGAAACCCTTCCTCTCTTCTTCTAAAACCAGCCCAATCTTGGGTTAAGAAGAGAAGTCATCCTAACAGTCCCAGATCTGAATTCTGGACATCATAAGCGTTACAACCAGATCTGAAACCTCAAGAAATACAGTCCAAATAGCCTGTAGATCTGAACCTAAATCAAGTTTGGACAGATCTGAATATTAATTTGAACCTTAGATCAGTACTGTTAGTAACCAACTGCTGAATTTCCGCATTCGGATCTGAATTTACAACTTTCAGATCTGAAATTTGGCTGATTTAAAAATCCCTAGAATGGGCGGTAGTTCTTCTTCCGCAAGTCCATCTCCTGATTTGGGGAACACATTCACGGGACCGATTTGTATGACGAATCAAAATAAATACCTATTGCTGAAATTAATTTGTGCTTTGTGCTGGTGCCAATCTATGTGATTTAGTGTGCATATTATTTTGAAATTGATCTCCCTCTCTTTGCATATCATCCATTAGTTTTAGGTCCTGCATCACCATTAAGTACCAAAACCCAATCTTCCCATCATATAATCTAGAAACTTCCAATCTTTTCAAGTTGATTTGGAATGAGCTGATGAAATATGACAAAGTACAAATTGGAAAACAGTGAACTCAAATACAAATTGTTTAACAATGAACCAAATAACCCTGATCCCAAGAAGATATATATTAGTGATGCAGCAACACCAATGTGTCATTACAAAGAGACTCACGGTCCACGTGTGGGACCCAAGAAACTTTAGAAATATTTTATTTTTTGTTTTTATTTCCCTAAGTATTTGGAATTAGTTTTCCAATTTGGTATAATAAGTGCAATTAGGATAAGTTTCTAAGTAGTTTAGTTTCCTAATTGAGTAGGAATCTTAGTCCAAGGTTTCTTTTCCTATATATATGAAATTATAGAGATTGGTATCTCTAACTTCTGATTTTGGAATAATATTCGGGGGTTTCTATCCTTCGAGGTATGTCCTCATGTGTGAAAGTCTCTGAAGAGACCATTATCGTGCTTCGGCACCTTCATGGAAGTGCTAATCCTAGGTCTACATCAGTTGGCCAAAATAAAAGGAAAACAAATAAAAACATAAGCATAAAGGATTCCACAAAGGAGCTAGGTTAAGTTATCAAATAGTTGCAAACCAAAATTATAAAAAGCTTACTTTCCATGGAATTTTCTTCGCAGTGAAAATGCAAATGTATTTATTCCATCAAGAAGAAATAGGATGCCTTCTGTCTTCTGAAACTTTAGATGCAAGCATCAAGAGTAAACCAAAATCAATGATCTGGAACAAGTTTGATTGTTAAACAGACATCCATATGATAGTGAGTTCCTGTAATGCCAACATTGGTTCTAAAAAGTAAAGCTTTTTTACTGGAAGGAAATCTTATGGTTCCAGTCAAAATAAAAACCTAAGGTTGTGTCCTGATTGCTAGTAAAAAATTTCCTCACCATGAATTAGGATATAATTTGGGAAGTCTGCTAAAGGTACAACCCATCAAACAGTCTATATGTGTTTCCAAGACTACAAACTGATACTAAAGAGTTACATTGCATAGAGTACCACACCATGAGATTTTGAGATGAGGCATACAAGCATAAAAAGATTCTGAAAGATAGATATAAATGGAAAAACCCATGACTTCACCGGGGCTAAAGTTCATATTGGAGCCTAGAAACCTTGATTTTGGGTGGACTTTGGAACCTTAAAGGCTTTAACCTAGGAATTATGGCGGTGGTAACAGTAATAATGTAAATAATCATAGCAATAACAAGCACATATTGCTACAAATGAATATGTGTGTACATAGAATCATTACAAGGACACAAGGAAAGGAAGGTTACCTGGTGCGTAAAAGCTCAACATTCTGTTGGCATGGTACCTATACAAATCATGGAATGTGATCGAGTTAGATCAACTGATAAACAAAATCAGACAACAGAAACAGCCCATGAAGGTGCCATCAGTACCCATTTATCTAAAAATGAGCCCTTTCAAATATTTTAAAAACCAGCAAGTGACCTTTACAATTCCACCAAACAAAATGGATATAGCATTTTTCCTTTCTTCACAAAAAAAATTTTTTTTTTTTGAAGAATGAGAAACAGAAATCCAACATGCAGTTCCATGTTCATAAAGAGTAGTTCCACTAGAAAAGAACCAAAGCACTTAAATCCAAGCAAAACCATAGGCAAACTCTGTATCTAACAACCCCCCATAGCCACACTTTGTGTATTATTAGCAAATTCAGAGCAGGTAAATTCAGGTTCACACATTTGGAGATCCTGAATTGCCTGTGAGCGAGTGACAAGTGCTCTGTTCTTTGCCAAGACCAAATTACATGTTGGTAAACACTACTGCAATGGAGGCAACTGAGTTCTGCGGATCCAAACACGCGCTAGTCTTCTCTGATGACTAATGTTTACTCACACATATCAACAAGTAAATCGTGGCAAGGGCAAGAAAAAGCAATCCAATTCCAATCCTAATTGAATTGCGAGAGCAAGTTTCAATAAAATTACAAAAGTGAACTCGGCATGAAAGGTTGAAAGGAAAAAAGAAAGCGGAAATACGAACCAGGGGATGATGGAGTTGGATTGGGGTTTAATGGTATTGTCAGGGACTCGCTTGTTGAGGTCTCTGAGGATCTCCGCCAGAGGCCGCGTGATGCAAGACGACGCTGATGTTACCGCGTCCAGCGGGACCACGTAATTCGAGACCGGCACTTTCTTCTTCTTACCACTGCCGATGCTGATGCTGTTGCTGTTAGGGTTAGGGTTCCTGTTCTCGAGAGCACAAACGGCGAACAAGAGCCCTCTCTTTTTCTTGTGTAAGAGTAGAGAGGGGCAAGAGATGGCACAAGGCGACAAGGCCGGTCTTGATAAGAAGCTTGCGGTTTCCATGGCGTGGAGTGGGAGAAGAAGAAGAAGAAGAAGAAGAAGAAGAGAGAGAAAAGAAGGTGATCCTATAAAATGGGAGATGGAGGAGAAATGTGATGATGACAACCACTATTGAATTGGAATTAAATTACAAGGAAGGAGGATGATAGAGTTTTTGAATTGAATGAAATGGAGAATAAAGAGTGAGGGTTTTGATTGGATTGGATTGGATATTTGGAATGAGTCTCTGTTACTAGCAGTTTTTCTTTTATTTGTTTAAGCAGGAGAGGCGATAGGCAGGGAATAAAAAACGACAAAGGAACAAAACAGGAGGATGAGGATGTTGGGTCGAGGGCTACTGGGGGAAGGACTTGGTCGGGGTCGAACTCTAGCAGTCTAGTCACCGACCCCAATGTCTAGCCAATTATTTTATAGAAAATCAGGCAGCCAACCAAACAAAGACCCACCCTCTCCTCCGCGTCGAGTCTCTCGCAGTCTTCTCGCTTTCTCTTGCCATGTGTCATTTTCGAGTGTTGCAGTTTTCTGCTGTATCTCCACGCTCTCAAAAGTCGGAGCCCTGTCTCTACATGCATGGATTCCTGAGAAATTCGTGAGCTCCTCGGTGTGAGGCTCGTAAGGTTAGAAATGTTTCCTCTCACAGTGGTTTCTTCTCTTTTTTAACTGGGCTACTGTCACCGGTAATATGAATGTGTGATATTTAGGTCTCAACACCACTTAATCATGAGAAAATTGTGTTGACAGCATATATCAACTTTCACTTATACAATAATTGCCATGTTTAGGCTGCTCGCCAAACCTTTTGAAACTATATAAATAGAAAATCTTAAAAGCGTCTCTGTTTTAATTTTTTTTATGATAATTTTTGTCTCTGTAACAGTACGTTAAGTGTGCTTTTTTTTTAATTAAACCAATTATACCAGTCTATTTGGAGAACATAACAAAATAGATTAATTTCAAAAAAATCTATATTAATTAGCTCTATGTCAAATACATAGGACTAGTCAAATGGGTCCCATATTCTATGTTAAATGGATCCGCTACTCTATTTCAAATAGACCAAAGTTTCCAAAAGGGCCTTTATCATTCCTAGTTTGGGCTTTTAAAAGTGAGTCACTGCACTCGACATAAATCACACCTCCTGCCCGTAAGATCCCAACCTGACTAATTATGGTTTTTTTTATTTTTTCTGTGTGCGCGCATGCCAAATCATGTGTATTAGCTAATTAAATGTGTGTAGTTGTTAGTTTGGTGGAACTAGATGTTTTAAGTAATGCTTCTAGTAGGTTGGTCACAGATTGACCAAGTCTGGAGGTAGAGTAAGACTTATCCCCAGATTCTAGAAAGGTTGAGGATCTTGCTTTGAAATTGTTTTACTAAGTACGAGGTTTAGAATGATGTCTGCAGGGCACCTGTCAACTGTGGCACTGTCCGACCAACAAGGAATCCATGCTTGATGGATTTCTTGCTGGGGTAGTTTTGGACCCTTTGGGGCACTTATAGGGGATTTCCTTAGGACTTTTTGGGGACGCTTTGAACGTGGAGTTGGACCTCTGACCCCATTTGAAATTGTTCATTTAATGGACTCTTAAACCTAATGATTCTAGGTTGAGAATCATGAACCTGAGGCATGGTTAGTGTGCTTAACACATGAAAACATCAATGACTTGAACTTCGACTTTAGCGGGGTGGTGTCTGAGTAACACATCACCTCCGAGGTTCGCCGGGAGACATATAGGAGGTAACACAAGTCCGGTGCACGTTAGTCCAAAGTTGTCATTGTCAAATACCGTCACAGCACCAAATAAGTTAATGAAATGCAGGGCCCACTTTAAGCGAAATCTTCAATGGGAAAAAACTATGCTTTGTGGACCTCGGATTGACTCAACGCAAGAGGAAATAGTTTATGAATTTAGAATTTTAAAATTTAGTTTCTAATGAATATAAATTTGATCACGTTCTGGAACTTTGAAATATTGATTGAGAATCTGATTGAAAAGACCATTTTACCCCTACTTGTGCAAAAGCCATGAAATGTGCAATTTTGGGGCACCGGCATCCAAACACAAAAGTTGTTGGGGATTTGAAAATAATGCCCAATCTTATGTGAAAATACAAATAGGTCCCTAAAGGCTTCCAACTAGGGACAAAGGCTCTCAAAACTTCTCAAGTCATTCCAAATCTATTCTCACACTCCAAGAAAGATCATTAACCTCTAAAGCCCTTTACTAAGCTAACCATACACTTAATTAGCAATGATCATAGGGATTAGGGGTTAGGGTCTTACATCCTCCCCACCCCCCCCCTCTCTGGCGGACATTTGGTCCTCTCCAAATGACTACAACCACCCTCAAGAAGCAAGTGAAAGCATTACCCTCACACTAGACCTCTCTGGCGGACATTTGGTCCTCTCCAAATGACTACAACCACCCTCAAGAAGCAAGTGAAAGCATTACCCTCACACTAGACCTCCCAACTCTTGAGGATTTTCAAGGCACACAGTCTACATGTAACATTATGCTCACGAAGGTCAATCTCACTTTGAAATTGCCACGCACACAAATCAGGGCATCGAATCAGACTTTTAATGATGCCGTGTTAGTGTGTTTGAATCCTCAGGATCTACGCGAATGAGAACAAGAGCACTTCCACTTTTGATAACCATTCGTGGAAGCTTTCATGGCATTACGACCCGAAGTCCGTGGCACTCGTATTCTGTGCCACAATCCAATGTTAATTTATACTTACCATAATTGTATGAATCAACAGACTGAAAATCATAAATTTCCCAAATACAAAGTAGTTGACATGCAAAAAAATCTTGGAAGAAATCTACAAGTAAATTAAGTATGCAAAGTTAGAGTCAAGACTCAAACTTAGCAAACACAAAGCCCAAACAACTCAAGGACAAAGTATAAAAAGTCGCCTTAAAGTTTTCAAAGGAAAACAAGTCAAAGAACTTCAAAAATGAAGAAAAAGGGTGCCCTAGATGAATGAACAAGTTAGTCGCTCATTGCACAATGGCCTATGGCACAAATACAGTGGTTGATGACCACATGGCCGATTAAAGAAATTCATTGGCCGACCTTTCAGAAAATTTAATAGCTCATCAAGTAGAAGGGCCAGATTTGGTCAAAGCATTCCCAGCGGATTTTAAGTTGATTGGCATGATTTGATTCTGCTGCCACCTCACACAGCTGACTACAGGAGGGTGGTTGACCAAACAAATACATGGTCGGCTACTCCCTTGAAAATCTAATTTTCACAGAAGTTTCTTCCTTCCACAAATGGTCAAAAAAGACTTATGAGGGTTATAAATACCCCCCTTGAGCGTTCATTCCAAAAAACACACTGGATCACCACTAACAATGCAGCCACCAAGGCATCCAAGACTTCTCAAATTCTTTTCAAGTAGACTTCAGTACTTCAACTTCTTGGACAATAATATCAAAGAAAAAGACAAGGTACTTGATCTTCTAAAAATGACTACGAGGATAGTGCTTTGATTTGAATGAACTCTTGAAGAAGACAAGTATTTCAAGACTCTCTTCGTCTCCTTCACTTAGGAGTAGAGAGAAATACGGATACAACTATGACCAACCCATTCACATAACGTAATAAGTGATCTATGGGAGCAACTATGAGCATAAATCTTTTACTCAAACTCCCCTTAGGACTCCATATCCAAGGAAAACGAGTGATAGATTACGAAGATTGGTCAATTGACTTGAAGAAAAAAATGGCACGCACTCCGTACACAGAGGATCGCCCACCCCAGTTAGATAATCAGCTATTCCTTTTAACAGTTGGCTATCTTTAAATTATTTTCTTTACTTTATGTGATTTTATGTTAAATTTACATGTATTTCCATACATTTACCTAGTGTTAATCATCTGAGATTGAATAACGGGGCTGTGAGAGAAATACATGTAAACAACATGCACCTAGGAGGTCTAAATGTAAAGAACCAACAAAAATAAAATCGGAAAATGAAAAGGTAAAAAAGAATTACATTTTTATTTTCTTTTCCATGTCTTTTTGTCATTTGTCAAGAAAAAGATCTATGATGCACACCGCGTACCACAATCCCCCTTTTTCGAGCGAATAAAAAAGATTGGTGCCTTCTGTGTGAAGCTTTCAGATCAATCAAAGTTTTAGTTTGATAAAAAAAAAAACTTGGTAAAAAATATAGGCACATGGAAATTTTTCATGGAGAAAGGTAGTTGGCTATCCTCCCAACAAACATTTGAATGGAATCTTTGTAGTTAGTGATTTCACTGGTCGATGCGCACGTGCGTGTGTGTGTTAATGGTTAGCTATTAGCGTCAGTTAGTAAATGCAAAAAGATGAAATTGTATTATGAGTGATAATACCGGGGAGAGATTCTAGGAATGCACTAAGACTCCAGTCGATTAGACTGTTAATCATCAAAATCCCTTTTTACAAAGAACTAGTAAAAGGTTCTCCAAAGATATTCCTTGGAAAAGTGGTCTTTTCCGTCTCTCTCTTCTGTCTCCTTTATTCTTGGGATGGTGGGAGCCCTCCTTTTATAGGCTCCCTTGGCAAGCCTCCTTCCTCATTGGATACGGATTTTGATTCAGTTCATGGAGTTAGTCCGTGTCATTATGTACTGGGTTTGGCCCATAGTAGCCGCACACTAGGTCGTGTGCCCACATATTTACTAGAACACCCCCCCACCCACCCCCCCACCTTAAGTCTGTCAGACGTTCGATTTTCATTTTGTTTCACCTTTTTATACTAGGTGGCCCATGCGACTTGAGGAAGATTTCTTCATACGACCTTGCGGGTGACCTATTGCACGACGATTATCCAACAACTACATCGGCGTTGTGCTTGCTTCGGATCTGTTCTCGTCATCTGGCGGCTTTTCCTTCTTTGGTGTTGGAGCTCTTTAGTCGATTGCTACTAAATCGCTCCATTCAGTTTCAATTGTCCAAGCTCAATCCCCCTGATTTCACTTTTGGCTACCACAAAGTGGAGACCCTTCATCGTGGCCCCCTTGTTTTTTGTCGATGTAGTCAAACCCTAATTGCTTATGGGAGTATGCTTGTAGTTGATCGGCAAGTTCATTTAGCCCTAGCCCCCTTTTTACAGGAAGAGAGGATGGTGTCAATTGGGTTTAGGAAGTTCACTTGTGCATTCATTGCTCACAGGAGGCAACCCCCCATCTTTTCTATCTGTGATGAGGAGGATCCTCCTTTGTCCTTCACTGATAGCCTGGAGCCTGACTACAAAGGTGAGTTATACCCCTTAGGTAAGGGTGTTGACTAAATGGGTCTAGACATATTGGGTTTAGTGTCTTGGGCAATCTCCCTAATTGTATTAGAAATTTCCTATTTATTAAACAATAGTTTCTTAAAAGGATTAGGACTTTCCTTTATCTAAGAATAGAGTTCTTGAGGAACAAGAAAGTGATAATTATATATATGATGTAATTTGTAACCCTAGACATATGCTGAGATTCCAAGGCTATGAATTCACATATTGGAGGAGAACCTAGTGGAAATTGGTTTCCTGTGAATGTAGGCATCTTTGCTGAACCACTAAATCTTTTGTCTTCTTGTGTGGTTGCTTGTTCGTCTTGGTTGCTTACTCACACACGCACACAACAGTGGTGTTATATCCACAACAAGTGGTTTCAGAGCCTGGCTAGGTTCTCCTAGGGCTTGGAATTGTGCTGTGGAAGATCGACGGATTGAATCCTTCTTTGAAGGGTTTGGATCTCTATTTTGTGGAACAGAGAGAAGAGATCAGTTGTGTGAACTCTAGGCCACACAAGTGCAGAAGAAGGAGCGTTGGGTTCTTGGTTGTTATTTTGAATTGCAGAGAGGGGAAGAGGATCGTCTGAGGATCGCCTTAGCGCAGAAGAAGAGAGACTCTCTTCTGTTGCAAATCGCCTTCTCTTAAGAAGGAAATCTGTTGCTGCCACCCACTACACATCTCCTTGTGCAGCCGCTGTCATTCCCGCCAGTCGCCGTCACTAGGTCTCCTGCCATCGCCAAACGTGGTGGGAGCAACTGCTCTGTCGGTACACCATCCGCCACTATCGGTGAAGAAGGTGCGTAGGGGATCAAAAGGGACCTTCTGTTTTTTGGTTTCTGTTTAGGGAACCAAGGACGAGAGAGGAGAAGGGAGACTAGGTTTCAGGTCCAGTTCGGGTTAGGTCATTCAGACCTGACCCATGGTATAGATGCCCAGGGCAGACTTCCAGTTGGGTTGGTTCCAAGTTGGGTCAGTCCGACCTGTCAGCAGCCCAACCCACCAACAGTAGCACTGACGTCAGCAAGATCGTACGGTCAAAGGCAGATTTGACCAGATCAATGGCTGAGTTTTCTTTCTGCGATATCTTGATCATCCGACATCCGATGGGAGATTTGTTTATGCCTACGGACTCATTTTGAGCAAATCTATGCATTTGTTAAAGAAGAGTGGCTGTTTGACTGTCATCAAGAAAGTTTGACTAGATCAGATCGTAGAAGACTATTTCTACGATATCGGAGCCATCCGAGGTTGGATTTCAGATCTGTTTCTTCCAGCGTGCTCGTGGTGATGAGATCTACAACTTGGTGTAGGAGTTAAAATCATTGTTAGTTGTTTGTTTTTCCTGTTGCTTAATTTAATTAAGATGGAGAACAACACTGTAAACACTACCATGGTGAAGCTCAACCATTCTAATTGGTTGATTTAGAAACCAAAGTTAGAGGATATCCCCTATTGCAAAGACCTCTATGATCCCATTAAGGGGGATAATGCTCGACCAACAGATATGAAAGATGCAGAATGGAATAAGATGCATAGAAAGGCGATTGGTCATATCAGACAGTAGGTTAATAATAGCATATTTCATCACATGCCTAGTGAAACTAATGCACATACCCTTTTGACAAAGCTAGAAGCAAGGTATGATAAAATGACCATAGTGAACAAAACATTTTTTTATCAGAAAGCTTGTAAACATGAGATTCAAGGACGGTGGTCAGATCAAAGATCACATCAATGAGTTCCAAAGTTTGGTCAATCAGTTAACCATAATGAAGATGATCCTTGATGATGAGTTACAAGTTTTATTGCTTTTGAATTCTTTCCCGGATAAATGGGAGACATTAGTTGGTTGTTTCTGTGAGCAACTTTACTTCAGATAGTGTATTATTCATGTGACAGGTTACCAGTAGTTTACAAAATGAAGAAACTAGAAGGAAAACTGCAGAGACATATAATGCACAGGCCCTTGTTACTGAGAACAGAGGGAGAAGAAAGAGTAAAGGACCAAAGGGGGGTCGTGGCAAGTTTAGAGGTGGATTACAGATCAGGAAAAAGTTTGTGAAATGTTTTTTCTGTGGCAAGATGGGCCACATCAGAAAAAATTATTTTGCCTTGAAGGAACAAAAAGGATTCAACAATGAGAAAAAGAATGACAGTGATAACACTATAGCAACTTTAGGACAGGAAGTAGTGGTGTTCCTCGGCGATGATAATGAGTGTTTAAGTGTTGCAAATGATTATGTTGAGTGGGTTGTTGACACAGCAGCATCCTACCATGTTACTCGCTGTTGGGAGATGTGCACGACGTATAAAGTAGATGACTTTGGTGTCGTGAAAATGGGCAACACGAGTCATTCAAAAATTGTTGGTATCGATGATGTCTGCATTAAAACCAATATTTGTTGCATAATTACGCTGAAAGATGTACGATATGTTCTTAATCAGTAGTTGAATCTAATTTCTGGAGCTGCATTGGATCATGCAGGTTATGAGAATTACTTCGGAAATGGTAGATGAAAGCTCACTCAAGGGTCTCTTGTTATTGTGAGAGGGAAAGTGGGTAATATGCTTTACAAAACACATGTGAACTGTGCAAAGATGTGTTGAATGCTGTTTAAGATAGTTCCTCTCCAAATTTGTCGCATACGAGTCTTGGTCATATGAGTGAGAAAGGCCTACAAATGTTGGCAAAGAAGGATTTAATTCTTTACTTCAAAGGTAAATCCCTTGACCCTTGTAATTATTATTTGTTTGGTAAACAGCATAGGGTTGATTTCTCTTCAACATCAAAATTGAAATCTAATGTGTTGAATTTGGTATATTCAAATGTTTGTGGTCCTATGGAGGTAAACTCATTGAGTGGCAATAAATTCTTTGTTATGTTTATCGATGATGTATCCAGGAAAGTCTAGGTTTATGCGTTGAAATTAAAGAATCAAGTGTTCCAGATTTTTCAATAATTTCATGTTATGGTTAAAAAAAGAAATAGACAAACTCTTGAAGTGTCTCTGCACAAATAATGTGAATGAGTACATGTCTAACCAATTCAAAAGCTATTGTTTGAAGCACGGTATTCAATACGAAAAGGCAGTTTTTGGTACTCCACATCACAATAGTGTGGTAGAGAGAATGAACCACATTATTCTTGAGAAGATGAAATGCAAGATGAGATTAGCACGGTTGCCTAAGTCATTCTGGGGGTAAAGCCGTTCCGATTACCGGTTATCTGATTAACAAATCTTTCTCAGTTCTTTTGAATTTTGATCTTCTAGAGAGAAGATGGCTATGTAAAAATACTTCCTATTCATACTTGAAAGTGTTTGGGTGTAAGGCATTTGCACATATACCAAAGGAGCAGTGTTCAAAGTTGGATGATAAGGCAATGAGTTGCATCTTTCTTGAGTATGGTGGAGATGAGTTTGGCTACAGGTTATAGGATCCAGAGAAGAGAAGAATTATCAGTAGTAGGGATGTGGTTTTCCATGAAGACCAATTCTTTGGAGATGATGAGAAGATTGATAAGTCTTCTGAGCTAGTTGATGGAGTGGTTGATCTCACACCAACTCCTTTTCTAGTGCATACTATAGGTGGAGAAGGTGGACAAAAGGATCCAAATCGTGATGAAGCACAGGGGTTGCCAGATGATGAGGTGTTAAGGAGGGGGAGTTGCAATCTCCTAAGTTAGAAGCCACGGAACCTCAAGTTAGGAGGTCTACATGAGAGCGTCAACCATCAACTAAGCATCCTGCATTCGAATATATTTTACTTACTGATGAGGGGAGCCAAGAAGCTTCCGAGAAGCAATTACTCATGATGATAATGATGAGTGGATAAAAGCTATGCATGATGAAATAAGTTCTTTGAAGAAGAACAAGACTTATGAGCTAGTGCAACTTTATAAAGATAGGAGTGTTTTGAAAAACAAACGGGTGTTCAAGCTGAAAAAGGATGAAAATGAAAAACTGGTGAAGCACAAAGCATGGTTGTGGTAAAACACTTCGCTTAAAAGAGGGATATCGAATTCAGTGATATTTTCTCTCTTTTTGTGAAGATGACTTTTGTTAGAGTTATCTTAGGTTTAGCTGCCAGCGTGGATCTTGAGCTTGAATAGATGGACGTGAAGAATGCATTTCTTCACGATGACTTAAAAGAAGAGATCTACATGACTCAGCCAAAGGTGTTTGAGGTAGAAGGAAAAGAACAGATGGTTTGAAAGTTGAAGAAGAGTCTTTACAAGCTAAAGCAAGCACTGAGACAGTGATACAAGAAGTTTGATTTATTCATGTTGAGTCATGGGTACCGGAGCATAGCTGCAAATCACTATATTTATGTTCATCAACTTATCGATGATAGGTTTATCATCCTTCTTTTATATGTAGATGATATGCTGATAGTTGAACAATATATTAAGTTGATTGGCAAGTTGAAAGAGGAGATGTTAAAGTTGTTTGACAAAAAAAAAACTTGGGTCCCACACAAACAATATTGGGCATGCAAATATGTCATGACAGGAGTTCCAAACAGCTGTGATTGTCATAGGAAAAATATGTTCAATGAGTACTCGAGCAGTTCAACATGAAAAATGTTAAGCCAGTTAGCATGCCTCTAGCCAATCACTTCAAATTAAGCAAACGCTTGTGTCTTACTACAGATGATGAAAAAGAACGGATGGCATCTGTTCTTTACTCCTTTGCTATGGGGACACTTATATTTGCCATGTTTTGTACATGGCTAGGCATTGCTCATGCTGTGGGTTCAGTAAATAGATTTCTATCTAACCTTGGAAAAGAGCATTGAGAAGCAATGAAGTGGATCTTCAGGTATTTGAGAGGTGCTTCCAAGTTGTGCTTATTTTTCAAAGGCTCAAAACTAGTGGTAGAAGGTTATACTGATGTTGATTTTGCAAGCAATCTTGATCGTCGGTTGTCCACTTTTGGTTATTTGTTTACTTTTGTGGGGGGGAGCTATCTCCTGGCAACTGAAGTTGTAGAAGTGTACAACACAGTCTACAACTAAAGCGGAATACAAAGCTGCTAATGAAGTAAGGAGAGAGATGCTTTGGTTGAAGAGATTCCTTCAAGAACTAGGTTTGAAGTAAGAAAAATATGTAGTTCATTATGATAGTCAGAGTGCTATGGATTTCTGTGAAAATGCTATATATCATGGTCGCATAAAGCACGTTGATGTTAAGTACCATTGGATACGTGAGGTGATAAAGAAGAACTTCATGAAGCTAGAAAAGGTTCACACTAACAAGAATCCCTCGGACATGATGACAAAGGTTGCGTTTAAATAAAAGCTGGAGCTGTGTTCAGAGTTGGCAGGGCTGAACTCCTAGTAAGGGGTTCGGGACATCTTCCTTATGGTATGGAAGGGAAGATTGTTAGCCAAGTGGGTCTAGACCAATTGGGTTCAATGTCTTGGGTAGTTTCTCTAATTGTATTAGAAATTTCTTGTTTGTTAAATAGTAGTTTTTTTAATAGGATTAGGACTTTCCTTTATCTAAGAATAGAGTTCTTAGGGGATAAGGAAGTGATGATTATATATATATGATATAATCTGTAACCCTAGATATATGCTAAGATTCCAAGGCTGTAGATTCACCGATTGGAGGAGAACCTGGTGGAAATTGGTCTCTCATAGATGTACGCATTTTTGGAAATTCGTCTCTCATAGATGTACGCATTTTTGTCAAACACGTAAATCTATTATCTTCTTGTTTGGTTGATTGTTGATCTTGATTGCTTACGTACACATGCTGTCACGCCCCCAAAATTGGTCCAGATCCAAACCCCGTTCTAGGGGTGTGAGAATTGGGGCTAATTAAAATTTTTCTAACCTAAACAATACGGACCCCAATTTCGGGTGGATCGAAGTCTTTCGTGAGGCTATGCTTGGTGATCAAGCAATTATAATCACACGCGGAACTAAAATCCATACTCATCGCAGACGATTATCATATAACAATCATGTAACAAATTTCATTAATAACAAAATCAAGGTCAAGTGCTTCGAAGCATAATAATTTAAGTTATAAGTATAAAACAAATAAACTTAAATTAATAAACTAAAGGCCCAAACATTGCCTTATTACATAATCTTAAGTTTCGATCTTTGCACTACACTAGGACACCTCAGATGATGTCATCGGTGCTCCACCTAACAACTCCGCCATCTGATGGAATTTCCTACATCGTTTGACCCTTCGGTTCGACACTGATAACGGAACCTAGACACCAAAAGTTGTGGGTCAGATTGACATAATTTGGCAAGATGGTACATTGCAAGTAATGGATTAATCAACTGAAGTAAACATAATATTCATTATGACGCAAAATATATTAGATGCAAACCCTAATGGCATGAATGCATAAAAATGGGTATCCCCACAAATACTATATACTAAAAACGGGTATTTCCACAGACAGATAAACAGAAACGGGTATTCTCGTAGATAAATATATAGAAACAGATATTCCCGCAAACAGATAAATAGAAATGGGTATTCCCGCAAACAGATAAACAGAAACAGGTATTCCTGTAGATAAATATATAAAGACGGGTATTCCCGTAGACAGATAAATAGAAATGGGTATTCCCGCAGATAAATATATAGAAACGGGTATTTCAGTAAATAGATAAACAGAAATGGGTATTCCTGTAAACAGATAAACAGAAACAGGTATTCCCGCCAAATATAACAAAAGGCACAGCTGTGCACTATAATCCACAGTACATGCTGACTCGATGGTGTATATCCACCTCCGAACTGTAGGTGGTCAGATATATATATACATAAATATACATATTTATAAATACATACGTATACTGATGCAGAATGAACCATGATATGACACCCTTAATCCCAATATTCAAACCAATATCAATTTGAGTATTTAGAATTTTCAATTTGAAAGTGTATTTAATCATGTGTCAATTCAAGTTTTCTAAGGGTAAGCACTAAACCACCTAACAATCATAGTTAGTTAAGTATACGCATGAAAACTAAGCCTCTTTTACAATGGAAATGTGAGTTCACGATGCTAATATCCTACTTTCAGTGTCTATCATGTGGTGCATCCCGAATCTCACATTCCCATTTTGAATTTAGTCTAACTATCATGTGAACATTTAACTAACTTTTCTAAAAAGACATGAATCATCTAATCCAATTATGTATATTTAGTGTGTATTACAACTTGGGTAAACGATATTCAAATTCCAAACCCAAACTTAATCAAATTATGATCAAAATAAGGAAAGAGGAATAATTAAGTTCTTAATTAACATTGTTGTGTATAGTTACACCTTATTATTTAATATGAAACAAAGGTCAAAATCTCGAAATTCGGTTTGAAATCTAAACTCAAATTAAAAAATCCAAATTAGAATTATAAATACAATCTACTTAATATTTATTCACCCCCAATTACATCTTAGTTAATTTCTAACCAAACTAAATAAAATATTAATCACAATTACATAATTTCCATTTAAATTTAGAACTAATGATAACTAAATTTCTAATAACATCGAATTAAAAATTAATTTAATAAAATCAAATCTCCATTAGTATACTAAACCATTAATCAAAATATAACATTTTAAACTCTTTATAAATAATATCCTAACTAATTATTAATTTAATATTATATATATATTTAAAATTAGACCCAGCCCATCAAACTGGCCCAGCCATGACCTGGGCCCAGCAGCGGCCCGCCAGCAGACTAGGTCTGCCACCAGGCCAGGGGGCCAGCACAGCAACAGCCCAAGCAGTGCTTGCTGGTTGTGACGCTGCTGCAGATCTTTTTTTTTTTTAATTTCTTGTTGCCGGCAAATTTCAATAATTCACATCATTGTTTCAAATCTATATCGTTAATCCCTAATCAAATTGTTACATTCAATCAAAGAAAATATATCTAACACATGTTATTCAACAAGTAACCAAAAGGCATTGTGTCACGACCCGAGCCCAGAAATCGGGGGTTAGCGAAAAGCTAAACCAGTGACATATGTACTCCAGTGCACGTGCATCCAAACCCAGTCCAGATGCACACACACAAGGGATCTAACACGTGCGAACTAAGCGTACGCGGAAGCTGTATATATCATAGCAAGCAACAAAGGAAAAGCGGAAGCCAAAACAAATGCGGAACGGAAACGACAACGATAAATACGCTGATATAAAATCCGAATACACACCCAAAATCATGATATACAAAATATACAGAGTACAAAGTCCAAAGTCCAAAGTGCCAAATACAAATCTCCCAAAAACCAAAACCAAACAACTACGCCCCTGATGATATGCATGTACGCACTCGGCAGAGGTGATCAGGCCCACTCTGCCAAACCGGAGGGTGCCTCTACACTCGGCCCTGCAGCCTCCTCGACCACCGGGGAGCTGGGCAAGGGATCTGTGCCTGCAACACCACAGACAACACAGTGAATACAACGATCCAGCAAATACAAGTAATAGGGATGAAACACTCATAGTATCAAATAGAATAATGATAGAAGATTAAATACAGAGTTCCATCTTAGTATGCTAAGCAAATCGTGCATAGAAGTAAAGCATGATACTTGGATCAAAGCATAGAAATACTGAACTAAGTGGCTACTACGTTAACCATATTCTCTCCAATAGAGAGCAAAGCAAAGCAGATGAGAACACCACTGACCGGGCCAGGGGTACAAGTGGGTCTCGGTTTCCTGGGTTCCGGAGTCCCAAGACAAAGCGACACTGCAGTGATACAGAGATACAGAGATCTAAGCCAGAGGTAACCCCGTCGGGCATCCTAGGGCTGAGGCTGAGTAGAGCCAGACTAATACCAATCAAATCAAATCCAAAAGAAGGGAGATTATCCGCTTTGGACTCACCGATGACAAAGACCGGATCTTATCCTCACGTATTAATCTCTGGGCAGAGCCACCAAGGAATACCCAAAAATCAGAGACACACAAAGCCAACAAAGCATATATTAAGTCAAAGCACAGCATAGATCAAAGCATAGTGCAGATCGAAGAAGAAAACAGATATACAGGACGAAAGCAAAATGACCTCGTAATGCATAGACATAGATTTGCAGAACAGAGGGTAAAACTGTAAACAATATGCAATGCATCTCAGATTAATACGGAGTCAAGGTTCATTACAAGCCAATACTAATCTAGTTGTTCACTGTCACTAACCTTGCATGTTGATGTAGTTTTAAGTTATTCGATGCACCGTTGCCATCCTAGTGTTGCAATGGGATCCTCACGTGCACCGAAGTCTCTTAAACCAACACCCATGGGGAGGTGCTTAACAGTAAATCAACGTTCACATGAATAAGTCACAGCCTAACAAACTATTCATGCGGTCCAAAGAGTCCATTGGGCAGGTTTACATGGGTGGTTAACCTGTAATTGAGCCCTACAAGTCTCACCATTATCCTAAGTTGTATTTCAGATTTGCCATGCCTAACGGTTTAGCCATGGGTGACCTACGGCTTAGCCGAAGACATTATACGGACTAACCGTAACATGCACTACGGCTTAACCGAGGTTCCCTTCAAAACACAGCTAAACTGGTCATTTTCCACCTCTGATCTGATGCTTTTTACGGCTGAGCTACGGTTAGTATACGGCTTAGCCGTAGACCAATCCACGGCTTGGTCGTAGCAATCCACGGCTTAGCCGTAGCCACACCGTAGGAGTACTGTATCAGGAAAGTTTCGACTGATCAGAGATTAAATTCACGGCTTAGTCACGGTTGGGTCACGGCTAGCTTACGGCTCAGCCGTAGGACAATCTACGGCTTAGCCGTATCCTAGCCGTAGAACAAAAGTGAAATTTCAAGTCTCTGGAGTTTGAGCGGTACAAAGTTACGGCTTAGCCGTACAATACAGAAAACGAATCGGGTTGAGTACAGAAACTGGAATTTGATACAGAAATGTCTCCAAACAAGCTCATCTGATCCTAATATCTTAGAAATTGGCTGTAGAACATTTTATACAAAGAATAAGAAGGAATCAAAGCAATCAAACAAAATACCCATATGTGTTAAACAATCCTGTACTTATACTTGCCTCAAAACTCTGTCAATCCACTGAATCAAGCTCCAAATCAACTAAAATCAAAGCAAATCAAAGAAACAACCCATGCATGAGATGAGGACACAGAAATCAGAGAAGGAGAGATGCAATTGGAGAAGAAGAAGGAAGAGTTGCAGAGAACCCACTCACCTCAAGCCACAAAACCCAGACAGAGATGAGAGAGAAAGAGAAAGAACCCAATCGAATCAACTCCCACACCAACCAGAGACTGAGAAGAGAGGTGAAAAGAAGAGAGAGTGATGAACGTGGCTCTCCTGGAGCCTCCTTGCATGCACGTTGAAGAAAAATTACAGGAAATGAGGACATCTGTAAGATGACTCATATATATAGGTTTTGGAGTTTAAAACAAGGTCCGAAGAGTTTAAACTATTTATAGTTCAAGTCACACGAAGGTCCAACTTCTCCAATTGACTCCAAATGGGTCTGACACAGTTATGGAATATAACGAGCTCAACAAAATGCAAGTGCTGACACCGAGATGATGCAAAGATGATACAAGCAAAGCAAAAGCAAAATTACGAAAAAGGGCTTAGAACTACCTATCTCAGGTCAAAGGTTACTCAACTACCTATCCAAGACCCAAAACCAAGTCCGAAAGAATAAAACAACAGAAACCCACACTAATGAGCCACTAATCCGGCTCAAAGGGGATCGGAGTGTTACATCCTCCCCCACTAGGAATCATTCCGTCCTCGGAATGACCACCTACCTGCGCAAAGAGCTGTGGGTACTGGCGCGCTAGCTGCTCCTCTAGCTCCCATATAGCCTCATCTGGACCATGATGCTCCCAAAACACTTTAACCCATCTGATAGTCCTGGTACGGAGAATCTGCTCTCGGGTACCAACGATTCGAAGCGGACGCTCAACGTAAGTTGCATTAGGCTGAATCTGAATATCATCGTAGCGAATCACATGGCTCGGATCTGGCACGTACTTACGGAGCATCGACACATGGAATACATCGTGGACACCGGAGAACTCAACTGGAAGCGTCAAGCGATAGGCTAAATCTCCAACTCGGCTCTTAACTTCAAACGGTCCCACATATCTTGGAGCTAACTTGCTCTTCTGACCAAACCGCACCGTGCCCTTCATCGGAGAAACTTTAAGGAACACCCAATCTCCGACTTGGAATGCCAAAGGTCTCCTCCGAGTATCCGCATAGCTCTTCTGCCTGGATCAAGCAATCTTCAGATTCTCTATCACTTTCTGCACTTTCTCTATCGTCTCAGCAATGATTGTCGGACCATGGAAACTTCTTGTTCCTACTTCTTCCCAGCACACTGGGGTCCTGCACTTGCGTCCGTATAGAGCTTCATAGGGTGCCATACCAATGCTTTCGTGGAAGCTGTTGTTGTAGGCAAACTCACACAATGCCAGATGCATATCCCATTCCTTCTCAAAGTTCAGCACGCTGGCTCTGAGCATATCCTCCAATGTCTGAATGGTACGCTCCGACTGCCCATCAATCTGAGGGTGGTATGCTGTACTAAAGTTTAACTTCGTGCCCATAGCTTCCTGAAATGCTCTCCAGAATGAAGACACAAAACGACTGTCGCGATCAGACACAATCGATACTGGGGTGCCATGCAATCTGACTATCTCGTCAACAAACTTCCTGACCATTTCTGTGAATGTCATCCTTTTCTTGAACGGAAGGAAATGTGCTGACTTGGTCAATCTATCCACTATTACCCAGATCATATTGTTCTTTCTACTGGTCGGCGGAAAACCGGAGACGAAATCCATGGTAATGTGCTCCCACTTCCACTGCGGAGTGTGTAATGGATGCAATGATCCTGGAGGTCGCTGATGATCAGCTTTAACCCTCTGACAGGTCAAACATCGAGCTACGAACCCTGCGATCTCCCGCTTCTTATTGTTCCATCAAAATCTATCCTTCAAGTTCCGGTACATCTTTGTACTCCCTGGGTGCATCGCATAACGCGCTTCGTGCGCATCTGTCATCAACTTTTCTTTCAACTCATCCACAGCGGGAACACAATCGACTAATGAAGTACAAAACTCCGTCTACCAAGCTGAAATCCGGTCGATCTGCAATCCGATCTCTGAAAGTCACCAGAAGGGGGTCCTCAAACTGGCGATCCTTGATCTGCTGAATCACCTCAGGCTGAAACACGACGGTAGTAGCTAAGGTCACCAATTCACCTACCATCCGAACCTCAACAGGCTGATCATGCACAAGCATATAGAATCCTGCCAATACCTGAAGACTGTCTGTCCTCCTGCTAAGTGCATCTGCAACTACATTCCCCTTGCCGGGGTGGTACTTGATTGGAAAGTCGTAGTCCTTGATGAACTCCAACCACCTCCGCTGCCTCATATTCAAGTCATGCTGATCAAACAAATACTGGAGACTGTGATGATCGGAATGGACCTCGAACTTCACACCGTACAAGTAATGTTGCCACAACTTTAGTGCAAATACAATGGCTGCTAGCTCCAAGTCATGTGTGGAATAGTTCTTCTCATGCTCTTTCAGCTGTCTGGAACCATAGGCAATCACTTTCTGCTTCTGCATCAGTACACAGCCTAGTCCAACTCGAGAAGCATCGGAATAAATCACGAATCCCTCACTACCATCCGGGAGAGTCAACACTGGCGCCGTAGTGAGCTTTTCTTTCAGCATCTGAAAACTACGCTCACACTTCTCTGTCCACTCATACGGAACCTTCTTCCGAGTCAACTGAGTCAGCGGGGCTGAAATCTTTGAGAAGTCCTGCACGAACCTGCGGTAATATCCCGCCAATCCCAGAAAACTCCCAATCTCTGTCACTGATCTAGGACGGGGCCAATGGACTACTGCCTCAATCTTAACTGGATCCACCATCAATCCATCTCTAGAAATCACATGTCCCAAAAATGCAACTTGCTCTAACCAGAACTCACATTTGGCCAACTTTGCATACAACTGGTGATCTTTAAGCAGCTGCAATGCCTTCCGCAGATGATCTGTATGTTCCTCAGCAGTCTTCGAATAGACTAATATATCATCTATGAAAACCACAACAAACTGGTCCAAAAAGGAAGTAAACACCCTATTCATCAATGCCATGAAAGCTGCGGGTGCGTTCGTCAAACCAAATGGCATGACAAGGAACTCGTAGTGTCCATACCGAGTCCTGAAAGCTGTCTTAGGAACATCCTCATCCTTCACTCGGAGCTAGTGATACCCTGACCTCAAGTCGATCTTCGAGAAGTAAGCTGCACCCTGAAGCTGATCGAACAACTCATCGATCCTAGGCAATGGATATTTGTTCTTGATGGTCACTTTGTTCAACTGCCTGTAGTCAATGCACATCCAGAAACTGCCATCCTTCTTCTTAACAAACAATACAGGAGCTCCCCAAGGTGAAACACTTGGGCGTATGAACCCTTTATCCAACAGATCCTGCAACTGTTTCTTCAATTCCAACAATTCTGCAGGTGCCATACGATATGGAGCTCTACTGATAGGTCCTGTACCTGGCATCAAGTCGATCGAAAACTCTACCTCTCGAATTGGTGGCAACTCTGGCACATCCTCTGGAAAGACATCCGGGAACTCGCTGACTACGGGGATCTCACTGAGCTGTCGCTGATCTTTCTTCTCTGAAATGAATGCAAGAAATCCCTCACATCCCCTACGAAGCATCCTGTCTGCTTTACAAGCAGATATCACACGCCTTGGGCACTTCATCTGGCTGCCCTCAAATCGAAATCCGCTGCCCTGATCAAAGTAGATAGCCTTGCTGTAGCAATTGATACAAGCATGATATCTCGCAAGCCAGTCCATACCAAGAATCACATCAAAATCCAGTGTCGTGAGCAACACGAGGTCTACCGGGAGCTGATGACCAGCTATCCGCACATCACACTGAGGGTAGAAAACACTGCACTCCACCCGTTTACCAACCGGAGTGGATACTAGCAACAAGTATGGGAGCGGCGTGGGTCGCTGTCGAAGCTGCACAGCAAAATGGGGTGCTACGTACGAACGCGTAGACCCGGAGTCAAACAAGGCTAAAGCTTCAGCATCAAAAATTAAAATTTTACCTTCCACGACCGTAGCTTCCTCCGCGCCCTCATGCGTAGCAGCATAAGCTCGGGCTGTCTGGCGGTTCTGCTTCTGGGCTGGACGAGCTGGCTGAGATTTGCCCTGCGCTGTAGACCTTGCATATCTCGTCTGTGAAGAGGACTGAAATTTCAGGCATTGGGCCCGCTTGTGGTCCGTGGAACCACAACCGAAACAAGCCCCACTCTTCCTCCAACATCTATCTGTTGGGTGATCCTTCCCACAGTGACCACAAACCACCTGAGTACTGCTCGAACTACCCTGCTTACCCTTGAACTTCTTCTGGAATTGACTTCTGCCACTGGAACCTGCTGCCCTCTTAGCCTCAGTTCGCTCCTCCTCAAATATGGCCTTTGCATCATAGGCCCTGTCAATAGCGTCATCCAAGGTAGCCGGCCACATACATGCAACTACGTGGCGTTTATGCCTCGGATTCAGGCCGTTGACGAAGCGAGTCACCTTCTTATGCTCAGTGTTCACCATATCCTCTGCGAAATGAGACAACTCTGTAAACCTGTGTACATAATCTGCAACCGACGTCTGTCTCTGCTGAAGGTTGAAGAATTCCACTTCCTTAGCTCGCTGAATATGGAGAGGCATGAACTTCCGACGGAATTGCTGCTTGAAGGTCTCCCAAACTGTGGCACTGGGCATAGTCTGGAATGAGCTCTTGATACTCCTCCACCATGTCTTGGCTACACTCCGAAGCATAGAGGCTGTGAGTACTACTTTCTGTTTGTTACTGCACACAATCGTATCGAATAGCTCTTCAGTCTGCTCCAACCATTGCTCAGCCTGCAATGCATCCTCTATCCCATGGAACTCAGTCGCCCCTCGCTTACGGAACTTATCAAAAAGAGCATTTGGATCTGATTCCTTGGGCTGGAAGATCACTTGCTGGTCTATACGAGGTGATGCTGACGCGGCAGCCTGACTCTGCCTATCCACCATGGATGCCATCTGGGCCTGCAATGACTGCATAGACTGCATCATCATCATCATACGCTCCTCACTACTTATATGTGGGGGTAACGATCCACTATCACCATTGTGGCCCTGTTGATTCTCATCCTGAGATCCTGATCCTGATGCCATCCTGCAAAAGGAAATGAAACACAGCACACAAATATAAAATGCCCTGAGTTAGTCAAATTCCAAGAGTCAACATATTAGACTTCGAGTCAAATAGTTGATAGCGTTATCTCACCACGATCTTAGATGCCTACATGCTTATAACTAGCATGCTTTGATACCATACAATACGTATGTCACGACCCGAGCCCAAAAATCGGGGGTTAGCGAAAAGCTAAACCAGTGACACACGTACTCCCGTGCACGTACATCCAAACCCAGTTCAGATGCACACACACAAGGGATCTAACACGTGCGAACTAAACGTACGCGGAAGCTGTACATATCATAGCAAGCAACAAAGGAAAAGCGGAAGCCAAAACAAATGCGGAACGGAAACGACAACGATAAATACGCTGATATAAAATCCGAATACACACCCAAAATCATGATATACAAAATATACAGAGTACAAAGTCCAAAGTCCAAAGTGCCAAACACAAATCTCCCAAAAACCAAAACCAAACAACTACGCCCCTGATGATATGCATGTACGCACTCGGCAGAGGTGATCAGGACCACTCTGCCAAACCGGAGGGTGCCTTTACACTCGGCCCTGCAGCCTCCTCGACCGCCGGGGAGCTGGGCAAGGGATCTGTGCCTGCAACACCACAGACAACACAGTGAATACAACGATCCAGCAAATACAAGTAACAGGGATGAAACACTCATAGTATCAAATAGAATAATGATAGAAGATTAAATACAGAGTTCCATCTTAGTATGCTAAGCAAATCGTGCATAGAAGTAAAGCATGATACTTGGATCAAATCATAGAAATACTGAACTAAGTGGCTACTACGTTAACCATATTCTCTCCAATAGAGAGCAAAGCAAAGCAGATGAGAACACCACTGACCGGGCCAGGGGTACAAGTGGGTCTCGGTTTCCTGGGTTCCGGGGTCCCAAGACAAAGCGACACTGCAGTGATACAGAGATACAGAGATCTAAGCCAGAGGTAACCCCGTCGGGCATCCTAGGGCTGAGGCTGAGTAGAGCCAGACTAATACCAATCAAATCAAATCCAAAAGAAGGGAGATTATCCGCTTTGGACTCACCGATGACAAAGACCGGATCTTATCCTCACGTATTAATCTCTGGGCAGAGCCACCAAGGAATACCCAAAAATCAGAGACACACAAAGCCAACAAAGCATATATTAAGTCAAAGCACAGCATAGATCAAAGCATAGTGCAGATCGAAGAAGAAAACAGATATACAGGACGAAAGCAAAATGACCTCGTAATGCATAGACATAGATTTGCAGAATAGAGGGTAAAACTGTAAACAATATGCAATGCATCTCAGATTAATACGGAGTCAAGGTTTATTACAAGCCAATACTAATCTAGTTGTTCACTGTCACTAACCTTGCATGTTGATGTAGTTTTAAGTTATTCGATGCACCGTTGCCATCCTAGTGTTGCAATGTGATCCTCACGTGCACCGAAGTCTCTTAAACCAACACCCATGGGGAGGTGCTTAACAGTAAATCAACGTTCACATGAATAAGTCACAGCCTAACAAACTATTCATGCGGTCCAAAGAGTCCATTGGGCAGGTTTACATGGGTGGTTAACCTGTAATTGAGCCCTACAAGTCTCACCATTATCCTAAGTTGTATTTCAGATTTGCCATGCCTAACGGTTTAGCCATGGGTGACCTACGGCTTAGCCGAAGACATTATACGGACTAGCCGTAACATGCACTACGGCTTAACCGAGGTTCCCTTCAAAACACAGCTAAACTGGTCATCTTCCACCTCTGATCTGATGCTTTTTACGGCTGAGCTACGGTCAGTATACGGCTTAGCCGTAGACCAATCCACGGCTTAGCCGTAGCAATCCACGGCTTAGCCGTAGCCACACCGTAGGAGTACTGTATCGGGAAAGTTTCGACTGATCAGAGATTAAATTCACGGCTTAGTCACGGTTGGGTCACGGCTAGCTTACGGCTCAGCCGTAGGACAATCTACGGCTTAGCCGTATCCTAGCCGTAGAACAAAAGTGAAATTTCAAGTCTCTGGAGTTTGAGCCGTACAAAGTTACGGCTTAGCCGTACAATACAGAAAACGAATCGGGTTGAGTACAGAAACTGGAATTTGATACAGAAATGTCTCCAAACAAGCTCATCTGATCCTAATATCTTAGAAATTGGCTGTAGAACATTTTATACAAAGAATAAGAAGGAATCAAAGCAATCAAACAAAATACCCATATGTGTTAAACAATCCTGTACTTATACTTGCCTCAAAACTCTGTCAATCCACTGAATCAAGCTCCAAATCAACTAAAATCAAAGCAAATCAAAGAAACAACCCATGCATGAGATGAGGACACAGAAATCAGAGAAGGAGAGATGCAATTGGAGAAGAAGAAGGAAGAGTTGCAGAGAACCCACTCACCTCAAGCCACAAAACCCAGACAGAGATGAGAGAGAAAGAGAAAGAACCCAATCGAATCAACTCCCACACCAACCAGAGACTGAGAAGAGAAGTGAAAAGAAGAGAGAGAGATGAACGTGGCTCTCCTGGAGCGTCCTTGCATGCACGTTGAAGAAAAATTACAGGAAATGAGGACATCTGTAAGATGACTCATATATATAGGTTTTGGAGTTTAAAACAAGGTCCGAAGAGTTTAAACTATTTACAGTTCAAGTCACACGAAGGTCCAACTTCTCCAATTGACTCCAAATGGGTCTGACACAGTTATGGAATATAACGAGCTCAACAAAATACACGTGCTGACACCGAGATGATGCAAAGATGATACAAGCAAAGCAAAAGCAAAATTACGAAAAAGGGCTTAGAACTACCTATCTCAGGTCAAAGGTTACTCAACTACCTATCCAAGACCCAAAACCAAGTCCGAAAGAATAAAACAATAGAAAACCACACTAATGAGCCACTAATCCGGCTCAAAGGGGATCGGAGTGTTACACATTGTTTACAGTTATCTGCTTGCCTGGATCTTGAAGCCAAAAGCGAATTTGAAGGTCAAACCTTGGAAGATCCAATTTTGGTTTCCTCGCAGAAAACTTCTAGGGCTTCGTTGTAGAAGAAAGAAGAAGATGGAATAATTAGGAAAACCCTAAGGGTTTATATTATGAAGAGGTTTTTCTAAATTACAAGAAAGGGTTCCCTGCTTTCTAGTGAGTTTTAAGTAATTTCAAAAAAGGTCTTTTGGCCTAAAAGAGCCAAATAACTTAGGCCCAAGGCCCAAGTGTATTTACTCAGCCCATTTAACCCCTCTCAACCCAACTCAAACCCGACAGACCAGTATTACCCAAAATAAAAATTTGGGACCTAACATCTCATCCCCCTTAAAGGACATTTGGTCCTCCAAATGACTAACATACGTCTGGAAGAAGGTGCGAATACTATTTCTGCACTTCATCTCTAAGCTCCATTGTTGCTTCCTCCGGGCGATGATAACTCCATTAAACCTTAACCCAATGGACGACACGGTTCCTCAACACCTGCTCTTTGGTGTCGACAATCCCCAACGGCTGCTCAGTATATGTTATATCAAGCTGCACTTGCAGCGGCTCATACTACAACAGATGCGAAGGGTCTGCTACATACTTCCTCAACATAGAAACATGGAAGACGTTATGAACGCCTGATAGCTTTGGTGGTAATGCTAACCGATAAGCCATGTTGTTGACTTTGCTGATAGTCTGGAACGGTCCCACATATCTTCTGGAGAGTTTCCCTTTCTGCCTAAACCATAAAGTTCCATGCATAGGTGATACCTTCAGAAATACATGGTCACCAACCTCAAACTACAACTCCCTCCTTCTCTTATTTGTATAACTCTTTTAGTGACTGTGGCAACTTTCAACCTTTCCTGAATCTCTTTTACCTTATCACTGGACTCTCCAACCACAGATGGTCCATGGAAACAGCAAGCTCTGAAATTTGACCAACATATAGGGGTTCAACATCCTCTCCCGTACAAAGTTTCAAAAGGTGCCATGCCAATGCTAGAGTGGTGATTGTTGTTGTACGCGAATTCACATCGAGCCAAGCTTTCGTCTCAATTAGTTTTGAAATTCAAGACACATGCCCTTAACATATCCTCCAATGTCTGGTTTGTATGCTCTGTCTGTCCGTCTGTCTGTGGATGATAGGCTGTACTAAAACTCAACTTAGTTCCTAAGGCTTCTTGCAGTGATTCCCAAAACCGAGATACAAACTTACTATCCCAGTCGAAGACAATAAAAACTGGTGCTCTATGCAATCTCACCACTTCCTTAATATACAAATCTACCATATTCTCCATTCCTTAACCAGTCTTGAATGGTACAAAGTGGTTTGACTTAGTCAAACGATCCATTATCACCCAAATAGCATTAAATCCCTTTCTGATGTTAGACAATCCTGATACAAAGCCCATAGTGATGTACTCCCACTTCCACTAAGGAATCTCCAATTGATGCAAAAGACCTGGGGGTCTCCTATAATCCGCTTTAATCACTGACAGACCAAACATTCTCCAACAAATTCTGTGATATCCTTTTTCATATTCTTCTACCAATAGTGATCCTTCAGATCTTAATACATGTTGGTACCACCTGGATGAATAGTAAACCGAGTATAGTGTGCCTTTACCTTGATTTCATCCTTCAAGTTCAGAAAATTTGGCACACAAATTCTGCCTTTATAATACAAAATATCATCTTCTAACTTAAAAATCAGGCCTCTCATCCATATGATCTTTAATTCTTATTATCTCGGGGTCTAATAATTGGTATTCTCTTATCCTCGGAAGTAATTCGGGTTCCCAAAAGAATATACTAGTCAACACTGCTTGCTCACTAATAGGCCAAAAATAAACATCCATATCTTTTAAACATTGAATCTAGAAGTATTCCGCAATTAATCTCCCAGTAAACGCTGCTTTTCTACTTAGAGCATATGCCACTACATTAGCTTTTCTTGAATGGAGCTTCAATCCAAAATTGCAATCCTTAATACACTCCATCCATTTCCTATGTCTCATGTTCAAATCACCCTATGTAAAGAGATGCTGAAGGCTCTTATGATTTGAATGTACTTCAAAAGTGGATCTGTAAAGATAATGCCTCCACATCTTCAAAACAAAGACCACTGCTGCTAGTTCCAAGTCATGGGTTGCATACTTCCGTTCATGTTCCTTCAACTGTCTGGACCCATATGTTACCACCTTCCCATGATGTATGAGAACACAACCAAGTCCAACTCCGGATGCATCAGTGAAAATCACAAAACCATCATTGCCAGCAGGTAGGGTCAGTGTAGGAGTTGTGGTCAACCATTTTTTCAACTTATGGAAACTCTGCTCACAATCCTCATTCCATACAAAAGGAACTTCTTTATGAGTCAATCTCGACGTGGGGCTGCTATTGTGGAAAATCCTTCCACGAATCTGCGATTATACTTGCATGGCTTAGGAAACTTTGGATCTCCAACACTGTTTTCGGCCTATCCCACTTTACGACTGCTTTAATCTTTGTTGGGTCCATTGCTAAACCTTTCCTGGAGATGATATGACAAGGAGTCCTACCTGCTCTAACCAAAATTCACACTAACTTGCATTAGCATACAATTGATGTTCCTTCAACAGTTGCAATGACGTACGAAGATGTTGAGCATGCTCTTCCCGACTCTTTGAATGCACAAGTACATTTTCGATAAATACTACCACAACTTGTCCAAGTGCTATGCAAAACCCTATTCATCATAGCCATAAAAGCTGTTGGTGCATTGTCAGTCCAAAAGACATCACCAAAAATTCATAGTGACCATATCTAGTTCTAAATGCAATTTTTGGAATATCCTTATCTCGTACCCTCAAATGATGATATCCTGATCTCAGATCGATTTTAGAAAAATACTGAGCACCCTATAATTGATTAAACAATTCATCGATTCTTGGTAAAGGATACTTGTTCTTGATGGTCGTTTGATTTAGTTGTCTATAATAAATACACATTCTTATCGAACCATCCTTCTTCTTGACAAATAACACTGAGCCCCCTTAAGGAGAGACAATCGGTCTAATAAAACCCTTGTTCAATAGCTTTTGCAATTGCTCCTTGAGTTCTCTCAACTCAGCTAGGGCTATTCTATAAGGGGCTTTCGAGATTAGAGCTGTGCCCGGCATAAGCTCAATTGCAAGTAAATCTCATGGACCAGTGGCAATCCAGGAATATCATTGGGAAAAACATCCGGAAACTTGGACACCAATGGTATCTCCTCCACCACTTTATTTCGTTTATCCTCCATAATAAATGCTAAATACCCTTCAGAGCCTTTCATCACCAACTTCGTAGCCTTAATGTTTGAGATCATACTAGTCACAACCCTCTTATTAGATTCCACTACTTGCACCATGGTGTCGTCATCAACTATTAACTTAACTGTCTTCTATCTCCAACACTTAGTTGTAAGGTGATTATTGCCACAAATGCCACAAGACTCACTCTTCTGCTTCTTGAATTGGTGTTGTGGGACTGGAGATGAAGCAACTTTCTGCTTGGGTTGGCTCGCAGGGGCCATGCATCCAATCACATCCTCGGCTCAATATGCCTTATCCAAAAATGCCTGGTAAGTATTCAAAACTTGTGACTTGGTATAAAATAGTATATCTGGTCGAAGATCATCGAGGAACTGTCGAATCCTTTTGCTTTCTAAAGTATTAAACTGCAGCTCATACTCACGAACAGACAAATTCCCTTGCTTTAGTCTATCAAACTCTATTCGTTTCTAAATGTGAACATGCTCCGGTACATACTTCTCACGGAACTGATTACGAAAAGTAGTCCAAGTTACCTCTTCAGCGATCCCCTATACATTAGCGACTAAATAATAAAAAATGCGGAAAGTAACGAACTCCTGCAACCTCTAAACAATTGTTATAGTTCGGATATGATTATGTGTGTCAAAACCCCCAATGCTCCCACTTAGAATTTCTAATCCTCACATCGGACCTACGTTCTAGCATCTTTTAAAACTTCTAGAACTTGACCATCTCTGATACCATTTGTCATGCCCCAAAAACTGGATCGGATTCAAACCCAGTTCTAGGGGTGTGAGAATTGGGGCCAATGAAAAATTTTCTAACATAAACAATACGGACCCCAATTCTGAGTGGATCGAAGTCCTTCGTGAGGCTATGCTTAGTGATCAAACAATCATAATCACACGCGGAACTAAAATCCATACTTATCGCAAACGATTATCATATAACAATCATGTAACAAATTTCATTAATAAAAAAATCAAGGTCAAGTGCTTCGAAGCGTAATAATTTAAGTTATAATTACAAAACAAATAAACTTAAATTAATAAACTAATGGCCTAAACATTGCCTTATTACATAATCTTAAGTTTCGATCTCTGTACCACACTAGGACACCTCAGATGATGTCATTAGTGCTCCACTCAATAACTCCGCCATCTGGCGGAATTTCCTGCGTCGCCTAGTCCTTCGGTTCGGCACCGTTAATGGAACCTAAACACCAAAAGTAGTGGGCTAGATTGACATAATCTGGCAAGAGGGTAAACTGCAAGCAATGGATTAATCAACTGAAGTAAACATAATATTCATTATGACCTAAAATATATCAAATGCAAACCCCAATGGCATGAATGCACAAAAACGGGTATCCCCGCAAATACTATATACCAAAAACGGGTATTTCCGTAGACAGATAAACAGAAATGGGTATTCTCATAGAGAAATATATAAAAACGGGTATTCCCGCAGATAAATAAACAGAAACGGATATTTCTGCAAATAGATAAACAAAAACAGGTATTCCCATAGATAAATATACAGAGACGGGTATTCCTGCAGACAGATAAACAGAAACAGGTATTCCTGTCAAATATAACAAAAGGCACAGCTGTGTATTATAATCCACAGTACACGCTCACCCGATGGCATACGTCTACCTCCGAACTGCAGTCGGTCAAATATATATATACATAAATATACATATTTACAAATACATATGTATACCGATGCAGAATAAACCATGATATGACATCCTTAATCCCAATATTCAAACCAATATCAATTTGAGTATTTAGACTTTTTAATTTGAAAGTGTATTATAATCATGTGTCAATTCAAGTTTTCTAAGGGTAAGCACTAAACCACCTAACAGTCATAGTTAGTTAAATATACACATGAAAACTAAGCCTCTTTCACAATAGAAATGTGAGTTCACGATGCTAATATCCTACTTTCAGTGTCTATCATGTGGTGCATCCCGAATCTCACATTCCCATTTTGAATTTAGTCTAACTATCATGTGAACATTCAACTAACTTTTCTAAAAAGACATGAATCATCTAATCCAATTATGTATATTTAGTGTGTATTATAACTTGGGTAAACGATATTCAAATTCCAAACCCAAACTTAATCAAATTATGATCAAAATGAGGAAAGAGGAATAATTAAGTTCTTAATTAACATTGTTGTGTATAGCTACACCTTATATTTTAATATGAAACAAAGGTCAAAATCTCGAAATTCGGTTTGAAATCTAAACTCAAATTAAAAAATCCAAATTAGAATTATAAATATAATCTACTTAATATTTAATCACCCCCAATTACATCTTAGTTAATTTCTAACCAAACTAAATAAAGTATTAATCACAATTACATAATTTCCATTTAAATTTAGAACCAATGATAACTAAATTTCTAATAACATCGAATTAAAAATTAATTTAATAAAATCAAATCTCCATTAGTATACTAAACCATTAATCAAAATATAACATTTTAAACTCTTTATAAATAATATCCTAACTAATTATTAATTTAATATTATATATATTTAAAATTAGACCCAGCCCATCAAACTGGCCATCCGTGACCTGGGCCCAGCCGTTGCCAGCCAGCAGACCGGGTTTGCCAACAGGCCAGGGGGCCTGCACAACAGTAGCCCAGGTAGCACTTGCTGCCTGCGCACACCTAGCAGCGCCTGTTGCCTGTGCACGCCTGGTAGCAGCGCTGCTTGGCGTGTGCAAGCAGCAGTGCTGCTTGGCGTGTGCAGGCAGCAGTGCTGTGTTGCGACACTGCTGCGGATCTTTCTTTTCTTTTTTTTTTTAATTTCTTGTTGCCGACAAATTTCAATAATTCACATCGTTGTTTCAAATCTATATCATTAATCCCAAATCAAATTGTTAAACCTAATCGAAGAAAATATATCTAACACATGTTATTCAACAAGTAATCAAAAGGCATTGTTTACGGTTATCCACTTGCCTGGATTTTGAAGCTAAAAGCGAATTTGAAGATCAAACCTTGGAAGATCCAATCTTGGTTTCCTCGCGGAGAACTTCTAAGGCTTTGTTGTAGAAGAAAGAAGAAGATGGAAGAATTGGAAAAACCATAAGGGTTTATATTATGAAGAGACTTTTCTAAATTACAAGGAAGGGTTCCCTGCTTTCTAGTGAGTTTTATGAAATTTCAAAAAGGGTCTTTTGGCCTAAAAGGGCTAAATAACTCAGGCCCAAGGCCCAAGTGTATTTACTCAGCCCATTTAACCCCTATCAACTCAACTCAAATCCGAGAGACCGTTATGACCCAAAATAAAAATTTAGGACCTAACAACGATGGTGTCATATCCACAACAAGGGGATGATAGAGTGCTTTGGGGGTTGCTTCCTGGGGCTGTAAAGCTTAAAGGAACTCTTCAGTTTATGCCTGGTTAGGAGCCTTGGTCCCAGGTGGTGCTTTTCTTCTTCGAGGCTATCCTTCGTCAAGTAGGTATATATGGGGATATTATGATATCATGGAGTCCCACATCGACAATAGAGAGGAAAATGAATGGGTTTATATATAGAGTTTGCACCCTTACCTTGCATGAGGCCTTTTGATGGGTTAAGGCCCATCAGAAGCAA
Organism: Sextonia rubra; assembly: GCA_037013555.1. Lineage (NCBI taxonomy): Eukaryota > Viridiplantae > Streptophyta > Magnoliopsida > Laurales > Lauraceae > Sextonia > Sextonia rubra. The sequence goes on along the minus strand of JASUAD010000018.1, from coordinate 7,361,408 downwards.
AACCGTGAGGCCCATGGGCCAAAGCGGACAATATCATGCATGTGTGAAGGGTGGGGCGTTACAAATGGTATCAGAGTCGACTCTCAATTAGTTCGAGTGTGGGTCCCTGCCGTGGTCTGGTGCAAGTGGGTGGGTTCATATGTAGGCGGGCCAAGAGTGCTGGTAGACTACATGGACTGGCAGGCTACTGCACAGGGACGTGCAGCCCTAAGGGGGGTGGATTGTGATATCATGGAGTCCCACATCGACTATAGAGAGGAAAGTGAATGGGTTTATATATAGAGCTTGCACCCTTACCTTGCATGAGGCCTTTTGATAGGTTAAGGCCCATCAGAAGCAAAACCGTGAGGCCCATAGGCCAAAGTGGACAATATCATGCATGTGTGAAGGGTGGGGCGTTACAAATTTATCACGCCCCACCCTTCACACATGCATGATACTGTTCGCTTTGGCCCATGGGCCTCACAGTTTTGTTTCTAGTGGGCTTCAACCTACCAAAAGGCCTCATGCAAGGTAAGGGTGCAAGTTCTATATATAAACCCATTCACTTTCCTCTTTATAGTCGATGTGGGACTCCAGGATGTCACAATCCACCCCCTTTAGGGCTGCACGTCTCTGTATAGTAGCCTGCCAGTTCCTGTAGCCTACCAGCCCTCTTGGCCCGCCCACATATGAAATCGCCCACTTGCACCAGGCCACGGCAGGGAGCCACACTCGATCTAATCGAGAGTCGGCTCTAATACAATTTTTTTCAGACATGCATGATATTGTCCGCTTTGGCCCATGGGCCTCACGGTTTTGTTTCTGGTGGGCTTTAACCCACCAAAAGGCCTCATCAAGGTAAGGGTGCAAGCTCTATATATAAACCCATTCACTTTCCTCTCTATAGTTGATGTGGGACTCCAGGATGTCACAGATATTCAAGCTACTGTTGTACCCTTCGAGGTGCCAGCACACTCTTTTGCTATTATGCTTAGCACTTTCTGTCCGGCCACAAATTCCTGTGTCAGCCTCGTGGGTAAACTGGGTTTTTTGCTCTCTTCAAGCGAAAACTGATCATCGTGCTACCCATTTTAGGTGACCTATATGAGGAATATGTTCCTAAGGAAGAGGAGTTTGTTCGGTTCAGCCATAGTTTCCCCGGATTCTCTGCTGTCATGGGGAATTTAATTGATCGTCACATGGAGATGGTCAGGTCTGGCGTGAGGAGGAACGCCTCTCATTCTTGCTGGCTGGGATGAGAGGTGCCCCTGTACCTGAAGGGATTGTGGGTAGATCCCTCTGACCAGCCTCCAACGGACATGGCTGCCATGGACGCATTTTTTCTGTCTATCCTGAATTGAGAGAAGACCTAGCCTACTTTCTTGCAGCGTAGTTTTGCCGGGCCGTCTTCCCTACTTAAGAGGGAGATGTTGTCCATGCAGGGGCGCTTCTTCTCACATGTCGTCTCTCTTCAGGCATGCATTTGGCACTGTGCCCCGCAATGATGGCATATCTGTTGGAAGTAGGTGGGTCTCGTGGATAGATTTTCAAAACTTTTGACCTACTTGACCAGGGATCAACTATCCATAAGACCAAAAACCCAATCCAGGATGCATTACCCTCAATCTTGTGACCATGTACAGTAAATATTCTATCTAAAAGACAGAATCAACAGCACTAAACATCCATAATAATCTACGACATGCAAGAAGTAGATCATACCTTTGGATATCTGTAGTGCTTTAATGGAGAAGTTGCAACTCTGCTTGATGATGAGAATCTTCAACACCTCTTAGCCTTCCACGCTATGACCCGAATTGGATTTCTTTTCCCAAGAAGATTGGTGGAATCTTCAGGAGAAATCCCAACTCGAAACTCCAAGGAACTAGAAGAGAGAAGGAGAGAGAAACTTGTGCAACTCTTGCACGAACAGGGTTTTGGGCGTGAGAGAGACTCTTATTGGACATCCAAGAGATTTATATATTTTCAAATCTCTTCCTTGCTTAATTGAAATAGAAGTCTTATTTCCAAAGCAATTAACAACTTTCTCTTTTCTAAAACCTTTTTTCTAGAGTTCAAGTCGAATTAGTATTTTCCAATAACTCTGGCTAGCGTGGGGACCACTAGGGATTCCTTAGAAAATTGACTCCAACTGGAACACCACGACCCCACATCTCATGTGCAATCTGGGCCCACAGTTAATTGCAAATAACACCACTATATAAATGCAATTGCACTTCAGTCTTAGGAACAAATTACAATGAAGACCCTAAACTTCCCAATTACCACAAGTAGGCCCCTCTATCAATATCTGTGGATCAATTGGAATAAATCTGTCTCTTCCAATATAAGTTCCACATCTTATTATCCTTGAGCCCCAATTAATCACAGTAATCATCAGTACCATCCAATTAACTCTTAATTGAGATGGGTGCGCACTAACTAATGACAAATCCATTAATTGGCACAAGGGGATAATAGAGATAGATTCCATCTTGATCATTCAACGTTCCCACAGTTCTACTACCACATACCCAAGACACCGAGGTGTTAACCTACAGTCGGCCTCACTCATTGGTGACTCAAAGCAAATGAACAGATATAAACTTGAGTTCATTAATGTCTCAGGATTGAGAGCCTATTGATAGGGAATTATGAGAGCATACCTTATTATTGAGATAGAATTCCATAAGGTGCATCTCATGGTCCTTCAATACATCCAATGTACCAACACTGTGATCCATAATCTTACATTCTGATGATCGAGACAAATCACACTATCTCATAGTGATCAAAGTGCTGCAACCTTATCAAATGAGATGCCCAATCTCATTACTGGTTGTGAAGCTATTTAAGTATAAAATTTGTGACATATATCTCTCGCGTGTGGATCTCATCCATGCACATATATCACATCTAATATACTAATGGGACCCGGTTCAATTCATGAACCATTATGACATATGTATTGGTCATGTGCATGAAGTAGTAAAATAACATTCATCTCATGAAAGTAAAGCATGATATTATTGATAAATAAAGAAATTAATCAATTTATTACATCAATTGATGGATTAAGTCCACAAAATCTAACAATATCTGTCTTGCAGCCTTCAAGATAGCCCTAACCATTTCCTCAAGGGTGTCAACCCTAGCAGCCACCATCATGGTCACTAGTTTTACAGTTGGTTCGCCTAACACTACAAGCCGCTTCATCGGAGGACGAGGATGCCTTCTTTGCAAGACTTTCCATTCCTATGTTGCATTTCCTTATTTTTACCACCACCTCTTCGAGAGGACTAGGGATTTGGCAAACATAGGGAGATCATCTAGAATGCACACTCTTACTCTCTTCGCTATCCCACTTCCCTGCCTTCCTTCGCAGATTCCTGTTATTGCGATCACGTGCCTCGTTGCAAAGGTAGGACTGCACTTTTAGATGGCTGGCAGTTGGAATGACTTTAGAGTATCAGACTCGTCGTTCTGATTTTTCGTACATGTCGCTTGTCTATGCTTGAACCATACTGTTGTTAAAATATTAGACTAATTTAAATACTATGCTGTGTCTCTTAAGTTGTACTTTGAATAAGTCATTGTTGATGAAGAAGTCTACAAATGTGAATGTGAATGGTCCTTGATAGTTCTAGAGTCTAGGTGGTCATGGGACACCTGTCCTTCTGTTGTTAGTCACCTATATGTATTTAAGTGTTTTGTGTTAGTGAAGCTGTAGTGTCAAACGAATAAAAAAAAATTTTGGTACAGTCTATGCTTAACTCTCTCTCCCATTTAGTTTGTTTCCACCATGTGCAATTTTCTACAGTGTGTCTACACTATCCTATGCAGGTAGCTGGCCACTATTTTGTCACCAGCTTATATTTCTTTTGCCAGCAACCAACATTTTCTGGTATTAGAGTTTGGGAAAACCCAAAAGAAGTTGGTACGCCTACTCTTTCAACTGCATTATTTCAGTTGCAAACTTTCCTAGACAATTATTTTGGGTGTGCTGCAAGTGAAGGAAGAAAAAAGAAAAGGAAGGAATGGATAACAATAGTGCTGTAAGTGTTTTTCAACAATTGGTTCCTATTTTTAAATGTGATAATTATCAGTTTTGGAGTATCAAAATGAAAACCTTATTTATTTTATATTATTTATAGGATTTAGTTGAGAATGCCTTACCTGAATATGACTTACAAGAGGGTATGATAATTTATGGCTTTGGCATAAGCGATCTGGGCATCTAAAGTTTCATGGTTTGGATTCATTGTGTTAAAAAAACATGGTTGTTCGCTCACCTGTTGTGCATCATGGTAACAAAATATGTGAAGTTTGCATTTTTGGATAACACTGAACCCCTTTTCCAGCGGGTAAATCTTGGAGGGCTAATCAACCTTTAATGTTGGTACATGCTGATATCTGCAGCCCTATACGTACAAATTCACTTGGTGATGGAAAGTATTTTTTAATATTTGTTGATGACTACACAACGATGATTTGGGTGTATTTTCTTAAAAAAAAAAATCTAAAGCCCTTTCATGCTTTCTACAATTTCCAGCTTATGTTGAAAAACAAAGTGGATTTTTACTTAAGATAGTAAAAACTGACCGAGGTGGTGAATTTACATCCAAGGATTTCCTTTCGATCAGTAAAGATGCAAGAATACAAAGAGAACTTACTGCAAGCTTCACTCCATAGCAAAATGGAGTCGCGAAGCGAAAAAAATGTAGCTTCACTCCATAGCAAAACGAAGTCGCGAAGCGAAAAAAATGTAGCATTGTTCAAACCCCAAGATGCATATTGAACGAAAAAGGGCTCCCAAAAAGCTTCTAGGTTGAAGCAGTATTTACAATGGTTTATTTTCTTAATCGCTATTCTACAAAAGCAGTCAATGGAAAAACACCATATGAAGCATGGTATGGGAGAAAGACAAATGTAAGTCTCTTAAAGATCTTTGGTTCTATAGCTTATGCACATGTCCCTTGTGAAAAAAGGCGCAAGTTAGATGATAAGAGTCTTAAGTGCATTTTTGTCGGATATAGTGAAGAAACAAAAGGATACAGACTTTATAATCCTAAAAATGAAACTTTATTCATTAGTCGGGATGTAATTTTTAATAAGAATGACGGATGAAGGTGGGATAGTGAGGTTGATCATCACCCTCTAATTGTTGAAGAAGAAGAGACAATATCTTTTGATCCATCACCTGATGCTCCATTTAATCTGACTAGATCCACATCACCTCCGAGAAAGGTCAGAAGTCTTATTGATATTTATTACTCATGTGATTTTATATGCTTTGAAACAGAACCCACTTGTTTTGTAGATGCAGTAAGGGAGAAAAATTGGCATGATGTAATGAAAATTGAAATGAATGCGATTGAAAAAAAAATAAAACATGGAAGTTGGTAAATTTACCACCAAGTAAAGAGGCTATTAGGCTCAAATGGATTTACAAATCCAAGTTTAACGTAGATGGTTTTTTGCAAAAATACAAGGCCCGTTTAGTGGCAAAAGGGTATGCACAAGTTCCAGGTGTTGATTTTTTCGAAACTTTTTCTCCTATTGCTAGAATCGACACTAAAAGAACTATTCTACCTGCAGTTACCCAAAAAGGATGGAAATTCTTTCAATTTGATATAAAATCAACTTTTTTAAATGGATAGTTGCAGGAGAAAGTGTTTGTTGAACAGCCTCCTGGGTTTGCGATTAAAGGGTCCAACAATAAAGTGTACAATCTAACAAACGCACTATATGGGCTCAAACAAGCTTTACGAGCTTGGTATAACAAGATTGACAAATATTTTTTGGACCATAATTTTCGAAAAAGTGGAAGTGAACTGACCCTTTATGTGAAGGTGGGAGGTGAGGATGAAATTTTGATGGTGTTTTTATATGTTGATGATATGATATTTACTGGGAATTCTCCAAAATTGATTAAAGAATTCAAGAAAAATATGATGTCCCAATTTGAAATGACAGATCTAGGTTTGTTACATTATTTTTTAGGGATGGAAGTTGTTTAAGACTCAAATGGTATTTTTCTCCACTAAGGAAAATATGCAAGGGATATGCTGAAAAATTTCATATGTCAAATTGTAATCCCGCTAAAACACCCATGAATACAAGTGAGAAGCTTATTCTAGAGGATGGAATTGAAAAGGCAGATGCAAAAGAATTTCAAAGTATGGTTGGACGCTTGATTGATCTCACACATACAAGGCCAGATATAATGTTTTCAGTAAGCTTGATTTCACAGTTTATGAATAGTCCAAGTAAAGTTCACATGGTTGCCGCTAAGAGAATACTACGATATATTCATGGAACAATGGATCTCGGACTCAGGCATAAAAAATCAAATACTTGTAAACTTGTCTCATATATTGGGCTGGTTGCGTAAATGACAAGAAAAGTACTACAGGCTATGGGCTTAGCCTTGGGTCTGCACTAATATCATGGGCCTAAAAAAAGCAGCAAACGACAGCATTGTCTACAACCGAAGAATATATGGCGGCTACAAGTGCGGCTTGTCAAACTGTGTGGGTTAGGAGGATTCTATCCGACTTGAAGGAAAAGCAAGCAGAAGCAATAATTTTATTTTGTGACAACAAGTCAATAATTGAACTAACAAAGAATCTAGTCTTCCATGGAAGAACAAAGCACATAGAAGTTTGGCATCATCTTATTCATGAGCTTGCGGGAAAGAAAGAGGTTACGTTGGAATACTGTAGCATAGAGGAATAAGTTGCTGATATTTTTACAAAGGCTCTTTCTAGAGAAAGATTTTTCAAATTACGAAGAATGCTTGGTGTTGAAGGCATTTGAATTAAGGGAGAGTGTTAAAATATTAGACTAATTCAATACTATGCTGTGTGTCTTAAGTTGTATTTTGAATAAGTCATTGTTGTTGAAGAAGTCTACAAACGTGAATGTGAACATGTCCTCGTTAGTTCTAGAGTCTAGCTAGTCATGGGACACATGTCCTTTTGTTGTTAGTCACTTATGTATATTTAAGTGTTATGTATCAGTGAAGCTGTGGTGTTAAACGAATAAAAAAAAAATTCTGGTGCAATCTATGCTCAACTTTCTCTCCCATTCAATTTGTTTTCAGTGTGTGCGCAATTTTTTGCAGTGTCTATACTATCCTATGAAGGTAGCCGGCCATTGTTTAGTCACCAGCCTACACTGTCCTAGCGAGTTCGCCCGTCAGTTTGGCTACACTCAGGTTCGAGTGAGGCTTCCCCATCTCTCATTTAAAGGAGAGGATTCCTTTTTCAACAGGTGGAGGGCCTGGGCTAACTTTTCAGCCATTAGGACCTTTGCATATTTCCATCCCCCGTGGTAGTGGGGTTACTCATTGGGGATGGTTTGGCCAGTTATTTCTAGTAGTACATGCTTTCCTTCGGCAAGTTTTTATTCTTGGCGAATGACCCTCTTTTCAACGGAAGTGAGGCACGCCCCCAGATCTATGTGGTTCGATTGCCGACACGCTGCAAGCTCCTACGACTGTAGGGCTGAAAGAATAGCTCCTCCTCAGTCGGCCGGGCCCTCTTATTTTCCTCTAGTGGACTTCGGCTCGTTCTCCGCTGCATCAAGCATCCCTTGCTCCAGCGAGGACGTTGTTCGGGTTTGGATACCATCAAATGGATGAGCAGTGATATCCACGCCCTCATTGATCCTTCCGCCGCGATTACAAATAAACTGAGTGCCAGCTTCTTTTGCCTTGCACCGAGGTTATTGCCAACAATCAGCGTTCTTACGAGGGGGACAAGGCCCATGGTATGTTGGACTTTATGCCTTTTAATCATGTTTAGTTTGTTGCTTCCTCAGTGTTTAATAGTTTTCTTAATTTGACGGTTATGCGACTGCTGGCTCTACTTCATGTGCACCAATATAGGGAAGTCGGTTGCACCACAATCTCGCATCCGGTCCGCTAGTTCGCAAGGCTCTGGGGTTCTGCTTGAGACCACTACGCTTCCCATGGGCTGCAGCTCTTCGTCGGAGGTTGCTTCAGTCGGGGAGACTTTCCCTGGTGGCTTCTCTTTTTGGTGACTTTACCCCTTTTTGCCCCGTTTCCTATTTACTCGTCATCTCCTTTAACATTCTGTCACTTATTTTTCGTTAGGCGAGGTTGGCGTTCCGGACACTATTGACGATGTTTCGAGAGGTTTGGGGACTTCCACGGCTTCTTTCTGCCCCCTGAGCATGGCCATTTCCTTCCTGAGGATCTTCCTTGAAACTGCAAGGCTGTCCTCCTTGATGGATTTTACTGCCGATCTCCCATCCTATGAACAAGTTGCCCTCGCTCTTGCATTTGTCAGATCTGCAGACCCTCAAATGCTTTAGTTACGTGTGAAGGTTTCGCAAATTGTTTCCCTTTGCACGGATTTCCTCCAGTCCTCAGAACCCGCGATAGAGGTGATTAGCCTGTCTTTGTCGACAAGAAAGGCCATCGCAGAGGCAGAATATTCTCCACTGTGCGATAGGGTTTCCACTCTCGGCCCTCACTGAATCAAATTTGCGGGATTTGGAGGCCATGGTTGTAAGAAATCATGTGGCCTGCATGCCATGGGTCACACGTCAGATTAAGCAAGGCAGATGCCAACAGAGATTACAATCCCACTTTAATACAAGACTTGATCTCGGCCCCACAATAAGACTCTCAACAGGATTAATGAGTGTAGGTTTGTGATAGAAGATGTCTCTAGTAAGTGTGATTCTTTGGGACTTGTCTATATAAGGATAAGGAAGCCTTATGGTTGGTGATATTCTCTATTCCCGTAGGAAAGACAAGAGGTGAAAAAGATCCACGGAGCTTCCCATCACCAACGCACACATAGATCTCCGGTCGAGTGACGGAGTTGATGGGTCTTTAAAAATGCATATTTTTATACACATTTTGGAACATTTTAAAGACTTATTAAGTTAAAAGAGTCTCATTTAGTGTGATCTAGTGGTTTTAAGCATTTTAAATTCATTTTAGTATTTCTTTGCGTAATTTGTTTAAAAATTACACTTTTTGCTTTCAATTATGAAACCTGTCACTTTTGGAAAGTCTATTTTTGGAAAGTTCTGTGAAAAATAATTTTTCTCATGAAATAGATTGAGTTTTTATCATCATTAGTTCATTCACATAAAATCATGAAAAATAGTGTGCATTTTCATTGTCATTTCATAAGAAATGGGTCTGCATTCATACATTTGTGATCTAGGGGTAAAATTGTCTTTTCACATAAATTCACATTTGTTTTATAGGAAATTGATGATATGAGTCCCATTTGTAAAGAATTGAGGCAAGAAATTGATTTTCAAGAGAAAGGAGAGAAGAATTGAAAAAAAAAAAAAGAAATTGAAAGAAAATTGCAAACACCCGGCTTCATGGTCCCACACACACATGCACATGAGTGGGGTACACTTGTAAAACATCCTAGATGGAGTCTATTTATTTGTTGCACATTTTTAAGAGATTTTGAAGAGAATTTGAAGAATATCTCATCAAAGATGGATAAGGAAAGCCACATAGGAGTTCTTTTTGGAGAAGAAGAAAATTTAAAAGAAAAAAGAAATTAAAAAAAATGCCAAGAAAGCTATTCCACATCCAACACATGTTTTGGATCAGATTTTGATTGAGAAAATAAATGAAAAAAAACAAGGGGGAATTATCTAGAAGATCTCTTCAAGTTTGGAGCCAACAAGGAGAACTTTCCAAAAAAGGAAAGTTAACAATACAAAGAGATAAAAGGGAAAGTTATACACCTCATGTGGGCCAAGTTTGATTCTAAGAGAGGATTCTTATCCCTACTTTATCTCTCAAAAGATCTCAATGCAAGGTGGCAAAGACAAAGAAGGAAAGAAGCATCTAAAAGAGACTTTCAATCAAAGCAAGCAAGGAAAGAAAAGAAAAATAAAAGGAAAAAAAATCCCAAAAGATATGTCACGTCCAAAGCATTGTTTGAAGCCCTTGTTCTTTCATTTTTTTTTATTATTTTTAAGATTTTAAAGTTTAAGAAGGAGTAGGACTTAAAAAAGTATAAATAGGGCACCTTTTCTCATATCCTTCATGGAAAAATTGCCCATCTCCCACCTCTAAATTTCTACACTCCATCTCTCCCTCTCTTGTTCTCTACATCTTAAGTCATCAAGGAGGCTTAGCCCTAAAGCCACACCACCAACCTTGAAGTATCAACTAGAAGGAAGAATTCTCATTCATCATCGTATGTAATTGTTTGCTTTTTATTTTCAATCTTTTGTAAAACAATTTTATACTAGTAAAGTTTGTTTCTTTTCAATTGTTCTTTTCTTTGATTTTGTGGTATTCATAATGTTAGTTTTGTTTGTGATTGGGTTAATTTTCATTCTTGTTTAAATATTGGGATAGAATTGGAATCACAACTAGTAACCCATCTTTGTAACCTTTTCAATATACTTTGTCTCTTTGGATACATTGTATGTTTGAAGGCAATGCAAGATGGAGTTAAAGAGGTTTGAGTGAAAAAAGATTAGAGGCCAATTCTGAAATTTATTTCAACATTGAATGGAGATTGTTTTTCTCACTTGGATTGATGGCCCAAGATGAAGAATAAGACCCTAAGACAACACTTCTAATCTTTTTGAGCCCAAAGTGAGGTAAGAAATTGAAAGAACAATCTACTGCTTTTGACTTCCATTGTTTACTGCCTTTAACTTCAGTTCTATCGCCTTTGACTTCCTGTTATTATCACCTTTGACTTCCTGCACTTTAATTTTTATTATTTGCACTTTTATTTTCTTGTTATGTTTATACTGATTTTAAGTTTTGTTTTTGCATAGTTTGATGGTTGGATTAGAATTCATTGCATGTATTTTTATGTCATAAGATTTTGTACATATTTAAGTTGCTAAAAATTAAGCCTTCAGATCTGAATCTAATGATAAAATTCGGACTTAATAAATAAACAACATAACTTAAAACAGTTTCAGTAAATTGCGGAAACAGTTTTTGACAAAAAGTTTGAAATAGGTAGACCAGTCAAATCACAATATTTATCTTTGAAACTTGGTAATATTAAAGTTTAAGATGTGGTCTTTCATTCCGCAGAATTTCAGATCAAAATAATTTCGAAAGGCTTGTGAACCAGAGGCTTAAACTTTGCCAATCAGTCAACTCAGATCAAAATTTCTGCACAAAATTTTGCAAAGTTGTCATGTTCATGCATTCATAATTTTTTTGTTTTAGATCCTTTTTCACTTTTGGATTTTTTGTTAGTTTCTTGCATCAGTAGAGCATGAATTCTAGCCATTAAACTTAGATTTAGGATACATTAGAATAGTTCAAGTTATGCATAAAATTTGCATCAGCATACTAGTTTTTCAGACTTAGGATTTTTCAGCATCTCATGACATGTATTGCATTACTAATTTTACTAACTTTCTAATTTTAAATTTACTTCTAGTTTTATGTCTTTGATTTTTTAGATAATTTTCAGAATTAAAATATCTTTCTAAATTTGTTTTAATTGAATATTTTAAATTGGAAAGTTTTCTAATTTTGGAAATTCTAACTTATGAAAGTTTTTAACTTTTGTTTATTTTTTTCTAACATTATTTAGTTTAGTTTGTTTCTAATTTTTTTTTAATTTTTAGAAGTTCTAATGTGTGTTTTGTTTTACAGCAACTTTAGTTTTGTTTAGGAAATTTTAGATTTAGGTTTTCTAGATTTAGGAAAGTTTCTTTTCTTTTCATTGGTTTGTAATTGATTTAATTTTGGTAAGTAGGATGCTTGTATTTGTTAGATTTTAAATTAGGCTAGTTTTGGATTTTTATTTAGGGCAGGTACAAGTTGAAAAAGGAACCTTAAAATATATAGCTCCCTATGGATTCGACCCCGTACTTATCGGGATATTAGTACATCGTGGTTCTGCACTTGAAACTCACGATCAAGTTTTTGGCGCCGTTGTCGGGGAGTATTATTTAAGATAACTTTTCTAGCTTTCCTTAGTTGCATAGCTTTGTGGGTGTGATTTAATTTTGTGTCATCTTTCTAGAAATAGGAGGACATGCATGGAATGATAAACTGCCCTAATTTGGAATAGGAGAGTGCATGGAATGCTAGAAAGTACACATCACTCTGATTTTTAGAAACTTTCTAAAATTAGGAAAAGTTACTATTTTCAACTTGTCATAACTTCTTTTGGAAGAAAGTACACCAAAAGTGATCTAATCGTTGTCCTTAATCTTCTCGGTATCTAAGAAAGACTTTGCCCCTGTAGTGCGTGACAATTTGTCTATTCAGGAAGCTGGTCCTTCAAATGGGTCCATCTGTGACTCTACCACTTCATGGTGGCTAACCTGGCTGAGTTGGTTTCATAAGATTAGATTGGAGAACTAGAGGAAACTTTCAACCTTGGGGAGTTACTTAGATGTTTTTTGTATAACTTAGGTTTTTATCATTTTTCAAAAAAATATTAAAAAAAAAACAAGTGATTCCAAAAAAAAAAAAAAATGGATTGGTGGGAATCCATAAACATGAGGGGACTTAACAATGGGCAAACCAATGGGAATGGAATCAATACTGATGGCCCACCAAAGTTCTGGCGTGCCTTGTGTGAACAAGATAAAATCGCAAAGTTACATCAAAGAAATTGTTCAGTTGGACCTTCTGAACAGAAGTGGGTTAATCACTATGACCAACATTTCAATGAGGGTTCTATGGAGGATTTTAATGGAATGATTAACCCAAATCATCAACCAATAAGGGTCCCACATGAGTTCTCATACCCCACACAGTTAGTCACTCCTTGCAATACATACGTGGGATTTCCATCTCGAGCTGAATCAAATTCAAATCAATGGCATTACCATAATGAAATGGGTAACATGTGTCGTCCCAATTGGGATGATCAATCACTGGACAATTGGCGAAATGGGCTTAACACAGATCATATCTCTTATGCCTAAGAATTTAGTTCAGACAGGTCGTATGACTACCCCTCATAGGATATATCATATGTACCCCCTTTTTCCCCCTGGTCATATACACCTCATAATTCCTTATCACCTGAATGGTTATATGAACCACCACCACCCCTGAAGAATTTTTTGGAGGATACTTTAGCCCAATTGGTTGAATTCACATAAAATGCCATGCAAACTATACAAAATAATGAACAACGCATGAAAAGCCTAATGGATTCGATTAATCAAACAGGGCTTGAAATGAGAAAATGAAATGCCACTCTTGAAATTGAAGATGATCCTACATTCATTGAAGATATTGTCGATATGGATCACATAAACACACAGTGGATATCCAAGAGTGCACATGAGAACATGAATGATGGTGCGATGCATGAACCAATTGATGAATCACATGAGCCTGTGTACCCCACTTTTCCTCAGTATCGCCCATCCTACTTCATCAAAGAAGAATCTATGCCCTTTTACATAAATCTTTTCTATAATTTAGATTCCTCTGATGAATTTGGCATTGCAGTCTTTCACAAATTTGATATTCCTATAATTGAGGAAACTGCAAAATGAACATAATGAGCATCAAAAGAAAGATTACAATTGGGAGGATGACCCTATTTTTCAGATTTCTGAGTCGGATAATCTGGTTACTTTGGAATCATGTACTAACTTCTTTATGAAATCTGATGATCCAACTCTTAAAGAAATTGCCCTCACATTTCTTGGCCCTCAATGTTATTCTAAAAAACTTGCAGAATTAGAGAATAATGGTCCTATTTAGACACCCGAGTCCAATAATTTGGAATCCCTTGAGCTCATGCCTAAACAGACTGTGAAAATCAATTTAAAAGAATTTGTGACACGAGAGGACCTAAGGCCACCTGGTTACTCATTATATCCTCTCCTATCTTTCAAAGATCCAATTTTAAAGGAGGAGGAAGAAATTTTCTTTGTGGTCTCTTCTTCACATAGTATACAAGAACATGCGGTCCTCATATTCATTGAGCCCACTACGGACATGGTTTCATCTTTTTCTATGTTTCTTATAAACTGTGTGGAGTAAAATTTCATTTGGGATCCGGGTGGACTCATGGTTTTGAATCTAGTAGTGTAGGTTATTTTTCTTTTCTTTGTAGCATAGATATTTCTTTTTAGAGTAGCTTCTTGTCTTTTTGTTCTTTTTTTTTTCTATTTTGTCTAACCTTGGTCAGGGAGCAGCTCGGACACATCTTCAGGTGACTTTTTCTCTCTATCCTCATTTACATTTATGTTTCCTCATGTTACTTTTATAGTTTTACGTTGCATGCATAAACATCGAGGATGATGTTCATCTTAGGTTAGGGGGTGGGAACAAGCACGCTTGTCCAATTTTAGACCAAAATTTTTTTATTTTTTTGTCAGTTTTATCATTTTAGTCAATTTTTAATCATTTTAGTTATTTTTATTTTAAAAATAAATTAAGACCTTTATTTTTTTTAGCATTTATTTTTTTTCATTTTAGAAAAGAAAGTTTTCAAAAGAATTGAACCGATTTGAAAATATATAGAAATATGAAATTTTGATACTTTTGGAAGGAAGTAAAAAGAAAATTTGCATTTTCTAAAGAAGAAAACCTATCAAAAGATAACCAAAACTGGCTTTTCACATATACACGTATACATTTTTCGAAATTTTGGATAAAAAGCTTTAATGTTGTTTTTGGAATTTTTTGGGAGAATATGATGTGAACTTGAAATTTAGTTTGTAGAATATTTTTGTTTCCTGGTTCATTCTTGGTGAATTGTATATATTAGAGCCAAAATGAATTAAGTTAAGTGAAATGAGAACTGCTACTTAGCATTTACTTTTGATTTGAAAAAAACAAAAAAAAAGTGAAAAAAAAGAGTATATAATGAAAAGTTTGTGACTAGTTTGGGTTCATAGCCTTTTTAACTCGAGCTAGTAAGCTCAAAGGATATTTCCATATCTAGTGCCCTAAAGCCATCTGGTTTGGAAGTCATTGGCCTAACGTTCGCTACATGGGTTAATTAGAAAGCTTAAGAGACATAAACATTGTACAGTCATAAGAAAAAAAAAAGGATGAATTATGGCCCAACGAGTGTCCGTAGAAATTTTTAAGGGATATGTGCAGAAAAGCATAAGGATTAAGTTTGCTCCTTAGATCTCAACTTTTGCTAAATCATATGAACTTGGAAAATTCTACGTTGGAAAAAGTAAGTGAGTGAGGAGTGTCCATAAGAGTTTGCAAGTAAGTATGTGTGGGAAAGGATAAAGACTAGATTTTCTCTCTGGATTCTAACTTTTCTTATATCGTATGAACTTGAGAACTCTTGTGTGGGAAAAAGATAGTAAGAGAAAAATAGTCCAGTCGAAGTAAATAGTAAAATGATAGCTATATTAGTAACTTTGAGAGGAATTTTATTTTTGCTAAATTTTGAGGGATCAGACTATTTAAAGGAAAAATTCCATTTTTGCAGCATTATTGTGGCATATCCAAAATAGGTTTTTGATGTATACATTTTTCACTGTGCACGTAAGTTGGTATGAATTTGAGAAAGTTTCTGAAAATAGAACTGTGGATCGGACTTTGAAAAGTCTAAGAGTTTAATTATTCCAGATTTCGACAATATCCGATATAAGTGAATTTTCTTTTGGAAAATTTTTTTCTCCTTTACTTTTGTTTGTTTTGTTTATTTTCCTTTAAAAAAAAGAAAAAAAAAGAATTTTGTGGGTATATTTACTGCAAACCCTCATGAGGCATAACACGTCCACTAGAGGGAACCTAGGGGTTTAAGGGCTTGTTGTATAAACTAAATGCAGTCGAGAATGCCAGCGAAAGTGGCGTTGCATTCATGTTTATTTTCATTGCATTGCATTTGTTTTAGGTTAGATTAGGTTATGATGGAAGCCTCATAATTTTATCACATTTTTTGTTAGGGACTAGCAAAATGCTGGTTGGGGGTGTAATGACTCTTTAAAAATGCATATTTTCATACACATTTTGGAACATTTTAAAGACTTATTAAGTCAAAAGAGTCTCATTTAGTATGATCTAGTGGTTTCAAGCATTTTAAATTCATTTTAGTATTTCTCTGCATAATTTGTTTAAAAATCACACTTTTGCTTTCAATTATGAAACCTGTCATTTTTGGAAAGTCTATTTTTGGACAGTTTTGTGAAAATGACTTTTCTCATGAAATAAATTGATTTTTAATTATCATTAGCTCATTCACACAAAATCATGAAAAATGGTGTGCATTTTCATTGTCATTTCATGAGAAATGGGTCTGCATTCATGCATTTGTGATCTAGGGGTAAAATTATCTTTTCACATGAATTCACTTTTGTTTTGTAGGAAGTTGATGATATGGGTCCTATTTGTAAAGAATTGAGGCAAGGAATTGATTTTCAAGAGAAAAGAGAGAAGAATTGAAAAAAAAATAAGAAATTGAAAGAAAATTGCAAACAGCCGGCTTCATTGTCCCACATACACATGCACATGTGTGGGGTACACTTGTAAAACATCCTAGATGGGGTCCATTTTATTTATTGTACATTTTAAAGAGATTTTAAAGAGAATTTGACGAATATCTCATCAAAGATGGATAAGGAAAGCCACATAGGAGTTCTTTTTGGAGAAGAAGAAGATTTAAAAGAAAAAAGAATTAAAAAAAAATGCCAAGAAAGCTATTCCACATCCAACACATGTTTTGGATCAGATTTTGATTAAACAAATAAAGGAAAAAATCAAGGGAGAATTATCTAGAAGATCTCTTCAAGTTTGGAGCCAGCAAGGAGAACTTTCCAAAAAAGAAAAGTTGACAATGCAAAGAGATAAAAGGGAAAGTTATACACCTCATGTTGGCCAAATTTGATTCTAAAAGAGGATTCTTATCCCTACTTCATCTCTCAAAAGATCTCAATGCAAGGTGGCAAAGACAAAAAAGGAAAGAAGCATCCAAAAGAGACTTTCAATCAGAGCAAGCAAGGAAAGAAAAGAAAAATAAAAGGAAAAAAAAATCCCAAAAGATATGTCATGTCCAAAGCATTGTTTGGAGCCCTTTTTCTTTCATTTTTTTTATTATTTTTAAGATTTTAAAATTTGAGAAGAAGTAGGACTTGAAAAAGTATAAATAAGGCACCCCTCTCTCATATCCTTTATGGAAAATTGCCCCACCTCCCACCTCCCACCTCTAGATTTCTAAACTCCATCTCTCCCTCTTGTGTTCTCTACATCTTAAGTCATTAAGGGGGTTTAGCCCTAAAGCCACACCACCAACCTTGAAGTGTCAATCAGAAGGAGGAATTATCATCCATCCTAGTATGTAATTGTTTGTTTTTTATTTTCAATCTTTTCTGAAACAATTTTATACTAGTAAAGTTTGTTTCTTGGGAACTCTTTTGTGGGAAAAAGAGGGTTAAGGGAAAGGAGGCCTATCGAAGTAAATAGTAAAGTGACAGCTATTTTAGGAAATTCCTTTTTGCTAAATTTTGGGGGATCAGATTATTTAAAGGAATAATTTTGTTTTTGCAGCATTATTGTGGCATATCCAAAATAGGTTTTTGATGTATACTTTTTTCACCATGCACACAAGTTGGTATGAATTTGAGAAAGTTTCTGAAAATAGAATTGTGGACCAGACTTTGAAAAGTCTAAGAGTTTAATTATTCCAGATTTTGACAATATCCGATATGAGTGAATTTTCTCTTGGGAAAATTTTTTTCTCCTTTACTTTTGTTTGTTTTGTTAATTTTCCTTAAAAAAAGAATTTTGTGTGTATATTCATTGCAAACATTCATGAGGCACAACTCGTCCACTAGGGAGAACCTAGGGGTTTAACGGCTTGCTGCATAAGCTAAATGCAGTCGAGAATACCAGCGAAAGTAGTGTTGCATTCATATTTATTTTTATTGCATTGCATTAGTTTTAGGTTAGATTAGGAGTCTCCACATCCAGATCTATTAATTGGTATCAAAGCCAAGTTCAATGCATTCCATCGGTTCATATTTTGGAGAGGCAATGTGGATACCAGTAGATCTAAGGTTTTACTTAGAGCCCAGATCTTGGGTTTACTTTTGCAACTCGAACAAGGAAGAAAACGACTTCCTTTTCCTTTTCCTTTTTGTTGCTCAAGAGCATCGAGGCATCTCAAAAACCCTTTTCCTGTTTTCTACTCTGAGTTATTGTGTATAAAGAAACAAAGTGGCTATTCCAAGTCAAAAATTCTCGAACTTGGTTTTCTTTGTCTTTACATGGAACCCAAAGTAAAAGTTTCTCTTTCATCTTGTCTTTTCTACAAGATAAAGTGGGCGTAGTTGGATTGGCTTGAGATTAGCTTGATAAAAAAAATCCAGAGCCAAGTAAAAAAGGACTACAGTCGTTATCCCCGCCTCGGCCAGCATGCAGATCTAACCTAGCCTTTTCTCTTGGCCTTCTCTCTCCTCTTCATATCACAAGTTGGGTTAGGTGGACCTAACCCAACCCAGATCTGATCCAACCCAGACTCAGGTGCTGATGCAAACACGTTGATGCATGCGTGACGATGGCGATGCTGATGCAGAGATCGTACGGCTAACATAGTAGAAGTGCAGATTGCCGTCAAATCTTCCAACTACGATATCTTAGCCATCCGAAGTCAGATTGACGATCCGTTTATGCCTATGAAATTTTTGTGAGTAAATCTATGCATTGGCAGCAAAAGGAAGACAATTGAGTGGTTCAAACAAAAGAGTGGCATTTTCCCTTTATACGGTTAGTGGTATCTGAATCTTTTTTTAATTAAAAATACAAATCATGTTTTCCAAATCAGCCTTGCTTGATCTTAGAAAGGCTGATATTTTTAACGGCAGGAACTTAGCTGTGTGGCAGCATCAGATGGATGCATTGCTGCATTTTGATGGACTGACTTATGTGATTGAAATTGATCCAATCCCTAAGCCCGCTGATGATGCCCCTAAGGCAGACCATGAATTATATGAGCAATGGGTCTTTGATAATAAATCACCAAAGCATTTATTGATCAGATTCATATCCAGTGAGTTGGTGAAATAGTTTGAGCATTTAACTACGGTGAAAGAAATCTAGGATTATGTTATGGACAAGTATGATGAAACCTTTAAATCTCATCTGATCGAGGCATTTAGTGCATATGTCAATTACAAGATGCCAGAGGGGTCATCTATGAGGGATCACATTGACAAAATGTTGGTCCAACACAGTAATCTCGCATTCTTGGGAAAATAAATGGATGAGGATTTTCAGATCCTATACTTGCTGATGAGTCTTCTACCTTCGTGGGACAATGTGTCTCAAACCTTTAGCCTTAAAAGGGTGTAACCCTTTATGAGCTTGAAGCTAAATTACTTGCTAAGGAAAAAGGCTGGCTGCCCGTGGTATAACATCTACAAATTCTGCTATGATTGCTAGAACTAAGAGTTATAGGGCTATATTAGCCGCCAATGTGAAAAACAAAAGGAAATTTAAAGGCAATCTAAAACGGAAAGGACCTAAAAATGGTGTTTGCTTTAATTGTGAGAAACCTGGACACTTTAGTTCTCAATACAGAAAGAAAAAGGGTGAGAATAGCCAGCAAAGTAAGTGACCAAAGAACATAGAGATTATGTTGAGATGGTCACTGAGTCCATGATGGTGGACACCAATGCCAAGAATTGGTGGATTGATTTTGGAGCCACCAGATACATATCAAAGACCAAGGCTGGATTGATCGAATTCAAAAAGATGAAACTCGGAGAACAAAGTATCTACATGAGGAATAAAACATCCTGTGATGTGTTGGGGATAGGGAAAGTCAAAATTCCCTTACCAATAAGAAAATCCCTTTATCTCTTTGATGTCTTCTTTGCTCCCGAGATGAGGAAGAGCGTCATCTCTGTGAGCCAGTTGGCAATAAATGGATTTAAGATTATATTCAAAGACAATGAAGTTACTATTAGAATGCGCGGTCAAGTTTTAGTCTATGGTTTTCTTTCTGAAAAATTGTATTTGTTGGATATTCTTAATAATGAAATAAAGTCCACTTCTGATTATTCTGTGTGTGAATGTATGCATGAATGGTTTGGCAATGTTATGGCATTTGAGATTGTGCCACATTTATAAAAATGAAATCAGTAGAATGGTTAAGGATCGACTTTTACTAGACTTAGGTAAAATTGAGTGTGCATTATGTGAACCTTGCATAAGTGGGAAGATGGTTAAGAAACCATTTCCAAAAGGAACTAACGGTTCTGAACTATTGAACATAATTCATTCAAATATATATATGGGGACCATTGAATGTATACAAAAGAACCAGGAGGACTATTTCATTACATTCATTGATGGTTACAACAGATATGGGTATGTGTACCTAATTAAATATAAGCATGAGCCCTTAAAAATGTTTTAAACATATATTGCTGAAGTCCAAAATTGAAAAGGTTAGAAAATAAAGCAAATTAGATCCGATAAATGGGATGAATATACTTCAGAACTATTTTAAGAATATTGTGCAAGTAAGGGAATAATTCATGAATATTCAATTCCATATACTCCACAGCAAGATGACATGGCCAAGAGGAGGAATAGGACCTTAATGGATATGGTAAGGTCAATGATCAACCATGCGAGTCTTCCACTGTATTTATGGGGAGAAGCATTAAACACTGTATAATATATTTTAAACAGAGTACCCTCCAAGAGTGTGCCCAAGACCCCGTATGAGTTATGAACTAGTGCTAAACCAAAATTAGAACATGTTAGAGTCTGGGGCTGTCCTATACATATGTCCTGCTACCACTACAAGAAAGACATAAACTGCAAGCAAAAACGAAGAAAATTGTTCTTTCGTTGGCTACCCATCACATTCTAAAGGATATTGTGTGTATGATCATGATAATAAGATAATCATAGAATGCCGAGAGGCGTTTTTCTTGAGGATCCGACGATCAGTCCTAGAATAAGGCCATAGAGTGTGGAATTGTATGAAATCTCTATGGGCAAGGCGGTTCAAGTAAGTGGGGGTTCCGATGAAGAGGATGTTGGACATAGAATTCCTGGCAAGGCCCACTTGAGGTGATTGAACAACCTAATGAGCTAGTTTGCAGGCCAATTTGGGCGAGGAAACAACCGGCATATTGAGATGATTATTGCAGTTTATTGGAAACCGTGGAAGACCTGGATCCAACCTCCTACTCTCAAGTGGTCAAAGCGCGAGATGTGCAATGCTAGTTAGAGGCTATGAGAGAGGAGATGGAGTCAATTGAAAAGAACCAAGTATCATAATTAGTTGATTTACTTAAAGATCAGAAAGCTATTGGATGTAAATTGGTTCTTAGAAAGAAACTTAAAAAGGATGGAACCTTGGATAAATATAAAGCACGGTTAGTAGTTAATGGATTTGCACAAGTGAAAGGAATAGATTACGATGAGACATTTTTTCGAGTCGTAAAATTCTAATCCATACAATACTTAATAGCATTGGTGGTATGTCATGATGTTGAATTGCACTAGATGGATGTGAAAGCAGCATTCTTGGACAGTGAATTAAAAGAAGAAATTTCTATGAAACAATCCAAGGGTTTTGTGGTGCAAGGTCACGAGGACAAAGTCTCCAAATTCAATAGGGCATTGTATGGATTGAAACAGGCCTCAAGACAATGGTATAGAAAATTCTATCAGGCCATATGTGAAATTGGATTTGTCTCCAATAGTGCAGACACATGTTTTTGTATTAAATGCAATGGGAGTTGTTATTTATATTTTTCATTATATGTGGATGACATTTTGATCGCTAGTAATAAATTGGAAGCTATAGATGAAATCAAACAATGGTTAAAGTCAAGATTTGAGATGAAAGACATGGGTGATGTAGAGTATGTCCTTGGCATTGAAATAACCCATGATCGTCCGAATAGGATATTGATTTTATCACAGAGATCCTATTTCGAAATATGTTGAAAAGTTTTGATATGGCTAATTGTAAACCAATTGATACTCCCATCTGCAAGAGCACAAAATTGTCAAAAGATCAAATGACCCACAAATGAGCAGGATAGGGAAATGATGAGATTAAAACCTTATGCTCAAATTGTGGGCAGCATCATGTATGTGATGTTGTGTATGAGATCAGACCTTACATTCGCCGTGGGTCTCATAAGCAGATTCCTAAGTAACCCAGGATTATATCATTGGTATATGGTTAAGAGAATTTTGCAGTACATCAAAGGAATAGTAAATATTCACCTATGTTATTAAGGTAAAGTCCTGGAACTATGCGGCTACTCAGATGCAGATTGGGCCGGTGATTTAGACTAGAGAAATCAACAACCGGCTATGTGTTTAGCTTCGAAGGAGGTGCCATTTCTTGGGGGAGCAAAAAACAGACCTCCACAGCTATATCAACAGCCGAAGCTGAGTATATAGCTTGCAGTATAGCAGTCTAGGAGGCTTTTTGGTTAAAATACTTCCTATGTGATTTGGGGGTAATAAATGAGAAGGAGCTTATCCTAATGAGAGTAGACAACACATCAACCATTTTTATTGTGAATGAGCAAAAGATTAACAGTCGATCAAAACATGTTGAGATAAAAAATCACTTTGTTAAAAAGAAGGCTGAAAAGAATGATATAGAGATTTTCTATATGCCTTCAGAGGAATTGATGGCTAATGCTCTTACCATGGCTTTGCCTACAGAGGTCTTTGCAAAGCATGTGATGCGCATGGGATTGAGAAATATTCGATGTACATGGCATTTGTGCCAAGTCGGAATTGTAAGAAATCGTGTGGCCTACATGCCACATGTTCCACGTCAGATCAAGCAGGCAGATGCTAATAGAGATTGCAAGCCCACTTTAATGTAAGACTTAATATGGGCCCCACAATAAGACTCCTAATAGGATTAGTGGATGTGGATTTCTAGTGGAAGATGTCTCTAGTAAGTGTGACTCTTTGGGACTTGTCTATATAAGGATAAGGGAGCCCTAGGGTTGGTGATATTCTTCATTCCCATAAGAAAGATAAAAGGCGAAGAGATCCACGAAACTTTCTATCACAGGAACACACAAATCTCTGGCTGAGTGATGGAGTCTCCGCATCCAAATCCATTAAGGGCATCCAAACTAGATTCTATCAAAAAATTAGAGGCGAAGTTTGCTATGCAGATGGAGCATCTTCTTGCCCGCTGCTGATCTCTTAAGGTCGAGGCCAACAGGTTGTGAGAGTGGGTGGAGGCCCGACAAGGGGAATTGAAGTTTATTTCTTTTTCTATGGAAAGCATGTGTCAGTGTATAAATACTTTGGATTCAGACTTGAAGAGGTTGAACGTTGACATTGCCTTTTGTGAAAATTTGAGGACCCATCACTTGTCATTCATTGAGGCCAAGGTTCACGGTTATGTCGAGGATGCGTCGGCATGGCTTATTGATTAACGTGGACCTTAAGTGCAAGGTCTCAATTGTAGCTTTACCCGATGAGTCGGGATCGTATCCACATAGAGCTAATTTTCGCAGAAAACTTGTCCTAATTAAAAAACTAATGTTATCCTAATAAAATCTATAAAAATACACACTACTAAATTTGAAAATTAAATTTAAAGTACAATTCCAAATCTAAAAAAGAATCACAAATTAAATTTAACCTTAAAATCCCAGACTAAAACAATCCTAGAACTAGAAACTGCAAAACAATAAACTAGATCAAACCACCAATGTAGAAGAATAAATAACCATGCACTAAATTAAAAATAAAAAATAAATCATTCAAAGATAATGGGAAAAAATAAAATAAAAAGAATTCTAGTTTCTTTTATTATGAGAAATTAAAACATTGCTTTGGCAGAATTAATAAAAGTTCACAAAAATACCGCACTAAGTGCATGCTGTCACCACACGGAAACATACGATTCCGATCCAAAGTGAGCACCTCGACCTCACTGATTGAGTCTTTTTAAATTAAAACAAACCAATACAACCAATAATACCCCAAAAATAATTGAAACTAAAAAAATAAAACTATATTTACCCTAGATCAAGACATCAAGAAAAAGAGGGGACTTCATGCGTAATCCATGCTCTAATCTTCAATCTTCACACCAAGGAGGAGTAACGGATAAGAGAAAATGATCAATGGATCAAAAAGTGGGATTGGCCAAACCCCACTTTGGCTAGAAAATTGATGTAAAGGAGAGACATATATGGAATGGGGTTGGAGATTGGTGTGGTACTGTGGGTATGGAAAAGAGAAAGATGGAATTTGATGTGAATAGGTGCTGGGCATGAGAAGAGGTGAGAGAGAATGTTTGATTGGTGGCTGTGTTGTATATTTAGAGAATGGGTATTGAAACATATATAGAAGAGAGAGAGAGAAAATTGGCGTGAATTATGGAATGTGCAATGGAGATGACGTGAGGGAGATGAATAGGTGGTATGGGACGGTTTTTATTTTTTTGTGGAGTGGGTAGTGGATGGCTGGGGCTTGGGTTCTGGACATGTCAAAATTTTGTGAATGTGAGGAATGGTTTTTTATATGAATGGGTTGATATTCCACATCCTTTATGAT
The DNA here is from genome assembly GCA_037013555.1 of Sextonia rubra. Taxonomy (NCBI): domain Eukaryota; kingdom Viridiplantae; phylum Streptophyta; class Magnoliopsida; order Laurales; family Lauraceae; genus Sextonia; species Sextonia rubra. Next base: position 7,336,930 of record JASUAD010000018.1, on the reverse strand, counting down.
CATGGGGTTGGATTATATATGTTGGCTTGGATAGTTGGTGCATGGATTACTTAGAGTGAAATTTTTGGATGGTAGTGAGATTATGGAAAGTGGATTGGTGGGCATGGAGTTGTATTGGATGTGGAGTGTTGGTATGAGAAGTGGACTAATATGACTGGAATTCCTTTCCATTCAATCTTCTTGGCTAATCAGATTTTTTTTCACTTCTTTAAAGTAATTTCAAGTACAGATTGGGTTGGAATCTTGCACCATCTTAGTTGCTTTATTTGGATTTTCTATCATCTTGAATGAGAAGGGTGTGGACCCCACCAAATCCTCTTATGCTTTAGTTTCCATCTTTCCAAATCCACTTCAATTCTTTTTTGAATTTCTTCCCAAATAATATCTTGGCTTCTAATCTTTGATGCGGGTCCCTTTTCTTTAATTTTTCTACACACAAAAGTAATTTTTAGTTAAAATAACAATTTTGACCGGACGTTGCAAATGCACTAATGCAGGCCTAATTCACATAAAATGACAACATAAATTCACATCATTGATCATGGTTTCTCTTTATTTAACTAATGATGATAAAAATATTTGTCATTTCTATGTAAAATCCTGAATTTGAAAACCCTTATAAAAATGGAAATCTAAAAATGGAAAGTTTTATGATTATATGAAAAATTGATGATTTTCAATGATTTTTGTATTAAAACTCTAAAATGAATACTAAAATCGTAAAAATATGATTTCCAACTAAATGAAGAGATTTTTAACGCATAAGTCCTTAAAATCTCCTGAATTGAACATGAAATGATGTAATTTTCAAGACTTATCATACCCCCCAACTAGTGTTTTGTTAGTCCTGAGCAAAATATGCGATCTAAAGTAGAAAAACTAAACCAAACTAACTTAAATGATAAAAATGAAATGCAAAAAACAAAAAGAAAAAAAAAACGCCACTTGCGCTGGCAGTCTCGACTGCATTTAGAGTATGCAGCAAACCCTTAAACCCCTAGATTCCCCCTAGTGGATGCGTTGTGTCTTGTGAGGGTTTGCAGTGAATATACTTGCAAAATTCTCTTTTTTTCTATTTTTTTTAAACTAAATACAAAGGTCAAAGAAATTCTCCAAAAGAAAATCTACTCATATCGGATATTTTTGAAATCTGAAATAATCAAAATTTTAGACTTTTCAAAGTCCGGTTCATGGTTCTATTTTCGAAAACTTTCTCAAATTCAAATTAAACTTGTGTGCACGGTGAAAAATGTATACATCAAAAACTTGTTTCAAATATTCTATGATAATGCTATAAAAACAAAAATTTTCTGTCAAATAGTCCGATCCCCCCAAATTTAGCAAAAACAAATTTCCTTTCAAAGCTACTAAGATAGCAACCATACTATTAATTACTTTAATAGGCCTCTTTTATTTCATTTTCTTTTTCCAACACAAGCATTTACGAGTTCATATGATGTAAGAAAAGTTAGGATCTAGGGAGCAAACTTGGTCCTTATTCATCCCCACACATACTCCCTTGCAAACTCTTACGGACACTCTTCACTCACTTACATTTTTCCAACATAGAAACTCCCAAGTTCATATGATATAGGAAGAGTTGGGATTTAAAGAGCTAACCTAGTTCTTATGCATTTCTGTACATATCCCTTGAAAATTTCTACGGACACTTGTTGGGCCATAATTCATTATCGTTTATTTTTTTTGACAAATTATTTTGTGATTGTGCAATGTCTAAGTCCCTTAAGCTTTCTAATTAACCCATGTAACAAGTGTTAGGCCCATGACTCCCAAACCAGATGGCGTTAAGGCACTAGATATGAAAACACCCCTACGGGCTTACTAGTTCGAGTTAAAAAGGCTATAAACCCAAACTAGTCACAAAATAATTTTTTTTTCTTTTTTTTTATCAAAAGTAAACACTGGGTGGCTTTTCTCATTTTGCTCGAATTAATTCATTTTGGTTCTAGTATATACAACCCACCAAAAATGAATTAGGAAAAAAAATATTTTACAAACTAAATCTCAAGTTCACATCATGTTCTCCTGAAAAGTTCCAAAAGCAGCATTAAAGTTTCTTATCCAAAATGTCGAAAAAATGTATACGTGTGTATGTGATAAAGAAGTTTTGGTAATTCTCTAATAGGTTTTCTCCTTTAGAAATAGCAAACTTTCATTTTTACGTCCTTCCAAAGTTTTGAAAATTCCAGATTCCTATATATTTTCAAATCACCTCAATTCCTTTGAAAACTTTCTTTTCTAAAAACCAAAAGATAAAAAAATTATGATTGCAAGTATTCCTAAAACCAAAACAAAAGTCCTAAAAATTCAAAAATTCTAGAAAACTTTAGAATAAAATAAAATGAATGTAAAAATTTTGTCTAAAAGTAGACAATTGTGCTAGTTCCCACCTCCCAACCTAAGATGAATATCGTCCTCGATGTTTTGCATGAAATGCAGCATAAAAATGAAAATGATAACAGAGGAAATAAATGAACTGAGGATAAGGTGGGAGAAGTACCTGTGTGTAGCTTTTCTGCGCCCTATCCATGGTTCACTACAACAATTTACAGTTTTAGCTACGAAATTTTTCATCGGCAAAAGATACAAAAACATTGGTGTATAACTTTACCGATGAAAATATTATAAAAAATCGTTAGCAAAATATTTTACCGACAGAAATAAATTCCGTTGGTGAAAAATGCTCTTTACCAAGCTAAATTCAATTTTACCGATGTTTTAAAATGTTAGCAAAATCATTGAATTTTTTTTAATTTTAATTTAAAATTTACCGACATTTTAAAATGTTGGCAAAATCACTTAATTTTTTTAAATTTTAATTTCAATTTTAATGACGTTTTAAAACGTCAGCAAAATCATTTCTTTTTTAAATTTTAATTTGAATTTTACTGACATTTTAAAATATCGGTAAAAAAATTTCCCCTTTTTAAAAATTTTAAAATTTCACTTTGCCGATGTTAAATTAACATGGGCAAATCATGGGCAAACTCATTTCATTTTTTTAAAATTTATATTTCATTTTTATGAATGTTATTCAACATTGGTAAAAAATTTCACTATTTTTAAATTATAAAATTTCATTTTTTTGAATTTGAAAAATGTTAGTAAATAGATTTCAATTTTTTTAACTTCTCGCTTGCTTTTACCGATGTTTTTTAATGTCGGTAAAGTCATTCCATTTTTTCTTTTTTCATTTTGACTTCGATCGACATTTTTTAATGTCTGTAAAACATTTATCATATTTTTAAAATTTACAATTTCATTTTTTCAACGCTAATAAAATGTCAGTAAATTACTTTCAGTTTTTAAAATTTCAATTTACTTTTGCTGACATTTTTAGATGTCGGTAAAAGTCATTTTTCATTGGCAAAGAAATTTTTTTAAAATATAATATTTGTTTTTTCTAAATAATTTTCTTGTAAACCTGTTGATATACCTGTATCAAATATAAACTTATTCATGTACTTGTATTTAACATAAAAAATCCACGCATACAAGAGTTGTTAAATAAACAAACAACCATCGCCATTTTTCATCAAGTCATTCATCTCATTTAATAAATATTACAATCAATTAGACAGTCCCATATAAATGTCCAATATACAAACACAAATAAACTAAGATGAAACGAAAACACCCCTCCAAGTCTACAACCAAACCCAAAGCGTCCATCAATTTACAATGACAAAAACAACATTAGAACCTTTTCAATGAATTAAATTACAAATGTAAGAAAAACATGTATATATATATAATCTTTTCCTCAGTTTTTTTGCGGCCTGTTTTCCGGCCTAAGTATTGAGAATCAGGTGGTTATTGCGTATAATTTGTTAATTGGGAGTCCAATTCAGGAGCCGTCAATTCCTACAGGTTACTTTGGCCTTGAGAAAGATACTCGTGCTGGTTTCCAGGCTGCCGATGGGAATGGCCCGTTTGGGACCTCTGGCGACCTATTTTTGAGCTTAAGTATTCGAAATCCAACATTTTTAGGTCTAATTCTCTTACTAGGAGTCCAATTTGTGAGCCATCAGTTCCTATAAGTTAATTTGGCCTTAAACAAGGTGCTTGTGCCGGTTTCCATTTTTTCAGGGGCCGTTTTCCATTTTGGACCTCTAGCGGCCAATTTTAGAGCCTAAGTGTTAAAAATCCTAGGTTTTAATATCTAATTCTTTGACTGGGAGTCTGATCTATGAACTGCTAGTTCCTACAAGTTACTCTACCCTCGAACAACGTGCTTGTGCCAGTTTCTGATTTTTTGGGGGCCGTTTTCCATTTTGGACCCCCAGCGACTGGTTTTCAAGCCTTATGTTGGAAAATTCTAGGCTTTAGCATCTAATTCTTTAACCGGGAGTCCAATTTGTGGAGTGTTAGTTCCTACAAGTTACACTACCCTCGAACAAAGTGCTCGTGCCAGTTTCTAATGTTTTTGGGGGCCGTTTCTCATTTTTGATCCCCCAATGGGTGGTTTTTAAGCCTAAGTCTTGGCAATCATAGGTTTTTGCATCTAATTCTCTAATTGGGAGTCTTATTCACTGATTGGCAATTTTTATAAGTTACTCTACCCTTGAAGGAAGTGCTCATGCTGATTTTTGATTTTTCCAGGGCTGTTTCTTGATTTTGACCCCCCCCCCCCCCCCGCTGCGTGGTTTTTAAGCATAAGTCATAGAAGTAGTAGATTTTTGCATTTAAATCTCTAACTGAGACTCCAATTTGGGAACCGTCAGTTCCTACAAGTTACTTTACGCTCAAATGAAGTGCTCACGCTAGTTACTGATTTTTCTGGGGGTTGTTTCCCGCTTTGGACCCCCGGTGGCCGGTTTTTTAGCCTAAGTCTTGGAAATCGTAGGTTTTTGCATCTAATTCTCTAACTTGGACTCCAATTTACGAACTGTCAGATCTTACAGGTTACTCTACCCTTGAGTGAAGTGTTCGTGCTGGTTTTCGATTTTTTTTGTGGGCCATTTCTTGTGTTTGACCTCTCGATGGGAAGTTTTCGAGCCTAAGTGTTGGAAATCATATGTTTTTGCTTTTAATTCCCTAACTGGGAGTCTGATTTACAGACTATCAGTTCCTACAAGTTACTATACCTTCGAGTGAAGTGCTCGTGCTAGTTTTTTTATTTTTTTGAGGCCGTTTCTCATTTTTGATCCCCCTAGTGGGCGGTTTTTTAGCCTAAGTCTTGGGAATAATAGGTTTTTGTGTCCAAATCTCTAACTGAAACTCCAGTTTGCGAACCATCAGTTCCTACAAGTTACTTTACCCTCAAGTGAAGTGCTCATATCTGTTGCCAATTTTTTTGGGGACTGTTTCCCGTTTTGGACCCTCGGCAGGCAGTTTTTGAGCCTAAGTCTTAGAAATCATAGGTTTTTGCTTCTAATTCTCTAACCGGGACTCAGATTTACGAACTGTCAGTTTCTACAAGTTATTCTACCCTCGAGCAAAGTGCTCGTGCTGGTTTCCAATTTTTTTGGAGGCCGTTTCTCGTTTTTGACCCCTCGATGGGCGGTTTTCGAGCCTAAGTCTTGGAAATCGTAGGTTTTTAGTTCTAATTCTCTAACCGAAAGTTCGATTTGTGGACTGTCAGTTCCTACAAGTTACTCTACCCTCAAGCAAAGTGCTCGTGTTGGTTTTTGATTTTTCGGGGCCGTTTCCTCGTTTTGACCCCCCGATGGGTGGTTTTTGAGCCTAAGTTTTAGAAATAGTAGGTTTTTGCATCTCAATCTCTAATTGGGACTCCAATTTGTGAACCGTTAGTTCCTACAAGTTACTTTACCCTCAAGCGAAGTGCTTGTGCCTGTTGCCAATTTTTCCAGGGGCTGTTTCTTGTTTTGGACCCTTGGTGGGTGGTTTTTTAGCCTAAATCTTGGAAATGTGTTTCTAATTTTTTAACTAGGACTCCGATTTACGAACCGTCAGTCAGATCCTACAAGTTACTCTACCCTCGAGCGAAGTGCTCATGCTGGTTTCCAATTTTTATGGGGACCGTCTCCCATTTTGACCCTTCGATGGGTGGTTTTCAAGCCTACGGTTGGAAATCATAGGTTTTTTGCTTCTAATTCTCAAATTGGGAGTCCGATTTGCGGACTGTCGGTTTCTACAAGTTACTTTACCCTCAAGCAAAGTGCTTGTGCTGGTTTTTTTTTCTGAGGCCATTTCCCCTTTTTGACCCCCTGGTGGGCAGTTTTCGAGCCTAAGTCTTGGAAACAGTAGGTTTTTGAGTCTAAATCTCTAACCGGGACTCCAATTTGTGAACCGTCAGCTCCTATAAGTTAATTTACACTCAGGCGAAGTGCTCGTGTTGGTTGCCAATTTTTCCAGGGGCTATTTCCCGTTCTGGACCCCCGGCGGGCGGTTTTGAGCCTAGTCTTGAAAATCTTACGTTTTTATTTCTAATTCTCTAACCAGAACTCGGATTTATGAACCGTCAATTCCCACAAGTTACTCTACCCTGAGTGAACTGCTCATGCTAGTTTTTAATTTTTCTGGGGGCCGTTTCCAATTTTTGATTGCTCGATGGGCGGTTTTCAAGATTAACTGTTGGAAATCATAGGTTTTTGCTTTTAATTCTCTAATCAGTAGTCCGATTTATGGACTGTTAGTTTGTACAAGTTACTCTACCCTCGAGCGAAGTGCACATGCTAGTTTTTTATTTTTCCAAGGCCGTTTCTCATTTTTGACCCCCCGTGGGTTGTTTTCCAGCCTAAGTCTTGGAAATAGTAGGTTTTTGCATCTAAATCTCTAACCGAGACTCCAATTTGTGAACCGTTAGTTCCTAGAAGTTACTTTACCCTCAAGTGAAGTGCTCGTGCTGGTTGCTAATTTTTCCGGGGGCTGTTTCCCGTTTTGGACCCCCGACGAGCAGTTTTTGAGACTAAGTCTTAGAAATTGTAGGTTTTTGCTTCTAATTCTCTAACCAGGACTTTGATTTATGAATAGTTAGTTAATATAAGTTACTCTGCCCTTGAGTGAAGTGCTAGTGCTAGTTTTTTATTTTTTCCAGGGCCGTTACCCATTTTTGACCCCCCGATGGGCAGTTTTCAAGCCTAAGTCTTAGAAATCGTAGGTTTTTGCATCTAATTCTCTAACTGGGACTCCTATTTGCAAACCATCAATTCCTACAAGTTATTATGTTAATATCTTGAAAGTTATTATGTTATAATTTCAAGAGGATAATATACTAACCAAGGGGTCGTATCATGCTCTCCAGTAGCTGTGCCATCACCAGCAGAACCGGTCCCTTTAGAGATGTTGAAGTAGATTGCCAGATCTATCCTTACTGCGACTGCCAGCTGTTGAACGAGGGCCTTGAGTGTAGCTGTCCTCCTGTCCTGCTCAGCCTACCTCTAGTCTTACTCAGCCTGCCTCCTAGCCTGCTTAGCAGAGCAATCACCTTAGGTGCGGCGCTCGAGACTGTGTGGAAGATAAAGAGGTCCTCATGTATAAATCATAACCATTTAAATAACCCGACCTCTTCCCAAGTACATCAACATCAATTTGTTCCTCAGTCATCGGAGCTGTGACAGAGGGCTGCGACTGCTTCTCAGCTCGCCGCACCAAGGCCTCCTGCCATTTAAATCAATAAGGGGTTTAGAATGCTTTTGTGGCATTATTGATCAAAGTTGAATCAGAAAGAAAACATACATGTCTCTACTAAGCCACATCATTTACCCACTCATTACTCTTTTGCTTGTAGTGGGTGTCGTGGAAGAACTAAGTAATAGGCGGCGCCTGACTGGCATTCTGTGTCATTTGTCATTTGAAATTATTTTGTATTAGATATGAACTTACTTATTGATGAATTAGTAAACTTAATCAAGTTTCTTCATATGAATATAATTAGTACTATAAGAGACATCCTCGATGCAAATGACATGGAGCCATTAGTATGATTGTATGGCAGTTTGACTCGACTCTCTTGAGCCTTCTTCGACTTTGTCTACATAGAAAAACAATAATACAATAGCTTTCTTCAACAAATCATAACTAATAGAATTACATTGGAATATAATTAATTGTTGTAGATAACTTCCAAATGTTACCTTCCACTTTGGTGATTCCTAGCATGCGAGACCATCAACTGCCGTCGGCCGGATCACATCTCTCTGCATAGTGGTCCTGGGGTCGGGGAACCCCCTGTTCCAACAGCTCGAGATAGTGACTATGCAGCTTGTATTTCCAACTCCTATACAAAATCCCGCACTGGCGGTCAATGTCTGCCTTGAGCTGCATATCACCCTCGTAGTCCCCAATATCAAATATTTGCTGTAAATAAGAGAGAGCCATATAAAGATTAGTAATAATAAAATATAATCAGATATTGAAATGACAAGCACAGCTATGATCAATTTGGTTGGTTGATATTTCTCGTTATAGTTTACTTGAAATAAACCAATGATGGCAAGCTTGATCCCACTATCAAGTTTCTTCCAGCCATGGGGTCGGGCTAGGGCGATCTCTTTAATGGCTAACCCAAGATGGTTAACCAGTGATGGTGCATGTTCCCCCTCTAGCCTATGCCTCGAGCTAGGAATCGGAACTGGGATGTTATGACCCAGCTCTCTCCTTAGCTTTGCCGCCTTATTCCGTCACATAGCACCCCTTACACAGCTCAAAATGTCCGAGACTAGGGCTAATGCTATTGAGATGATAGTGCTAAATGAGTTAGTAAACACAAATCATTAAATTGAGATGAATTCAGGATTTTAAAAGGCTATAATTTTCTCACCTACACTGGTACCAATTGTATGAGCACTCGGCGGAGGCAGGGACGGTGGAGGCTGGGTCAATGGAGGCTGGGTCGGTGAGGGCTGTGTGCTGTGTGGTCGGAGGCTACATCGGTGAGGGCTGTGTGGTATAAGGCTACATCGGTGAGGGCTATGTGGTTAGAGGCTGTATCGACAAAAGATATGTCGCTGCCTCGGGTGTGCTCTCTCCATGAGATAACCCAAGTGCAGCTGCAATACTCTGAGCACGTCTAACCCTCTTCTCCCGAGGTATATCTGCAATCTGGCTTAGAGCAAAATGATAAGGAAAATAAATAATTATTAGCAAAAATCAATAATATTAGTATAGTGAATGTCAGCAATTTACATTCAATGGAAATGGAAATTATTTTAGCATGAGTATCACTATCAAAACTAATATTTTAAAGCACATGTCATAGACATTTACAGAAAGATTACCTCATCCGATTCAGACCAAGATGTCTCGTCATCTACATCATCATCCTGTGGGGGACTGTAGTTCTCGTCGTTATCATTCCCATTAACCTTTTTCTTTCCGTTCTCATTTGTCTCGTTAGTTGAACCAAATATAGCACGTGCAGTCGACGGGAGCCCTAGAGATGCAAGTTTATCTGCATTATGCTTAATTGTCTTTTTTTTCTTTAATAAATAATTAAATGCTTGCACGTGATGGGACAACTTTCTTGGTTTGACCTATTTTTTTCCTTTGTTTGCCATCATTTGCAACTATGATATATATATAAATAAGCATAAAACGTGAAATATAGAAATGTTTTATCCATATATGAACAAATCACAAGAGAAAATGAAATTGAAGACAATGTCATTCTGTATGGCAAGATCTTTATTAATTTACTTAATTGTTACATGTGCAAAACCTACAACAGACACTACATGTCATATTCCATGTTAGAGTCAAATTGACTAAGTACATCATTGTCTTCTTCATCTTCGTACTCCGCCAGTGTTTCATCCTTGTCTTGGCCTTCCTCATTTACTAACTCATCACTGAGAACGATCTCAGGATCTATATCATCCCTAGAATATTGCACACTAGTATAGTGACAAGGACGACTAGGATAACAAATGTTGTTTGATCATGCTGAAATGCATCATTAGGCGCATCATCATCGTCATCGTCATCCCGCTAGGGGGTACGTCCCATATTCCCCGAGGCTTGACCCATTCTACGACTTTTCAATTTTTTCTTCTATTGGTGTCATTGACGTAGAAGACTTGTGTCACTTGACTTGGAGGACAAATGGATCATCCTTACACCAACGACCCATGATATCAATGCTTGTAACATGTTCTTCAATGTTTATCTTATGCTTGGTGCTAGTGTTGTACTATTCACATTCAAATAAAACCACTTTACACATAGTGTAAATAGGACAATTCCTAGACTTTGCAGATGTATCTATAGTAATCATGTTTCTCTCCTTCATATTCTCCTTCCACAACCAAGCCGCTACTCTGGCTCCTACGGCATTGCTCACGGTCTTTAGCGTGATATCAGACGCCTTTGCAATCACACCCCTAATACAGATTCACTACAGATTTAGGGCCATTTGCTAATGACCAAATCTAATCAGTAGCTTTTGCTGACCCTTAAGTTTGCAATTAATGCATCTACATAAGCAGATGAAGACAAATGTATTATGTTAATGTCATTTGAAGTGTAATCCAATAATGTCTAGCCATTAAAATGATAATGTTTAATATGTTTTACACATTATTTGGACCATTTGCAAATTCTTTTCATTGTACCTGCTTGATTTCTCCACCTCTTTGATTTTGTACTAAAATCATGTGTTCCCTACTCAAGGCAGCTTTTAATGAATAAGTAAAAGTAGAGAATTAATCATAGAGTTAACAATTAATGCATAAATATGGTTAGATTGAAGCACATACTGTAGATACGGCTCCACCTCAGGGGTATTATTCAACACAAACCAATGAGTCATGTCATGCTTTCTTTGCAAAGGATCATGTGGCCCTGCCATCAGCCCAGTTGGATGGACAGTTTGTGTGAAGACTGACATCCGTGGGCCACGATCGCCACCATTATCATAGCGTTCTACTCGATCAGTCTACCTTAAATACATTGAACAAAAAGTAAGACACTCTTTAACAATGTAAGCCTTGGCAATTGAACTTTCTGGTCGAGCTCAGTTGCGAATGTACCATTTTAGGGTCTTTAGAAACCTTTAAACAACCAATGATAACAATTGCGATTTTTAATGCAACGCAATTGCACTAATAAATAAATAATTAATCAATGGTCATTAACTATTACCTTTCTACCAAGTACATCCACCGATATTACATCGGTCTACCAAGCATGGCCTCGCATGGTTAGTAAACAGACAGATGAACCATCACATCAAAGAAAGCAGGAAGAAAAATCCTTTCCAGCTTGCACAATATTAAAACTATTTGCTCCTCCTATTTTTTCAAATCATCGTGTCTCTGTGTTTTCGAGCAGAGGTCTTGAAAAGAACTGCCTAACTCAAATAATGTTGTACAAATATCTTTATTCAGAAAGTCGCGCATACCAATGGAAGGATGTGCTGGATAAGGATGTGGCAATCATGGCTCTTTAAACCAGATAATTTACCAATTTCCAAGGTCACACAACTTGAGAGGTTCGCCGCATAGCCATCTGGGTATTTGATCAACTTCAAGAATTTATAAAATTCATCTCTATGTTTTGTTTCCTGTAAGAGGCATGCGATTTCAAGCTGAACCCATCGCGCCTCTCCACTAGATGCAACTCTAGCCTGATGCCATATTTCTCAAATCCTTACGCGCTTTCTCTGTGTCCTTATTTTTGCCATTTATTCCCAAAATTGTTCCAACCAAAGCTACACAGATGTTCTTCTCAATGTGCATAAGATCAAGGTTGTGTCGGAGTTTTTTGCACTTCTAGTAGGGCCATTTAAATAGGATGCTTTTCTTTGTCCAATTCAGTTCTCTAGAGTCACGTGGTCTTTTCTTATTCTTGCCAAACTTGACCGGCGCTAGTTCTTCTAGCTGGTCTAGTACTTTCTACACCAGTAAATCTAAAGAATTTTTTTCATGCTCTGGCTAACTATTGAAGGTTTTGTTTCTACGCTATTGGTCATTCAGTTCCTAGCATTTTCAATGGCCAATGTACCTATTCTTATCTTATTCAGAAGTCTTGATTTATTCAAGAGGACCTTTTAGAAAAGTAAAAGGATTTTCTCAAAACCCTCTGATAATTCCTTAAAAATGCATATTTTTATATACATTTTGGACCATTTTTTGGACCTATTAACTCAAAAGAGCCTCAGTTATTATGAAATCATGGTTTCATGTGTTTATACATTATTGTAGTGCATTTTTGCGTAATTTTCTTAAAAATCACACTTTTTACTTACATTTAAAAAACTTGACAATTTTGGAGTTCTATTTTTGGACAGTTTTGTGAAAATTATTTTTTTCATGAAAGAAATCAAATTTTCATAATCAATACTTTATTCACATAAAATCATGAAAAATGGTGTGCATTTTCATAGTCATTTCATGAGAGATGGGCCTGCATTCATCATTTGTGATCATAGGGTTACAATTGTTTTTCACATGAATTCACATTTATTTTTGTAGGAAATTGATGACATAGGTCCCATTTTCAAGAATTGAGGCAAGAAAATTATTTTCAAAAGAAAGGAGAGAAGAATTGAAGAGAGAAAGAAATTAGATGAAAACAATGCAAAATTGGCTTCATGGTCCCACACACATTCACATGTGTGGAGACACACTTGTGGGACATTCAAGAAGGGGTCCACCATCTTTTGTTGCATCATCTAAATTATCTTTTGATAATTCAAAGATAATTTCAAGAGATCTTAAGATATTTTATGGAAGGAAAGCCACATAAAAGACCTTCTTTGAAAACGAGTCGAATTGAAGAAAGAAAGTTAATCTCATTTTTTTTTTCAGAATAGCTTGGATTAAAATAATCATCTCTCAAACTATAGATTGGATTGAGGCAATCTTGGTACAATTTGAAAGCTCCTTCAGAGTAGATATCCATGGAGCCCAAGATTATATAATTTGGGGCCGAAATGAGAAAGTTATGACCTCAAGAAGATAGCTGTAATTTTTCTACTTGGGATTGAGATTGTCTCATCGAGGTGGGCCATATCCTTTGGCAAGTGTTAGCTAAAAAGGTGGATACACTTAAAATTCCAGTAAGAGAATGAATCTTATCTCATCTTAAACATGGAAGACCTGTTGGCCAAGAAGGAGACTTGCTAATTTAAGGTGATTTTTGCTATAAAGTAGGTATGGAGAGAAACAAGGGGCTTTCAACTCCTATAAATTGAAGGCATTGGCCTCCCATACTCTTCAAGAGAAGATAGACCACCTTTCTCTAGAATTATTACTACACTTCGTCTTCTTCAACTCTCTCTCCCTCCATTGAAGTCCTCAAGGAGGTTTGGCCCGGAAATCAAACTATACCGTTGGATTTTTTCCATCTAGAATAGGCTTCTCATCCTAGTCTAAGTAGCATCTTTTATTTCAATTTATGTATCTTTTATAAGGGACTACTTCATTGGTAAAGTTTTTCTTTCTTTTATATCTTTCTTTTGCATGGTTTGTCTGTACACTTGGATTATAATGCTCAAGGATATGCTTGGATTGATGACCCAATCTTTTGGGATTATGTTCTAGTTGATGGATAAATCTTATGACTGATTAGATCTTAAGATAGCAAATCTACTACATTTACTTTTCTGTAAACTACATTTATATTTCTTGTTTACTACATTTACTTTCCTATTCACTACATTTAATTTTCAGCACTACTACATTTCCTTTTAGACACTACTACATTTAAATTCCTGTCATTACTACATTTAAATTTCTATAATTTTGATGTTCTTTATATTTTAATGTTTTGTTTTATGCATAATTTAATGGTTGAAAGTTTTGGCATAGCATGTATCACATATTGGTGAGTTTCTTCACATGTGTATGGTGCCAAAGTACTCAAGTTTCAGAAGTGTTTTAACTGAATTTAAGACTTAGATATGAATGTGTAGTAGGGTATCCAAATCTGTCCAAAAACAGTCAGTATTTGTACAAATTTTGATGCAACAATCGTTCATATTTTAGAGTATTCAGTTGGGTAACTTGTAAATCAGATTTGAGTACTTAAAATATCTGAAAAATTGTGATTTGGAAGATGACCTTTTGAAATATGTAATCTGAAATTGAAGTTACAGCAATATATGAAAATTCTGCAACACATGTATTGGTAACTTATCATGTTGAGAACATATCCAATATTGCAATGTTTTAAATTGGAAAGTTTGTGGACAATAAATATTTCTGGAAACACATTTAAAAATTGAGATTTTTATCTCTGGTATACCCGAAAATCATGGCGCTTCAAATGTGAAAAAAGTGCAAGAATAGGCCACATATGCTGTAAAATTCTGCACTGCAGAATTCTTGTAACTAGTTCATTCATTCATGTAATTTTCTTTGTTTTTCAATCTTTTTCCTTGTTGTTTTTTTTTATTGGATTCATGCATTCATTAAGTGTGTTCTTTAACCATTAAATTTATAATAGGATTACATTAGATTAGGATCATATTTTATTTAAATTTTGCATCTCATTTTTGGAAAGTTTGCATTAGTCACATGGCATGCATTGCATTACTAACTTTACTAACTTTCTAATTTTAATTTTGTTTCTAGTTTTATATCTTTTATTATTTTGGATAATCTCTAGAACTAAAATATCTTTCTAAACTTGTTTTATTTGAAGACTTTAAATTGGAAAGCTTTCTAGTTTTGGAAATTCTAGCTTAAAAAACTTTTTAACATTAATATTTTAATTTTAGAAAGTAGGTTTGTTTTTTATTTTTTTTAATTGTTTGCTTTGTTACTAACTTTGCTTGATTGGTTGTTACTAATTTTGTTTTGTTTCTAGTTTAATTTAGTTTAGTTTCTAATTTAGTTTAAGTTTTATTTTTAGCAACTTTCTAGTTTTGGAAGTTCTAATGTGTGGTTTATTTTGCAGTAATTTTAGTTTTGTTTAGGAATTTTTAGATTTAGAATTTCTAATTTAGGAATTTTCATTTATTTGGATTGTAATTGTTTAATTTTTATTTTTACAAAGTAGGATGCTTGGATTTGTTAGTTTTTAAATTAGGTTAGTTTTAGATTTTATTTACAGTAGGTTACAAGTTAAAAATATCTTAAACTCATTGCTCCCTTAGGATTGATCTAGTCTCACCAGTTTATTACTATAATTAAAGCTCTGTACTTGGAGCTCATGATCAAGTTTTTTATGCCATTGTCGGGGAGCGCCATTTTAGGTAACTTTTTAAACTTTCCTTATTTATATTGTTATGTGGGTGTGATTTAATTTTGGCATCTTTATAGAAATAGGAGAACATGCATGGAATGATAAGCCACCCTAAATCGGAATAGGAAAGTGCATGGATTATTGGAAAGTACACTTCACTCTAATTTTTAGAAACTTTCTAAAATTGAAAAAAGTTACCGTGCTTCAACTTGTCATAACTCCTTTTGGAAGGAAGGAAACCAAAAATGATCTAATTGCTATCCTTAATATTCGTAGTGCCAAAGAAAGCCTTTGCCCCTATAATGCACGACAACTAGTTTGTTCAGGAAATTGGTCCTTCAAACGGGTCCATTTGTGACTCTACTCCTTCCTGGTGGCTAACATGGCCGAGTCGGTTTCATAGGACCGGATTGGAGAACTTAAGGAAACTTTTCAACTTTAGGGAGTTATTTAGTTACTTGAGTAATTTAGGTTTTTCTCATTTAAGCAAAAAAAACAAGTGATTCCAAAAATGGATTGGTGGGAATCCACAAAAAAGAGGGGACTTAACAATGGGCAAACCAATGGGAATGGAATCAATGTTGATGGCCCACCAAAGTCTTGGCGTGCCTTGTGTGAACAAGAAAAGATTGCAAAGTTACATAAAACAAATTGTTCGGTCAAATCTTATGAATGGGAGTGGGCCAATCACTATGAGCATTGTTATAATGAGGAATTTGTAGAAAAGTTTAATGGAATGATTAGGTTAGATGAACAACCAGTGATGGCCCTGCATGGTTTTTCATACCCACACAATCATTCACTCATTCTGATATGGATGTGGGAATTCAATGGCGAGCTAAATCAAACTCAAATCAATGGCATTACCACAATGACATGGGTAGCATGTGTGGTCGAAATTGGAATGATCAATCACTAGACAATTGTAAAATGGGCCCGATATGGATCATGTTTCTTATCCCCAAGAATTTACTCCAAATGGGTCATATGATTATCCCCGACAGGATACATCATATGTACCTCCTTCTTTTCCCTGGTCATATGTGTTGGAAATTTATACTAAAAGCATACTTTTATGTATTTGTCTTTGATTAATTTACTTATTAGTAAAGTTTACTTTTTCATCTTATTGAAAATTTGTATGGGCAAATGGTTACATTATTATTTATTATGCATTAGTGTATCTTTTATTCTATAAAGTAGACAAGTTGGTGTGTAGAGTTCATCTTATACACAGAAGACTTATTTGTCGGTTCTTATAGAATATAAGTTATTGTTATTCATAATCTAGCATAATGTTTTAGTAGGCTTGTCTTTGCTGTGGGAAATAGTATAGTTTCGACTCGTTATGTTAGTACGCTTTGTGTATATTGAATAGGACCGCTTTTGGTTTATTGTTTTTATACTGACTATATAAGATGATTAACATCTAAATGGTTATTATGAGTGCTTGTACTCTTAATCCATATATAAATAATAGACATGTGCATTTAGTGTTTGGCATTTTTATTTACAAAGGAGTGAGACTTTTATGGGTCAATAATCTCAATAAATTGGATGACTACACTACGTGTATAGTGCATATTAGTTTATTGACAGAATCTACGTCCCGTAATAGGAATTGATGATATCTCCTTGATGAAGGCTTATAAGTTTTGATTATGTCAAACCCTTCAGGTGGACTTTGTGTCCGACATATCAAATAAGTTAAGTGTAAAGTCTTAAAGAATTATAAAGATATCGATTAAATATAGGTGTCAGTAATGATTTAATTGATGGATATCTAAAACTTAACATGGGGAGATTAATAAGCATTTAATAACAAGAAGCTCGAAATATTATTTTGAAAATAAGGACAAGAGTGTAATTATAATTCTCTAGTAGACTGAATTGTAATTTATAGTCTAGGAATTTAATTTGGGCCGAATTAAGGTTTCCTGTTTCCATAAGAAGCCTATCCCTTATTTCTTTCTTAAGGTCCCTATTGTAGGTTATAAATATGCATTATTGCTCTCTAGGAAAAACACACAAGAGAAATCTCATCTTTTAAAGCAAGGAGAATTTACAGAAGAAGCCCACACCCTGGTGAGAGTTCGAGTGTAGAAGAATATAATAGAAGGTCTTAAGACTTTCGGGTTGCTGTAAAACCGAGATTAAATCAGAGAGATCTTGTAGGTATGGATCTTAAATCATCATCATCTAAAAATATTTCCACAAAAATTTGTGCGCAATATCTAAGGATTCTGACGCTTGCCCCCCAACAATATGAACCTCATGATCCCTTTCTGCCTGAATGGTCATATGAATCACCACAACCCTGGAAGAATTCTTTGCAGGATACTTTAGCAAAATTCATTGAGTCCACACAAAACACCATGCAATCCATTTAAGATTATGCACAATGCATGGAAAGCCTAAATGGAAAGCCTAATGACTTCGATTAGTCAAACATTGCTTGGAGTGAGAAAAAGAAATGACACACTTAGCATTGAAATGAAAATTCAACAAGATGGTCCTACATTTATTGAAGATCCTATACATATGGATCACACAAACACACAGTGGATATCCAAGGGTGCACATGAGAACATGGATGATGGTGTGATGCATGAACCAATTGGCGAATCACATAAGCTCATGTACCCTACCTTTGCTCAGTACTGCCCATTCCACTTCACTAAAACGGAATTTATGCCCTTTTACTTAAATCATTTATATGATTCAGACTCCTCTAATGAATTTGGCATTATGGTCTTTCACAAATTCGATGTGCCCGTGATTGATGAAACAACAAATGAATAAATGAGCCTCAAAACAAAGATTACAATTGGGAGGATGACCCCATTTTTCAGATTTCTGAGTCGGACAATTTCGAATCCTTGGAATCTTGCACTAAATTCTTCATGGAATCTGATAATCCAACCCTTAGAGAAATTGCCCTCACATTTCTTGGCCCTCAATGTTCTTAAAAAAAATTTGTGGAATTGGAACAGTGGTCCCATTTAGTCTCCTGAGTTCGACAATTTGGAATGCTTTGAGATAGTGCCTAAATAGACAATGGAAATCAATTTAAATGAATTTTTGGCACGGGAGGACCTACGGCCACCTGGTTGCTCATTACATCAGCTTCTATCTTTTAAAGATCCATTTTTCAAAGAAGATGATTATTTTTTCATGAAATTCCCCTTTTCACATAGTCTACAGGAACATGCGGTCCTCATGTTCATTGAGCCCACGACCAACATGGTTTCATTCTTTCTATGCTTCTTGTAAACTATGTAGGAAAATTTTATTTGGGATCTGGGCGGACTTATGGTTTCGAATCTAGTAGTGTAGGTTTTTTCTTTTCTTTTTAGTGTAGATATTTCCTTTTAGAGTAGCTTCTTGTCTTTTTGTTCGTATTTTGTTTTTTTGTCTAACCTTGGATAAAAATCAGCTTAGACACATCTTCAGGTGCCTTCTTCTCTTCCCCTTATCTACATTTCTGTTTCTTCATGTTACTTTTACAGTTTTGCATTGCATGCATAAACATCAAGGATGATGTTCATCTTAGGTTGGGGGTGGGAAGAAGCAAGCATGTCCAACTTTAGAGAAAATTTTTTGATTTTCCTATCACTTTTATCATTTTAGTTAGTTTTTAATCATCTTAGTTAGTTTTTAGAAAACAAATTTTTTTAGGACCTTTATTTATTGTTATCATTTATTTTTCAATTTTAAAAAGAAAATTTTCAAAAGAATTAAAGCAATTTGAAGATATGTAGAAATTTGGAATTTTTAGGCTTTTGAAAGAAAGTAAAAAGAAAGTTTGCATTTTCTAAAGGAGGAAATCTATTAAAAGATTACCAAAACTTGCTTTCTACATACACACACGTATATATATATTTTAACTTTTAGATAGGAAACTTTAATACTATTTTTGAAAATTTTCCGGAGAATACAGTGTGAACTTAAAATTTAGTTTGTAGAATATTTTTGTGACATGATTCTTTTTTGGTGAATTGTATATATTGGAACCAAAATGAGTTAATTAGAGTGAAATGAGAACTACCACTTAGCGTTTACTTTCGATTTGAAAAAAAAAAGAGTGAAAAAAATATATAATGAGAATTTTGTGACTAGTTTGGCTTCATAGCTTTTTTTACTCGAGCTAGTAAGCCCAAAGGGGTATATTTATATCTAGTGCCCTAAAGCCATCAAGTTTTGGAGTCATTGGCCTAACACTCGTTACATGGATTAATTAGAAAGCTTAAGGAACCTAAACATTGCACAGTCATAAAAATGATTTGTTAGAAAAATAAATGATGATGAATTATGGCCTAACGAGTGTTCGTAGAAATGTATAAGGACTAGGTTTGCTCCATAGATCCCAACTTTTCCTATTTCATATAAACTTAGAAATTTCTACATTGGATAAAGAAAGTGAGTGAATAGTGTCCGCAAGAGTTTGCAAGGAAGTATATGCGGGGAAGAATAAGGACATGATTTGCTCTCTGAATTCTAACTTTTCTTATATTGTATGAACTTGGGAGCCCTTGTGTAGGAAAAAGACAATGAGAGAAAAGAGGCCAATCGAAGTAAACAGTAAAGTGGTAGCTATCTTAGTAGCTTTGAGAGGAAATTTCTTTTTGTTAAATCTTAGGGGATCAGATTATTTGAAGGAAAAATCCCGTTTCTGCAGCATTATTGTGGAATATTTGAAATAAGTTTTTGATGTATATATTTTTCACTGTGCACTCAAGTTGGTTTGAATTTGAGAAATTTTTTGAAAATAGAACTGTGGACCGAACTTTGAAAAGTCTGAAAGTATAATTATTCCAAATTTCAAAAATATCCGATATGAGTGAATTTTCTTTTGGAAAATTTCTTTTATCCTTTACTTTTGTTTATTCTTTACTCTTTGTATAAAAAAAGAATTTTGTAGGTATATTCACCGTAAACCCTCACGAGGTACAACTCTCCACTAGGGGGAACCAAGAGGTTTAAGGGCTTATTGCATATGCCAAATGCAATCGAGAGTACCAGGAAAAGTGGCGTTGCATTCATGTTTACTTTTATTACATTGCATTAGTTTTAGGTTAGATTAAGTTAGGACGGAAGCCTTATATTTTTTGTAGTTTTTGCTAGGGATTAGCAAAACGCTAGTTGGGGGTGTGATAAGTCCTTAAAAATGCATATTTTATATACATTTTGGACCATTTTAAGGACTTATTACCTCAAAAGAGCCTCATTTATTGTGAAATCATGGTTTCATGCATTTATACATTATTGTAGTGCATTTCTGCATAATTTGCTTAAAAATCACACTTTTTACTTACATGCATAAAACTTGCCAATTTTAGAGTTATATTTTTGGATAGTTTTGTGAAAATTATTTTTCTCATGAAAGAAATCAAAATTTTATCGTCATTAGTTCATTCACATAAAATCATGAAAAATGGTGCGCATTTTCATCGTCATTTCATGAGAGATGGGCCCGCATTCATGCATTTGTGATCTTAGGGTTACAATTGTCTTTTCACATGAATTCACATTTATTTTTGTAGGAAATTGATGACATAGGTCCCATTTTCAAGAATTGAGGCAAGAAAATTATTTTCAAAAGAAAGGAGAGAAGAATTGAAGAGAGAAAGAAATTAGATGAAAACAATGCAAAATTGGCTTCATGGTCCCACACACATTCACATGTGTGGAGACACACTTGTAGGACATCCAAGAAGGGGTCCACCATCTTGTGTTGCATTATCCAAATTATCTTTTGATAATTCAAAGATAATTTCAGGAGATCTCAAGATATTTCATGGAAGGAAAGCCACTTAAGAGACATTCTTTGAAAAGGAGTGGAAATTGAAGAAGGAAAGTCAATCTCATTTTTTTTTTCAGAATTGCGTGGATTAAAATGATCATATCTTTCAAACCATAGATTGGATTAAGGCAATCTTGGTACCATTTGAAAGCTCTTTCAGAGTAGATATCCATGGACCCAAGATTATATAATTTGGGGTTGAAATGAGAAAGTTAAGACCCCAAGAAGATGGCAATGATTTTTCTACTCGGGATTGAGATTGTCTCATCAAAGGTGGGCCATATCCTTTGGCCAATATTAGTTAAAAAGGTGAATACACTTAGAAT
Source organism: Sextonia rubra (assembly GCA_037013555.1). Lineage (NCBI taxonomy): Eukaryota > Viridiplantae > Streptophyta > Magnoliopsida > Laurales > Lauraceae > Sextonia > Sextonia rubra. The sequence goes on along the minus strand of JASUAD010000018.1, from coordinate 7,315,690 downwards.
TCTAGCAAAAGAATGAATCTTATCTCATCTCAAATTTGGTAGACTTTTTGGCAAAGAAGAAGACTTGCCAATTTAAGGCGATCTTTGCTATAAAGTAGGACCTATGGAGAGAAACAAGGGGCTCTCAACTCTTATAAATTGAAGGCATTGGCCTCCCATACTCTTCAAGGGAAGATAGACCACCTCTCTCTCGAATTATTACTACACTTCGTCTTCTTCAACTCTCTCTCCCTCCATTGAAGTCCTCAAGGAGGTTTGGCCCGGAAATCAAACTATACCGTTGGATTTTTTCCATCTAGAATAGGCTTCTGATCCTAGTCTAGGCTTCTCATCCTAGTCTAAGTAGCATCTTTTATTTCAATTTATGTATCTTTTGTAAGGGACTACTTCATCAGTAAAGTTTTGCTTTCTTTTAGATCTTTCTTTTGCATGGTTTGTCTGTATACTTGGATTATAATGCTCATGGATATGCTTGGATTGATGACCCAAGTTTTTGGGATTATGTTCTAGTTGATGGATGAATTTTGTGAATGATTAGATCTTGAGATAGCAAATCTACTACATTTACTTTTCTGCAAGCCACATTTATATTTCTTGTTTACTACATTTACTTTCCTATTTACTACATTTAATTTTCAGCACTATTACATTTACTTTTAGACACTACTATATTTAAATTCCTGTCATTACTACATTTAAATTTCTATAATTTTGATATTCTTCATATTTTAATGTTTTGTTTTATGCATAATTTAATGGCTGAAAGTTTTGGCATAGCATGCATCACTTATTGGTGTGTTTCTTCACATGTGTATGGTGCCAAAGTACTCAAGTTTCAGAAGTGTTTTAACTGAATTTAAGACTTAGATATGAATGTGTGGTAGGGTATCCAAATCTGTCCAAAAACAGTCAGTATTTGTACAAATTTTGATGCAACAATCAGTTCATATTTTAGAGTGTTCAGTTGGGTAACTTGTAAATCAGATTTGAGTACTTAAAATATCTGAAAAATTGTGATTTGGAAGATGACCTTTTGAAATATGTAATCTGAAATTGAAGTTACAGCAATATATAAACATTCTGCAACACATGTATTGGTAACTTATCATGTTGAGAACATATCCAATATTGCAATGTTTTAAATTGGAAAGTTTGTGGACAATAAATATTTCTGGAAACACATTTAAAAATTGAGATTTTTATCTCTGGTATACCGGAAAATCATGGCGCTTCAAATGTGAAAAAAATGCAAGAATAGGCCACATATGCTGTAAAATTCTGCATTGCAGAATTCTTGTAACTAGTTCATTCATTCATGTAATTTTCTTTGTTTTTCAATCTTTTCCTTGTTGTTTTTTTTAATTGGATTCATGCATTCATTAAGTGTGTTCTTTAACCATTAAATTTATAATAGGATCACATTAGATTAGGATCATATTTTATTTAAATTTTGCATCTCATATTAGGAAAGTTTGCATTAGTCACATGGCATGCATTGCATTACTAACTTTACTAACTTTCTAATTTTAATTTTGTTTCTAGTTTTATATCTTTTATTATTTTAGATAATTTCTAGAACTAAAATATCTTTCTAAACTTGTTTTATTTGAAGATTTTAAATTGGAAAGTTTTCTAGTTTTGTAAATTCTAACTTAGGAAAGTTTTTAACATTAATATTTTAATTCTAAAAAGTAGGTTTGTTTTCTAATTTTTTAATTGTTTGCTTTGTTACTAACTTTGCTTGATTGGTTTTTACTAATTTTGTTTTGTTTCTAGTTTAATTTAGTTTAGTTTCTAATTTAGTTTTATTTTTTTTAGCAACTTTCTAGTTTTGGAAGTTTTAATGTGTGTTTTATTTTGCAGTAATTTTAGTTTTGTTTAGGAATTTTTAGATTTAGAATTTCTAATTTAGGAATTCTTATTTATTTGGATTGTAATTGTTTAATTTTTATTTTTACAAAGTAGGATGGTTCGATTTGTTAGTTTTTAAATTAAGTTACTTTTAAATTTTATTTACGGCAAGTAACAAGTTGAAAATACCTTAAACTCATTGTTCCCTAAGGATCGACCTGGTCTCACCAATTTATTACTATAATCGAAACTCTGCATTTGGAGCTCATGATCATCCTCTTATCGTAGAAAACCATGGTCCTTTCCTTGTAAATTTTAGAATTCACATAGGCTTCGTTTCTCAACTCTTCCAGTTCATTTAAATCCAATTTCCTTTTCTCACTAGCCTTTTCTAAGTTAACGTTTAGTTGCTTTATTACCTTATATGCTTTGTGTTCCAGTTCCATTGGAAGGTGGCAAGCTTTCCCATAGACAAGCCGATATGGAGGCATGCCAATCGGAGTTTTATACATAGTGCGATACGCCCATAATGCATCATTCAATCTCATGGACCAATCTTTTTGATTTGGTCTCACAGTTGTCTCCAATATTCTTTTGATTTCTCTATTTGAAACCTCGACCTGGCCACTTGTTTGCTGATGGTAAGGGGTAGCCATTTTGTGCGTGACTCCATATTGTCTGAACAAAGTCTCAATAGTACAGTTACAAAAATGGGTGCCCTCGTCACTGATGATGGTCCTAGGAGTTCTAAAATGAGAGAATATATGTCCCATCAGAAAATTTTTAATTGTTTTAGCATCATTCGTCTAGCATAGGATGGCTTCTATCCATTTGGACACATAATCAACTATAACTAAAATATAATGAAAGCCATAGCTAAGGGGAAAAGGTCCCTTGAAATCTATCCCCCAAACATCAAAAAGTTCCATAATTAAAATTGGGTTCAATGGCGTCATATTCCTTTTTGAAATAGAACCCAATTTCTAACATCGCTCATAGGATTTGCAATAATCCAATGCATCTTTGAACAAGTTAGGCCAATAAAATCGAGATTGCAAGATCTTCTAAGTGGTCTTTTTACCTGAAAAATGCCTCCCACATTCCATAGAATGACAAAAAGAGTTGACACTGCTAATTTCATGGTCAGGTACACATCTCCTAATGATCTAGTCTGGGTAATATTTAAACAAGTATGGATCATCCCAAAAAAACTGTTTGATTTCTGTAAAAAATTTATTTTTATTTTACTGTGTCCAATCTGTCTATATTTCACCTGAAGCAAGATAATTAGCAATGTCTGCATACCATGGGGATTGGGAATTGGTGAAAACTAATTTTTCATCGGGAAAATTATCCTGAATTGGTAAAGACTCTAAATTTTCAAATAGGACAAGCCTTGATAGATGATCAACCACTACGTTTTCTTCTCCTTTCTTGTCTTTGATTTTTGTGTCAAATTCTTGGAGTCGAAGGATCCATCTAATTAATTTGGGCTTAGTATCCTTTTTAGGAAGCATGTACTTCAAAGCATAATGATCTATAAAAATCACAAATTTGAATCCAAGCAGGTAGGGACGGAATTTATCTAGTGCAAAGACAACTGCTAATAATTTTTTTCCAGTTGTAGAATAGTTCATTTGTGCACTATTTAAAATCCTGCTAGCACAGTATATGACAAACGGTTTCTTGTCCCTACGTTGCCCAAGAACTGTCCCAACCGTATAATCAGTAGCGTCACACATGATCTTAAAGGGCAGGCTCCAATCTAGAGGTTGCATTATTGGAGTAGATGTCAACATGTCTTTCAGCTTAGTAAAAGCTTCCTGACATGCCTTGGTCGACTCAAATTCTGCTTCCTTTAACAGAAGGTTACATAATGGTCTAGATATGGTACTGAAGTCCTTTATGAACCTTTTATAGAATTCAACATGCCTTAAGAAAGATCTCACATCCCTTACGGTTTTTAGGATAGGCAAGTTGGCAATCAAATCTATTTTGGATCTGTCCACTTTCAATCCCTTAGATGATACTATGTGTCCAAGGACAATGCCCTGTTGAACCATGAAGTGACATTTCTCCTAATTCAAAACCAGGTTCTTTTCTTCACACCAAGAAAGGACTTCATCTAAATTTCTCAAACAATTCTCAAATGAATCTCCAAAAACTGAGAAATCATCCATGAATACCTTGAGAAAATACTCCACCATATCACTAAAGATACTCAATATACATCTCTGAAAGGTAGCAGGACCATTGCAGAGCCCAAAAGGCATCCTCCAATAAGCAAAGGTACCAAAGGGGCATGTGAAAGTTGTTTTCTCTTGGTCTTCCAAAGCTATTTCTATTTGATTATACCTAGAGTATCCATCTAAGAAACAATAATATTCGTGATCGGTGACCCTTTCTAAAATTTAGTCGAAGAAGGGCAAAGGAAAGTAATCATTTCGCGTGACAGCATTAAGTCTCCTATAGTCAATACAGACTCGCCAACCTATGGGTACTCAAGTTGGAATGAGTTCCTTGTTTAAGTTTCGGACTACAGTAACATTGGCTTTTTTTGGTATTACCTAGGTAGGGTTGACCCATCGGCTATTCGAAATTGGATAAATGATACCCACATCTAAAAGTTTTAGCACTTCAGTCCTAACCATTTCTTGCATGGTGGGGTTAAGTTGGCATTGCATCTGTCTAAAGGGTTTTGCATTCTCCTCTAGATAAATATGATGAGTATACATGAGCAGATTAATTACTTTTATGTCAGCTACATTCCAAGCAATTGCACCTTTATGTTGTTTGAGCACGTGAAGTAGTTGGACCTCTTGGTCCTTCTCAAGGTGTGTAGAATTAATGACTGGAAATGTGTAATCATCCCCAAGGTAAGCATACTTAAGGTTTGGGGGCAAGGGTTTCAACTCAGATTTGGGTTGCCTCACCTGAGAGGAAGAGTTCGGATACCAGTTGGTATAAGCTCTTCAAAAGAAAGCTCCCATGTTGCACTGACCATTTCAATAGTGTCATCTTTCATATCCTTAAGGTTAGCCATATCCTTACTTAATTCAATCGAATTGTATGAGTTAGAGGACCAACTCTGTGAAAGTCTCGACTACTAAGGTTTAATGAAATCAACCTCTTCATAGTCATCATTTTCATCCCGTAGTTGTTTGCACAAATAAAAAACATTAAGTTCTAATGTCATGTTTTCAAAAGATAGCATCATTTTTCCATTCCGGCAATTAATCATCACATTTAATGTGGCTAAGAATGGTCTCCCAAGAATTACCGGTATCTGAGTTTTGATGTTTGCCACAGGTTGAGTGTCTAACACAATGAAATCCACTGGAAAGTAGAATTTGTCAACTTGCATAAGCACATCCTCTACTACCCCTCCTGGTCTTTTTACTGATTGATCGAGGAGCTAAAGGGTAACTTGAGTAGGTTTTAGCTCACCTAGCCCGAGTTTTTCATAGATCGAGTAGGGTATTAAGTCTCACATAGATCGAGTTTTTCATAGACCGAGTAGGGTAGTAAGTTTACACTCGCCCCAAGATCAAGCAATGCTTGTTCGATTTGGCAATTTCCAATAATGCACGAGGTTGTGGGGTATCTTGGATCATTATATTTGGGAGAAGTGTCGTGCTTCAAAATAGCACTTGCCTGCTTGGTGAGAAATGCTTTCTTTTGGACATACATCTTAAGCTTCATAGTGCATAACTCCTTGAGAAATTTTGTGTAAGATGGGACTTGCTTAATTGCGTCCAACAGTGAGATGTCAATTTTGACTTCTTTAAGTACATCTAGGATCTCCTGATTCTGTGTGGATGACTTTGACGGACTTAAATGGTTTGGAAAGGGTGGCAATGGTTTGAACCTTGGAGGAGATGGGGTTTTTTCTTTTATAGGAATTGCAAGATTTTCGCTTTCTTTTTTCGGCTCTACTTTCTGATCTAAGGAAGCAAGTTGTTTCTCTTTTCCAGATCAGGTTTTTGGATCTCTTTACCACTTCGTAGAGTGGTAACTGCTTAAACCTGCTCCTGGGGGTTCAAAGGTCCAGTATGATTGACTTCATAATGCCCTTTTGGATTTAGTTGAGGTTGGGCCGGAAAGGCCCCGTTATTTTGAGATTGCACGAAACTTCTAATTTCATTATTGAAGTCTTGCATCTCCTATTTTTAAGCCAAAAGAAATTTAGCCAGCATTTCTTCCAGAGGCTGAGTCTGATTCTAAATAACTGGTAGTAACATTTGTTGTGTATTTTGATTAAATTATCCCGAAGTACCACCATATTGGTTCATCCTTTGGGTGAAATTTAGTTGATTAGTAGTTGGTCCATTCTTCCAACTGAAATTGCAGTGATTCTGCTAGTTAGGTTTGTATGTGTTACCCAAAGAGTTGTTAAATGGGCGGTTGTATGTGTTTGCAACATTTGCTTGCTCTTGAAATGCCTCTTGAAATGCAAGGAGTGTGGGGCACTCTGCAGATGTGTGAGTATCGTAAGTGCAAATGCCAGAAACAATTGCAGGCTCCTTGCTCTTCACAAATTTCAAAGACTTAACTTCTTTTATTAGATAAGCAATTTTTGCTTGAAGATCATCATGCTCTTTAAGTACATATAACCCCCCTCCTTTGGCCTAATTCAATTGCTTTACAGGTTCAATACCTTCAGATGTGTCCTAATTTTGAGCACTGTTTGCCAAAAATTGAAGGTATGTCCAAGCCTCATTTGGATTTTTAGCCATAAACTCCCCATTGCACCTCATCTCAACAAGCTGGCATGTCTCTGGGCTTAGTCCGTCATAGATGTGGCCAATTATGTGATGTTGTTCAAATCCATGATGTGGACATGCAGGGAGAACTTCATTAAAATGATCCCAACACTTATAGTAGGACTTTCTTTTTTTTTAATTAAAGGAATCTTAAATTAACTGCAAAAGAACACACAAATTAGAACATCAAATTAGAAACATTCTAAAAACAATTTGACTTACCAAAAATAAGACGTACAAATAAAATAGAAACAAAAATTAGAAACAAATCATCAACCATAACTAAATTAAACTCAAATTGATTTAAGAAACAATCTAAACCGATAAATTAAAAACCTAAATTAGAAACTTTCCTAAATCAAGTAAAGTTAGCAATTAATTCTAAAACTAGAAAGTTAGAAAGCAAATTGACAATTTCACACTATGCATGCCATTAGAAAAGAATGCAGAAATTTTAATGAGATGCAAAAGTTAATAAAAATATGAATCTAACCTAATGCGGACCTAATCTAAATTTGATGGCTGAAAAACACACTTAATGAATGCATGAATTCAATAAAAGAAACAACAAGGAAAAAGATTGAAAAAAAAAATGCATGAATGAATGAAGCTAGTTACAAAAATTCTGCAGTGTAGAATTTTACTACAGATGTGGGCTGTTCTTGGATTGTTTTCATATCTGAAACTGAGGTATTTGTGGGCACAACTAGATGAAAAATCAAGTTTTGGAAAGTGTTTCCAGCAATATTTATGGCCCACGAACTTTTGAATTTAAACAATGCAAGAATACATGAGAACTTGACGTGTGTAGGTACCAAAACAGGGTTGCAGAATTTCTGAATTACATGTTTAGAACTCAGATTTCAGATCTAAAAAATGTTCAAAATCCTTCTCCAAATCATGGGTTTAATGGTTCTTAAATATCACAACTGAACCAACAATTAAATGAACATGTGGACCAAACATATGATGATTAGAACCAACAATTAAATGAACATGTGGACCAAACATATGATGATTAGATTTTTAATAGAAATTGTTTTCAATATGGACTGATGTTGGTCATCCAAAAGAGTCATCAGATCTGAGTTTCAAATTCAGTCAAATAATTCTGAATTTTAGTTATTTTGACACCTTAAACATAATTAAACAAAGGACCCCAACTAATGGATGCAATGATACACATTCAACCATCAAATCATGTATATAAAAAAATAATTTGGAGTACAGTGAAAACAAAACAAAAGAAAATATACAGGAAAATCTCAATGTAGTGTTGTAGTGAAATTAAAAAGCAGTGAAGATAGGAAGATTAAATGTAGTTGTCCAATGAAAGTGAATGTAGTAATGTTGAATTTAAATGTAGTAACTGAAGTGAAGTTATCTCCTCAAAGTTTAGTCTTAACCGGGTTCATAGTTATTTTAAATATGATCTTAGTATCTTGGGTTGTCAGTCCAAAAAAGCAAGAAACATCAACAAAATATCCACACAAACCACAATAAAAAAGGAAAAAAAATTGAGAAGAATAACATTATACTAGCATATAAAGTCTTTACATGAGATAAAAAAAATTAAATCAAAGAACAATACATGCTAGATGGAAAAAAAAACCTCTTTTAGTGGAAATCTTAAGAGTGTAGTGTGATTGTAGTAGAGTCTCCTTGAGGACTATGATGAAGGGAGAGAGAGAGGGAGAAGATGAAGTATAGAGATCTAGAGGGGGAGTTCTTCCATGCCTTAAACTACCTAAGGAGTGCCCTATTTATATTTTTTCAAGCCCAAAAATTTCCCTTCTCACTTGATATGATAAAATCTTCAAAATAATTGTAATTGAAAAAAATTGGGCTTCCATGACATGGCTTTGGTGTGAGATGTACTTGCTCTTTTCTTTTTTTCTATTTTTTTTCTTTCTTTCGAAGTCCATCTTTGATGCTTCTTTCTATTTTTGTAAATACCACCTTACATTAAAATTTTTTAAAAGATAACTTAGAGATAAAAATCCTTACCTAGAATCAAACATGGCCCACATGAGTTGGCCAAGGGTGGTTGGGTGTGGAATAGCCTTGTACACTTGCCATTTTTTTTCTACTCCTTTGCAAAGAAGATCTCACATGTGGCTTTCCTTCTTCATCTTTAATGAGATTTTCTTTAGATTCTCACAGAAATATCTTGGAAATAATCAAATATGAAGCAAGTAGATTGGACTCCATCTTGGTCATCCCACAAGTGTGTCCTCGCACATGTGAATGTGTGTGAGACCATGAAGCCAATTTTGCATTTTTTCTTCTAATTTCTTTCGTCTCTTAAATTCTTCTCTCTTTTCTCTTGAAAATAATTGTCTTGCCTCAATTCTTGAAAATTGGACCCATGTCATCAATTTTTTGCAAAAAAAGAAATGAATTCCATGTGAAATGACAATTCTACCCTTAATTCACAAATGCATGACTGCGGGCCCAATTCATATGAAATGATAGCTTAAATTTACATAATTCTTCATGGTTTTATGTGAATTAACTAATGATGATGAAAATTTAGTTTCTTTTATGAGAAAAATAATTTTCATAAAACCTTCCAAAAATAGAACTCCAAAAATGGCAGGTTCCATATTCCATGCAAAAAGTGTGATTTTTAAGCATTTCATCCAAGAAAGTACTAAAATGAATTTATGGATGAAACCATTATACCACACTAAATGAAGATCTTTTAAATCAATAAGTCCTTAAAATGGTCCAAAATGTAAATGAAAATATTCATTTTTAAGGACTTATCACACCTCCAACTATCATTTTGCTAGTCTATAGCAAAAACTACGAAGAAAAATGAGGAATCAATCATGACCTAAGCTGACCCAAAATTAATGCAATGCAATAAAAGTAAACATGAACGCAACACCACTATTGCTGGCACTCTCGATTGCATTTAGCATATGCAGTGAGCTCTTAAACCCCTAGGTTCCCCCGAGTGGATAAGTTGCGCCTTATGAGGGTTTGCAGTGAATATACCCACAAAATTCTCTCTCTCTTTTTTTTTCTTTTTCAATAAGAATAAACAAAAGTAAAAGATAAAAGAAATTTTCCAAAAGAAATTTCACTCATATCGGATAGTTCCGAAATCTAGAATAATCAAACTTTTAGACTTTTCAAAAGTCTAGTTTACAGTTCTATTTTAAAAAACTTTCTCAAATTCAAACGAACTTGCATGTACGGTGAAAATTGTATACATCAAAAACTTGTTTTAAATATTCCACAATAATGTTGCAAAAACAAAAATTTTCCTTCAAATAGTCTAATCCTTTGAAATTTAGCGAAAATAAATTTCCTCTTAAAGCTACTAAGATAGTTGCCACATTATTGTTTACTTCAATGAGCCCCTTTTCTCTCACTGTCTTTTTCCTACGCAAGGGTTTCTGAGTTCATATGATATAAAAAAAGTTAGGATCTAGGGAGCAAATCTGGTCCTTGTTTTTCCCCGCACATACTCCATTACAAACTCTTGCGGATACTCTTCACTCACTTACTTTTTCCAATGTAGAAAATTTCAAGTTCATATGATATAGGAAAAGTTAGGATCTAGGGAGCAAACTTAGTCCTTATGCATTTCTACACATATCCCTTAAAATTTTCTATGGACATTGGTTAGGCCATAATTCATTACCATTATTCTTTTCTTCTAACAAATCATTTTGTGACTGTGTAATATCTAGGTCCCTTAAGCTTTCTAATTAACTCATATTAATTAACTCATATAATGAATGTTAGGCCAATCACGCCAAAACTAGATGGCTTTAGGGCACTAGATATAGACATATCCCTTCGGGCTTACTAGTTTGAGTTAAAAAGGCTATGAACCCAAACTAGTCACATACTTTTTATTTATTTCCACTTCTTTTTTCAAATCGAAAGTAAACACTGGATGGCCTTTCTCATTTTTCCCGAAATAATTCATCTTGGTTTTAGTATATACAATTAACCAAAAATGAACTAGGAAACAAAAATATTTTATAAACTCAATCTTAAGTTCACATCGTATTCTCCCAAAAATTCCAAAAATAGCATTAAAGCTTCCTATCTAAAATGTCGAAAAAAATGTATACGTGTATGCATGTGGAAAGTAAGTTATAGTACTCTATCGATAGGTTTCCTCCTTTAAAAAATGAAAATTTTCTTTTTATTTCCTTCCAAAAGTATGAAAATTCCAAATTTCAACATATATTTAAATTGCTTCAATTCCTTTGAAAACTTTCTTTTCTAAAATGAAAAATAAATGCTAGCACAAGTTCCTAAAACCAAAATAAAGGTCTAAATATTTCCTAAAAATTGAAAATTTTTCCTAAAAATGACAAAAATAACAGAAATTGGTAAAAAATTAAAAAAAATTTTCCTAAAATTCCTAAAATTAGAAAGGCGTACCTGTTCCCACCCTGCAACTAATTATGTGCATCATCCTCTATGTATATGAATGAAATGCAAAACAACAAGAGTAACATGAGAAAATGTAAATTCAAAGGAAAGGAGAGGGAGAAAGACACTTGAAAGTGTGTCTGTACTGCTCCTGTCCAAGGTTTGGTAAAACAACAAAAAATAACAAAAGAAAATCTATAATATGCATAATATACACAGCAGAAGGCCTTTGTCAGATCCAGGGCTGATCAATCCTTGTAAATAGGATCATCAAGTGGAATTTCTCCCCCATCAAGTGGAGCGATCTCCAAAAATAACTTCAATCTTTGGCCACTGACTTTAAATGTTTGGCCATCTTTTGGACCATAAATTATCACAGCACCATATGGAAATACTTCCTTCATAATGAAGGGGTCCAGAGCAACGGGAGTTCAATTTTCTAGGGAATAGATTAAGTCTAGAATTATAAAAGAGGACCTTCTACTCAAGGTGAAATGTTTTTCATAGAATGTTTTTATCATGAAAGATCTGGTCCTTTCTTCATAAATTCTCAAATTGGAATAGGCTTCCTGTCGCAACTCATCCAGATGATTTCATTGCAATTTCCTTTTAGTCCCAGCTTTATGCATGTCAAAGTTAAACTGTTTTATGGCCCAATAAGCTTTGTGTTCCAGTTCTACTAGAAGGAAGTATGCTTTTTTGTAAATAAGCCAGTATGGAGACATTCCAATGGAGTTTTGAAAGAAGTCCGATAAGCCCATAAAGCATTTGTCAACCTTGCAGACCAATCTTTTGGTTGGGGCTAACCGTATTCTCCAAGATTCTTTAATTTCTTGATTAGACAATTCCACTTGCCCACTAGTTTGTGGGTGATAAGGAGTGAAAATTTTATCTGTTATCCCCAGACCCTACTATGCGGAGCCTCACGCACTGGGCCACCCTTTTTAAGGGTCCCCAGCCCGAGTAAAGGAGGAGGGTTGCGTTAGGTAGGTGACAGCCAGCGTAAAACTTTGTCACAACCCAAACATGAATTCTGAACAAATGATATTTCACGATAAGGCTAGGGCGTTCCCCGCTTTAAGCGACGCATTACAGCATCGCCCGGCTGCAGTGAAAAGTGTGCAAGGGCTACCGCATGACTTTGGGCTAATGCGGTTAAAGAAGTTAGTCTATGAGAAGAAGAGGAGGAATAGGAAAATTAGACTTGCTACTTGGAATATAGGAACCTTGACAGATAAGAGCATAGAGTTGGTTGAGGTAATGAAAAGAAGAAGAATTAGTATGGCTTGTATACAGGAGACAAGGTGGAAAGGGAATAAAGCTAAGGAGCTCATGGATGGGTTTAAGCTTTTCTATGCAGGAAAGAGTAATACAAGAAATGGAGTGGGTATAATTATAGATAAGGATTTAAAAGAGAAAATTGTGGGCGTAAAGAGGTTTGGTGATAGAATTATAGCAATTAAACTAGTACTAGAGGAAGACATAATTCATATCATTAGTGCATATGCTCCCCAAGTAGGACTAGAAGAAAGTGTGAAAAGACAATTTTGGGAGGAGATGGATGATTTAATGCGAGAAATCCCAAATAGTGATAAAATTTTCCTTGGAGGGGATTTAAACGGGCATATAGGAAGAGATAATAGAGGATATGAGAGAGTGCATGGAGGGCATGGATTTGGAGAAAAGAATGAATTCGGAAACACTATATTGGACTTTGCGGTGGCATTTGATCTTATAGTAGCAAATACTTACTTTAAAAAGAGAGATGAGCATTTAATTACATATAAAAGTGGGAATAATAGGAGTTAGATAGACTTTTTTCTAGTTAGAAAACAGGACCGATTGGCTTGTAAAGATTGTAAGATTATCCCAGGAGAGAGTTTGACTATGCAACATAGGCTTGGAGTTTTAAATATTTGCATTAGAAGTAAAAAGAGAGCAGTAGTAAACAAAATGGACCCTAAAACAAGGTGGAGAGATTTGAAGGGGGAAAGAGAAAATATATTTAAGGACAAAATGATTGAGAAAGGAGAATGGAATATTGAAGGAGAAACTACAGTAATGTGGAATCAAATGGCTAATTGCATTAGGATTGTTGCAAAGGAGGTACTTGGAGAATCAAAAGGGAAGAGACATATTAATAAAGAAACATGGTGGTGGAGTATGGAGGTTCAGGAAGTTATTCGACAAAAAAAAACATTGCTACAAAGTTTGGCAAGGGACTAAGAGTATAGAAAATTTTGAGTTGTATAAGAAGGCAAAGAAAGAAGCTAAGAAAGTAGTAAGTAGTGCAAAGTTCAAAGCATATGATGACCTCTATAATAGGTTGGGAACAAGAGAAGGAGAAAAGGATATTTTTAAGCTTGCAAAAATAAGAGAAAAGAAAAGTAAGGACTTAGATCCTGGCAAATGTATCAAGGACAATGAGGAAAATATTTTGGTGAAGGACAACGATATTATAGAAAGGTGGAAAGAATCTTTTAGTAAACTTTTAAATGAAGAATATTTGGGCGATACAAGAGTGGAAGAGGATACTTAATTACAAGAGTATACTTTTCTCCGTAGAATTAGAGGGGTGGAAGTGAAGGAAGCATTGAAGCGAATGAAGACAGGAAAGGCAACAGGCCCAGATGGTATTTCGATAGAGGTATGGAAATGCTTAGGAGAGGTTGGAGTAAGTTGGTTATGTAGACTATTCAATAAGATACTTGTGACAAAGAAAATGCCGGATGAATGGAGAAGAAGCATTGTAGTACCTATATATAAGAATAAAGGAGATATACAAAATCGTACCAACTATTGAGGGATTAAACTTATGAGTCGCACTATGAAGTTATGGGAGAGAATAATAGAGCAAAGACTGAGAAAAAAGACTAAGATTTCAGAAAATCAATTTGGTTTTATACCAGGGAGATCAACTATGGAAGCTATCTTTTCACTTAGGCAATTAATGGAAAAATACCGAGCAAAGAGGAAAAATCTACATATGGTCTTTATCGATTTGGAAAAAGCCTATGATAGGGTACCGAGGAATTTAATTTGGTGGGTCTTAAAGAAAAGGAATGTCTCAAGAGGTTACATTGAAATTTTAAAGGATATGTACGAAGGTGCAATAACAAATGTGAAAACCACATGTGGAGAAACGGGCAGATTTCCCGTGACTATATGCTTACATCAGGGATCATCCTTAACCCCTTACCTCTTTGCATTAATTATGGATGAGTTAACTGTGTATATTCAAGAAGAAGTACCATGGTGTATGTTGTTCACAGATGATATAGTATTGGTGGATGAATCAAGAGAGGGTGTAAATGCAAAGCTTGAGAGATGGCGGAGGGCATTAGAATCTAGAGGCTTTAAAATAAGTCGTACAAAGACAGTATATATGGATTGCAATTTCAGTGGACATATACAAAGTGTTGAAACCACTGTCAAAATTGAAACCCATGAGATACCACGTAAAGATTCTTTTCGGTACCTAGGCACGATGATTAGTAAGGATGGGGAGATTGATGAAGATGTGGAGCATAGGATAAGAGCTAGATGGTTGAAGTGGAGACCAGCTTCGGGAGTACTTTGTGATAGACAAATGCCAACAAAATTGAAGGAAAAATTTTACAGGACAATGGTTAGACCAGCTATGACATATGGAGCAGAATGTTGGCCAATTAAGAAGACAAAGATGGATGTAGCGGAAATGAGAATGCTTAGGTGGATGTGTGGTAAAACTAGGAAAGATAAAATTAGAAATGAGCGCTTTCGAGAACATTTAGGGGTAGCACCAATAGGAGATAAGATTAGAGAAACTCGTTTAAGATGGTTTGGGTATGTTGAGCGTAGGCCAGTAATGTCACCGGTGAGAAAAAGTTTGGATATACAGGTGGAGGGTCCATCAAAAGGTAGGGGTAGGCCGAAGAAAATATGGATGGAAGTCATTAATTCAGATTTGAAGAAGTTGCACTTATCGAAAGATTTAGCTCAAAATATAACGGAATGGAGAAATAGAATTCATGTAGCCGACCCCAACATGGTTGGGATAAGGCTTTGATGATGATGATGATCCCATATTATTTCATCTGGACCTTAAATGCCTGATTACAAAAATGCGAACCCCGATCACTAATGATGGCTCGTGGAGTACTAAAATGAGAAAAAATATTTTCTTTCAAAAACTTTAAGATTGGTTTTCCATCATTTTCCCCATGGGGAATAGCTTCTATCCATTTGGACACATAGTCTCTAGCCACTAAGATGTAAATATAGACAAAACTGGGAAGAAATGGACCCATGTTATCAATGCCCCATCCATCAAAGAGCTCTACTACCAGAATGGGATTTAAAGGCATCATGTTTATTTTAGAAATTGTTCCTAACTTTTGACAGGGATCACAGGCCCAACAAAAATCATGAGCATCATGGTACAATGAGGGCCAATAGAATCCAAACTACAAAATTTCGATAGTAGTCTTTTGTCCAAAAAAAATGTCCCCCACAAGCTTGTGTATGGCAAAAGGAGAGGACACTATGTATCTTATGATTAGGTACACATTTCCTAATTGTTTGATTTGGGCAACATTTAAACAACTATGGATCGTCCTAGAAAAAATGTCGAGCTTGAGAAAAGAAAGAGTCTTTATCTTGCTTGTTCCAATGATCAGGAATGTTACCCATAGCAAGATAATTCGCAATATCGGCATAGCAAGGGGATTGGGACACAGGAAATATATGTTCATCCGAGAAATTATCCTAGATTAGTGTCGATTCAATGGTATCAGAAAGACCAAACTTGATAGATGATCAGCCATGACATTCTCTATTCCTTTTTTATCCTTGTTTTCTAAGTCAAATTCTTGGAGTAGGAAGATCTAGTGGATAAGTCTAGGCTTAGCATCCTTTTTTGAAAGAAGGTACTTGAGCATAGAATGATCGGTGAAAACCACTATCTTAGATCTAATCAAGTAAAGTCTGAACTTGTCAAATGCAAAGACCAATGCAAGTAATTCTTTCTCAATGATTGAATAGTTGATCTGTGCACTATTCAAGCTCCTACTTGCATAATAAATTAGGTAAGGTTTCTTATCCTTACGCAGTCCCAACACAGCCCAAACCGCATAATCACTGGCATCACACATGATCTCAAAGGTAAAGTTCAATTAGGAGGCTGCATAATCATTGCAGACGTCAGCATGCTTTTTAATTTATCAAATGATTCTTGGAATGCCTTAGTCCATTCAAATTCTGCCTCTTTGGAAAGCAAGTTATAGAGAGGTCTACATATAGAACTGTAATCTTTGACAAACCTCTAGTAAACACCTACATGCCCTAAGAATGATCTGATGTCTTGTATGGTTTTCGGTGTGGGTAAGTTGGTGATTAAATCTATTTTAGACTTGTCAACTTCTAGTCCACTTTCAGACACAATGTGGCCAAGGACAATTCCCTAGCAAACCATGAAATGGCACTTCTCCCAATTCAACACAAGATTCTTTTTTCTCGCATCTAGTGAGGACCTTTTCTAGGTTGCTTCAACAATCCTCAAATGTATCACCAAACACAGTGAAATCACCCATGAAGACCTTAAGAATATGCTCCACCATATCACTAAAAATGCTCAACACACAGCGTTGAAAGGTGGCTGGAGCATTGCATAACTTAAAAGGCATTCGCCAATAAGCTAAGGTACCAAAGAGGCATGCGAATGTGGTCTTTTCTTAGTCTTCCGAGGCAATTTCGATCTGGTTACACCTAGAATATCTATCAAGAAAACAATAGTATGAGTGGCCAGCTACCCTTTCCAAATTTTGATCCATAAAGGGTAAAGTGAAATGGTCTTTATGTGTGTATGTATTTAGTTTTCTGTAATTAATGCATATTCTCCATCCCGTGGGTACTTGGGTTGGGACCATCTCGTCCTGGGCATTCTTGACTACAGTAACGCCAACTTTCTATGGAATAACTTGAGTAGGGTTGACCCACTGGCTATCTGAGATTGGATAGATTATAACCACATCCAGAAGTTTAAGCATCTCAGCCCTAACCACTTCCTGTATGATAGGATTGAGCTGGCGTTGCATCTGCCTACATGGTTTAGCATCATCTTCAAGGTAGATGCGATGTGTACACACTAAAGTATCAATTTCCTTAATATCAGCCACATTCCAAGCTATTAATCCCTTGTGCATTTTGAGCATTTTCAATAGTTGGGCTTCTTAGTCCTCAGTAAGTAGCAAAGAAATAACCACAGGACATGTTTCATTGTCCCCAAGGTAAGCGTATCACAGGTTCGATGGGAGGGGCTTCAACTCAGGTTGAGATAGTTTCGCTTGAGATAGAAGAGTTGACATACCAGTTGGTACAAATTCTTCAAAATGTGGTTGCCATACTACATGGGCATTTTCAATAGTGTCATCTTGAAAATCCTCAAGATAGCCCATATCCTTTCCAACAAAAATCATCGCAACATGGGAGTTAATGCACTCCTCAAGATCATCGTCAACCAAGGTACCAATCAAGTCTAGATCATGATAGTTGGTCTCACAATCTCTTAGCTGTTTGCACATTTGAAAGATATCGAGGTCTAAGGTCATTTCCTAAAAGAAAGTTTGAGCCTTTCACTCCGGTAGTTAATAAGTGCATTGGAACTGGCCAAGAATGCTCTTCCCAGAATGACTGAAATTTCAACACTTTCATTTCATACTAGTTCTATATCCAGCACATAGGAATCTACTGGGAAGAAAAAAATGCTCAATCTATATTGAAACGTTCTCTATTAACCCTCTCAATTTCTTAACAGATCGATTGGTGAGTTGAAAAGTAGTTTTGGTTGGTTTCAACTCGCCAAGCCCTAATTGTAGATAAACGGAGTAAGTTAATAGATTTACACTAGCTCTCGGGTCTAGTAAAGCTTAACCTATCCAGTGATTTCTAATGACACATGGAATGGTGGGACATCTCGGATCTTTGTATTTAGGAGGAGTGGTTTGAGTCAAGTATGCACTTATCTGTTCAATGAGGAATGCTTTCTTTGGAACATGAACCTTACGCTTAGCAATGTAAAGATCTTTTGAGAATTTAGCATAGGTGGGGACCTGTTTAATGGCATTCTATAGAGGGATATTGATTCTGACCTCTTTAAGAACATCCAAAATTTCTTGATTCGAGATTCTTTGTTTAGGATGGGTCAACCTCAGAGGAAAAGGGGCAATCGATTTAGTAATAGTGGGGTCTGGACTTTTTTCAATGTCAACAGCAGTCTTTGCATTAATGCTATCTTTTTCAATCCTCCCATTCAAATATGAGGAGACAAGTTGTTTTTCTTTTATCGAATTCTTTTGAAGCTCTTTGCCACTGCATAGAGTGATAGCCTGAACATACTCTTGATAGTTTGGGTTAGTTAAGTCGCTCACTTCAAACTAGCCTTTTGGGTTCAGGAGAGGTTTCATTGGAAAGGCTCCTTTCCTTTGAACTTGAAGGCTATATTTGATTTGTTCAATAGAACTTTCTAACTTTTGGATAGCCTGTCGAATATCTTGAATAGCTTGCTTGTTATTAGAATAATCTATAGATTATTATGCAGGCTTTGCATAAATTGCTGTTGAGATTGTATTAGCATATTGAATGGCTCCTCCAATGACCTATTCGAAGCTTGTGGTGCATAAGACGTATCATGCTGTGGGGGCACGTGTGCACTAGAATGTGATGGTCTTTGGGGATTATATTCAGGTTTAGCATTTGGTCCGTTCCTCTAGCTAAAATTTGGGTGGTTCCAACATGAAGGATTATACGTATTCCCCATGGTATTTATATTGAATGACTTTTGATAAGAGTTCAAAGCATTAGCTTATTCTTGAATCACTTCTTGTAATGCAGGTCTGGTTGGACAGTTTGCTGACATGTGATTTTCGGTAGCACAAATAGAACAAACCATGATTGTATCCTTATTCTTTCCAAGTTTCAGGGTTTCAACTTCCTTTGTAAGTGCTACAAGCTTGGCTTGGATTTCAGTTTGGTTGTTTAAGTGATATAATCGTCCTCCTTTAGACTAATTCAATGACCTGGATTGATCTGCCTTATCAAACGAGGCCCATTTTTGCGCATTTTCGGCCATTAATTCCAAAAATTCCCATGCTTCATCAAGTTGCTTTTGATCAAATTGACCATTGCACATCATCGTAATAAATTGACAAGTATCAGGAGTTAGACCCTCAATAAAAATTTCGATGAGATGCTATGTTTCATATCCGTGGTGAGGACATGTAAGGATCAATTTGTTAAATATTTCCTAACACTTATAATAGAGTTCCTTGAGATTTTGTCTGAACATCAAGATTTCCCTCGTTAAAGTGTTGGTTTTGTGTTGTGGGAAGAATTATTTCAAAAATTCAATCTTTAGGCCTTTCCAGGTATTGATTGAACTTGGTCTAAGAGGATAGAGCCAAGCCTTTGCTTTATTTTTCAAAGAAAATGAATATAATCGGAGTTTGATTACATCTAGCACTACATTTTGTAGTTGAAGTGTTGCACATACTTCATCGAATTCTTTAGCTGCAAGTATGTACTTTCAGAGTCAAGCCCATGAAACTTAAGTAGAAGTTGGATCATACCAGGCTTGATTTCAAATTTGACCTGTAAATGCGTGCACCACTATACATGATGGTGTGGTTTGACGTGCGGGGTTCAAATAATCATGTAAAATCCTCGGTGGTCGATTAACTTCCACACCATTGCGGTCCCCATTATTATTTCCATTCCTAAGTTGGGGTATCATTGTTACTGGACCCACTCGCCATTTAAGAAAATCTTGAAGGACTTGAGGGTCTAGGAGGTTATTTCCTTTCTAATATATGCGTTGAACCTCTTTGCCAATTTCACTGAGAGGGTTTTTTTTTTCTTTTGGGAATTTTGAGATTTTTTTTATTTTTTTAAAATAGATGAGAAAAACCTAAATTATATAAGCAACATCTAAGTAACTACCTAAGGTCAAAAGGTTTCCTTAAGTTCTCCAATCTAGTCCTATGAAACCAACTCGGCCAGATTAGCCACCAAGAAGTGGTAGAGTCATAGGTGGACCCGTTTGAAGGATCAGTTTCCTGAACAAACTAGCTATTGTGCACTACAGGGTAAAGACTTTCGTTGGCACTAAGAAGATTAAGGACAACAATTAGGTCACTTTTGGTTACTTCCTTCCAAAAGGAGTTATGACAAGACGAAAAGCAGTAACTTTCTCCAATTTTAGAAAGTTTCTAAAAATTAGAGTGATGTGTATTTCTAACAATCCATACACTTTCCTATTTCAATTTACGGTGGTTTAACATTCCATGTATGTCCTCCTATATCTAAAAGGATGACAAAATTAAACCTCACCCATAAATCAATTTAAATAAGGAAAGTATGAAAAGTTACCTTAAATGGTGCTCCTCGGCAACTGCGCCAAAAATTTGTTTATCAACTCCAAGTGCAGAGCTGCGATGTAATAATAAACTGGTTAGACCAAATCGATCTACAAGGAGCTATTAAAATAAGGTTTCCAACTTGACTTGTCACCTGCCCTAAATAAAATCTAAGACTAACTTAAAACTAGAAAATTACAATCACCATTCCTATTTTTAAAACAACTACATTCCCAAAAATAAAAATTTCCAACTCTAAAAAGGAATCTTAAATTAACTGCAAAAGAACACACAAATTAGAACATCAAATTAGAAACATTCTAAAAAAATTTTCACTTACCAAAAATAAGACATACAAATAAAATAGAAACAAATATTAGAAACAAATCATCAACCAAACCTAAATTAGACTCAAATTTATTTAAGAACCAATCTAAACTAATAAATTAAAAACCTAAATTAGAAACTTTCCTAAGTCAAGTAAAGTTAGCAATTAATTCTAAAATGGAAAGTTAGAAAACAAATCAACAGTATCATATTATGCATGCCATGAGAAAAGAATGCAGAAATTTCAATGAGATGCAAAAGTTAATAAAAATATGAATCTAAGCTAATGCAAACCTAATCTAAATTTTATGGCTGAAAAATGCACTTAGTGAATGCATGAATTCAATAAAAAAAAAACAGCAATGAACAAATTGAAAAAAAAAAATGAATGAATGGAGCTAGTCACAAAAATTCTACAGTACAGAATTTTACTACAAATGTGGGCTGTTTTTGGACTGTTTTCATGTATGAAACTAAGGTATTTATGGGCACAACTGAGATGAAAAATCAAGTTTTAGAAAGTGTTTCCTGCAATATTTATTGCCTACGAACTTTCCAATTGAAACAATGCAAGAATACATGAGAACTTCATATGTGTAGGTGCCAAAATAAGGTTGCAAATTTTCTAATTTGCATGTATTAGAACTCAGATTTCAGTTCTGAAAAATGTTCAAAATCCTTCTCCAAATCATGGGTTTAATGGTCCTTAAATATTACAACTGAACCAACAATTAAATGAACATGTGGAGCAAACATATGATGATCGGATTTTTAACAGAAATTGTTTTCAACATGGATTGATGTTGGTCATCCAAAAGCGTCACCAGATTTGAGTTTTAACTTCAATCAAATAATTGTGAATCTTAGTTCTTTTGACACCTTAAACATAATTAAACAAAGACCCACAACTAATGGATACCATGATACACATTCAACCATCAAATCATGTATATGAAAAAATAATTTGGAACACAGTGAAAACAAAACAAAAGTAAAAAATGCAGGAAAATTTAAATGTAGTGTTGCTATGAAATTAAAAGCAGTGAAGACAGGAAGATTAAATGTAGTTGGGCAATGTAAGTAAATGTAGTAATGCTGAATTTAAATGTAGTAACTTTAGTGAAGTTATCTTCTCAAAGTTTACTCTTAACTAGGTTCATGGTTACTTTAAGTATGATCTTAGAATCTTAGGTTGTTAATCCAAAAAAGCGAGAAACTTCAACAAAGTATCCACACAAACCACAGGAAAAAAGAAAAAAAATTGAGAAGAATAACATTTTACTAGCATATAAAGTCTTTACATGAGATAAAAAAATAAAATAAAAAAATAGAAGCTATGATAGAAAATAAGACCTCTTCTAGTGGAAATCTCAAGGGTGTAGTGTGACTACAACAGAGTCTCCTTGAGGACTATGATGAGGGAGAGAGAGAGAGGTAGAAAATGAAGTGTAGAGATCTAAAGGGGAAGTTCTTCCATGCCTTGAACTACCAAAGGAGTGCCCTATTTATTATTTTTTCAAGCCCAAAAATTTCCCTTCTCACTTGATATGATAAAATCTTCAAAATAATTGAAATTTGAAAAAAATTGGGCTGCCATGACATGGCTTGGGCGTGAGATGTACTTGCTCTTTTCTTTCTTTCTTTTTTTTTCTTTCTTTGGAAGTCCATCTTTGATGCTTATTTCTATTCATGTAATAGCCACCTTGCATTGAAATTCTTTGAGAGATAACTTAGAGAGAAAAATCCTCACTTGGAATCAAATATGACCCACATGAGTTGGTTAGGGGTGGCTGGGCGTGGAATAGCCTTGTACACTTGCCATATTTTTTTCTTTCCAACTTCTACTCTTTTACAAAGAAAATCTCACATGTGGCTTTCCTTCTTCATCTTTAATGAGATTTTCTTTAGATTCTCTTGGAAATATCTTAGAAATAATTAAAAATATGCAGCAAGTAGATTGGACCCCATCTTGGTCGTCCCATAAGTGTGTCCTCGCACATGTGAATGTGTGGGACCACAAAACCAATTTTGCATTTTTTTTCTTCTAATTTCTTTCCTCTCCTCAATTCTTCTCTCCTTTCTTTTGAAAATAATTATCTTGCCTCAATTCCTGAAAATGGGACCCATGTCATTAATTTTCTGTAGAAAAGGAATGAATTCCATGTGAAACGACAATTCTACCCTTAATTCACAAATGCATGACTGCAGGCCCAATTCATATGAAATGAATGCATAAATTCACATGATTTTTCATGGTTTTCTGTGAATTAACTAATGATGATGAAAATTTAGTTTCTTTCATAAGAAAAATAATTTTCAAAAAACCATCTAAAAATAAAACTCCAAAAGTGGCAGGTTCCATATTCCATGCAAAAAGTGTGATTTTTAAGTAATTTATGCAGAAAAGTACTAAAATAGATTTAAACTGGATGAAACCATTCTATCACACTAATAAAGATCTTTTGAATCAATAAGTCCTTAAAATGGTCCAAAATGTATTTGAAAATATACATTTCTAAGGACTTATCAATTATATCAAGGTAATTTGCTACTGTTTTATGAGTGTCAAGTGGAGGTAGAAGCCTCTTTTTAACTACTGCTAGCTCCATTTTGTTATTTTCGAGGATTGACATTGATATTGCCAACTCTACTAGTCCATATGCTTTGAAATTGATGCTTCGGAATGTGGTGAAACTTGATTAGCACAAACTTTTCCTTGAGTTTAAAAGCTTTGTTGAAGAAGGGAAACAAGTTTGGTTTCTTCACTTCATATTCAAGATTCATTTGTTTGATTACAAGTTGCGAATCTCCATAGACTCCAAGTATATTGATGCCTGACTCCAAGGCTAGCTCGAGACCCATAATCAATGCTGTGTCTTCAACTACATTGTTTGGACGTGGCTTGATTAATGAGAAAGAGTGAGGGACATAAAATCTTTTTGCGCTCCAACAAATGATTCCAAATTTGGAAATGGGATCTCCTAGCTCATTTGTTTTAAAAGCTTCATTGAAATGCATGATCCAATGTAAATCTGGATCAATGGTGGATTTCCACATTTTTTCAATAAAGAAGACTGGCTCGTCAAGGGAGATTGTCTTTGAATTCAAAATCTTTCGAAAGTAGATGTTCTATTAGAAAGTCAGTAAGGGCCTATTCTTTTACCACCTTCGCAAGAGTGTACATGATGCTAGACTGAGAGAGAAGAATAGACCATTTGGCCAGAAGTTCACTCAGTGCTCCAGCTTTTATCACAAGTGTCTTTAGTGGGTTGATGTTAGAAACCGAGTACACTACATTCGAAAGAATGTAATGACATAGTTTTTGTATTACGAACATCAGTGCAAGACATATTTTTCTACTGGATGATAGTTTTGTTCAACACTAACTAGCATCCACAACAAATAATAAAAAGCAACCTCTTTACCCTTATTATTCTTTTAAGTTAATTGATCACGCTTAAAATGTAACGTGGAAATGTATAACGGATTCAATGTCCAATATTCACGTACTTCAAGCGTTAAGAAGAATGAGAATCAATTACAGTTCATCATTGAGTTCCCTTTTGTTTACATGGGTTTAATGCCCTGACCGCGGGGATGTAGGTTGTTTACACAAGTTTACAAAGTTTACAACCCCTCCCTCAAGTCTTAGATGTGATCTCAATTTGGAAAATACAAGAAAATGTACATAAGGTGAGAAAAAATGCGAAAAAAAGGAAAAAAATGGAGGGTGACCGTGACCCGCGGTCACTGCCCTAGGCCAGTGACCGTGGGTCACGGTCACTGGCAAATAGTGGCTGTGAAGCCACTGTTCGCCTCTATTTTTCATGCTGTTCGCACTGGTTGCTCTTCCAAACTTTTTCAAGTGTTGAAACTCCCTTTCATGACATCTTGGGGGTGTTGGATAACCATTGAGAAGATCGAATTCGACTGTGGAATCGATTGAAAACTTTGTAATTCATCATTCTTATTTACGGACTGTCTTTTGTTCAAGTCCGAAGAGGGTATCATAAAAAGCCAAAATTGCATCATTCTGAGCCTATCATTTTCAAGGAACAAAATGAGGCCCAAAGGGACTTGTTCACAATGTTTGTAATGGCTAAGAAACCCCCCCAAATGAGAAAAACAAAGATGACAACGTCATCCCTCAAATCATCGCCATTGCATGAACATAGTTCGTTCCGTAGTTACCCCACCCTTCTCCTCTTTCTCTCTGAATCTTTTTGTTCACCTTGGTAGCTAAAGAAGGAAGGGAATGGTCGTGGGGTTGCTGCTTTTCTTTGCTTCAATGCTTCTGTGTTCGTTCGATTCTCTCTTTTTCTCTCTTTTGTGTTTCCTCTCTTTCTTCCTTCAAACACTCTTCTTTTTATAGAGGTCCCAGGCATTGTTTGGTGGTTCTTGGGAGTTGAGGGAAGTTGTGGGATGTTTGATTTCGAAAGGGAGTGGAGAAAAACCTCTCAAAACCACAGGAGGTGTCCTCTGGGGGTCCGTGACCGCAGCCGCGGTCACTGACGAGGCCCAATTTCGGGTTTTTGCATTTGCGAACCATTTTCACTTGTTTGGGGCCCAAACGAAGTCCAATTGCCACAAAACTTGGAGGGATGCTTCTTGATACTATTTTCAGTGTGTCATAGAAGTTTCAGCTCGTTTTGACCACCTGAAGTTGGTCAACTCCCTTGATGAACAGGCCGCGATCACGGACAAGGCCCATTTTTGGACTTTTGCATTTATGACCCATTTTCACCTGTTTTGGGTCCGAACGAAGTCTAATCTTGACGAAACTTGGAAAGATGCTCCTTGACACTATTTTGAGTGTGTCATAGAAGTTTCAGCTCATTTTGACCACCTGAAGTTGGTCAACTCCTTTGATGAACAGGCCGCGGTCACGGACAAGGCCCATTTTTGGACTTTTGCATTTGTGACTCATTTTCACCTGTTTGGGGTCCGAACGAAGTCCAATCTTGACGAAACTTGGAGAGATGCTCGTTGACACTATTTTGACTGTGTCATAGAAGTTTCAACTTGTTTTGACCATCTGAAGTTGGTCAACTCCCTTGATGAACAGGCCGCGGTCACAGACAAGGCCCATTTTTGGACTTTTGCATTTATGACCCATTTTCACCTGTTTGGGGTCCGAACGAAGTCCAATTGCCACAAAAATTGGTAGGATACTTCTTGAAACTATTTTGAGTGTTTCATAGAAGTTTCAGCTCGTTTTGGCCACCTGAAGTTGGTCAACTCCCTTGATGAACAGGCCGCGGTCACGGACAAGGCCCATTTTTGGACTTTTGCATGTATGACCCATTTTCACCTGTTTGGGGTCCGAACGAAGTCCAATTGCCACGAAACTTGGTAGGATACTTCTTGAAACTATTTTGAGTGTTTCATAGAAGTTTCAACTCGTTTTGACCGCCTGAAGTTGGTCAACTCCCTTGATGAACAGGCCACGGTCACGGACAAGGCCCATTTTTAGGTTTTTGCATTTGCAACCCGTTTTCACCTGTTTGGGGCCCAAACGAAGTCCAATTGCCACGAAACTTGGAGGGATGCTTCTTGACACTATTTTGAGTATGTCATAGAAGTTTCAACTCATTTTGAATTTCAAAAGTAAGTCAACTCTCCAGTTGACTTTTTATGAAAGTGGGCTCTTGTCTCAGCTGTTTGATGCCGAAATGACTTTGGTTTGATTTGAAACTTGGAGGAATTGACATCAGGGATATCTTGGAGTATTTTCCCAAGTTTCATCAATTTTGGATATTAGAAAGCAGGACTTTGGTCAATGACCCCATGGCTTGGGGGGATTGACTCTAAGTTGACATGCTTGTGGCTTTTGGGTTCGATGATGTCTGTTGAACTCGAAATTTTGTAGAACCTGTCTTGGGCATCATTTGAGCTTCCACCGAGAGTTTCAGCTAACTTGGTCTTCATGGGATATCACTTTGCACAGGGACCCGCAGAGCATAGTATACGATCATCTGAACCAAATTTGGATCCAAATGATGTTCAAATGCTCTGGATCTTTGAAGAATGGTCTTTAGATATACTTGAAAGCATTTCATTGAATAGGAGCTTGCTGCAACGTGTGGAAGTGTCAAGTCCCGTAGTGGTTCCCAAAAAGCTGGCAAAGAGTCTCCGAAACTGATTTGAGCTGAGATGAGGTTCAAGTGCTTTGAAAATTTTGGAAATTTATAATCCAAAGCTTGTAATGTCTGCACTGCATCATTTACAGATTTTTTATGGGCCAACAAGTGCCCCTTCGAGGTACAATGATTATAGTATAATAATCATTGTGCCTTAAAATAGCCAATTCGTGGGAATGATGGATGACTTGATGAAAAGACAGTTTGCCAAGGTATGTTGTAGGCCTAAACTTGGGATTTGAAAATTTTAATAAAAACCATGAAGGGCTTTGATGATGGAATTTTGAAAAAACATAAGAAATCTGAATTTCTTTGCCCTGTTTTCACGGGTATCAAAAATAACGTCTCCGTGGGGACTGTGGGGAACACCCACAAAGGAATCCCTTAGGTATTTAGAAAATTCAGAAGTTTATGAATTTTGTTTGGATTTTGGAAATGAATTTGTTTTTCTTTTGACCTATTTTTCACAGATATCCAGAGTGACATCTCTGTGGGGATGTGGGGAACACCCACAAAAAGAATCCCTGAAGTCTTAAGAAAATCAGAGGTTTTAGCAAAAATGGATTTACGTTTGGATTTTCATGGATCTTTGGTTCATTTTCAAAAATCAAAGTTTGGGTTTTGACTTGGCTTGATATGATTCAAAATGAGATGCAATTTTGACAAAATGAGATGTAATTTTGAAAGAGATTGGCTTTCATGAGTTTTGATTAAAAATAATTTTGGATATCGGTTTAAAATCAAGTTTTGACCCAAAGTTGATTTGGAAAGAGACACCACCCCTTTTCTTTTTGTATTATTTCCCTCAAAATACCCTAAAAAATAGGATCATTTATTTGTGAGAGATTTATTTCTTTTGTTAATTACCCTAAGTGGACCCGGCCTGGGAATTTCAAAGAAAAAAATGAATCATGATAGTCAGTTTTACTACCCAAAACCACAGTGACTGCGAAGACAAGATGATGGCAAAGACATGGATTATGTATTTGACCAAGCCTATGTATTTGACCAGGCCATAGTCTCCATCGTCAAACAATTTGTGTCTGAGGGGGGAAGCAAGTGAGACCCAGGTTTCATGTTCAAACAATCACAATGGCAAGGACCACTAAACAATGAATTCTAACACTTAGACCGGTGATATTGTAATTTTAGTGGGCTTGGTTGAGTTGTGGACCCCACTGCCACTGAGTTGTGAATCCCATGGCCAAATGGTTCATGTCAAGCAATGGACCCCATTGGTGATCCCATATGGTGTCATAGATGGAGAGACGTGACCGGGCTATTGAGCCATGGGTCCCAATACCTAGTCACATTGTGACCGTGAGTAAAGAGACCAACAGGGGGGGGGGGGGGGGGGGGAGGGGGAGACCATGGGTTTTTAAAACCCAACATCTCTGCTTTCTTTCTTTTTCTTTATTCGCTGCTCAAACAAACAAACAGAGAGAGACCGAATTGATCGAGAGAGAGAGAGAGAGAGATCGGGAGAGAGAGAGAAACCGGGAGAGAGAGAGAGATCAGGAGAGAGAGAGAAGGACTAAACTGACTGGGGGAGAAGAGGCAGCATCAACTGGGAGAAGGAGGGAGACCGAGACTCCAGGGACCCAAAGGCATCTATCCCCTTTGTTTCGTGTTGCTGCAGATTTATCGACCGGAGATCACCATCGCTAGTAAATTTTATTGTCTTCAAATTCTGTTATGGCTGGATGTCTTCTTGGCCATGTCTTGAACAATTTGAGGAAGTTCACAGTCATGACCGAAACAACTTGTAAAGGGTTCAAGGGGTTGTTAGATTTTGTGGACTCAATCCATCAGTTGATGTAATAAATTGATTAATTTCTTTATTTATCAATAATGTAATGCTTTACTTTCATGAGATGAATGTTATTTTACTACTTCATGCACATGACCAATACATATGACATAATGGTTTCTGAGTTGAACCGAGTCCCATTAGTATATTAGATGTGATATATGTGCATGGATGAGATCCACATGCGGGAGATATATGTCACAAATCTTATACTTAAATAGCTTCACAACCAGTACTGAGACTGGGCATCTCATTTGATAAGGTTGCAGCACTTCGATCACTATGAGATAGTGTGATTTGTCTCAATCATCAGAATGTAAGATTCTGGATCACAGTGCTGGTACATTGGATGTATTGAAGGACCATGAGATGCACCTTATGGAATTCCGTTTCAATAATAAGGTATGCTCTCATAATTCCCTAGCAATAGGCTCTCAATCCTGAGACATTGATGAACTCAAGTTTCTATATGTTCATTTGCTTTGAGTCACCAATGAGTGAGGCCGACTGTAGGTTAACACCTCGGTGTCTTGGGTATGTGGTAGTAGAACTGTGGGAATATTGAATGATCAAGATGGAATCTATCTCTATTATCCCCTTGTGCCAATTAATGGATTTGTCATTAGTAAGTACGCACCCATCTCAATTAAGAGTTAATTGGATGGTACTGATGATTACTGTGATTAATTGGGGCTCAAGGATAATAAGATGTGGAACTTATATTAGAAGAGACAGATTTATTCCAATTGAACCACGGATACTGATAGAGGGGCCTACTTGTGATAATTGGGAAGTTTAGGGTCTTCATTGTAATTTATTCCTAAGACTGGAGTGCAATTGCATTTATATAGCTGTGTTCCAGTTGGAGCCAGCTTTCTAAGGAATCCCTAGTGGTCCTTACGCTAGCCCAAGTTATTGGAAAATACTAATCCGACTTGAACTCTAAAAAGAAGGTTTTAGAAAAGAGAAAGGCTCTAATTGCCTTGGAAGTAAGACTTCTATTTCAATTAAGCAAGGAAGAGATTTGAAAATATATAAAATCTCTTGGACGTCCAATGAGACTCTCTCTCACGCCCAAAACCATGTTCGTGCAAGAGTTGCACGAGTTTCTCTCTCGTTCTCTCTTTTAGTTCCTTGGAGTTTCGAGTTAGGATTTCTCCTGAAGATTCCACCAATCTTCTTGAGAAAAGAAATCCAATTCGGGTCATAACGTGGAAGGCTAAGAGGTGTTGAAGATTCTCATCATCAAGCAGAGTCGTAACTTCTCCATTAGAGCACTACAGATCTCCAAAGGTATGATCTACTTCTTGCATGTCGTAGATTATTATGGATGTTTAGTGCTATTTGATTCTGTCTTTTAGATAGAGTATTTACTGTACATGGTCACGAGATTGAGGGTAATGCATCCTGGATTGGGTTTTTGGTCTTATGGATAGTTGATCCTTATGTCAAGTGGGTCAAAAGTTTTGAAAACCTATCCACGAGACCCACCTACTTCCAACAACAAAAACTTCTATTCAAGGCTATGATGGGGAAGTTCAGGATCCAATTTGTAAAATACAAATCCGATTCCAGTTGGGAGATTTAACCTCAGAAGCCACTCTACACGTGGTTAAGACTCGTGCTTACTGTAACATCCTCTTGGGAAGACGATGGCTTCATGATTATGACATTGTACTTTCCACTCTTCATCAATGTCTCAAATATATTGATGATGAGGGTAAAGTGCATCGAGTCTTTGCGGATGAAAATCATTTAAAGAAAAGGAGGTCTACTTCACTGACGCAGCCATGTATCAAGAAAGGCCTGTAAAGTCTAAGCCAGATACAAAAAGCCCTCCATTGGATGATAATCCCGCAAAACCTTTCACTATTTCAATAGAAAAGAGAGCCCATCCAGGATTTAGCGAAAAATCCAATCTTTTTAGAAAGTTACAGCCTACAAAAACGTTTGCGGCAAAGTGTATGGATACCAAAGTTCCTTTGGTGAACAAGGTAAAATCTGAAGTCAAACAATCAGATCAACCTCTAGTTATATTCACGAAGTCATCAAGGGTAAATGAAGCAGGTTTTGTCATTCACACAAGCAAGGTACATAACCTAGCTATGTTAGCAATTGTTGAGAACGATGAATTACCTGCTCCTCAAAAGCTCTTGTGTTTGACAAATGTAGTTTCCTTAGTCGACAACTCGGGTTCTGATCAAGAAAGCAATATGTACCTCCTCCCGCCAGGGGAATGTCACTTATGAGGCCTGATTCTCCTATCACTTTCAATCAGCTCGTGCTAACATCACAACAAAGAGGAGAATTATCCTACAAATATATTGATAGATGGCTCCGTTTGGCTAAAAAATGTGAGAATCCCCCACACTACTCCACATGGATTCATCCATGCTAGGTAGGTTTCCGGCCAGCTCTCCACAGTTAACTATGGCAATTGAGTTTCAAACCTTCGATGAGATGTCTCAAATTAATTCATCTCTTGAAGTAGCACTCTATCGTCTGCGTGGGAGGTCAAAACGGACATGCCCAATAAATGTCATTTCGATAGTCAAAGATTCAGATTCTGAGTCGGACTCTGGCGACGTTAAAATGATGGATACCTCTGTGCACTCTATAGAAGACTGGGATCCTCTGCTTTTGCCAGGGCCCACTCCATCTCATATTTATAATTTTGAAGGTTTTTGCTTCGTAGTGCCTCCATTCAAGCAATACAATCATCCAATCATTTTCCATCGGGCTGAAGATGCTTCTCCTTCAGATCCTATTGACAAAATCACTAATGATGGGAAAATTTGGCTTGACGTTTACAATCCTATGGTCCGTAATATGATGAAAAACATGGGGTATAATCTTAAAAGGTCCATAGGCCATGGATTGAATGCAAATGGGATACAAATTCCTTTGAACATCTTCACTCCAAAGATGAAGGAAGATCTCCAAATGGGATGCAGAATTGAACAACTGCGTCATTGCATAGGATATGTTCCTTACAGTAACATTCCTAAATTAAACCAAAATTTCAGAGCAAGATCCGTAGTCTTCACCGAAGATTATGACTCAGATGACTCTCATGAAACTCTTGTCTTTCAAGATCCTGCTGATTGGGCCACTTTTCAACATCCTGAAAGGGCAAGTGATGATGATAACACCATGTCACAAATCACTGAATATTGGCCGCCTGAACTTAATGAAGAAATAAGCCCATCCCAACATGTTTGCTGGGAATGCTTAGCCCTTGATGTAAAAGCTAAAGAGCCTAAAAAATCGAATCCATGGAAAGGGATCAAGCCTTGGCTTAAACCCTTAAATGAAACTCCAGAAGGCTTCACGAAGTTGGAAACTTTTGATAATACTATGGAAGCGCCTCCTCCCCAACTTCTAACTAAGGACCACGTGCAAGAAATAAACTTGGAGACCCCAGAAAATCCCCGACCTACTTTTCTAAGTTCTCAAATCAAAGAAAACAAACTTGATCTATATGTGAGTTTTTTATGAGAGTTCATGGATTGCTTTGCATGGACCTACGCAAAAATGCCGGGTCTAAATTCAGAGATTTCTGTGCACAAATTGAATATAACAGATGATGCTAAACCTGTAAAGCAAGACCAATGGAGGACAAAGCTTGAAATCATGATAAAATAGAAAAAGAAGTTCAGAAGCTCAGAGATGTTAGTTTCATCCGCGAAGAAAACACCTCGACTGGTTGGCCAATATAGTGCTAGTTACTAAAAAAAATTGGGCAGATTAGAGTCTGTATCGACTTTAGAGATTTGAATAAAGTCTATCCTAAGGATGACTTCCCATTGCCTATACCATAAATCATGATTGACAATACTTTGGGTATGAAAGAATGTCATTCATGGATGGATTCTCAGGGTACAATAAAATCAAAATGTTCAAAGAGGATAAGAAACATACTTCCTTCATAACTCCCTTCGGCATATACTACTATACCATCATGCCTCTCGATCTTAAAAATGCTGGGGGCACATACCAAAGAGCAATGATGAAAATCTTTAAGGACATACAACATAAGTCTGTCGAATGCTACGTTGATGATTTGGCAGTCAAAAGCAAGCAAAAATCAGATCATCTAGTTGATCTTCGCACAATTTTCAAAAGATTATGGAAATTCAATCTTTGAATGAATCCTTTGAAGTGTTTCCTTGGAGTCTCTTCTGGAAAGTTTTTAGGATTTGTAGTTCAAAAAGGGGGTATCGAACTAGATCCAGTTAAAATCAAAGCCACATTGGAAATGCCTTCTCTAAGAACTCTAAAAGAACTGAAAGGATTGCAAGGAAAACTCACCTATATCCATCGGTTCATTTCAAACTTATCTAGAAAATGCAGACTATTTTCCAAACTGATGAAGAAAGGAGTAGACTTTGTATTGGATAAAATTTGTGAAGATGCTTTTCAAGATATCAAACGGTATCTTATAAATCCGCTGGTTCTTTCAGCTCTAATTCCAGGTAAATCTTTCATTCTCTATACATGAGCTCTTGATCACTCTCTGGGGACATTATTAGCTCAAAAGAATGATGAAGGGAAAGAGGTGGCTCTTTACTACTCATCAA
This sequence comes from Sextonia rubra, assembly GCA_037013555.1. Classification (NCBI taxonomy): domain Eukaryota; kingdom Viridiplantae; phylum Streptophyta; class Magnoliopsida; order Laurales; family Lauraceae; genus Sextonia; species Sextonia rubra. Next base: position 7,282,429 of record JASUAD010000018.1, on the reverse strand, counting down.
GGATGTTGGTTTGTGCTGAACACAATTATCACCCAGTAGAAAAAGAATGCCTTGCACTGATGTTTGCAATACAAAAGCTACGTCACTACATCCTCTCCATTGTGGTGTACCTAGTTTCTATCATCAATCCATTAAAGATATTGGTAACAAAAGTCGGGGCACTAAGCGAATGCTTGGCCAAATGGTCCATTATTCTCTCTCAATATGATATTAGAGTTACCCCTGCAAAGGCTATAAAAGGACAAGCTCTTACTGATTTTCTGGCAAAACATCCACTCTCGGAAGATTCTGAATTCATAGATAATCTCCTTGACGAATTGGTCTTTTTCATTGAACAATTATAGAAACCTACCATCGATCCAGAATTACATTGGACCATGCACTTTGATGGAGCTTCCAGAACTAATGACCTAGGAGAGCCAGTTTCAAGAGTTGGAATTATTTTCTGTAGTCCATAAAGATTCTACATTCCTCACTCTTTCTCATTAATCAAACCGTGTTCAAATAATGTAGCAGAATATATCGCATTGATTATGGGTCTTGAGTTAGCCGTAGAATCAGGCATCAATATACTTGGAGTCTATGCAGATTCACAACTCATGATTAAGCAAATGAATCATGAGTATGAAGTGAAAAAACCTAACTTAGTTCCTTTCTTCAATAAAGCCTATGTACTTAAGAAAAGATTTAGTCTAATTGAGTTTCACCATGTTTCGAGACATTAGAACGTCAAAGTAGATGCATTAGCAAGTAGCAGCTTCAATGTCAATCCCTAAAAATGACAAAATGGTGTTGGAAGTAGTCGAAAGAAGACTTCTACCTCCACTCGACACTCATAAGGCAGTGGCAAATAGCTTTACTATGATTAATAATCAGATTTCATCTTTCCAAAATTCATTCAGAGATTGGAGAGATCCTTTTATTGATTACATTCTTCATGGGGTGCTACTAGAGAAGACTAAAGATAAAACTAGTATTCAAAGCCGAGCTCTTAAATTTCACTTCGATTTGCATTCAAAAACTCTTTATTGCAAATCATATGATAGAGTTCTTCTTCGTTGCTTATCTCCAAAAGAAGCAGAGCAAGTCTTCAAAGAAGTCCATTCTAGCCTATGTGGTGCTCAACAGGCTAGGCCAAAGCTTCATGATCAAATCCGAAGGTTAAGCTACTATTGGCCTACTATGGTGTCTGACGCCATCAATTTTGCTAAAAGATGTAAGGAATGCCAAGTTCGTGGTGATTACATTCATCAACCTCCTGAATATCTACATCCTACGTCCACCTCTTGGCTGTTTGAATCTTGGGGAATAGACATAGTTAGGAAAATCAATCCACCATCAGAACATGGTCATCAATTTATTTTTGGCTACGACGAATTACTTCTCCAAATGAACGGAAGCAATACCTTTGCAGAAGTCAAAACAGATACAGTCCTCAGTTTCTTGAAAACTCATATCATTTATCGTTTTGGAGTGCCCAAACGTCTCTATCATGACAATGGTCCTCAATTCAATAATGATAAATTTTATAAATTCTGTGACAAGTATGGGATCCAATGCTGTCCATCTACGGCATATAACCCTTTAGCTAATGGACTTGTTAAAGCTTTCAACAAGACTAGTTGCAAAATTTTGAAGAAAATGGTCTCTGACAACAAAAAGAGTTAGAGTACCAAACTTCCTGAAGCATTATGGCCTTACAGAACTACAGTATGGGGTTCGACCAAATTAACACCACAGTCCTTGGTTTATGGCTGTAAGGCTATAATACCCTTGGAAATACAACTTCCTTCTCTTCGGGTAGCCGTGATAACCAAATACACTAAAAAAAAGAATACCAAACTCAGACTTCAAGAATTGGAAATCCTTGATGAGAAGATGCTTGCTGCCCGGCAAAGCATCGAATTATATCATGCTCGTATGGTTGGATCTTTCAACAAAAAGGTCAAATACAAAGCTTACAAAAAAGGAGATTTAGTCCTTGCAGTTAAAAGGCCCGTGTTCTTCACACACTTGTCAAAAGGCAAGTTTGAATCTAAATGGGAAGGACTTTTGGTCATTGACAAAGTCTACTCCAACGGCGCCTACGCACTTCTCACACTTGAAGGAGATAGATGCATGATGCCAATCAATAGAAAACTTCTCAAGAAATACTATATTTGAATGTCATTGGTAAACCCAAACCATGTACAAGGTACCCAAACCATGTACGATGTACATTCTTACTCCTAACCAAAATCAAAATCATCTGGTTTCGACCTCACAACCTCTGACTCCTAACCAAAATCCCTTAGACTTATATAAAATGACTACGAGGATTAAGTCCTTTGACCCCTCTAGTCGAACTTTCGTTACTTGGATAATGTCCTTACAAGACCCCTTGTAACATCCTGCTATTTAGATTAAGTCTTTTTGCTATCCTCGTATAGCAAACTCAGCTATGTGGAATAAGTCTTTTTTTAGATCCCATACAGCTAATCCTTAGTTGTTTAGAACAAGTCTTTTTGCAGCCCCTATATAACTACCTTTGGTTACATAGAACAAGTCTTTTTACAGACTCTATATAACCAAAATCTAAACAAAAACTAAAACCAAATCTTTATCCTAAGTAATAAGCCAAGGATCTTGGTGAAAGCCGCATACATGGGCACCGGATAACATCTATTTTGTTTGACCTCTTTCGACACCAAAAAAGGATCAAGTCATGGGCCCTGGAGAAAGCCTCACACATAGGCATCGGATAACGTCCACCTATATGACTCCCTTATTTTCGATTTGTGGATCCAAGAGATCGTAAATCGCACCCTCATATAAGTTTGAGAAAACCAAACCAGATCAAATATCCATACAAACCACAAACCATCCATACAAATCACAAACCATCCATACAAACCATGTCAAACATCCACATATTCATGTCAATGACCAATTGGAACAAAATGAAGCTTCTATTGATATTCATTTGGAGTTTTGTTACAAAAATGAAATCAGCGTATACATGGCCCCCGGGGCTAATCAGAATAAAAAAAGAAGAAAAGAAGAAGTCAGATTGGAGTTGCAGCAAGGAATCTTAGTCCAGGAACTTCTCCAATTGCCCTTTTGCATTCAGCACGCCTTCCATAAGGACACGTCCTTTGTAACTGGCATAAGCGGGTATGACAGTACTAATGTCAATCTCATCTAGCTTGATATTCAATTCGTTCTCTAGAGACTGAACGAAATCATCCAAGACCGCGCGCTTCACCTCTGCTTGCACAAGAAGATCAGCTATGTGACGACTCGCCTCTGAAACATATTTCTTCAAGTCTTCAATAGTATTATCCATAGAAGGTAACTGTTGCTGCAATACGGTGATCTACCGTTGTATATTTTCATGTTCAGCTACATGCGCAGCTAACTCCTGCGTCGTCTTGGCCTGCTCTGCATTTACTACCCGTATTTCCTCCTTGGTGCTCTCAATCTCTGCAGCCAGTTGAATTTTATGCCTCAGAACTTCATCCTGGAAAGCTTTGGCTTGATCAACATTTCTATCCCAAGTATCCTTTTCTTCAAGTTTGTTGAAGAAAAAAACAAAGGCATCGTGAAGGCCACTCAAATCCGTTCCAATACCAAAAGATATCAATATATCAGCCAAAGCTTTGGCACCCTGAATTTTCTCAGAAGTAAGCTCTCCTTGGAAAACGGTGGCCAAAATGCTGTGACTAGCCATCTTCATGGCAAAATTTATGGCAGATTGAGGCTTTGGAGTGTCCCCAAACAAACAGGGTTCTTCAAGGGGTGAAAGGTTTGATTCTCGCTTTTGTGAATTTGACTTTGTCTGAGAACTTGAGCGATCATCCCCTTCTCTTTCAACATTTATATCCTCATTCCCATGAACAGCCAATGCCTCTTCACGAACAAAGGGTGAATCATGTGACCCTTGTGAGGACAAAGTAGCTGAAGGATCCCCACAGACGGCGCCAATCTTCTAATCGCGCTTGAAAAGATAGGTGAAAATGTATAATGGATTTGGGTCCAACATTCACGCACTTTAAGCATTTAAGAAGAATGAGAATTAACGACAGTTCATCATTAATTTCCCTTTTGTTTATATGGGTTCAAATGCTCTGACTTCAGGGATGTAGGTTGTTTACATAGTTTTGAAAAGTTTACAACCTCTCCCTCAAGTCTTAGATGTGATTCAAATTTGGAAAATACAAGAAAGTGTACAAAAACTAGAAAAAATGCAAACAAGAACCAAAAAAAAAGGGGAGTGACCATGGGTCACATTCACTGGCCCCCTGCCAATGACCGTGACTCACGGTTTGCCAGTGACCATGACTCAGGGTCACTGGCAGATAGTGGCCGTAAGGCCACTATTTTGCCATGTGATTTGCACTGTTCCATCTCTATAACTTCTCTGAAGTACTGAAGCTTGCTTTTTTTATCTTTAGGGTGTTGAATGCCATCAAGAGGATTAAATTTAACCGTGGAATTGATCGAAACCCTTGTTGATCATCACCGTTGTTTACAGACCATTTTTTGTACAAGTCTGAAAAGGGTGTTGTATGAAGCCAAAGTTGTATCATTCTGAATCTATTACTTTCAAGGGATAGAATGAAGCCTAAAGAGGCTTGTTCACAACTTCTATGATGGCTAGAAAACCCCTAAAGTGAGAAAAACAAAGGAAACAATGTTATCCTTTGAAGACTTGCCATAGCTTTCTTTTAAATAATACCCACACTTTCCTTCCTTATCTAAACCATTCCTCAACTTGAGTGACTGAGAAGAAGAAGAAAAAGTGGGTTGGAGTGCCTGAGGATGTTTTGCTTGAAGCTTTTTATAGAAATGCTCTTGCCTTTTCTCTGTGTGTCTCCTCTTTTTGTTTCAAATACAACTCTTTTTTATAGACTGTCCAAGTGGTTTTAGGGACTTCCAGGAAGTTAAAAGGAGGTTATGGGAGGTTGAATTTTGAAAAGAAGTGGGGGAAACTACCTGAAACTACAAAACTACTCGATGGAAGTCAGTGACCGCATCCGCGGTCACTACCAAGGCCCATTTTTGGACTTTTGTATATGCAACCCGTTTTCACCTGCTTGGGGCCTGAAGGATGTCTGATCTTCACAAAACTTGGAGAGATGATTCTTGACACTATCTTTAGTGTTTCATAGAAGTTTCAGCCCATTTTGACCTTATGAAGTTGGTCAATTCCCCCATTGACTTTTCATGAAAATGGGCCCTTGTTTCGGCTGTTTGAGGCCCAAATGAACTCGGTTTGATTTGAAACTTTGAGAGATTGATGTCAAGAGTATCTTGGATTGTCTATCCAAATTTCATGCATTTTGGATTTGGAGAAGTGGGACTTCGAATAGTGACTTATTTGTTGCATGTTTTAGGTTACTATTCACCCCACACTGTAGGTAGTTAGCGTGTTTTCTACCCAGGCGATGTTCAATTGACTTGAAACTTTGGAAAATTAACTTTAAATATATTTTGAGTTTTCATGCCAAATTTCATCAGCTTTGGCCTTTTGGAAGTAGGATTTTGGCTAGTGACCTCGATGGCTCGAGGGCCATTGTCTTCTAAGCTGACATGCAATGGAAGTAGGATCAAAAGAAGTCCCTTTGACTTAAAAAATTGCAAAGTATCTTTTGAGCATGACTGAAGCTTTGTACCCAGATTTTGTCAATTTTTGACCTCGGGAAGCAGGACTTTGGTCAGTGACCCCATGGCTTGGCTGTCACTGACCCAAAGTTGACATGTTTGTAGACTTTGGGTCAAATAATGTCTGTTTAACCTAAAATTTTGCAGAACTTTCCTTGAACATAATTTGAGCTCCTTCCAGGAGTTTTAGTTGATTTGATCTTCATGAGTTGTCACTTTGTACAGTGACCCCACAAAGCATAGTAGATAACCGTCTGGACTGAGTTTGGATCCAAATGATGTCCAAATGCTCTAAAATTTTGAAGGATAGTCTTTAGGTGTATTTGAAGGCATTCTCCTGAGTTTGAGCTAGTCTTTAGGTGTATTTGAAGGCATTCTCCTGAGTTTGAGCTTGTTTTAACCTGTAGCAGTGTCAATTTCCATAGTGACCTCCAAAGAGCTGGTAAATAGTCACTGAAGCTAGGTTTGAGCTGAGATGAAGTCCAAATGCTTTAAAACTTTGAAACATCATTCCAAAGATGCTTTAAAGTTGCCATGTGGCTTTCATACACTTTGGTGATCCAGAACCTTGAGTGTGTTTAGTGACCCTTAGTTTTTTGAGTCAATGAACCTTAAATTTAGTATTTGGTGAGTTGAGTGACGAAACGAAGTCCACTAACTCTGAAGTTTGAAATGCTGTATTTTGAGCTCATCTGCAGTCTTCTGAATGGATTACACCAATTTTGGATGTCTAGATGTAGTACTTGACTTGCCATTCAACAATCCCAAGGTTTATGTATCCTTGGTTTGGAATTTGCTTATAATGTATTCGCTACAATATTTGTAATTTTTTATGGGTCAACAAGTGCCTCCTCGAGGTGCAATGATTATAGTGCAATAATCATTGTGCCTCAAAATAGCCAATCCATGGGAATGATGAATGGCTTGATGAAAATACAGTTTGTCAAAATAGGTTGTAAGCTTAAACTTGGGATTTTGAAAATTTTGATAAAAACCATAAAAGGTTTGATGATGGAATTTGGAAAAAAACATAAGAATTTCGAATTTCTTTGCTCTATTTTCATAGATATCAAAAGTGGCATCTTCGTGGGGATTGTGGGGAACACCCACAAAAGAATCCCTGAGAAAATTCAGAAGCTAATAAATTTTTTGCTTGAATTTTGGAAATGGATTTGATTTTCTCATGACCTATTTATCATAGATATCCAAAGTAGCATCTCTATGGGGACTGTGGGGAACACCCACAAAAGAATCCCTGAGGTTTTAAGAGAAATTAAAGTTTGAATGTAAAATGGATTTAGGCTTGGAATTTTCATGGATTTTTTGGTTTATTTTCAAAAAAATCAAAGTTTGGTTTTGACTTGACTTGACATAAGTTAAAATGGAAATTTAAAAACAAATTGGCTTTTGTGCGTCTTGAATCAAGTTTGGCCCAAGGAAAATTTGAAATTTGGGTTGATTTGAAAAGAAAATTCCCTTTGTTTTATAATTTCCCAAAAAATACCCAAAAAATAGGATCATTTTATTGTGGGAAATTTATTTCTTTCATAAAATATCCCAAATGGACCCATCGTGCTTTGTAGGAATTTTGAATAGTCATAGTTGAGAGAGTAGGCTACTAAGTGGTCACTGGCAGGGGGCAATGACCATGACCCAGTGTCAGTGGATGAAGAAAGCCAAACTCATATAAGCTTGATTAAGGCTTGGACCCTACTAATTTTAACCACTAATTTTAACCAAGTTGTGTCTTAGTGGCTGTGGGCTTAAGGAGAGCCAAGTAAGGGGTCTCACTGGTTCAAAACCATAATGACTGCAAGGGGTAGACCATAGTCTTAGTGGGCTTGGCTAAGCTGTGGACCCCATTGATGATCCCACGTAGTGACCGTGGGTGAAGAGGCAATGACTGGGCCATTAATCAATGGTCCCAATGCCCAGGCATGTTGTGACCGTGAGCAAAGCCAGCTGAGAGAGAGAGAGAGAGACCGGGACTCCAAGTTAAATCAATTGAGAGAGAGATAGACCGAGACTCCAAGAACTCAAAGGCTCCTATCCTCTCAGTTTTTTTCTTTCATCTCCCATCTTGTGGATTCATTGAGTGAAGATAATCACCATGGCTGGTAAGTTTCTGAATTTTAACTTCTTCAAATTCTGTCATGGCCGAATGTGGAGTTTGCCCTTTTCCTTTTTTTTTTTTTTCTTGCTTTTGGGTTTGCATGTGTCGACTGATGCATCTCCTTTCCTTAATGGGTTTTTATTGGGGCAAAACTCCAATTTACAATGGCTGCCCTGTTCTACTCATGACGAGTGGAATTTGGGCTTAGCCCTTTCTCTCTCTTTCTTTTTTCTCTTTTTCTGATGTTGGAGCCATGGTTTCATGCACTGTCGTGAGGCTATATCCAACTTAAGCACTGGCCGAGCAGGTGCCGCGGTCATAGCCACTCACAGGTTGTGCTCTTCTTCACGGTCATAACCTGTATGTCAAAATGCTTGACTGATTTTTCTCTTTTTTTTATTATTTTTATTATTCTTCCATGCTCCTCTTTCATGCTGATGATGAATAAATCATGTCTGAGTATTCCACTATGGAGGATTTTGCCCAAATTAGTCACTACCAAAGCAACTCCCACGGTCACAACCAGCCAGTCTAGGCAAGTCCCATGCTCACGGCCAATTATGCTTTCTTCTTTCTTTTTTTTTTTTTTTTTTTCTCAGCTTGACTTCTAACACAAGGGGTCTGTTGGAGATAAGGGCTCTGTTTTTGCTCTATTCTTGGCAAGTTACTCGAGTTGGGCATCAGCTGGTGACCCATTGTTACAGGTATCGCCGTCCGTGGGAAGTCTATGGTCACAACCCAAAAAAAATGATCGAGAGAAAAGTTGAATTCTGTTTTCTTTGTTTCTTTTCTCCCCTTATTTTTATTGCTGATCAATATGCTTGACCTGGAGATGTCTCAGACACCATTCCAAATATACAGAATTTGAATGCCCGAGTGATTTGTCTGCATTTGCTCACGGTCACTAGTAGTTCGGTCAAGGGGGTCTACGGTCACTGCCATTTGTGACTATTTGTGCTCCCTTTTTTTTTTTTTTTTGTTTGTTGTTGTTTTTTTGACGATCTCCATGTAAGGTTCTCTCCTTGAATACCATTCTAAGTTCATGATAAGATCAAGAGTGGAATCTTTGAAAGTTTGACATGCCCAAGCACTGTCTACTGTCAACAGTCTATGCTCACAGTCAAAGTGACTGAATGAACATGAACTATTCTTTCTTCGTCTTGTTGGAAGCAAGTGGGTCTCGTGGATAGATTTTCAAAACTTTTGACCCACTTGACACAGGGATCAACTATTTATAAGACCAAAAACCCAATCCAAGATGCATTACCCTCAATCTCATGACCATGTACAGTAAATATTATAACTAAAAGATAGAATCAAATAGCAATAAATATCCACAATAATCTACGACATGAAAGAAGTAGATCATACCTTTGGAGATCTGCAGTGTTCTAATGGAGAAGTTGCGACTCTACTTGATGATGAGAATCTTCAACACCTCTTAACCTTCCACGCTATGACCCGAATTGGATTTTTTTTCTCAAGAAGATTGGTGGAATCTTCAGGAGAAATCCCAACTCGAAACTCCAAGGAACTAGAAGAGAGAATGAGAGAGAAACTCGTGCAACTCTTGCACGAATAGGGTTTTGGGCGCGAGAGAGTCTTATTGGACGTCCAAGCGATGTTATAGACTTTCAAATCTCTCCCTTGTCTAATTGAAATAGAAGTCTTACTTCCAATGCAATTAGCAACTTTCTCCTTTCCAAACTCTTCTTTCTGGAGTTCAAGTCGGATTAGTATTTTCCAATATCTTGGGTTAGCGTGGGGACTACTAGGGATTCCTTAGAAAGCTGGCTCCAACTGAAACACCGCGACCCCACATCTCATATGCAATCCGGGCCTACAGTTAATTACAAATAACACCACTATATAAATGCAATTGCACTCCAGTCTTAGGAATAAATTACAATGAAGACCCTAAACTTCCCAATTACCACAAGTAGGCCCCTCTATCAATATCCGTGGATCAATTGGAATAAATCTGTCTCTTCCAATCTAAATTCCACATCTTATTATCCTTGAGCCCCAATTAATCACAGTAATTATCATTACCATCCAATTAACTCTTAATTGAGATGGGTGCGCGCTTACTAATGACAAATCTATTAATTGGCACAAGGGAATAATAGAGATAGATTCCATCTTGATCATTCAATATTCCCACAGTTCTACTACAACATACCCAAGACACCGAGGTGTTAACCTATAGTCGGCCTCACTCATTGGTGGCTCAAAGCAAATGAATAGATAGAAACTTGAGTTCATCAATGTCTCAGGATTGAGAGCCTATTGCTAGGGAATTATGAGAGCATACCTTATTATTGAGACGGAATTCCATAAGGTGCATCTCATGGTCCTTCAATACATCCAATGCACCAGCACCGTGATCCAGAATCTTACATTCTGATGATCGAGACAAATCACACTATCTCATAGTGATCAAAATGCTGCAACCTTATCAAATGAGATGCCCAGTCTCATTACTGGTTGTGAAGCTATTTAAGTATAAGATTTGTAACATATATCTCCCACGTGTGGATCTCATCTATGCACATATATCACATCTAATATACTAATGGGACCCGGTTCAACTCATGAACCATTATGTCATATGTATTGGTCATGTGCATGAAGTAGTAAAATAATATTCATCTCATGAAAGTAAAGCATGATTTTATTGATAAATAAAGAAATTACTCAATTTATTACATCAACTGATGGATTGAGTCCACAAAATCTAACACGTCTTCCCTCTTTTTCATTTTCTCTTTTAGTTGTTGTCTGGAGATGCTTGATTTTTTTTAACCCTCTTGGTGTAAGATGGCTTATGGAGTCCAATCTCATGGAGTTTTATTTTGTTCAAACTTTATCCAATCAAACCATTAATCATAAGTCTTCTATCTTCCCCCCTTTCTTCTTTTTTTTTTTTTTTTTTGTTTGCTTCATAGAACAGGGTTACATTGCCAAGGTGAACTTCCCATGACCTTCTTGATATACCCAATGTTTATACAAGTGGCTTTGTATTTGGAAAGTTTGTATAGAATCCATCTTTTAACGAACTTGAGTTGAACAAGCTCCGTTTGGGGAATGTATAATTTTTGATATAGCCTTTAAGTTTCATCCTCTCACTATTGGATTTAGTGAAGCACATTCACCTGTTTTGCTTGAACACTAACCCAGTTTGAACACATACTTGGCCTTTCCAGATTGTGGGAAGTGCAAAGGGTCGAGAGATGACAACCTACTCAGTTCTTAGCATAGTGTAAGCACAAGTTGAATCACCATAGCCTCTGTAGGAATTATATGGGATTGGATTGTGGTGGTTTCTCTAGTCATTGGCATGACACAATATATACTTAACCACCATGGTCTCTAAAGGAATTGTTTCATAATCCATCAAACCGAATAGCCATCAGGAGCTTTTTTTTTTTTTTTATGAGAAGGTTACTCCCCTTAGGTCTTAGTGAACATGAGAAGTATAAATCACTCCGAACATGAGTGGTTGATGAAAGAAACTGACAAAAAAAAAAAGATGATCCTCTGGTTGAGTAGTGAAGCTTTGAGTAAGCTATTGTTTTACATTGTCTTTCTCTACTACAATTTCCAAGGCTGATGAACTGCCGATCATGGTTAAATGTAGCATTGAGTAAGACATTTTACATTGTATTTCTCTACTACAACTTCAAGGCTGATGAACTGCCCATCATAGTTAAATGTAGCTTTGAGTAAGACATTTTACATTGTCTTTCTCTACTACAACTTCCAAGGCTGATTCACTCTTCTTTGCCTTTTTCTAATACTGACTCGAAATATACCATCTGGGCCAGTTTTAAATTATGTCATCCATCTTTGTGGGAGGCCAATAAATACAATATCACCTTCCGATCATTAATGATGGTTGATGATCATTGAAATTAACTTTGCAAGCCAATGTTTCCTTCATTAGCTTTATACACACTGAAAATAGTGTATTGTTGATTTCATAAGAATGTCTAATAGTCCTATTATAGCAAATCATCGCCCAAGACTTTGTTTACTAAGATTTATGAGAAATACCGTCTTGGGAATGTGAAGATTCTCTAGCCTAAAAATTGATGTTGAACTTTGTTGATCTTGTTGAAAACATATCATGCACTTTCAAATACAATTCTTTCATACATGTTTTATGCCTTATACGTTGTATATAACTGCCATCATACGTTGCTTGTATTGTGCATGCATTTCTAGCATTGGATACTACAACTTTCGCGCTCGAACACAAATCCATTGCCCCCTAAAAGGTCTTAAGGTGCTTGAACACCTGTTTGGATCGGGAGCCTTAGTTCTGGGACTTAAGTGTGCTTTGATACCAATTCTTGGTCTTAGAACTGGGTATTATTTTCTTATTTTGGCCTTCTGTTAAGGGGAGATGTTGTCGAAATTTTTGCAGAATTCCATATCATTGTTGCTGATATTTTTCTCCTCTTTTTATTTGTTTGTTTTGCAGACAAAAAAGGTAAGGCACTTGCAACTGTAACTGCTGGGGCATCAAAAGGTCGTGCCAAGGGTAAGACCACAAGGGACTCCAATCCGAAGGATCAAAATAGAGTATCTGATGTTAATTTACAGCGTTAGAGAGCCAAAGCTCTATCAAGAAGAAATTGGTATACATACTGGTGCTTGGCAAATAACACCAATTGGGAGAATAATGAGAAGGTGAGCTTTAACAAACCACATTATATATTTGGAGATGCTATGAAGGAGACTGTGAAGCATCCTGTTGAGAATATGCAATACCAGTATATAAACTCAGCGGGGATTTTACTCGAACTAACCACTGTTCAATCCATCCAGCAGTATCTAAGAATAATGTCGATGACCTCAACGATCTCAGCTAGGAATGATTCTTTTTCATGGATAAGGCACCACATTCATTTCAAAACTGGTAAGTTCATGCGTTAGCCTCCATACTGCTTTATGAAGTATCCAAGGTCTGAAGTTGAGGCCATAAAACCGTGCACTTTGAATCTGGAAGTAGGCACTGTGATTTCACAACTTAGGACCATCGGGCTTGGAATCCATACGGGGGACAAAAGTGCCTGGCTTGGCGAAAGACATCAGTCCCGCGGATGGTTTAATTGTATTGGGGATTAGCAAAGCTGGGTGACTACAATCAAATATCATTACATAGAAGATTTGAAAGCAGTTGGGATTTTTGATACTGTAAATACCACCACACAGAAAGTCCCATGCGAGAACAAGAACGTCTGCAGGGCCATTCTAGAATTGTTTTGCCCAGTGTCTGGCACCTTCATTAACCCGAATATGGAATTGGAATTTTCCTTATGGGAAATAAAGAAGATTTTTGGTTTGGCACCATATGGCGAAATCTACGATGAAACAGTTGTACCCAATAAAGAATTAGCCACCATAGATGACGAATTCCAAGCTGCATATTATCGCCTTTTTGCACTTGAAGATTTAATTCAAATGACTAGCTGCAGTCGAGGTAAAGTCATCTAATGGATGAGTCAAATGAAGAACATTACGGATCCTTTCTTCACAAATCAAAGTGGATATTTTAAATGGAAAGAGGTGATCCCTAGCGAAGACCCTGAAAAGGATCCGACAGTTGTTTATTGTTCGGATCCGGATTTTCAGCCATATATTTTTGCTAAGTATCCAGACTTAAGAAGGAAATGTTGGCTTGCTACATTCTTGGTGGCATGGTTGTCTGAGGTTCTCTTTCCAAGTTTTGGAAGAGACTTTAGGCCTGGTTGCATATATCCAGCACTCAAAATGGCCTTTCAACACAACCTCACCTTTGGTCCTGCCTTTGTATCATATATGCTGACTCAGTTAAAACTATTGGGATTTACTGTCAGGGAAGGAAAGCCTTTCAATCGGTATTATGCTGAGTACCTGCTATACACCTGGTTCATATATCATTGCAACGGTCTTCATTCACATAGTGGTGCACTAGGAAGTATTTTCATGGAAGGTGTAGTAGGTGGTAATTGTTTGATTAACAACTATTCCATGATTGACTTGCGCCAGCATTTGCATAACTTCAATAATTATGTTGATTCTCGCGATGCTGTACCCAACATTGAAGTTCCAACTCACATGAGAAACGCTGTGGAACCATTAATTGACAAAGTTGAAGAGGGTGGTCAAGATGTTGGCTTATCAGATGAAGAAAAAGGCTGGTTTTTGAGCTTAAGGCCTGCAGATTTGGTATATAGGAAGAATGCATATATCAACATTCAACCTTATATACCTGCTAGGTTCTGTAGACAGTTTGATTTTCATCAAGTTGTTATGGGAGCACTAGGCCGGATCGAGGCACTACCGGCTCTTTGCAAGATGCCCGAAATGCTTGGGAATTTTATCAAGTGCTTGACACTGGAGCTCATTTCGACTATCCCCGCCTTCCGAATCTTGGATACACAAGTGGCTTCGCTCAATGGTTTGCCAAAAGCACCATTGCCATTGTACATGCATACACGAGCAATCCCCAGGTTAAATGCCATGCTTTTGCTGTGTCTAAAAAGAAAGAAAGAGCAAAGAAAGATCATTTAATCACGAAGATTTTTGAGAATTCATTATATGATGGTGATAAATGGCAAATTGGCTTGGTGGCCGGGTCTGATATCTGTCGAACTCACCGTTCATTAAGAGGTGAAGAAGATAAAAAATTCATGCCTCCACCTAATGTATATGCAGCAAGAATGCAACAAGCTGTAAATGAGAATTTACAGGAGAGCATGAGTCATGTGAGATTAAGCAGATAGGCAGAGAGCTGCTTTGGACTTTGGATTTGCTTCCTGCTCTATTAGAACTAAAGTTTCAGTAGGAGAGCAAACAAGGCAGTTTGAAGAAGAACAGTCTATAATGCGTGCAGTTGCTAAGGCAGACCTTATTCAGTGATCTTTGTCAAAGACTGTTACTGATGCTCCAACATCAACAGAGGCACATGTAGGTCAAAGTCTAATGGAAGTAGTTTAGTTGGCTAAAGCAACTACCTAGGCAAGGCTACCTGTTAAAATGCCTATATAACCTTCAACAGGCCCAGTTCTGCATAAAAAGCTCAAAGCCACGTGCTCGAAACTGGTAACCCGAGCCTCAGCCAACAAAGAAATGTCTTCAAAGAAGCGAAAGGCTAAAAGCCCTAGTACTCGACATTCTCAAAGGCTAAAAGCTGGTAACACATCTATATTTCTTTGTAATTACCTTCTCATTAATTCTTTAACTCTTGTTTTTTACGTTTATATTTTTCCTTGCCATTTTATTAGCTCAAACCTCAACTGCTAGAGGATTTGTAAGACAAGTAGCTGAAATTGCTGAAGATTATGCCTCTGATGAAAGAGGTGGGGGAGAGAGTAGTTTTGATACTCCCACGATCGAGGAGCAAACCGATAGTGACATCAACATCGAGTTCGACTTTGAGAAAGATTTATTTGATCAAATGACAATCCCTAAGTCTGGGAAAAAGGTCGCGGCAAATATTCTAATAGAATTCATCACTGTAGAGAAGTCCAACGATGATGTTGGTGATGTTGCTACCATTGATGTACTATTCAAGTTGAACAACAAAAGATTCCTTCTGAGATTGTTAAAGGAGCCATCGCCGAAACCTTAATGAAGATGGGAGAAACCCGAGTTACTGCCGAAGGTAATCTTTGCCTTAATTTGTAATGAATATCAATAAAATAGTGTTCCAACGTCTGTGATTTGATTTTATTCATTCCCTTTTTAGGTGTTCGGGTGGAAGAGAGTATTCCTGACATACTTCCTATCCCTGCAAGGAGACCTTTTGGGTCACCCATTCAAGAGCAAGCAAAGAAGGAGAGTGCCGAAGCTTCAATTGACCTGGATGATATCTGAATTCATAATGGATACTTTGAGACATTGCTAGGTAACACCCTGAAGAGTGATTTGTAGCACTTCATGGAAAGTTTATCTTCAAATTCACCGACTAAACGCATCAACAATGATCTGGAGTTATCATCAGTTGCCGCTGTACTGCCTGTTGGTATTGAGCCAAGGGTTAATGAAGCTGTGGATATTCAGGTGGAACCAAATGTTGAACCTATTGGCGAACCAAAAAGAGAAGCAGACACTGTAATGATCTCGACTAAAGAGACCCTTGTAGCAGAACCTAACATAATCAAAGTAGGTCCTTCTTCTCAGAGGAAATTGATTTTAGAAGCTGCAAATCCCCCGAAAGAAGATGCTCCTGCAACACCTGTCACTAGTAGTGTACCTCCAGCTACTGGTAGTTTTACACCTCCTAAAGCCATGACACCTCCGAGGGTTCATTTTAGGGTGGATCAATCATTGCCTCTGAAAATTATCGAAGACCCTATCGTCCAAAAAATATCAGATGAGGCTTCTGCTGCTGAAGGTGGAGGATCCCGGAAAGTATTGTTGCATGTTACAGTAACACCATGTGAAAATAGGGATCCTTCAGCCACTTTTTCTTCACAAGGGTCACATGATTCACCCTCTATTCATGAAGAGGCATTGGCTGTTCATGGGATATAAATGTTGAGAGAGAAGGGGATGATCGCTCAGATTCTCAGACTCAATCAAATTCACAAGAGCGAGAATCAAACCTTTTTACCCTTGAAGAACCCAGTTTGTTTGGGGACACTCCAAAGCCTCAATCAGCCATAAATTTTGCCATAAAGATGGCTATTCATAGCATTTTGGCCACCGTTTTCCAAGGAGAGCTTACTTCTAAGAAAATTCAGGGTGCCAAAGCTTTGGCTAATATGTTGATATCTTCTGGTGCTGGAACGAATTTGAGCGGCCTTTGCGATGCCATTGTTTTTTTCTTCAACAGACTTGAAAAAAAGGATACTTGGGATAGAAATGTTGATCATGCCAAAGCTTTCTAGGATGAAGTTTTAAGGCATAAAATTCAACTGGCTGAAGAGATTGAGAGCACTGAGGAGGAAATACGGGTAATAAATGCAGAGCAGGCCAAGATGACACAGGAGTTAGCTGCGCGTGTGGCTGAATACGAAAATATACAACGGCAGATCACCGTATTACAGTAACAGTTATCTTTCGTGGAAAATACTATTAAAGACTTAAAGAAATCTGTTTCAGAGGGGAGTCGTCACAGAGCTGATCTTCTTGCGCAAGTAGAGGCAAAGCACACAGTCTTGGATAATTTCATTTAGTCTCTAGAGAATGAATTGAATATCAAGCTGGATGAGATTGACATTAGTATTGCCGTACCCGCTTATGCCAGTTACAAAGGACGTGTCCTGATGAAAGGCGTGCTGAATGCAAAGGGGCAACTGGAGAAGTTCCTGGACTAGGATTCCTTGCTGCAACTCCTATCTGACTTCTTCTTTTCTTCTTTTTTTTATTCTGATTAGCCCTGGGGGCCATGTATACACTGATTTCATTTTTGTACCAAAACTCCAATTGAATATCAATAGAAACTTCATTTTGTTCCAATTGGTCATTGACATGAATATGTGGATGTTTGACGTGGTTTATATGGATGGTTTGTGATTTAAATGGATCATTTGTAGTTTGTATGGATGTTTGATGTGGTTTGGTTTTCTCAGACTTATATGAGAGTGCGATTTACGATTTGTTGGATCCGTAAATTGAAAATAAGGGAGTTATATAGGTGGACGTTATCTAGTGCCCATGTGTGAGGCTTTCTCCAGGGTCCATGACTTGATCCTTTTTTTGGTGTCTAAAGGGGTCAAACAAAATGGATGTTATCCAATGCCCATGTATGAGGTTTTCCCCGGGATCCTTGAATTATTCCTGAGGACAAAGATTTGATTTTGGTTTTGGTTTAGATTTTAGTTATATAGAGTCTAACAAAAGACTTGTTTTATGTAACCGAAGGTAGTTATATAAGGTCTGCAAAAATACTTGTTCTATACAACTAAGGATTAGCTATATGAGGTCTACAAAAAGACTTATTCCACACAGCTGAGTTTGCTATATGAGGTCTGCAAAAAGACTCAATCTAGTTAGCAGGATGTTACAAGGGGTCTTGTAAGGACATTATCCAAGTAACGGAGGTTTGACTAAAGGGGTCAAAGGACTTGATCCTCGTAGTCATTTTATACAAGTCTGAGGGATTTTGGTTAGAGTCAAAGGTTGTAGGGCTCGAAACCAAAGGATTTTGATTTTGGTTAAGAGTAAAAATGTACATCATACATGGTTTAGGTTTACCAATGACATTTAAGTATATTATTTTTTGAGAAGTTTTCCATTGATAGGCATCATGCATGTATCTCTTTCAAGTGTGAGAAGTACATAGGCGCCGTTGGAATAGACTTTGTCAACGACAAAAGGTCCTTCCCATTTAGATTCAAACTTGCCTTTTGACAAGTGTGTGGAGAACATGAGCCTTTTAACTGCAATGACTAAATCTCCTTTCTTGTAAGCTCTGTATTTGACCGTCTTGTTGAAAGATCCAGCCATACAAGCTTGATACAATTCGATGCTTTGTCTAGCAGCAAGCCTCTTCTCATCAAGGCTTTCCAATTTTTGGAGTATGAGTTTGGCATTCTTTTCTTCAATGTATTTGTTTATCATAGCTACCCGAAGAGAAAGAAGTTGTATTTCCAAGGGCCTTACAACCTTATAACCATAAACCAAGGAATATGGTGTTGATTTGGTTGGACCCCGAACTATAGTTTTGTAAGCCCATAATGCTTCAGGAAGTTTGGTACTCCAACTGTTTTTGTTGCCAGAGAGCACTTTCTTCAAAATTTTGCAATTAGTCCTGTTGAAAGCTTTAGTAAGTGCATTAGATGCAGGGTTATATTCCGTAGATGGACAGCATTGGATCCCATACTTGTCACAGAATTTGTAAAACTTATCGTTATTGAATTGAGGACCATTATTATGATAGAGACATTTAGGCACTCCAAAACGACAAATGATATGAGTTTCCAAGAAACTGAGGACTATATCTGTTTTGACTTCTGCAAGAGGTATTGCTTCTGCCCATTTAGAGAAGTAATCTGTCACAGCCAAAATAAATTGATGACCACATTCTAATAGTGGACTGATTTTCCCAACTATGTCATTCCCCAAGATTCAAACGGCCAAAAGGAGGACGTAGGATGTATATATTCAGGAGGTTGATGAATGTAATCTCCATGAACTTGGCATTCATTACATCTTTTAGCAAAATTGATGGCGTCGGAGATCATAGTAGGCCAATAGTAGCCTAACCTTCGGATTTGATCATGAAGCTTTAGCCCAGCCTAGTGAGCACCACATAGGCCAGAATGGACTTCTTTGAGGACTTGCTCTGCTTCTTTTGGTGATAAGCAACAAAGAAGAACTCCATCATATGATTTGCAATAAAGAGTTTTTGAAGGCAAATCGAAGTGAAATTTTAGAGCTCGTCTTTGAATACTAGTTCTATCTTTAGTCTTCTTTGGAAGCACCCCATGAAGAATGTAATCAATAAAAGGATCTCTCCAATCTCTAATGAATTTTGGAAAGATGAAATCCAATTATTAATCACAGTAAAGCTATCTGCCACTGCCTTATGAGTGTCGAGTGGAGGTAGAAGTCTTCTTTCGACTACTTCCAATGCCATTTTGTCATTTTTAGGGATTAACATTGAAACTGCCAAACTTGCTAATGCGTTTGCTTTGACGTTCTGATGTCTTGGAACATGGTGAGACTCAATTAGACTGAATCTTTTCTTGAGTTAACAGGCTTTGTTGAAAAAGGGAACTAAGTCAGGTTTTTTCACTTCATACTCATGATTCATTTGCTTGATCACGAGTTGTGAATCTCTATAGACTCCAACCATATTGATGCCTGATTCTTCAGCCAACTCAAGACCCATAATCAATGCGATATATTCTGATACATTATTTGAACACGGTTTGATTAATGAGAAAGAGTGAGGAACGTAGAATCTTTCTGGACTATAGAAAATAATTTCAACTCCCGAAACCGGCTCTCCTAGCTCATTAATTCTGGAAGCTCATTCAAAGTGCATGGTCCAATGTAAATCTAGATCGATGGTAAGTTTCCACAATTATTTAACGAAAAAGACCGGTTCGTCAGGGAGATTATCTATTAATTCAGAATCTTTCGAGAGCCGATGTTTTGCCAAAAAATCAGCAAGAGCTTGTCCTTTTATAGCCTTGCAGGGGTATATCTGATATCATATTGAGAGAAGAATTGACCATTTGGCCAAGCATTCACTCAGTGCCCTGGCTTTTGTTACCAGTATCTTTAATGGATTGATGTTAGAAAATAAGTACACCACATTAAAGATGTAGTGACATAGCTTTTGTATTGCAAACATTAGTGTAAGACATTCTTTTTCTACTGGGTGATAATTGTGCTCAGCACCAACCAACATCTTTGACAAGTAGTAAAGAGCCACCGGATGAGTATCTAAAAATGCATATTTTCATACACATTTTGGACCATTTTAAGGACTTATTAACTTGAAAGAGTCTTATTTACTGTGATCTAGTGGTTTCGAGCATTTTAAATTCATTTTAGTATTTCTCTACATAATTTATTCAAAAATCACACTTTTTGCATACATTCATAAACTTACCATTTTTGGAAAGTCTATTTTTGAAAAGTTTTGTGAAAATAATTTATCTTATGAAATAAATTGAGTTTTAATCATTATTAGTTCATTCACAAAAAATCATGAAAAATGGTGTGCATTTTCATTGTCATTTCATGAGAAATGGGTCTGCATTCATGCATCTGTGATTTAGGGGTAAAATTATCTTTTCAAATGAATTCACATTTGTTTTATAGGAAATTGATTATATGGGTTCCATTTGTAAAGAATTGAGGCAAGGAATTGATTTTTAAGAAAAAGAGAAAAGAATTGAAGAGAAAAAGAAATTGCAAAAAGTCAGCTTCATAGTCCCCCACACACATGCACATGTGTGGGGTACACTTGTAAAACATCCAAGATGGGGTTCATTTATTTGTTACACATTTTAAAGAGATTTTGAAGAGAATTTGAAGAATATCTAATCAAAGATGGACAAGGAAAGCCACATAGGAGTTCTTTTTAGAGAAGGAGAAGATTTAATTGAAAATAATAAAAATAAATATCCAAGAAAGCTATTGCACGTCCAAGACATGTTTTGGATCAGATTTTGATTGAAAAAATAAAGGAAAAAATCAAGGGAGAATTACCTAGAAGATCTCTTCAAGTTTGAAGCCAACAAGGAGAACTTTCCAAAAATTGAAAGTTGACAATGCAAAGAGATAAAAGGGGAAGTTCTACACCTCATGTGGGCTAAGTTTGATTTTAAAAGAGAATTCTTATCCCTACTTCATCTCTCAAAAGATCTCAATGCAAGGTGGCAAAGACAAAGAAGGAAAGAAGCATCCAAAAGAGACTTTCAATCAAAGCAAGCAAAAAAAGAAAAGAAAAAAAATAGAAAAAAAATCCCAAAAGATATGTCACGCCCAAAGCCTTGTATGGAGCCTATTTTCTTTCAATTTTTTTAATTATTTTTAAGATTTTAGAGTTTGAGAAGGAATAGGACTTGAAAAAGTATAAATAGGGCACCATCTCATATTCTTCATGGAAGAATTACCCACCTCCCACCTCTAGATTTCTATACTCCATTTCTCCCTCTCTTGTTCTCTCCATCTTAAGTCATCAAGGAGGCTTAGCCCTAAAGCCACACCACCAACCTTGAAGTGTCAACTAGTAAGAAGAATTGTAACACTCCGACCCAGCTTGACCCCATTTAGCGGTTAGTTAATCTTGTTTTCGTTGTTAATCGTGTTTTGTTTGTGTTTTGATTTTCGTTACGGGTCATGGATAGGTAGTTGGGTTGAGTTTGACCTGGATTAAGTAGACCAAGCCCTTTTTCGTAATTTTAACTTTTCTTAGACATGGTCATTTTTGCATCATCTTGATGTCAACACGTGTCTTTCGTTGAGCTCGTTAACTTTCGTAACTACGTCATTTGCAACCGAGGTCGTATGATTCGATTGGACCTGGATTTGACTCAAACTGAAATTTGAATTCTAGCTTGGACTCTCTTGTAATTTGGACTTACCCATTACCTTATATACTTCATCCATCGACACCAACACTCTCGTTCTCTCTCAATTTTCTTCCTCTACTGCACGTGAAACTCTCTCTCTCTCTCTCTCTTTCTCTTGAATTCTCTCCTCCATCGAGCTAGAGGAGGTGGGTCTTTGCATGTGAGGTAAGTGGGATTCTTCCATTCTCTCATCTCTTTCCTCTAGATATTCTCCTTCTTGTTCTTATTGGTGTGTCTGTGTTTTGAATTTCTCTCCATCCCTCATGCATGCATGTGGTTTTGCTTGTGTTAGGTTGTGTTTGGATCCAAGGGCTACCATTGTGTAATTGATTTCCAAATCAAGGCAAGTATAACCATAACTTTGAGAACCCATGTTGGTATGCAATTGAATTGGTTGATTTTACATTGAATTGATATGGAAAAATGTGTTTACAGCTCATTTGTTTACTACCTTGTCTATCTCCATTGAGAGAATTGAAATTCTGATGCTTTCCCAGACATTCTGTACATGTTTCAGATTATTGACTTCGTACAGGTACGGCTAAGCCATATGCCTCTTACGGCTCACAATCCAGAGAGGAGAAAAACCCAGTTTTCCTCTACGGCTAGGGCACGGCTAAGCCGTGGATTGCCCTACGGCTAAGCCGAAGCTCAGCCGTGGCCCAGCCGTAGATCAATACAGGGTGCAATTTCTGGAATAACTGAGAGTCAGCAGTTGACAGACCTTCTACGGCCCAGCCACGGCTAAGCCGTAGACTACACACGGCTAAGCCGTAGCACACACACGGCTAAGCCGTAACCACACTAGAATAAAAATGAGGAAACAAGGATAGGTGTAAAGAAAAGACCGATATGGCCTTCATGATGGAATGTAGAGCACCTAGACTTGTCCAACGGAATGTGATACAACGCGTGAATGATCTCGAGGGCTGCGAATCATTCATGTTCGTTATCCGGATGTTAAGCACCTCCCCATGGGTGTTGGTTTAAGGGACTTCGTGCACTGCCCGATTCATTGCAACACTAGACCACGGTGCATCGAATAACTTAAAACTACATCATCATGCACGGTTAGAAACACCGGATAATTAGATTAGAATTGGTTTGTAACTTAAGATGATTCGATTTCGCATGATTTGTTGCATAACATATTGCATTCGATCATTGATCTCAATGTTCTGACATGATTACTTGTATTCCGTTACTTTCACATTGTGATTTCTTTACCTTGAGTATGCATGTATAAGTTCCAGATACAGATATGCACGTATGATATATTGTCACGATCTACTCAGGGTTTCCATGATTGACTCTGTATGGTCAGGCACTACTTAGCCTCAGCCTTAGGATCCCGACGGGGTGAATTTGGTATAGTTTTATGGACCTGTTGCAGTAGGGTTATGTCTTGGGGAACCGGACCCCAGGAAACCGAGACCCATTGTACCCTGGCCCGGACAATGGTGTTCTTTGCATGTTATAAGATCCCTCTTTTGGGAGCATATGGTAATGTAGTAGCCACTAGTATGTACACAGCATGTATTCATTGGTTCACTCAGCATATTTCTTTCTTGCATGACAGCCTAGTATACGAAAATGCCTTCTTTAATCACATGATGTTCTTTATTCTATTAGACACAGCGTGTGTTAACTTGCTATGGTTTATACTTTGCTGAATCTTCGTATTCACAGTTGTTTTTGGTGTTGCAGGCCCAGATCCCCCTGCCGAACCCCCGCAGGTCGGCCAGGCTCCAGATGAGACCCCCGGAGCCCCATCAGGCCTAGAGGAGTGGATGTGATCACTCCACGGGAGAGCGCTCTTGGCATGCATCATTGGAGTCATGTTTTGTGTGGATTTTCAGACTTGTATTTGGCATGACATGGCATTATTGTATATATTCTTTTGTTCTTTTTGTAAAACTTTCATATGTAATTATGTCAGTCCTTTCTTGTATCCTCTTCTTGCACTGTTAGTTTTATGTTTCTGATATTTACAGCTTCCGCGTACTTGCTTGGCACGTGTGAATGTTCCCTTGTGCGTGTGCATTTAGACTCGGTCTACGTGTGCATGCACGGGAGTATGTGTGTCATTAGGTTTGGCTTTTGCTAACCCCCGAACCCTGGGCTCGGGTTGTGACAAGAATTCTCATCTATCTTATTATATATTTATTTGTTTTTTATTTTCAATCTTTTGTAAAACAAGTTGATGCTAGTAAAGTTTGTTTCTTTTCAATTGTTCTTGTCTTTGATTTTGTGGTGTTCATAATTTTAGTCTTATTTGTGATTAGTTAATTTTCTTTTTTTTTTAAATATTGTGATAGAATTGGAATCACAACTAGTAACCTATCTTAGTAACATTTTCAATATACTTTGTCTCCTTGGATACATTGTATGTTTGGAGGCAATGCAAGATGGAGTTAAAGGGGTTTGAGTGAAAAAGTTTAGAGGCCAATTCTGAAATTTATTTCTACATTGAATGGAGATTTATTATTCTCACTTCGATTGACGACCCAAGATGAAGAATAAGACCGCAGGACAATACTTCTTATCTTTTTTAGCCTAAATTATGATAAGGAATCGAAATGAGCAATCTACCGTCTTTGACTTCCTGTTATTACCGCCTTTGACTTCCGTTGTTTACTGCCTTTGACTTCCGTTGTTATTACCGCATTTGACTTCCTGCAATTTTATTTTATTTTTTGCACTTTTGTTATTTTTCTTATTATGTTCATGTTGATTTTAAGTTTTGTTTTTGCATAGTTTTGACGGTTGGATTAGAATTCATTCCATGTATTTTCATATAATAGAATTTTGTGCATATTTAAGTTGATGAAAATTAAACTTTCAAATCTGAATTTGATAATAAAATTCGGACTCAATGCACAAACAACATAACTTAACAGTTTTAGCAAACTGCAGAAACAGTTTTTGACAAAAAGTTCGAAGTGAGTAGATCAGTCAAATCATAATATTTTTCTTTGAAACTTGCGAAAATTAAAGTTTAGGATGTGGTTTTTCATTCCCTAGAATTTTAGATCAAAATAATTTAGGAAGGTCTGTGAACTAGAGGCTTAAACTTTGCCAATTAGTCAACTCGGATCAAAGTTTTTGCACAGAATTTTGCAAAGTTGTCATATTCATGCATTCATAACTTTTTCATTTTATATCCTTTTTCACTTCCATTTTTTTTTTTTTTGGTTTGTTTCTTACATCAGTAAAGCATGATTTCCAGCCATTAAACTTAGATTTATGATGCATTAGAATAGTTCAAATCATACATAAACTTTTCATCAGCGTACTAGTTTTCCATTTTTCAGCATCTCATGGCATGCATAGCATTACTAACCTTACTAACTTTCTAATTTTAATTTTGTTTCTAGTTTTATGTTTTTTATTATTTTAGATAATTTTCAGAATTAAAATATCTTTCTATACTTGTTTTAATTGAAGATTTTAAATTGGAAAGTTTACTAGTTTTCGAAATTCTAACTTAGGAAAGTTTGTAACTTTTGTTTATTTTGTTTCTAACATTGTTTAGTTTAGTAAGTTTTCAATTTTAGTTTTATTTTTGGAAGTTCTAACTTGTGTTTTAGTTATGCAGCAATTTTAGTTTTGTTTAGGAAATTTTAGATTTAGGTTTTCTAGATTTAGGAAAGTTTCTTTTCTTTTCATTAATTTGTAATTAATTTAATTTTGGTAAGTAGGATACTTGTATTTGTTAGACTTTAAATTAGACAAGTTTTAGATTTTTATTTAGGACAGGTACAAGTTGAAAAAGGAACCTTAAAATATATAGTTCCCTGTGGATCCGACCCCGTACTTACCAGAATATTACTACATCACAGCTTTGCACTTGGAACTCACGATCACCACCTCTCTCCCTTCATCATTCTTTGGAGCTAATAACGCCGCCAGAGAGTGATCAAGAGCTCATGTATAGAGAATGAAAGGTTTGCCGTGAATTGGAGTTGAAAGAACAGGCGGATTTGTAGATACCATTTGATATCTTGAAAAGCATCTTCACAAGTTTTATCCCATACAAAGTTTACTCCTTTCTTCATCAGTTTGGAAAATGGTATGCATTTTCCAAATAAGTTTGAAATGAATCGACGGATATAAGCGAGTCTTTTTTGCAATCCTTTCAATTCTTTTAGAGTTCTTGGAGAAGGCATTTCTAATATGGCTTTGATTTTAACTGAATCTAGTTTGATACCACCATTTTGAACCACAAATCCTAAAAACTTTCCAGAAGAGACTCTAAAGAAACACTTCAAAGGATTCATTCAAAGATTGAATTCCCACAATCTTTCAAAAGCTGTGCGAAGATCAACTAGATGATATGATTTCTACTTGCTTTTGACTGCCAAATCATCAACATAGCATTCGACAAACTTATGTTATATGTCCTTGAAGATTTTCATCATTGCTCTTTGGTATGTGCCCCTAGCATTTTTTAGACTGAAAGGCATGACGGTATAACCGAAGGCAGCTCTGAAGGAAGTATGTTTCTCATCCTCTTTGAACAGTTTGATTTGATTGTATCCTTAGAATCCATCCATGAATGACATTCTTTCATACCCAAAAGTATTGTCAATCATGACTTCTAGTATAGGCAATAGGAAGTCATTCTTAGGACAGGCTTTATTCAGATCTCTGAAGTCGATACAGACTCTGATCTGCCCTTTTTTTTTAGTAACTGGCACTATATTGGCCAACTAGTCGAGGTATTGTTCTTCGCGGATGAAACTAACATCTCTGAGCTTCTGAACCTCATTTTCTATTTTATCCATGATTTTAGGCTTTGTCCTCCGTTGGTCTTGCTTTACAGATTTAGCATCATCTGTTATATTCAATTTGTACACAGAAATCTCTGGATCTAGACCCGGCATTTCTGTGTAGGTTCAAGCAAAGCACTCCATGAACTCTTGTAAGAAACTCACATACAGATCAAGTTCGTTTTCTTTTATTTGAGAACTTATAAAAGTAGGTCGGGGATTTTATAGGGTCTCCAAGTTTATTTCTTGCACTTGATCCTTAGTTGGAGGCTTGGGAGGAGGCGCTTCCACAGTATTATCAGAAATTTCCAACTCCGTGAAGCCTTCTAGAGTTTCATTTGAGCGTTTAAGCCAAGGCCTGATCCCTTTCCATGGATTCGATTTTTTAAGCTCTTTCGCTTTTACATCAAGGGCTAAGCATTCCTAGCAAAACATGTTGGGATGGGCTTATTTCTTCATTGAGTTCAGGCGGCCAATATTCAGTGATTTGTGATATGGTGTCATCATCATCACTTGCCCCTTTAGGATGTTGAAAAGTGGCCTAATCAACAAGATCTTGAAAGACAAGAGTTTCATGAGAGTCATCTGAGTCATACCCTTCGGTGAAGACTACGGATCTTGCTCTGAAATTTTGGTTTAATTTAGGAATGTTACTGTAAGGAAAATATCCTATACAATGGCGTAGCTGTTCAATTTTGCATCCCATTTGGAGATCTTCATTCATCTTTGGAGTGAAGACGTTCAAAGGAATTTGTATTCCATTTGCATTCAATCCAAGGCTTGTGGGCCTTTTGAGATTATACCCCATGTTTTTCATCATATTAAGGACCACAATATTGTAAATGTCAAGCCGAATTTTCCCATCATTAGTGACTTTGTTAATAGGACCTGAAGGAGAAGCATCTTCAGCCTGATGGAAAATGATTGGATGATTATATTGCTTCGATGGAGGCACTAAGAAGTAAGAACCTTCAAAATTATAAATATGAGATGGAGTGGGCCATGGCAAAAGTGGAGGATCCCAGTCCACTATAGAATGCACAAAGGTATCCATCATTTCGGCATCCTTAGAGTCCGACTCAAAATCTAAATCGCTGACTATCGAAACGACATGTATTGGGCATGTTCGTTTAGATCTCCCGCGTAGACAATAGAGTGCTACTTCAAGATGTTGGAAGTAGGTGGGTCTCGTGGATAGATTTTCAAAACTTTTGATCCACTTGACACAGGGATCAAATATACATAAGACCAAAACCCAATCCAGGATGCGTTACCCTCAATCTCGTGACCATGTACAGTAAAAATTCTACCAGCACTAAACATCCAAAATAATCTACGACATGCAAGAAGTAGATCATACCCTTGGAGATCCGCATGCTCTAATGGATTTCTTCAACACCTCTTAGCCTTCCACGCTATGACCCCCGAATAGGATTTCTTTTCTCAAGAAGAATGGTGGAATCTTCAGGAGAAAATCCCAACTCGAAACTCCAAGGAACTAGAAGAAAGGAGAAGAGAATAACTCGTGCGACTCTTGCACGAAAGGGTTTTGGGCGTGAGGGAGAGTCTTATTGGACGTCCAAGAGATTTTATAGACTTCCAAATCTCTCCCTTGTCTAATTGAAATAGAAGTCTTACTTCCAAAGCAATTAGCGGCTTTCTCCTTTCCAAACTCTTATTTCTAGAGTCCAAGTCGGATTAGTGTTTTCCAATATCTTGGGCTAGCGTGGGGACCACTAGGGATTCCTTAGAAAGCTGGCTCCAACTGGAACACCGCGACCCCACATCTCATGTGCAATCCAAGCCCACAGTTAATTGCAAATAACACCACTATATAAATGCAATTGCACTCCAGTCTTAGGAATAAATTACAATGAAGACCCTAAACTTCCCAATTACCATAAGTAGGCCCCTCTATCAATATCCGTGGATCAATTGGAATAAATCCGTCTCTTCCAATCTAAGTTCCACATCTTATTATCCTTGAGCCCCAATTAATCATAGTAATCATCAGTACCATCCAATTAACTCTTAATTGAGATGGGTGCGCACTTACTAATGACAAATCCATTAATTGGCACAAGGGGATAATGGAGATAGATTCCATCTTGATCATTCAACATTCCCACAGTTCTACTACCATATACCCAAGACACCGAGGTGTTAACCTATAGTCGGCCTCACTCATTGGTGACTCAAAGCAAATGAATAGATAGAAACTTGAGTTCGTCAATGTCTCAGGATTGAGAGCCTATTGCTAGGGAATTATGAGAGCATACCTTATTATTGAGACGGAATTCCATAAGGTGTATCTCATGGTCCTTCAATACATCTAATGTACCAGCACCGTGATCCAGAATCTTACATTCTGATGATCGAGACAAATCACACTATTTCATAGTGATCAAAGTGCTGCAACCTTATCAAATGAGATGCCCAGTCTCATTACTGGTTGTGAAGCTATTTAAGTATAAGATTTGTGACATATATCTCCCGCGTGTGGATCTCATCCATGCACATATATCACATCTAATATACTAATGGGACCCGGTTCAACTCATGAACCATTATGTCATATGTAGTGGTCATGTGCATGAATTAGTAAAATAACACTCATCTCATGAAAGCAAAGCATGATTTTATTGATAAATAAAGAGATTAATCAATTTATTACATCAACTGATAGATTGAGTCCACAAAATCTAACACAAGAGATAAAATAATTTGAAACATTTCATCGAAGGTTTGAAACTCCATTGCCATAGTTAAGCTGCGAAGAGTTGGCCGGAAACCTATCCAGCATAGATAAATCCATGTGGAGCAGTGTGGAGGATTCTCACATCTTTCAGCCAAATAGAGCCATCTATCAATATATCTATAGGATAATTCTCCTCTTTGTTGTGATGTTAGCACAAGCTGACTGAAAGTGATAGGAGAATCAGGCCTCATAGGTGACATTCCCCTGGCGGGAGGAGGTACATTATTGCTTTCTTAATCAGAACCTGAGTTGCTAACTAAGGAAACTACATTTGTCGAACACGAGAGCTTTTAAGGAGCAGGTCATTCATTGTTCTCAACAATTGCTAACATAGCTCAATTATGTGCCTTGCTTGTGTGAATGACAATACCTGCTTCCTTTACCCTTGATGACTTTATGGATATAACCAGAGGTTGATCTGATTATTTGATTTCAGATTTTACGTTGATTAATAAAAGAGCTTTGGTATCCACACACTTTGTCGCAGACTTTTTCGTAGGCTACAACTTTCTGAGAGGATTGGATTTTTTGCTAAATCCTGGATGGGCTCTCTTTTCTGCTGAAATAGTGAATGGTTCTGCAGAATTATCATCCACTGGAGGCCTTTTTGTATCTGGCTTAGACTTTACAGGCCTTTCTTAATACATGACGGCATCACTGAAGTAGACCTCCTTTCCTTTGAATGGTTTTTCATCTACAAAGACTCGATACACTTTACCCTCATCATCAATATATTTGAGACATTGATGGAGAGTAGAAGGTACAATGGCATAATCATGAAGCCATCATCTTCCTAAGAGGATATTATAGCAAGAAGGAGTCTTAACCACGTGTAAAGTGGCTTCTGAGATTAAATATCCCAACTGGAATCGGATTCGAATTTTACCAATCGGATCCTGAACTTCCCCTTCATAGCCTTGAATAGAAGTCTTTGTAGCAGATAGCTTGCTAACTGGGATGCCAAGTTCCTAAAGAGCTGTGATTGTAATGAGGTTCAGAGCTGATCCTAGGTCGACCTGAACTCTCGGAACAGGTATGTCTTTAATGCAGGCCGTGAAATAAGTGGCCTTGTGTGCTTCATATCACCTAAAAGAAGGTCATCTTTAGTGAAAGAAATAATAACTTTAGAAGCATTATGAATTAAAAGACATTCCATGCACTTCTTTTGAGGCTTTTTGGATTTTGCCTTCAAGTAATTCTTCTCTATCTGATGAACTTGTGCTACATGAGTTTGATTGTCTATATTCAAAGCTTATAGAACTCGTGTGAAGTTGTTACGAGTCTCCTTGGATAACTACAAGAGATTGAAAATATGAAGTCGTCAGGTATGTGTTTGAGGTGTTCAACAACATCATATGTGAATGGCTCTAGTAGCCTTGCATTAGCATTTGCTTATGAAGAAGTTACATTTACATTGGTGTTATCCCTTAAAAGGTTTACATAAGAAAAAGAATAAGAAAAGGGTCTATCATAGTTGACCCTATAGTTGCGACCAGAACGAGTGCCATCATTAATCATATTGCTTCGGTCGATTTCTAGACGAGTATATTTTCTTATGGCATTAACTTCTTTAGGTTCAAAAAGTTGACTGATTTTTTCTAAGCTTGCTTCTTAACTTGTATTATTCGGAGTGGCCTGAGATGCTTGGTGCTCATTAGTAGCACTCAAAATCACCAGGGTAAGAGCCAATGGTATCTCTTCTTTAGAGTCGGAGATGTTATCTTGATTCTGAATTTAGGAGACTCCTTGAGGTGTGGCAATGCTGTCAATGTTGAGGTTATTATGTTCTTATGGCAATTCAGGTTCATTAGTTGAGTCAGACATGACCAACTGAGTACTTGATTTAGAATCTGCATCTAGAGAAATCAGCTCCATGTTTGGTCTAGGAGGAACATCCAGCGCAGGGGTTACTGTGTGTGGAGAAGAAGGCACCGCTGCTATTGTTGTGCTTCATCAGATCCAATCAATGGCAAAGGGTCTAGGTGAATTTCTGAAGGTAGTGGAAAAGGAGGAGGGTCATTCTACTGGCCGCTTGTACTTGGTCTGTGTACATCATAAAGGACCACTGAGAGTGTATTGAGACCATGCT
This sequence comes from Sextonia rubra, assembly GCA_037013555.1. Classification (NCBI taxonomy): domain Eukaryota; kingdom Viridiplantae; phylum Streptophyta; class Magnoliopsida; order Laurales; family Lauraceae; genus Sextonia; species Sextonia rubra. Next base: position 7,251,027 of record JASUAD010000018.1, on the reverse strand, counting down.
TGATATTGAGTGTACCCATCTCATAATTAAGTTTGTTCAAAACTTTCATCTTCATCGGAAGGGTATTCATCAGCAAATTAGTCATCAATCCATTGATCATCTTCAGATCAGTGTAACCTGAGTAATCCTCCTCATCATCTGAGTTAGAGGGTGTGCCATCCCATGATATCCAATTACAACTAGATATCAATAGTTTTTCCTCATCTTTTGCGATTGAAACAATGTAGTCAGCTAAATTAAAGTTACCTGTGGCCAGTTTGGGAGGTTCCTCTAAAATTGAGGCTTCAACCACCTTTTCCTTCATCTGTTTAGCTTGTTTCTCTTGTTTAACTAAGTAATTCTGGGTAGCTTTCTGAAGATTTTTTAATTGCCTTTTAACTTTCCTTCTTTCTGTATGTATGAGTTTAGTTTTCACCTTCTCTCAGCCTTCATCACTTATTAAGTCTAGGTGAACACACATTTCCTCCCCTAAAAAAGTGAAAAAGTTTTAATCGGTTTCAATCCCTATTCATCATGTATCGCATTGATGACCCGGAATTCGATGGTTGGTGTTTTTGATGGAGTGGATACTGCTACAAGTGCGAATTCCCCGAAAGAAATCAAATTGACTGGAGCAGCATCATATTTCTGATCAAATGTTATCACTCCATTCTTCCACTTCTCATTGACTTTTTCTTTCAAGATGAAGCAGTCTTCAGGAGAATGGGATACCATTCGATGATATGCAAAATAATTTGGATCATTGATGCGACCTACTTGCTCCGGTTTCTTCATTGGAGACAGCTCAAGTTTGTTATTTTCCATCAATGATTGAAAGATTATTTCACAATCCCCATCAAAAGGGTATTTAGTTTTCTTTCTCTTTTCATATTCGTCATTTTTGGTTTGCTCTGTTTTGACATTCTGTGGCTTTTGAGGAGGTGGTTTGGAGGTTTGCACATTAAATTCCTTTTGTTTCTTTTTCAATTTCAGAGCGGCCAATTTTGGAGCAGAAGATGATGATGATTTCGCTTTTTGAGAATTTACTTTCTTCTGACTAATTTCTTTGAGAGTTAGTTCTGCGTTAGTAGCTATCTCAACCGATCAGGCCAAAGACTTAGTTTTATGACAAGTATGATAGCCTTGATCTCTGGTTGTAGGTTAGTTTTGCATATTTGAATAGTAGCCCTTTGAGATGGTTGTTCTAAGCATCTGTAAGACAATGCTCTCCATCTATTGATAAAGGCTTGTGCAATTTTGTTCTTCCCTTGCTTTGTGCTGCTAAGCATAGCGAAGGTAACTATCTGGTCTTCCTCCTGGAAATGAAGTAAGAATTTCTCTTCTGTGATTGGCCATGTTATGAAGGAGAGTTTAGGTAATTGTTTATACCAATCAAAAGTAACCCCGTTCAATGTGCAAACAAACAACCTTATTTTAGTACATCCAACTCTAGTAGGCTTCCAAGGAGTGATTTAAAATGCACTATATGTTGATAAGCTAAACCCTTTCCCGGGTAAGGTTAGAAAGTCAGAAGTTTATAATCTGGTGGAAATGGAACCAAATCAAATTCTAAAGGATATTTGGGTGTAATACCTTTCTTTTTCATCCTGTTCTCTACTTTTGATTTGGTTAATATTTCTTCAACTTCTTTAAAGGTTACATACTTTTCAGGATCTACATGAAGACCAAGGATTGATGAATGATCGCCACCAGCAGAACCTACAGCTATCACTTTATATGTTAGAGACTTGATTTGAGCTGTGAGCAGGTCAATTTTGGTGGCATTCCTCCTGATCATTGCCTACTCTCTCTTGTCAGCAAATGGGGGATTGACTGGAGCTTCAATCGAACCACCTAACTTGTCTACCAAGATTTTCAACTGAGCAGTTCGGTGATCAATTTTAGCTCCTTGCTGCTTCACAACATCACTAACGTCATTTTCTTGATTTTCGCTAGCATTCTCTTCGCCAGCATCTTTACTTTCACTGGCATCCTCATTTCTGTCATCACTAGTTCAACTCCCTTCAGCCATAAATACGGTATACTGGCGTCGGTAGGAGGATGTAGGAAGAGTGGACTAACTATCTTCTACGTCCAAGATAATAATTGGATCCTTGTCAGAATCTGTTTTAACTTGTCCTTCAAAGGTTCTGCCTGAATGAGAATTAGAGTCAGACTCTTGTGATTGAGTCCGAGCAATACTCCGAGTGACTTTTCTGGTTGAGCCTGGTCCAACCATACATGTTAAGGTCAGGTTTGGCTCATCTTCTTTAATCACCCATTTTTGAGTGATTGTATGCCGTGACTGCTTCCAAGTTTGCTCTGTATAGCGAGCCAAAGCCTTTTTCTTAATTTGATTAGCCAATCTGGCTGCCAAGGTTTAATCTTTGAACCTAGCAATTAGTGGCTTAGAAGTACTAGCGATTTGTTTCCAACCCATGGGGTCAGAAGTGGGAAATGAAAGAACATCGACAGTACTTCTTTTATCTTTTTTCTTCTGCTCCTTCTTTTATTGGAGCAAATCTTTGAAATGAATAAGATCGGTCAAATCATTGATGACCAACCGTTCGGCTTGCTTTTTGCTTTTAGCACCATATGATGGGTGCTGGGGTGAAGATGGTGTGGATGGTGCCACAATAATGGAAGGTAGACGCCTCCTACCGAACCTCCACCCCTCTTTTTGAGTCAGAGGGTAGAAGGTATTCTCTTCAAGTGAAGCCAAGATTTGTTCTCAGCCTTTTTGGATTTTTGCATACTTGGTTGTGGTGACCATGTGCTGTAGCTCGAGATAACAGCATGTTTTTAAACCCTTTTGCGAGTTATGAACTGCCGAAGGTCCCTTGTTACTAGCTTGTTAACAGCCCGTTGTTTGGGCAGAATAGATGATGGTTTTGGAGCTTGAGTAGCCACTTGATGCGACTTGTCAAGTGCTAATGATTTATGATCCATGTACTAGACCTGCCTTTCCCCCAGTTGAGGCTTGATGACACGAAGACTGCTGCCTCCTGACTTTGGTTTGTATTATGGGCCCTCTTGACCCTTGTGGAAGACTCCAAATGGGTTTTAAGCATATTTGGAAACCCAAGTTGAGGAGTCTCAGCTTTGTTAATGAGTTTTGGGGTCACTGATGACCCATTGTGAGCTGAAGTCATTGAGCCTGTTGGAGTAAAGAGCCTTTGAAAAACTAAGACTCTTGATGTAGGGGCAATAGTGTCCATTCGGGCTCTTTTTGGTGCTTTTGCAAATGATTTGCTTTAGGTTACGGAGATTTTAAAAAGCCTCTCCTTAGCCTCATCAAAAGTGATGATTAAGGAACCTATAATGTCTCTGCAAAAAGTAAGTCCAATGGACTATATTAGTGGTATAACCAACATGACTGCCTTTTGAGTTAGCTGGAATGATTTGTAGATGCCATCTAAACCAACCTGGTTTTGAACTAGAATGGTTAGCTATAGGCATAAATCCCATCTCATTGTGCTATACTGACTATCCTAACTATTAGAATTTCTGCAGCATCTTGAAACCATATAGTCAGACTTAAAAACATGTTAAGCTAAATAGATCAGGCTACCACAATTTTGGCAGTATTTCAGGGTCAGCTATGTCAGACTTATAAGCAAAAGAGGGTTGGATCTAATCAAAGGGATTGGGCCTACAGGATCGAGCCTACACCACTACCACAATGATCATATAGGATCCATCAATATATGACGCCGAACAGTGCATAGCTGCAATGTCGTTGGTCTTATCACTGATTTAATAAAACATTTATTTGGGTTAAAGCCCCTTGGACTGAATCATCACTCTTTTAAAGCATGAAAGGGTGTGATTTAGTCCGTGTACATCAAGGTGCAAGTTCATTCAATTAAATGGCAAAAATCTACACTTCGAGGTGCTTAATGCCTTCATTTGAATGGTAAAAGGATGCACTTCAAGGTGCAAAATCCCTTCAATAATGTCTCCAAACCTATCGTAGACATCAAGGTCTTACATGGGTGTCTTCAAGGGTTAATGTCACGACCCGAGCCCAGAATTCGGGGGTTAGCGAAAAGCTAAACCGGTGACACACGTACTCCCGTGCACGTGCACCCAAACCCAGTCCAGATGCACGCACACAAGGGATCTAACACGTGCGAAACAGACGAACGCGGAAGCTGTAGATATCATAGCAAGCAACAAAGAAAATAGCGGAAGCCAAAGCAGAAACAAATACGGAAGCGACAAAGACAAATACACTGATATAAAACCAAATACACACCAAAACCATATATACAAAATACACAGAATACAAGTCCAAAGTCCAAAGATCCACAGTCCAAATACAAGTCCCCTGAAACCAAAACTCAAAATCCCAAAACGAAAAGCCACTGGAAGTATGCATGAACGCACTCGGCAGAGATGATCAGGCCCACTCTGCCAAACCTGAGGGTGCCTCTACACTCGCCCCTGCAGCCTCCTCGACCGCCGGGGAGCTGGGCAAGGTATCTGTGCCTGCAACACCACAGACAACACAAATGAATACAACGATCCAGCAAATATAAGTAACAGGGGTGTAACACTCATAGTATCAAAGTGAATAAATGACAGAATAATGATTTCAGAGTTTCATCTTAGTAAGCTAAGCAAATCGTGCATAGAAGTAAAGCATGATATGTGAATCAAACATAGAAATACTGACTAAGTGGCTACTACGTTAACCAAGTTCTCTCCAATAGAGAGCAGAGCAAAGCAGAGCAGATGAGAACACCACTGACCGGGCCAGGGTACAAGTGGGTCTCGGTTTCCTGGGTTCCGGGGTCCCAAGACAAAGCAACACTGCAGTTATACAGAGATACAGAGATCTAAGCCAAAGGTAACCCCGTCGGGCATCCTAGGGCTGAGGCTGAGTAGAGCCAGACTAATACCAATCAAATCAAATCCATAGAAAGGGAGATTATCCGCTTTGGACTCACCGATGACAAAGACCGGATCTTATCCTCACGTATTAACCTCTGGGCAGAGCCACCCGGGAATACCCAAACTCAGAGATAAACAAAGCCAGCAGAGCATAGATATAAATCCAAAGCACAGCATAGATCAAAGCATAGTGCAGAACGAAGCATAGAACAGAGATACAGGACGAAAACAAAAATGACTACGGAATGCATAAACTTAGATTAACAGAACAGAGGGCAAAATCATAAACAATATGCAATGCATCTCAGATTAATACGGAGTCAAAGTTCATTACAAGCCAGTCCTAAGCTAGTTGTTTACTGTTACTAACCGTGCATGTTGATGTAGTTTTAAGTTAGTCAATGCACCGTTGCCATCAAAGTGTTGCAATGTAATCTGTGCGTGCACCGACGTCCCTTAAACCAACACCCATGGGGAGGTGCTTAACAGTAAATCAACACTCACATGAATAAGTCATAGCCTAACAGACTATTCATGCGATCCAAGAATCCATTGGGCCGGTTTACATGGGTGGTTAACCTGTATTTGAGTCCTACAAGTCTCACCATTATCCTAAGTTATGTTTCAGAATTGCCATGCCTAACGGTTTAGCCATGAGGGACCTATGGTTGAGCCGAAGACATCTTACGCGCTCGTCGTACTATGCACTACGGCTTCACCTTGGTTCCATTCAAAACACAGCTAAACAGATCATCTTTCACCTCTGATCTGATGCCCTTTTTCGGCTGAGCTACAGTCAGTATACGGCTTAGCCGTAGACCAATCCACGGCTTAGCCGTAGCATTCCACGGCTTAGCCGTAGCTTCACCGTAGGAGTACTGATATCAGAAAGTTTCGACTGATCAGAGATTTAATTCACGGCTGGGGTACGGTTGGGTCACGGCTAGCTTACGGCTCAGCCGTAGGACAAATTACGGCTTAGCCGTAGCCTAGCCGTAGAACAAAACTCAAATTTCGAGTCTCTGGAAACCAAGCCGTAGAAGTTCACGGCTTAGCCGTACAATACAGAGATGAATTCGGGCTGAGTACAGAAACTGAAATTTGATACAGAAACTGAATAAAATGAGTTACAGAGGTTCCAAATTCACAAATTGTGGCTGTAAAACATGCTAGACAAAGAATAAGAGTGAATCAAAGCCATCAAACAAACACCCATATGTGTTATCAAAGCCTGTACTTATACTTGCCTCAAAGCTCTATCAAATCCACAACCTCAAGCTCCCAAGCAACTAAAACCAAAACAAATCAAAGAGATACACCATGCATGAGATGAAGACAAAGAAATCAGAGAATGGGAGAAGCAATTGGAGAAGAAGAAGAAAGAATTGGAGAAGAACCCACTTACCAAAACAAAGACAGGGAGAGAAAGAAGGAAGAAGAACCCAATCGAGATGCAAGCTCCCAACACCAACCAAGACCGAAGAAGAGAATGAAGAGGGGAGAAGGAGTGGAAGAGAAACGTGGAGCTCTCCTTGCATGCACGTTGAAGCCAAATTCACAGAAATGAGGACATCTGGAAACTGACTCCTAATATATATAAGGTTTTGGAGTTTAAGTCAAAGTCCGGGAAGTTTCGGTTATTTACAAATCGAGTCACACGAGGGTCCAACTTCTCCAATTGACTCCAAACGGATCTGACACAGTTACGGAATATAACGAGCTCAACAAAATACACGTGCTGACACCAAGATGATGCAAAGATGATATGAGCAAAACAAAAGCAAAATTACGAAAAAGGGCTTAGAACTACCTATTCCAGGTCAAAGGTCACTCAACTACCTATCCAAGGCCCAAAACCAAGTCCAAAAGAATAAAATAAAACAAAACACACACTAATGAGCCACTAATCCGGCTCAAAGGGGATCGGAGTGTTACATCCTCCCCCACTAGGAATCATTCCGTCCTCGGAATGACTACCTACCTGCGCAAAGAGATGTGGGTACTGGCGCGCTAGCTGCTCCTCTAGCTCCCATGTAGCCTCATCTGGACCATGATGTTCCCACAACACCTTCACCCATCTGATAGTCCTGGTACGAAGAATCTGCTCTCGTGTCCCAACGATGCGAAGCGGACGCTCAACGTAAGTCGCATTAGGCTGAATCTGAATGTCATCGTAGCGAATCACATGGCTCGGATCTGGCACATACTTACGGAGCATCGACACATGGAATACATCGTGAACACCGGAGAACTCGACTGGAAGCGCCAACCGATAGGCTAAATCTCCAACTCGGCTCTTGACTTCAAACGGTCCTACATATCTCGGAGCTAACTTGCCCTTCTGACCAAATCGAACTGTGCCCTTCATCGGAGAAACTTTAAGAAATACCCAATCTCCGACTTGGAATGCCAAAGGTCTCCTCCGAGTATCCGCATAGCTCTTCTGTCTGGACCGAGCAATCTTCAGATTCTCTATCACTTTCTGCACCTTCTCTGTCGTCTCAGCAATGATTGTCGGACCATGGAAACTTCTAGTTCCAACTTCTTCCCAGCACACCGGGGTCCTGCACTTGCGTCCGTATAGAGCCTCATAAGGTGCCATACCAATGCTCTCATGGAAGCTGTTGTTGTAAGCAAACTCACACAATGCCAAATGCATATCCCATTCCTTCTCAAAGTTCAGCACACTAGCTCTGAGCATATCCTCCAACGTCTGAATGGTACGCTCCGACTGTCCATCAGTCTGGGGGTGGTATGCCGTGCTAAAACTCAACTTCGTGCCCATAGCTTCCTGAAATGCTCTCCAAAATGAAGACACAAAACGACTGTCTCGATCAGACACAATAGATACTGGGGTACCATGCAATCTGACTATCTCGTCAACAAACTTCCTAGCCATCTCTGTGAATGTCATCCCTTTCTTGAACGGAAGGAAATGCGCTGACTTGGTCAATCTGTCCACTATTACCCAGATCGCATTATTCTTTCTACTGGTCGGCGGAAAACCGGAGACGAAATCCATCGTAATGTGCTCCCACTTCCACTGCGGAGTGTGCAATGGATGTAATGATCCTGGAGGTCGCTGATGGTCAGCTTTCACCCTCTGACAGGTCAAACATCGAGCTACGAACCCTGCGATCTCCCGCTTCATATTGTTCCACCAAAATCTGTCCTTCAAGTTCCGGTACATCTTCGTACTCCCTGGGTGCATCGCATATCGGGCATCGTGCGCATCTGTCATCAACTTATCTTTCAGCTCATCCACAGCGGGAACACACAACCTATTCCTGAAGTACAAAACTCCATCTACCAAGCTGAAATCCGGTCGATCTGCAATCCGATCTCTGAACTTCACCAGGAGGGGGTCCTCAAACTGGCGATCCTTAATCTGCTGAATCACCTCAGGCTGAAATACGACGGTAGTAGCTAATGTCACCAATTCACCTACCATCCGAACCTCTACAGGCTGATCATGCACAAGCATATAAAATCCTGCCAACACCTGAAGGCTGTTTGTCCTCCTGCTAAGTGCATCTGCAACTACATTTCCTTTGCCTGGGTGGTACTTGATCGGAAAGTCATAGTCTTTGATAAACTCCAACCATCTACGCTGCCTCATATTCAAGTCATGCTGATCAAACAAGTACTGCAGACTGTGATGATCGGAATGGACCTCGAACTTCACACCGTACAAGTAATGTCGCCACAACTTCAGTGCAAATACAATAGCTGCTAGCTCCAAGTCATGTGTGGCATAGTTCTTCTCATGTTCTTTCAGCTGTCTGGATCCATAGGCAATCACCTTCTGATTCTGCATCAGTACACAGCCTAATCCAACTCGAGAAGCATCGGAATAAATCACGAATCCCGCACTACCATCCGGGAGAGTCAACACTGGCGCCGTAGTGAGCTTTTCTTTCAACATCTGGAAACTGCGCTCACACTTCTCTGTCCACTCATACGGGACCTTCTTCCGAGTCAACTGAGTCAGCGGAGCTGAAATCTTCGAGAAATCCTGCACAAACCTGCGGTAATATCCCGCCAAACCCAGAAAACTCCGAATCTCTGTCACTGATCTAGGACGGGGCCAATGGACTACTGCCTCAATCTTAGCCGGATCCACCATCAATCCATCTCTAGAAATCTTATGACCCAGAAATGCAACTTGCTCTAACCAGAAATCACACTTGGACAACTTGGCATACAACTTGTGATCCTTAAGCAGCTGCAATGCTTTCCTCAAATGGTCTGCATGTTCCTCAGCAGTCTTCGAATAGACCAATATGTCATCTATGAAGACTACAACAAACTGGTCCAAGAAGGAAGTAAACACCCTATTCATCAACGCCATGAAAGCTGCGGGTGCGTTTGTCAAACCAAATGGCATGACAAGGAACTCGTAGTGACCATACCGAGTCCTGAAAGCTGTCTTAGGAACATCCTCATCCTTCACCCTGAGCTGGTGATATCCTGACCTCAAGTCAATCTTCGAGAAGTAAGCTGCACCCTGAAGCTGATCGAACAACTCATCGATCCTAGGCAATGGATATTTGTTCTTGATAGTCACTTTGTTCAACTGCCTATAATCAATGCACATCCGGAAACTGCCATCCTTCTTCTTGACAAACAATACAGGAGCTCCCCAAGGTGAAACACTTGGGCGTATGAACCCTTTATCCAACAGACCCTGCAACTGTTTCTTCAATTCCAACAATTCTGCAGGTGCCATACGATATGGAGCTCTACTGATAGGTGCTGTACCTGGCATCAAGTCAATAGCAAATTCTACTTCCCGAACTGGTGGCAACTCTGGCACATCCTCCGGAAAGACATCCGGAAACTCGCTGACTACTGGAATCTCACTGAGCTGTCGCCGATCTTTCTTTTCTGAAATGAATGCAAGAAATCCCTCACATCCCCTACGAAGCATCCTGTCTGCCTTACAAGCAGAGATCACACGTCTTGGGCACTTCATCTGGCTGCCCTCAAATCGGAATCCGCTGCCCAAATCAAAGTAGATAGCTTTGCTGTAGCAATTGATACACGCATGATATCTCGCAAGCCAGTCCATACCAAGGATCACATCAAAATCCAGTGTCGTGAGCAACACGAGGTCTACTGGGAGCTGATGACCAGCTATCCGCACATCACACTGAGGGTAGAAAACACTGCACTCCACCCGTTTACCAACCGGAGTGGATACTAACAACAAATATGGAAGTGGTGTGGGTCGCTGTCGAAGCTGCACAGCAAAATGGGGTGCTACGTACGAACGCGTAGACCCGGAGTCAAATAAAACTAAAGCTTCTGCATCAGAAATTAAAATTTTACCTTCCACGACTGTGGCCTCCTCCGCGCCCTCATGCGTAGCAGCATAGGCTCGGGCTGTCTGGCGGTTCGGCTTCTGAGCCGGGCGAGCTGGCTGAGATCTGCCCTGCGCTGTAGGTCCTGCCTGTCTCGTCTGTGGAGAGGACTGAAACTTCGGGCATTGGGCCCGCCTGTGATCCGTAGAGCCACACCCGAAACAAGCCCCACTCTTCCTCCAACATCTGTCTGTGGGGTGATCCTTCCCACAGTGACCGCAAATCACCTGAGCACTGCTCGAACTGCCCTGCTTACCCTTGAACTTCTTCTGGAACTGACTTCTGCCACTGAAACCTGCTGCCCTCTTAGCCTCTGTTCGCTCCTCCTCAAAGATGGCCTCTGCATCATAAGCCCTGTCAATAGCGTCATCCAATGTAGCCGGCCACATACAAGCAACCACGTGGCGTTTGTGTCTCGGGTTCAGGCCGTTGACGAAGCGAGTCACCTTCTTCTGCTCAGTGTTTACCATGTCCTCTGCAAAATGAGACAACTCGGTAAACCTGTATACATAATCTGCAACTGACATCTGTCTCTGCTGGAGGTTGAAGAATTCCACTTCCTTAGCTCGCTGAATGTGAAGAGGCATGAACTTACGACGGAATTGCTGCTTGAAGGTCTCCCAAACTGTGGCACTGGGCATAGTCTGAAATGAAGTCTTAACACTCCTCCACCATGTCTTAGCTACACTCCGAAGCATAGAGGCTGTGAGAACTACCTTCTGCTTGTTACTGCACACAATCGTATCAAAAAGCTCTTCAGTCTGCTCCAACCATTGCTCAGCCTGCAATGCGTCCTCTATCCCATGGAACTCAGTCGCCCCTCGCTTACGGAACTTGTCGAAAAGAGCATTTGGATCTGATTCCTTAGGCTGGAAAATCACCTGCTGATCTATACGAGGTGATGCTACTGCGGCAGCCTGACTCTGTCTATCTACCATGGATGCCATCTGTGCCTGTAATGACTGCATAGACTGCATCATCATCATCATTCGTTCCTCACTACTGATGTGTGGAGGTACTGATCCACTATCACCGTTGTGGCCTTGTTGATTCTCATCCCGAGATCCCGATCCTGATGCCATCCTGCAAAAGGAAAAGAAACACAACACACAAATATAAAATGCCCTGAGTTAGTCAAACCCCAAATCAACATATGAGACTTCGAGTCAAATAGTTGATAGCGTTATCTCACCACGATCTTGGATGCCTACATGCTTATAACTAGCATGCTCTGATACCATACAATACGTATGTCACGACCCGAGCCCAGAATTCGGGGGTTAGCGAAAAGCTAAACCGGTGACACACGTACTCCCGTGCACGTGCACCCAAACCCAGTCCAGATGCACGCACACAAGGGATCTAACACGTGCGAAACAGACGAACGCGGAAGCTGTAGATATCATAGCAAGCAACAAAGAAAATAGCGGAAGCCAAAGCAGAAACAAATACGGAAGCGACAAAGACAAATACACTGATATAAAACCAAATACACACCAAAACCATATATACAAAATACACAGAATACAAGTCCAAAGTCCAAGGATCCACAGTCCAAATACAAGTCCCCTGAAACCAAAACTCAAAATCCCAAAACGAAAAGCCACTGGAAGTATGCATGAACGCACTCGGCAGAGATGATCAGGCCCACTCTGCCAAACCTGAGGGTGCCTCTACACTCGCCCCTGCAGCCTCCTCGACCGCCGGGGAGCTGGGCAAGGTATCTGTGCCTGCAACACCACAGACAACACAAATGAATACAACGATCCAGCAAATATAAGTAACAGGGGTGTAACACTCATAGTATCAAAGTGAATAAATGACAGAATAATGATTTCAGAGTTTCATCTTAGTAAGCTAAGCAAATCGTGCATAGAAGTAAAGCATGATATGTGAATCAAACATAGAAATACTGACTAAGTGGCTACTACGTTAACCAAGTTCTCTCCAATAGAGAGCAGAGCAAAGCAGAGCAGATGAGAACACCACTGACCGGGCCAGGGTACAAGTGGGTCTCGGTTTCCTGGGTTCCGGGGTCCCAAGACAAAGCAACACTGCAGTTATACAGAGATACAGAGATCTAAGCCAAAGGTAACCCCGTCGGGCATCCTAGGGCTGAGGCTGAGTAGAGCCAGACTAATACCAATCAAATCAAATCCATAGAAAGGGAGATTATCCGCTTTGGACTCACCGATGACAAAGACCGGATCTTATCCTCACGTATTAACCTCTGGGCAGAGCCACCCGGGAATACCCAAACTCAGAGATAAACAAAGCCAGCAGAGCATAGATATAAATCCAAAGCACAGCATAGATCAAAGCATAGTGCAGAACGAAGCATAGAACAGAGATACAGGACGAAAACAAAAATGACTACGGAATGCATAAACTTAGATTAACAGAACAGAGGGCAAAATCATAAACAATATGCAATGCATCTCAGATTAATACGGAGTCAAAGTTCATTACAAGCCAGTCCTAAGCTAGTTGTTTACTGTTACTAACCGTGCATGTTGATGTAGTTTTAAGTTAGTCAATGCACCGTTGCCATCAAAGTGTTGCAATGTAATCTGTGCGTGCACCGACGTCCCTTAAACCAACACCCATGGGGAGGTGCTTAACAGTAAATCAACACTCACATGAATAAGTCATAGCCTAACAGACTATTCATGCGATCCAAGAATCCATTGGGCCGGTTTACATGGGTGGTTAACCTGTATTTGAGTCCTACAAGTCTCACCATTATCCTAAGTTATGTTTCAGAATTGCCATGCCTAACGGTTTAGCCATGAGGGACCTATGGTTGAGCCGAAGACATCTTACGCGCTCGTCGTACTATGCACTACGGCTTCACCTTGGTTCCATTCAAAACACAGCTAAACAGATCATCTTTCACCTCTGATCTGATGCCCTTTTTCGGCTGAGCTACAGTCAGTATACGGCTTAGCCGTAGACCAATCCACGGCTTAGCCGTAGCATTCCACGGCTTAGCCGTAGCTTCACCGTAGGAGTACTGATATCAGAAAGTTTCGACTGATCAGAGATTTAATTCACGGCTGGGGTACGGTTGGGTCACGGCTAGCTTACGGCTCAGCCGTAGGACAAATTACGGCTTAGCCGTAGCCTAGCCGTAGAACAAAACTCAAATTTCGAGTCTCTGGAAACCAAGCCGTAGAAGTTCACGGCTTAGCCGTACAATACAGAGATGAATTCGGGCTGAGTACAGAAACTGAAATTTGATACAGAAACTGAATAAAATGAGTTACAGAGGTTCCAAATTCACAAATTGTGGCTGTAAAACATGCTAGACAAAGAATAAGAGTGAATCAAAGCCATCAAACAAACACCCATATGTGTTATCAAAGCCTGTACTTATACTTGCCTCAAAGCTCTATCAAATCCACAACCTCAAGCTCCCAAGCAACTAAAACCAAAACAAATCAAAGAGATACACCATGCATGAGATGAAGACAAAGAAATCAGAGAATGGGAGAAGCAATTGGAGAAGAAGAAGAAAGAATTGGAGAAGAACCCACTTACCAAAACAAAGACAGGGAGAGAAAGAAGGAAGAAGAACCCAATCGAGATGCAAGCTCCCAACACCAACCAAGACCGAAGAAGAGAATGAAGAGGGGAGAAGGAGTGGAAGAGAAACGTGGAGCTCTCCTTGCATGCACGTTGAAGCCAAATTCACAGAAATGAGGACATCTGGAAACTGACTCCTAATATATATAAGGTTTTGGAGTTTAAGTCAAAGTCCGGGAAGTTTCGGTTATTTACAAATCGAGTCACACGAGGGTCCAACTTCTCCAATTGACTCCAAACGGATCTGACACAGTTACGGAATATAACGAGCTCAACAAAATACACGTGCTGACACCAAGATGATGCAAAGATGATATGAGCAAAACAAAAGCAAAATTACGAAAAAGGGCTTAGAACTACCTATTCCAGGTCAAAGGTCACTCAACTACCTATCCAAGGCCCAAAACCAAGTCCAAAAGAATAAAATAAAACAAAACACACACTAATGAGCCACTAATCCGGCTCAAAGGGGATCGGAGTGTTACAGTTAAACAGGCCATTTTCAGCAACAAAACAAGTCAGTAACCGTGACCCGTGGTCGCTGCCTACGTTCCATTGATTCCCACGGTCACAGCACTATTTACATAGTTCCCCATACTCACAGGCTTTCCGCAGCACTTTCCAGCATAGCAGCAGCACTTTTCAGCACAACAGCAGCACTTTCCAGCACTTTTAGCCACTTTTCATGTCTTTTGGCCAAATTTGATCACAAATTAAGGCAAATAAATCCCCACAGACAATGCCAATCTTCTAATCGCACTTGAAAAGATGGGTGAAAATGTATAATGGATTCAAGTCCAACATTCATGCACTTCAAGCGTTTAAGAAGAATAAGAATTAACTATAGTTCGTCATTAATTTCCCTTTTATTTACATAGGTTCAAATGCTCTAACCGCGAGGATGTAGGTTGTTTACATAGTTCTGAAAAGTTTACAACCCCTCCCTCAAGTCTCATATGCGATCCAAATTTGGAAAGTATAAGAAAGTGTACAAAAAGTGGACAAAATGCAAACAAGAAGAAAAGAAATGGGGAGTGGCCGTGGGTCACTGTCACTGGCCCCCTGCCAGTGACTGTGGCTCAAGGTCACTGGCTTTCTTCCGGTGACCGTGGCCCACAGTTACTGGTAGACAGTGGCCATAAGGCCACTGTTTTTCCTTGTGAATTACACTGTTCCGTCTTTGTAACTTCTCCAAAGTGTTGAGTCTTATTTTTTTGATCTTTAGGGTGTTGAATGATCATCGAAAGGATTAAATTCAACCGTGGAATCAATCGAAACCTTTGTTGATCATCACTATTATTTACGAACCAGTTTTTGTACAAGTTCGAAAAGGGTGCTGTATGAAGCCAAAGTTGTCATTCTAAATCTATACTTTCAAGGGATAGAATGAAGCATAAAGAGGCTTGTTCACAACTTCTATGATGGCCAGAAAATCGCCAAAGTGAGAAAAACAAATGAAATGATGTCATCCTTCGAAGACTTGCCACAGCTTTCTTTTAAATAATACCCACAATCTCCTTCCTTCTCTGAACCATTCCTTACCTTTAGTAACTAAGAAGAAGAAGAAAAAGTGGGTTGGAGTGCCTAAGGATTCTTTGCTTAAAGCTTTTTGTAGAAAAGCTCTTGCCTTTTCTCTCTGTGTTCCTTTCTTTGTGTCTCCTCTTTTCATTTCAAATGAAACTCTTTTTATAGACTATCCAGGTGGTTTTGGGCAGTTCTAGAAAGTTAAAGGGAGGTTATGGGAGGTTGAATTTCAAAAAGAAGTGGGGGAAACTACCTAAAACCGCAAGAACTGCTCGATGGAAGTTAGTGACTGTAGTCGCGATCACTGCTAGGGCCCATTTTTGGACTTTTGTGTATGCAACCTATTTTCACTTATTTGGGGTTCGAATGATGTTCGATCTTCACAAAACTTGGAGGGCTGCTTCTTGACATTATTATGAGTGTGTCATACAAGTTTCAGCCCATTTTCACCTTCTGAAGTTGGTCAATTCCCCCGTTGACTTTTCATGAAAATAGGGCCCCTGTTTTGACTGTTTGAGGCCCAAATGACCTCAATTTGATTTGAAACATGGAGAGACCAATGTCAGGAGTATCTTGGTGTGTTTATCCAAATTTCATGCATTTTGGATTTGGAGAGTAGGACTTCGAACAGTTACCTCTTTGTTGCATGTTTCAGGTTACTATTCACCCCACACTGTAGGTAGTTAGCTTGTTTTCTACCCGGGCGATATCCAATTGACTTGAAACTTTGGAGAATTAACTTTAAACATATTTTAAGTCTTCATTCCAAATTTCATCAGCTTTGGCATTCTGGAAGTGGGATTTTGGCAAGTGACCTCGATGGCTCGGGGGTCACTATCTTCTAAGCTGACATGCAATAGAAGTAGGATCAAACGAAGTCCTTTTGACTCAAAAAAAATTGTAGAATATCTTTTGAGAATGATTGAAGCTTTATGCCCAAATTTTGTCAATTTTGGACACCGGAAAGTAGGACTTTGGTCAATGACCCTATGGTTTGGGGGTCGTTGACGCAAAGTTGACATGTTTGTAGACTTTCGGTCAAATGATGTCTGTTTAACCTAAAATTTTATAGAACTTTCCTTGAGCATAATTTGAGCTTCTTCCAGGAGTTTCAGCTGATTTGATCTTCATGAGGTGTCACTTTGCACAGTGACCCCACAAAGCATAGTAGGCAACCGTCTGGACTAAGTTTGGATCCAAATGATGTCCAAATGCTCTGAAATTTTGCAGGATAGTCTTTGGGTGTATTTGAAGGCATTGTCCTAAGTTTGAGCTTGTTTTGACATATAGTAGTGTCAATTTCCACAGTGACCCCCGAGGAGTTGGCAAACAGTCATTAAAGCTTGGTTTGAGCTGAGATGAAGTCCACATGTTTTGAAACTTTAAAACATCATTTCCAAAATGCTTTAGAGTTGCCATGTAACTTTCCTACACTTTGGTGATCCAAAACCTTGAGTGTGTTCAGTGACCCCTAGTTTTTTGAGTCAATGAACCCTAAATTTGGTGTTTGGTGAGTTGAGTGACGAAACGAAGTCCACTAACTTTGAAGTTTGAAATGCTGCACTCTGAGCTCATCCGTAGTCTTCTAATGGATTACACTAATTCCAAACATCTAGATGCAGTACTTAACATACCATTCCACAATCCCAAGGTTTATGTATCCTTAGTTTGGAATTTTCTTGTAATGTTTTCGCTGCAATATTTGTAATTTTTTGTATGTTACAAAAGTAGGACTTAAAAATGCATATTTTCATACACATTTTGACCATTTTAAGGACTTATTGACTTGAAAGAGCCTTATCTCGTGTGATATCATCGTTTCATGCATTTTCAATTCAATTTAGTATGTTTCTGCATAATTTGCTTAAAAATCACACTTTTTGCATAAATTCATAAAACCTGCCATTTTGGAAATCTATTTTTGGAAAATTTTGTGAAATTTTTATTCTCATGAAATAAATTCAATTTTAATCATCATTAGTTCATACATATAAAATTATGAAAATTGGTGTGCATTTTCATTTTCATTTCATGAGAGATGGGCCCACAATCATGTATTGTGATCTCAGGAGAAAATTGTCTTTTCATGGAATTCACATTTTTTTTTGTAGAAAACTGATTATACGGGTCCCATTTATAAAGAATTGAGACGAGGAATTGGTTTTTAAGAGAAAGGAGAGAAGGATTGAAGAGAAAAAGAAATTGGAAGAAAATTACAAAAAGTTGGCTTTATGGTCCCATACAAAAATGCACATGATGGGGTTCATTTATTTGTTGCACATTTTCAAGAGATTTTAAAGAGAATTTGAAGAATATCTCATCATAGATGGATAAGGAAAGCCACATAGGAGTTCTTTTCGGAGAAGGAGAAGATTTAATTGAAAAAAATAAAAATAAATATCCAACCAAGCATTCCACATCCAAAAGAGGATTTAACTCAGATTTTGACTGAAAAAGAAAAGGAAAAAAAATCAAGAAGGTTATCTTCAAAGATCTCTTCAAGTTTGGAGCCAACAAGGAGAACTTTCCAAAAAAGGAAAGTTGACAATTCAAAGAGATAAAACAGGAAGTTCTACACCTCATGTGGGCCAAATTTGAATCTAAGAGAGGATTCTTATCCTCACTTCATCTCTGCAAAGATCTCAATGGAAGGTGGCACATACAAGAAATGAAAGAACCATCCGAGAGGAACTTCCAAACAAAGCAAGCAAGGAAAGAAAAGAAAAAAAATAGAAAAAAATCCCAAAAGATATGTTATGCCCAAAGCCTTCATCTTGTCTCTCTATCTTAAGTCATCAAGGAGGCTTAGCCCTAAAGCCACACCACCAACCTTGAAGCGTCAACTAGAAGGAGCAATTCTCATCCATCCTAGTATGTAATTGTTTGCTTTTTATTTTCAACCTTTTGTAAAACAATTTCATACTAGTAAAATTTGTTTCTTTTCAGTTGTTCTTGTCTTTGATTTTGTGGTGTTTATAGTTTTAGTCTTGTTTGAGATTGGGTTAATTACCATTCTTGTTTAAATATTGGGATAGAATTGGAATCATAACTAGTAATCCATCTTAATAACTTTCTAATATACTTTGTTTCTTCGGATACATTGTATGTTTGGAGGCAATGCAAGATGGAGTTAAAAAGGTTTGAGTGAATAAAGATTAGAAGCCAATTCTGAAATTTATTTCTACACGGAATGGAAATTTGTTATTTTCACTTAGATTGACAACCTAAGATGAAGAATACGGCCTAGGGACAACACTTCTAATCTTTTCGAGCAAAAATTAAGAGAAGGAATTGAAAGAAGCAATCTACTGCCTTTGACTTCCTATTATTACCGCCTTTGACTTCAATTGTTTACTGCCTTTGACTGCAATTGTTTCACCACCTTTGACTTCTTGCAATTTTAATTTCTTTTATTGCACTTTTATTTTAAATTTCTACACTTTTACATTTTTTTCTGCACTATTATCTTTAATTTTTGCACTTTTAAATTCCTACACACTTTATGTTCTTACATAGTTTTTTTCTTTTGAATTGTTTACTGCTGTAGATTGCATTAGATTCATGCATATTTCACTTTTCAATCATGTTTAATGGTGATGATCATGACAAGTTTAAAAATCAAATTTTCAGTTTTGCTAAGTTCTAAGATTATAAATTGAAAACAGTCCATAAATCAAAGCAAATCTGAATTTTACAATGGGTCATATGTTGGACGACTGTTATTAACAATTTATACATATTTATAATGGCTGAATGCTTGATGGTTTCAACTAATTTAAACTTGAATTCAGACCTGAAAACTCAATCAAAAATAGTCCAAAAACAGTTTTGAAACTATAGTGAAAGTTGGTCATTATTCAAGTGATTGTGTGATGTTCTTGTGAATTGTTTAAATCACTCTTTAAGGACTAAATTTCTGTTTTAAAAAGAAGAAGATTCAGATCTGAAACATAAATTGAATAAGCCTCATTAAATCTGATTTCTACAGTAAATCTAGTCACCGATCATTCACATTCATGTAGTAATTTTTTCTCTAAATTGCATTGTTTGCATTCATACATCATAGATTAATTTAGGAAAGTTTAGTTTCAGATTTTTGTTTCTATTTTTAGAAAGATTCTCATGCAAGATAGTTTAGGATAAATTCATTCTTAATTTAGAAAGTTGTTTTGTTTTGTTGCATTGTATTGTTTTTAGAAAGTGTTGATTCTTAAGTTAACTTTTAATTTAAGAAAGTTTTTTTGTTTTCTTTTAATTTAGTTTAATATGTTTCTAACTTTGTTTAGTTTTTATTTTTAGTAATTTCTAATTTTAATTTTTGTTTTATTAGAAGATCTAATGTGTGTTTTGTTTTGCAGATATTTTAGTTTTTATTTTTAGGAAATTTTAGATTTAAGAATTTTAATTTAGGAATTGTTGTTGTAATTGTTTAATTTTTTAGAATGACTGTATTTGTTAAATTTTAAATTAGGATAGTTTTAGAATTTTATTTAGGGCAGGTGACAAGTTGAAAATATTTTAAACATAGCTCCCTGTGGATTCGACCCCGTATTTACCGTGATATTACTACATCGCAGCTCTGCACTTGGAGTTGACGAACAAGTTTTTGGCACCGTTACCGGGGAGCGCCATTCAAGGTAACTTTTCTAACTTTCCTTATTTACATTGCTTTGTGGGTGTGGTTTAATTTTGGTATCTTTTTAGAAATAGGAGGACATGCATGGAATGATGAACTGCCTTCAATTGGAATAAGGAAGTGCATGGATTATTAGAAAGCTCACATCACTGTTATTTTTAGAAACTTTCTAAAATCGAAACAAGTTACTGTTTTTCAACTTGTCTCAACTTCTTTTGGGAAGAAAGTATACTAAAAGTGTTATAATTGCCGTCCTAAATCTTCTCAGTGTCTAATAAGGCTTTTGCCCCTGTAGCACACAATAGCTTGACTATTCAGGAAATTGGTCCTTCAAACGGGTCCATCTGTGACTACCACTTCCTGGTGGCTAACCTGGCTGAGTTGATTTCATAGGACCGGATTAGAGAACTTAAGGAAACTTTTCAACCCTAGGAAGTTACTTAGATGCTTACATAACTTAGGTTTTCTCATATTTTTTTAAAAATAAAAATAATAAAAAAATCTCAAAATTCTAAAAAGAAAGGACAAGCGCTCTCGGCCAATTTGGCTAAAAGGATCAGCACATATATTAAAAAGGAAAGAATCTCCTAGACCCTGCAGTCCTTTGAGATTGTCTTTAATGGCGAGTGGGTCCGGTAACAATGATGCCGAACTTAGGAGCGGAAATAATGGGGACCGCAATGGTGCGGAGGTTAATCAGGCACATAGGACTTTACGTGATTATTTGAACCCCATTCGACAAACCAGGCATGATCCAACTTCTACTTAGTTTCATGGGCTTGACTCTGAAAGTGCATACTTGTACCTAAAAGAATTTAATGAAGTATGCTCAACACTTCAGTTACAAAATGTAGTTCCGGATGTAATCAAACTTCGATTATGTTCATTTTCTTTAAAAGATAGAGCTAAGACTTGGCTCCACTCTCTTAGACCAAGTTCAATCAACACCTGGAAAGGCCTAGAGACTGAAATTTTAAAGAAATTCTTCCCACAATATAAGACCAATACTTTGAAAAGGGAAATCATGATGTTCAGACAAAAACTCAAGGCGCCCTATTGTAAGTGTTGGGAAAGATTTAACGAATTAATCCTTGCATGTCCTCATCATGGATATGAAACAGATCATCTCATCGAGATTTTTATTAAGGGTTTAACTCCTGACACTCGTCAATTTATTGAGATGATGTGCAATGGTCAATTCGATCAAAAGCAAATTGATGAAGCGTGGGAATTTTTGGAAATAATAGCCAAAAATGCGCAAAAATGGGCCTCATTTGATGGGGCAGATCAATCTAGGTCAATGAACTAGTCTAAGGGAGGAGGAATCTATCATTTGAACAATCACACTAAAATTCAGGCCAAGCTTGCTGCACTTACAAGAGAAATAGAAACCTTAAAACTTGGAAGGAACAAGGATACAGTCATGGTTTGTGATATTTGTGCTTCTGAAGATCATTTGTCGGTAGACTGTCCACCTAGACCTACATTACAAGAAGCAATTCAAGAATTGGCTAACATTTTGAACTCATACCAAAAGCCGTTCAATGCAAATATCATGGGGAACACATATAATCCTTTGTGGCAAAACCACCTAAATTTTAGCTGGATGAATGGACCAACTAATCCCCAAAGACCATCAAATTCTGGTGCATACATGCCTCCATAGTATAATACATCTTATGCACCATAAGCTCAAAATAGGTCATTGGAGGAGTCCCTTAGTATGCTAGTACAATCTCAACAACAATATATGCAAAACATGCAAAATAATCAACAGATGATTCAGAATAACCAGCAGGCTATCCAAAGGTTAGAAACTTCTGTTGAACAAATCAAATGTAGCCTTCAAGTTCAAGGGAAAGGAACATTTCTTGCTCAACCTCTCCCAAACCCAAAAGGCCAATCTGAAGTGAACAACATAACTAACCCAAACTATCATAAACATGTTCAGGTAGTCACTCTACGCAGTGGCAAACAGCTTTAAGAAAATCCCAAAAAAGATAAACAACATGTCTCCTCATATTTGATTGAAAAGATTAAAAAGGATAGTGCTAATGCAAAAACTGTTGTTGAGAATGAAAAAGTTCCTGACCCCATAACTATCATGCCCATTGCCCCTTTTCCACATCGATTGACCCATCCTAGGAAGTCAATCCCAAACCAGGAGATCTTAGACATTTTCAAGGATGTTAAAATCAATGTTCCTTTGTTGGATGCAATCAATCAAATCCCAGCCTACGCCAAGTTCCTTAAGGATTTTTACACTGTCAAGTGTAGGACGAATATACAAAAGAAAGCTTTCTTCATTGAGCAAGTTAGTGCACCCCTAAACAATAGCACTCCCCAAAAATATAAAGATCCGGGATGCCCCACCATATTGTGCACCATTCAAAATCACCGGATTGGTTAGGCTTTATTAGACTTGGAAGCTAGTGTTAATTTATTACCCTACTCGGTTTATCAACACCTTAGGCTAGGCCAGTTGAAACCTACCAAGGTTACTCTACAACTCGTAGATCATTATGTCAAGAAACTAAGGGGGGTAATAGAAGACGTACTAATGTAAATTGAAAAATTCTATTTCGCTACTGATTTTTATGTATTGGACACTCAACCAGTACATAATCACAATGCTCAGATTCCGGTAATTTTGGGAAGGCCATTTTTAGCAACATCAAATGCATTAATCAATTGTCAGAATGGAATGTTAAAACTTTCTTTTGGAAACATGACCATTAAACTAAACATATTCAATTTATACAAGCATCCCAAGGATATTGATGATGATCTCCTTAAAATGAACTTTGTGAATACTATGCTGGAGGAGGATTTAGAGGAGTGTGTTAACTCCCACATTGCACTGATGCTTGAAGCCAATGAGGATATGGACTTTTTAAAGGAATTGGATGATGACAGTATGGGAGAAGCCCATGCTATCTGGACACCCAAGTTTGAGGAGCTTGTACCAATTAATAGTGCACCACCTCTTCCATCTCAGGTTGAACCACCCAAACCTGAGTTGAAACCCCTCCCTTCTAACCTCAGATATGCTTACCTTGGGAATAAGAAGACCTACGCAATAGTTATTTCTTTGCTTCTTACAGAAAATAAAAAAGCCTAGCTATTAAAAGTGCTCAAACAACAAAAAAATGCAATTGCTTGGAATGTGGTTGACATCAAAGGAATTGATCTTCTAGTATGTACGCATCATATCTACCTTGAAGAGGATGCTAAACCATATAGGCAGATGCAACGCCAACTTAATCCTACCATGCAGGAAGTGGTTAGGGCCGAGGTGCTTAAACTACTTGATGTGGGCATAATCTATCCAATCTCGGATAGCTAGTGGGTCAGCCCTACCCAGGGGGTTCCAAAAAAAAGCCAGTGTCACTGTTGTAAAAAATACTCAAAATGAACTTGTTCCTACCTGAGTACCCACAGGATGGAAGGTATGCATAAACTACAGAATACTTAATGCGGTCACACATAAGGACCATTTCCCTCTACCCTTCATGGACCAAATTTTGGAAAGGGTAGCTGGCTACCAATACTATTGTTTTGGTTTCATTTATATCTTGGTTGCTCTTGATTATGTCTCAAAATGGATAGAAGCTATTCCTTGCCAAAATAATGATGCTAAAACTATATAGAGATTTTTTAAGGTTGTGTTTTCACAATTTGGAACCCTTCGTGCCATCATAAGTGATGGGGGATCGCATTTTTGTAATGGCACTTTTGTGGCCCTTATGAAGCAATATGGACTAACTCAAAAAGTGGCCACCCCT
Source organism: Sextonia rubra (assembly GCA_037013555.1). Taxonomy (NCBI): domain Eukaryota; kingdom Viridiplantae; phylum Streptophyta; class Magnoliopsida; order Laurales; family Lauraceae; genus Sextonia; species Sextonia rubra. Next base: position 7,227,259 of record JASUAD010000018.1, on the reverse strand, counting down.
TAGCACCCACAAACTAGTGGGTAAGTAGAGGTATCAAATCATGAAATCAAGCAAATTCTGGAGATTACCGTGGACCCTAATAGAAAAGATTGGTCTACTTGAGTAACCGATGCATGATGGGGTTATCGGACAGCTTTCAAAACTCCTATTGGAATGTCTCCTTACTAGCTAATTATGGGAAAGCTTGCCACTTACCAGTGAAACTTGAGCATAGAGTTTATTGGGCTATTAAACAATTCAACCTTAATATAGATAATGTTAGATCTAAAAGGTAATTACAAATGAATGAATTGGAAGACTTGCACAGGGAAGCCTATGTAAATTCTAAAATATACAAAGAGAGGACAAAGGCTTTTCGTGATAATCATATCCTTAGGAAGAATTTCCACCCTGAGCAAAAAGTCCTCCTTTACAATTCTAGGCTTCGCTTGTTTCTTGGCAAGTTCAACTCTCGATGGACTGGTCCATACATTTTCAAAATAGTTTTTCCATATGGTGCTATTGAGATTTTCGATCCAAAGGATGGCTAAATGTTCAAAGTCAATGGCCAAAGATTGAAGCCATTCTTGGAGATCACACCACCTGAAGAGGACGAAATTCCTCTTGATGATCCTGTTTACAAGATTGATCGGCCCTAGATCTGACAAAGGCTTTTACTATGTATTTATCATTTTTCTTTTGTTATTTTTGTTTTGTCTAACCTTAGATAGGGCGCAGCTCAGACATGTTTTCAGGTGCCTCTTCTCTTTACCCTCCTTTACATTTTCATTTCCTCATGTTATTCTTACTATTTACATTCCATTCATATACATCGAGGACGATGCACGTAATTGGTTGGGGGGTGAGAACAAGCACACTTGTCCAAGTTTAGACACTTCATAGGCATTTAGGCATATTCAGGTAAAATTTTTTTATTTTGTCATTTTTAGGAAAATTCTTGCATCTTTACACTTTTGTTTTTAGGAATTTTGCCGGCATTTATTTTACATTTTCATTTACTTTTGCATTTATCTTTCATTTGTTTTTCATTTATTTTTCATTTGAGAAAAGAAAGTTTTCAAAAGAATTGAAGCAATTTGAGGATATATAAAAATCCGGAATTTTCATACTTTTAGAAGAAAGTAAAAAGAAAGTTTGCATTTTCTAAAGGAGAAAACCTATCAGAAGATTATCAAAACTTGCTCTTTACATATATACACGTGTTTATTTTTTGAAATTTTGGATAGGTAGATTTAATGTTGTTTTTGGAATTTTTCTAGAAAATACAATGTGAACCTGAAATTTGGTTTGTAGAATATTTTTGTTTCTTGGTTCATTTTTGGTAAATTGTATATATTAGAAACAAAATGAATTGATTCAGGTGAAATGAGAACTGCCACCTAGTGTTTACTTTGGTTTAAAAAAAGAGAGAGAAAGAGAACATATGATGAGCAGTTTGTGACTAGTTTGAGTTCGTAACCTTTTTAACTTGAGCTAGTAAGCTCGGAGGAATATTTTTTTATCTAGTGCCCTAAAGCCACCTGGTTTGGGAGTCATTGGCTTAACGTTCACTACTTGGGTTAATTAGAAAGCTTAAGGGACCTAAACATTGCACAGTCATAAAAAAATAAATAAATAAATAAATAAAATAAAGAAAAATGAATTATGGCCCAATGAGTGTCCATAGAAATTTTCAAAGGATATGTGTGGAAATGCATAAAGACTAAGTTTTCTCAATAGATCCCAACTTTTGTTATATGAACTTGGAAATTTCTACATTAGAAAAAGTGAGTGAGTGAGGAGTGTCCGTAAGAGTTTGCAAAGGAGTATGTACAGGGAAGGACAAAGACCAGATTTGCTCTCTAGATTCTAACTTTTCTTATATCGTATGAACTTGGGAACTCTTGCGTGGGAAAAAGATAGTGAGAGGAAAAGGGGCTTATCGAAGTAAATAGCAAAGTAGCAGCTATCTTAGTAACTTTGAAAGGAAATTTATTTTTGCTTAATTTAAGGGGATCAGACTATTTGGAGGAAAATTCTATTTTTGCAGCATTATTTTGGAATATTTGAAATAGGTTTTTGATATATACCATTTTTCCCCCCATGCATGCAAGTTGGTTTGAATTTGAAAAAGTTTCTGAAAATAGAATTGTGGACCGGACTTTGAAAAGTCTAAGAGTTTGATTATTCTAGATTTTGAAAATATCCAATCTGAGTGAATTTTCTTTTTTGAAATTTCTCTTCTCCCTTCTTTTTGTTAAGTTTGTTTCTTTTCAAAAAAAAAAAAAAAAAAGAATTTTGTGAGTATATTCACTATAAACCCTCATGAGGCACAACTTGTCCATTAGAAGGAGCTTAGGGATTTAAGGGCTTGCTGCATACGCTAAATGCAGTCAAGAGTGCCATCAAAAGTGGTATTGCATTCATGTTTATTTTTTTTGCATTGCATTAGTTTTAGTTTAGATTAGGTCACGATGATTTCCTCATATTTTTCGCATTTTTTGCTAGAGAATAGCAAAACACTAGTTGAGGGGGTGTGATAAGTCTTTAAAAATGCATATTTTCATACACATTTTGACTATTTTAAGGACTTATTGACTTAAAAGAGCCTTATTTAGTGTAATATCATCGTTTCATACATTTTTAATTCATTTTAGTATTTTTCTATATAATTTGCTTAAAAATCACACTTTTTGCATAAATTCATAAAACCTACCATTTTGGAAATCTATTTTTGAAAAGTGTTGTGAGATTTATATTCTCATGAAATAAATTTAATTTTAATCATCATTAGTTCATACATATAAAATTATGAAAAATGGTGTGCATTTTCATTTTCATTTTATAAGAGATGGGCCCACAGCCATGCATTTGCGATCAGAGGAGTAAAATTATTTTTTCACATGAATTCACATTTTTTTTGTAGGAAATTGATTACATGGGTCCCATTTATAAATAATTGAGGTAAGGAATTGATTTTCAAGAGAAAGGAGAGAAAAATTGAAGAGAAAAAGAAATTGAAAGAAAATTGCAAAAAGTTAGCTTTATGATCCTATACACACATACACGTGTGGGGTACACATGTAAAACATCCAAGATGGGGTCCATTTATTTGTTGTATATTTTCAAGAGATTTTGAAGAGAATTTGAAGAATATCTCATCAAAGATGGATAAGGAAAGCTACAGAGGAGTTCTTTTTGGAGAAGGAGAAGATTTAATTGAAAAAAATAAAAATAAATATCTAACCAAGCATTCCACATCCAAAAGAGGATTTAATTCAAATTTTGACTAAAAAAGGAAAGGAAAAAAAATCAAGAGGGCTATCTTCAAAGATCTCTTCAAGTTTAGAGCCAACAAGGAGAACTTTCCAGAAAAGGAAAGTTGAAAATGCAAAGAGATAAAAGGGGAAGTTCTACACCTCATGTGGGCCAAGTTTGATTCTAAGAGAGGATTCTTATCCCTACTTCATCTCTCCAAAGATCTTAATGCAAGGTAGCACATACAAGAAAGGAAAAAAGCATCCAAAGGAACTTACAAACAAAGCAAGCAAGAAACAAAAATAGAAAAAAAATCCCAAAAGACATGTCACGCCCAAAACCTTGTATGGTGCCCATTTTCTTTCAATTTTTTTTATTATTTTTAAGATTTTAGAGTTTGAGAATGAATATGAATTGAAAAAGTAAAAATAGGGCACCCCTCTCTCATATCCTTCATGGAAAAATTACCCACTCCCACCTCTAGACTTTCTACACTCCATCTTTCTCTCTCTTGTCTTTCCAACTTAAGTCATCAAGGATGCTTAGCCCTAAAGCCACACCACCAACGATGAAGTTTCAACTAGAAGGAGAAATTCTCATCCATCCTAGTAAATAATTGTTTGCTTTTTATTTTCACTCTTTTGTAAAACAATTTCATGCTAGTAAAATTTGTTTCTTTTCAATTGTTATTGTCTTTGATTTTGTAGTGTTCATAATTTTAGTCTTGTTTGAGATTGGGTTAATTACCATTCTTGTTTAAATAATGGGATAAAATTGGAATCACAACTAGTAACCCATCTTAGTAACCTTTTAATAGACTTTGTTTCTTCGGATACATTGTACGTTTGGAGGCAATGCAAAATGGAGTTAAAGAGGTTTGAGTGAAGAAAAATTAGAGGCCAATTCTGAAATTTATTTCTATGCGGAATGTAAATTTGTTATTCTCACTTAGATTGACAACCTAAGATGAAAAATAAGGCCTAAGGATGACACCTCTAATCTTTTTGAGCAAAAATTAAGATAAGGAATTGAAAGGAGCAATCTACCACCTTTGACTTCCAGTTATTACAGCCTTTGACTTCAATTGTTTACCGCCTTTGACTTCAACTGTTTCACCGCCTTTGACTTCCTACAATTTTAATTTCTTTTATTGCACTTTTATTTAAAATTTTGCACTTTTACATTTTTTCTGCACTTTTATCTTTAATTTCTGCACTTTTAAATTTCTACACACTTTATGTTCTTACACAGTTTTTTCCTTTTGAATTGTTTATTGTTGTAGGTTGCATTAGATTCATGCATATTTCACTTTTCAATCATGTTTAATGGTGATGATCATAACAAGTTTAAAAATCAGATTTTCAGTTTTGCTAAGTTCTAAGATTTTGAATTGAAAACAGTCAATAAATCAAAGCAAATCTGAATTTTACAATGGGTCATATGTTGGACGACTGTTATTAACAGTTTATATATGTTTATAATGGCTGAATGCTTGATGGTTTCAACTAATTTAAACCTGAATTCAGACTTGAAAACTCAATGAAAAATAGTCCAAAAACAGTTTTGAAACTATAGTGAAAGTTGGTCATTATTCAAGTGATTGTGTGATGTTCTTGTGAATTGTTTAAATCACTCTTTAAGGACTAAATTTCTGTATTAAAAAGAAGAAGATTCAGATCTAAAACATAAATTGAATAAGCTTCATTAAATCTGATTTCTGCAATAAATCTAGTCAACGAATATTCACATTCATGTAGTAATTTTTTCTCTAAATTGCATTGTTTGCATTCATTCATCATAGATTAATTTAGGAAAGTTTAGTTTCAGATTTTTGTTTTTATTTTTAGAAAGATTCTCATGCATGAAAGTTTAGGATAAATTCATTCTTAATTTAGAAAGTTGTTTTTTTTAGTTGCATTGTATTGTTTTTAGAAAGTGTAGATTCTTAACGTAACTTCTAATTTAAGAAAGTTTTTTTTGTTTTCTTTTAATTTAGTTTAATATGTTTCTAGCTTTGTTTAGTTTTTATTTTTAGTAAGTTTCTAATTTTAGTTTTTTTGGTCGGAAGGTCCAATGTGTGTTTTGTTTTGCAGAGATTTTAGTTTTTATTTTTAGGAAATTTTAGATTTAAGATTTTTAATTTAGGAATTGTTGTTGTAATTGTTTAATTTTTTAGAATGATTGTATTTGTTAGATTTTAAATTAGGACGTTTCAGAATTTTATTTAGGGCAGGTGACAAGTTGAAAATATTTTAAACATAGCTCCCTGTGGATTCAACCCCGTACTTATCGGGATATTACTACATCGCAGCTTTGCACTTGGAGTTGATGAACAAGTTTTTAGCGCAATTGCCAGAGAGTGCCATTTAAGGTAACTTTTCTAACTTTCCTTATTTACATTGCTTTATGGCTGTGGTTTAATTCTAACATCTTTTTAGAAATAGGAGGACATGCATAGAATGACGAACCGCCCTCAATTGGAATAAGGAAGTGCATGGATTATTAGAAAGCTCACATCACTGTTATTTTTAGAAACTTTCTAAAATCGAAAAAAAGTTACTGTTTTTCAACTTGTCTTAACTTCTTTTGGGAAGAAAGTATACCAAAAGTGGTCTAATTGCCATCCTAAATCTTCTCAGTGTCTATGAAGGCCTTTGCCCCTGTAGTGCGCAATAGCTTGACTATTCAGGAAACTGGTTCTTCAAACGGGTCCATTTGTGACTCTACCACTTCCTGATGGCTAACCTGGCTGAGTTGATTTCATAGGACCAGATTAGAGAACTTAAGGAAACTTTTCAACCCTATGGAGTTACTTAGTTACTTACATAACTTAGGTTTTCTCATTTTTTTTTAAAATAAAAAAATTAAAAAAATCTCAAAATTCCAAAAAGAATGGACAAGCCCTCTCGGCCAATTTGGCAAAGAGGATCAGCGCATATATTAGAAAAGAAAGAATCTCCTAGACCCTCCAGTCCTTTAAGATTGTCTCCAATGGCGAGTGGGTCCGATAACAATGATGCCCAACTTAGGAATGGAAATAACATTAGGGACCGCAATGATGTGAAGGTTAATCAGCCACATAGGACTTTACATGATTATTTGAACCCCGCTCGACAAACTACACCATTATGTATAGTAATGCCCCCAATTACGGGCCAATTTGAGATCAAACCAGGCATGATCTAACTTCTACCTAAGTTTCATGGGCTCGACTCTGAAAGTGCATACTTGCTCCTAAAAGAATTTGATGAAGTTGCTTATTAACACTTCAGTTACAAAATGTAGTGCCGGATGTAATCAAACTTCGATTATTTTTGTTTTCTTTGAAAGATAAAGCTAAGGCTTGGCTCCACTCTCTTAGACTAAGTTCAATCAACACCTGAAAAGGCCTAGAGACTGAACTTTTAAAGAAATTCTTCCCACAGTATAAGACCAACACTTTGAAAAGGGAAATCATGATGTTTGGACAAAATCTTAAGGAGCCCTATTATAAGTGTTGGGAAAGATTTAACGAATTAATCCTTGCACGTCCTCATCATGGAAATGAAACATATCGTCTCATCGAGACTTTTTTTGAGGGTTTAACTCCTGACACCCGTCAATTTATTGAGATGATGTGCAATGGTCAATTAGATCAAAAGAAAATTGATAAAGCGTGGGAATTTTTAAAACTGATGGCTGAAAATGCACAAAAATGGGCCTCATCTGATGGGGTAGATCAATCCAGGTCAATGAACTAGTCTAAGGGAGAAGGAATTTATCATTGGAACAATCACACTAAAATTCAAGCCAAGCTTGCTACACTTAAAAGAGAAATAGAAACCTTGAAACTTGGAAGGAACAAAGATACAGTCATGGTTTGTGATATCTGTGCTTCTGAAGATCATTTGTCGGTAGACTGTCCAGCTGGACCTACATTACAAGAAGCAATTCAAGAACAGGCCAACATTTTGAACTCATACCAAAAGCCGTTCAATACAAATACCATGGGGAACACGTATAATCCTTCATGGCTTAACCACCCAAATTTTAGCTGGACGAATGGACCAACTGCTACACCTGAGTATAATCCCTAAAGACCATCAAATTCTAGTGCATACATGTCTCCACAGTATAATACATCTTATGCACCACAAGCTTGAAATAGGTCATTGGAAGAGTCCCTCAGTATGCTAGTACAATCTCAACAACAATTTATGCAAAACATGCAAAATAATCAACAGATGATTCAGAATAACCAGCAGGCTGTCCAAAGGTTAGAAACTTCTATCGAGCAAATTAAACGTAGCCTTCAAGTTCAAGGGAAAGAAACATTTCCTGCTCAACCTCTCACAAACCCAAAAGGCCAGTTTGAAATGAACGACATAATTAACCCAAACTATCATGAGCATGCTCAGGCAGTCATTGTACGCAGTGGTAAAGAGCTTTAAGAGAACCCCCAAAAAGATAAACAACATGTCTCCTCGGATTTGATTGAAAAGATTAAAAAGGATAGTGCTAATGCAAAAACCGTTGTTGAGAATGAAAATGGTCTTGACCCCACAACTATCACGCCCATTGCCCCTTTTCCACATCAATTTACCCATCCCAAGAAGTCAATCCCAAACTAGGAGATCTTAGACATTTTCAAGGACGTTAAAATAAATATTCCTCTGTTGGATGCAATCAATCAAATCCCAGCCTACGCCAAGTTCCTTAAGGATCTTTGCACTTCAAGCGTAGGACGAATGTACAAAAGAAAGCTTTCTTCACTGAGCAAGTTAGTGCACTCCTAAACAGTAGCACACCCCAGAAATATAAAGATCCGGGATGCCCCACCATATCGTGCACCATTTGAAATAACTAGATTGGTTAGGCTTTATAAGACTTGGAGGCTAATGTTAATCTATTACCCTACTCGGTTTATCAACAATTGGGGCTAGGCCAGTTGAAACCTACCAAGGTTAATCTACAACTCGCAATCATTAGGTCAAGAAACCAAAGGGGGTAATAGAAGATGTACTAGTGCAAACTGACAAATTCTATTTCCCCACTAATTTTTATGTACTGGACACTCAACTAGTACATAATCACAATGCTCAGATTTCGGTAATTTTGGGAAGACCATTTTTAGCAACATCAAATGCATTAATCAATTGTTAGAATGGAATGTTAAAACTTTCTTTTGGAAACATGACCATTAAACTAAACATAGTCAATTTATACAAGCATCCCAAGGATATTGATGATGATCTCCCTGAAATGAACTTTGTGAATACTATGCTGGAGGATAATTTAGAGGACTGTGTTAACTCCCACATTGCACTAATGCTTGAGGCAAATGAGGATATGGACTTTCTTGAGGAATTGGATGGTGACAGTATGGAAGAAGCTCATGCTATCTGGACACCCAAGTTTGAGGAGCTTGTACCAATTAATAGTGCACCACCTCTTCCATCTCAGGTTGAACCACCCAAACTTGAGTTGAAACCCCTCCCTTCTAACCTCAGATATGCTTAGCTTGGGGATAAGGAGACCTACGCAATAGTTATTTATTCACTTCTTACTGAGAATCAAGAAGCCCAGCTATTAAAAGTGCTCAAACAACACAAGAATTCAATTGCTTAAAATGTGGCTAACATCAAAGGAATTGATCCTTTAGTATGTACGCATGTATCTACCTTGAAGAGGATACAAAACCATGTAGGCAGATGCAACACCGGCTTAATCCTACCACGCAAGAAGTGGTTAGGGCCAAGGTACTTAAACTGCTTGATGTGGGCATAATCTATCCAATCTCGGATAGCTAGTGGGTCAGCGCTACCCAGGTCGTTCTAAAAAAACCGGTGTCACTGTAGTAAAAAATATTCAAAATGAACTTGTTCCTACCTGAGTCCCCACAAGATGGAGGATATGCATGGACTACAGAAAACTTAATGCAGTCACACATAAGGACCATTTCCCTCTACCCTTCATGGACCAAATTTTGGTAAGGGTAGCTAGCCACCAATACTATTGTTTTCTTGATGGATATTCCGGATATAACCAAATTGAAATCTCCCCTGAAGAGTCGGAGAAAACTACATTCACATGCCTCTTTGGTACTTTTGCTTATTGGCGAATGCCTTTTGGGTTATGAAATGCTCCCGCCACATTTCAGCGTTGTATGCTGAGTATCTTTAGTGAGATGGTGGAACACATTCTCGAGGTCTTCATGAATGATTTCTCTATGTTTGGTGACCCATTTGAGGATTGTTTGAGTAATTTCGAGATTGTTCTCACTAGATCGAAGAAAAGAACTTGGTACTCAATTGGGAACAATGTCATTTCATGGTTCGCCAGAGAATTGTCCTTAGTCATATTGTGTCTAAAAAAGGCCTGAAAGTTGACAAGTCTAAAATTGATTTGATCACTAGCTTACCTACACCCAAAACCGTAAGAGATATAAGATCATTCTTAGGGCATGCAAGGTTCTACAAAAAGGTTCATTAAAGGTTTTAGTTTTATATCTCGCCCTCTTTGTGAACTGTTATCCAAGGATGCACAATTCGAATGGACTAAGGCATGCCAAGTGGCTTTTGAAAAATTAAAAGGTATGCTAATGTCTGCTCCAGTTATGCAACCCCCAGATTGGAACTTTCCTTTTGAACTCATGTGTGATGTTAGTGATTATGCGGTTAGGGTTGTTTTGGGACAACGTAAGGATAAAAAGCCTGACGTGATTTATTATGCAAGTAAGACCTTGAATAATACACAGATCAACTATTCAACCACCGAGAAAGAATTGTTGGCAGTGATCTTTGCACTTGACAAATTTCGCTCTTACTTGATTGGATCTAAGATTATAGTTTTTACTGATCATTCCGCACTAAATATCTTCTTTCTAAAAAAGATGCTAAGCCCAGACTGATTAGATGGATCCCTCTACTCCAGGAATTTAACTTAAAGTCAAAGATAAGAAACGAGTAGAAAATGTTATGGCATATCACATTTCTAGACTTGTCATTCCAATCCTATTAAGCCAACATCAATCAAGGATAATTTTTCAGATGAACACCTTTTTGCATTGTCCCAAACCCCTTGGTTTCCAGGTATAGCAAATTATCTTGCTATGGGCAGTATTCCTAGCCATTGGACTAAGCAAGGTAAAGATTTGTTCTGTTCTGGGGTGAAACATTTTTTCTTGGATGATTCATACCTGTTCAAATACTGCCTAAATCAAATTATCAGGAGGTGTGTGCCAGATGATGAGATTCCTAGTGTCATATCATTCTGTCATTCACAGGCTTGTGGAGGCCATTTTTCTGCTAAAAAGGCATCTTATGCTAAAAAGATATCATGCAAAATATTGTAATGTGGTTTTTACTGGCCCACACTTTTTAAGGATGTTCATGAATTTTGCAAGACCTGTGAGCGCTGCCAAAAATTGGGTAATATTTCAAAAAGAAACACGATGCCTTTGATGCATGGGGAATAGACTTTATGGGACCTTTTCCTCCTAGTTTTGGTTTCATGTATATCTTGGTTGCTGTTGATTATGTCTCAAAATGGATAGAAGCTACTCCTTGCCGGAATAATGATGCTAAAACCATATAGAGATTTTTGAAAGATGTGTTTTCACGATTTAGAACCCCTCATGCCATCATAAGTGATGGGGGATCGCATTTTTGTAATAGAACTTTTGAGGCATTTATGAAGCAATATGGAATAACTCACAAAGTGGCCACCCCTTATCACCCACAAACTAGTGGGCAAGTAGAGATATCAAATTGTGAAATCAAACGGATTTTGGAGACTACCATGAACCCTAATCGAAAAGATTGGTCTACTCGACTAACCGATGCATTATGGGGTTATCGGACAACTTTCAAAACTCCTATTGGAATGTCTCTTTACCAGCTAATTATGGGAAAACTTGCCACTTGCCAGTGAAACTTGAGCATAGAACTTATTGGGCTATTAAACAATTCAACCTTGATATAGATAAAGTTGAATCTAAAAGGAAATTACAAATGAATGAATTAGAAGAGTTGCACAGGGAAACCTATGTAAATTCTAAAATATACAAAGAGAGGACAAAGGCTTTTCGTGATAATCATATCCTCAGGAAAAATTTCCACCCTGAGCAAAAAGTCCTCATTTATAATTCTAGGCTTCGCTTGTTTCTTGGCAAGCTCAACTCTCGATGGACTGGTCCATACATTGTCAAAATAGTTTTCCCATATGGTGTTGTTCAGATTTTTGATCCAAAGGATTTTTTGCCAAATGTTCAAAGTCAATGGCCAAAGATTGAAGCCATTCTTGGAGATCACACCACCTGAAGAGGATGAAATTCCTCTTGATGATCCTGTTTACAAGATTGATCGGCCCTAGATCTGACAAAGGCTTTTGCTGTGTATATTATCGTTTTTCTTTTGTTATTTTTGTTTTGTCTAACCTTAGATAGGGCGCAGCTCAGATATGTTTTCAGGTGCCTCTTCTCTTTACCCTCCTTTACATTTTCATTTCCTCATGTTATTCTTACTATTTACATTCCATTCATATACATCGAGGACGATGCACGTAATTGGTTGGGGGCTGGGAACAAGCACACTTGTCCAATTTTAGACACTTCATAGGCATTTAGGCATATTCAGGTAAAATTTTTTTTATTTTGTCATTTTTAGGAAAATTCTTGCATCTTTACACTTTTGTTTTTAGGAATTTTTTCCGGCATTTATTTTACATTTTCATTTACTTTTGCATTTATCTTTCATTTGTTTTTCATTTATTTTTCATTTGAGAAAAGAAAATTTTCAAAAGAATTGAAGCGATTTGAGGATATATAGAAATCCGGAATTTTCATACTTTTAGAAGAAAGTAAAAAAGAAAATTTGCATTTTCTAAAGGAGAAAACCTATCAGAAGATTATCAAAACTTGCTCTTTACATACAAACACGTGTTTATTTTTTGAACTTTTGGATAGGAAGATTTAATGTTGTTTATGGAATTTTTCTAGAAAATACAATGTGAACCTGAAATTTGGTTTGTAGAATATTTTTGTTTTTTGGTTCATTTTTGGTAAATTGTATATATTAGAACCAAAATGAATTGATTCAGGTGAAATGAGAACTGCCACCTAGTGTTTACTTTGGTTTAAAAAAGAGAGAGAAAGAGAACATATGATGAGCAGCTTGTGACTAGTTTGAGTTCGTAACCTTTTTAACTTGAGCTAGTAAGCTCGGAGGAATATTTTTTTATCTAGTGCCCTAAAGCCACCTGGTTTGGGAGTCATTGGCCTAACGTTCACTACTTGGGTTAATTAGAAAGCTTAAAGGACCTAAACATTGCACAGTCATAAAAAATAAATAAATAAATAAATGAAGAATGAAGTATGGCCCAAGGAGTGTCCGTAGAAATTTTCAAAGGATATGTGTGGAAACACATAAAGACTAAGTTTGCTCCTTAGATCTCAACTTTTGTTATATCATATGAACTTGGAAATTTCTACATTGGAAAAAGTGAGTGAGTGAGGAGTGTCTGTAAGAGTTTGCAAGGGAATACGTGCGGGGAAGGACAAAGACCAAATTTGCTCTTTAAATTCTAACTTTTCCTATATCGTATGAACTTCAGAACTCTTGCATGAGAAAAAGATAGTGAGAGGAAAAGGGGCCTATTGAAGTAAATAGTAAAGTGGCATCTATCTTAGTAACTTTGAGAGGAAATTTATTTTTGCTTAATTTAAAGGGATCAGACTATTTGAAGGAAAAATTCTATTTTTGCAGCACTATTGTGGAATATTAGAAATAGGTTTTTGATGTATGCAATTTTTCCACTATGCACGTAAGTTGGTTTGAATTTGAGAAACTTTCTGAAAATAGAATTATGGACCGGACTTTAAAAAGTTTGAAAGCTTGGTTATTCTAGATTTCAAAAATATCTAATCTGAGTGAATTTTTTTTTGTTTGGGAAATTTCTTTTCTCTCTTCTTTCTATTAAGTTTGTTTTTTTTCAAAAAAAAAAAAGATTTTTGTGAGTATATTCACTATAAACCCTCACGAGACACAACTCGTCCACTAGAGGAACTTAGGGGTTTAAGGGCTTGCTGCGTACGCTAAATGTAGTTAAGAGTACCAGCGAAAGTGGCATTACATTCATGTTTATTTTTTTGCATTACATTAGTTTTAGGTTAGATTAGGTCATGATAAATTCCTCATATTTTTTGCACTTTTTGCTAGAGACTAGCAAAATGCTAGTTGGGAGGCGTGATGAGTCTTTAAAAATGCATATTTTCATACACATTTTGACCATTTTAAGGACTTATTGACTTAAAAGAGCCTTATTTAGTGTCATATCATGGTTTCATGCATTTTCAATTCATTTTAGTATTTTCTGCATAATTTGCTTAAAAATCGCACTTTTTGCATAAATTCATAAAACCTACCATTTTGGAAATATATTTTTGGAAAGTTTTGTGAAATTTTTATTCTCATGAAATAAATTCAATTTTAATCATCATTAGTTCATACATATAAAATTATGAAAAATGGTGTGCATTTTCATTTTCATTTCATGAGAGATGGGCCCACAATCATGCATTTGTGATCTCAGGAGTAAAATTGTCTTTTCACATGAATTCACATTTGTTTTGTAGAAAATTGATTATATGGGTCCCATTTATAAAGAATTGAGGCAAGGAATTGATTTTCAAAAGAAAAGAGAGAAGAATTGAAGAGAAAGAAATTGGAAGAAAATTACAAAAAGTTAGCTTCATGGTCCATACACACATGCACATGTGTGGGGTACACGTGTAAAACATCCAAGATGGGGTCCATTTATTTGTTGTATATTTTCAAGAGAATTTGAAGAGAATTTGAAGAATATCTCATCAAAGATGGACAAGGAAAGCCACATAGGAGTTCCTTTTGGAGAAGGAGAAGATTTAATTGAAAAAAAAATAAATATCCAACCAAGCATTCCACATCCAAAAGAGGATTTGATTCAAATTTTGGCTGAAAAAAAAAGAAAAAAATCAATAGGGTTATCTTCGAAGATCTGTTCAAGTTTAGAGCCAACAAGGAGAACTTTCCAAAAAAAGGAAAGTTGACAATGAAAAAAGATAAAAAGGGAAGTTCTACACATCATGTGGGCCAAGTTTGATTCTAAGAGAGGATTCTTATCCCTACTTCATCTCTCCAAAGATCTCCATGCAAGGTGGCACATACAAGAAAGGAAAGAAGCATCCAAGAGGGACTTCCAAACAAAGCAAGCAAGGAAAGAAAAGAAAAAAAAAGTAGAAAAAAATCCCAAAAGATATGTCAAGCCCAAAGCCTTGTATGGAGCCCATTTTCTTTCAATTTTTTTATTATTTTTAAGATTTTAGAGTTTGAGAAGGAATAGGACTTGAAATGTATAATAGGGCACCCCTCTCTCATATCCTTCATGGAAGAATTACCCACCTCCCACCTTTAGAATTTTTACACTCTATCTCTCCCTCTCTTATCTCTCCATCTTAAGTCATCAAAGATGCTTAGCCCTAAAGCCACACCACTAACCTTGAAGTGTCAACTAGAAGGAGGAATTCTCATCCATCTTAGTATGTAATTGTTTGCTTTTTATTTTCAATCTTTTGTAAAACAATTTGATGCTAGTAAAATTTGTTTCTTTTCAATTGTTCTTGACTTTGATTTTGTGGTGTTCATAATTTTGGTCTTGTTTGAGATTGGGTTGATTTTCATTCTTGTTTAAATATTGGGATAGAATTGAAATCACAACTAGTAACCCATCTTGGTAACCTTTTAATATACTTTGTTTCTTCAAATACATTGTATGTTCGGAGGCAATGCAAGATGGAGTTAAAGAGGTTTGAGTGAAGAAAGATTAGAAGCCAATTCTGCAATTTATTTTTACAGAGAATGGAAATTTGTTATTTTCACTTAAATTGACGACCTAAGATGAAGAATAAGGCCTACGGACAACACTTCTAAACTTTTTAAGCAAAAATTAAGATAAGGAATTGAAAGGAGTCATCTACCGCCTTTGACTTCCTGTTATTACCGCCTTTGACTTCAATTGTTTACCGCCTTTGACTTCAATTGTTTCACTGCCTTTGACTTCTTGCAATTTTAATTTCTTTTATTGCACTTTGATTTTAAATTTCTACACTTTTACATTTTTTTCTGCACTTTTATCTTTAATTTCTGCACTTTTAAATTCCTACACACTTTATGTTCTTACACAGTTTTTTCCTTTTGAATTGTTTACTACTGTAGGTTGCGTTAGATTCATGCATATTTCACTTTTCAATCATTTTTAATGGTGATGATCATGACAAGTTTAAAAATCAGATTTTCAGTTTGCTAAGTTCTAAGATTCTGAATTGAAAACAGTTCTAGGATTCTGAATTGAAAACAGTCCATAAATCAAAGCAAATCTGAATTTTACAATGGGTCATATGTTGGACGACTGTTATTAACAGTTTATACATGTTTATAATGGCTAAATGCTTGACGGTTTCAACTAATTTAAACCTGAAATCAAACCTGAAAACTCAATGAAAAACAGTCGAAAAATAGTTCTGAAACTGTAGTGAAAGTTGGTCATTATTCAAGTGATTGTGTGATGTTCTTGTGAATTGTTTAAATCACTCTTTAAGGACTAAATTTCTGTTTTAAAAAGAAGAAGATTCAGATTTGAAACATAAATTGAATAAGCTTCATTAAACTTGATTTCTGCAGTAAATCTAGTCACCTATCATTCACATTGATGTAGTAATTTTTTCTCTAAATTGCATTGTTTGCATTCATACATCATAGATTAATTTACGAAAGTTTAGCTTCAAATTTTTGTTTTTATTTTTAGAAAGATTATCATACATGATAGTTTAGGATAAATTCATTTTTAATTTAGGAAGTCATTTTGTTTAGTTGCATTGTATTGTTTTTAGAAAGTGTAGATTCTTAACTTAACTTTTAATTTAAGAAAGTTTTTTTGTTTTATTTTAATTTAGTTTAATATTTTTCTAACTTTGTTTAGTTTTTATTTTTAGTAAGTTTCTAATTTTAGTTTTTGTTTTATTGGAAGGTCTAATGTGTGTTTTGTTTTGCAGAGATTTTAGTTTTTATTTTTAGAAAATTTTACATTTAAGAATTTTAATTAAGGAATTGTTGTTGGAATTGTTTAATTTTTTAGAATGACTGTATTTGTTAGATTTTAAATTAGGATAGTTTTAGAATTTTATTTAGGGTAGGTGACAAGTTGAAAATATTTTAAACATAGCTCCCTGTGGATTCGATCCCGTACTTACCGGGATATTAATACATCATAGCTCTGCACTTGAAGTTAATGAACAACACGAAGACTGCTGCCTCCTAACTTTGGTTTGTATTCTGGGCCCTCCTAACCCTTGTGAAAGACTCCAAATGGGTTTTGAGCATATTGAAAACCCAAGCTTGAGGAGTCCCAGCTTTGTTAATGAGTTTTGGGGTCACTAATGACCCATTATGAGCTGAAGTCATTGAGCCTGTTGGAGTAGAGAGCCTTTGGACAATTGAGACTCTTAAAGTAGGGGCAATAGTGTCCGTTCAAGCTCTTTTTAGTGTTTTTGCAAATGATTCGCTCTGAGTTACGAAGATTTTGAAAAGCCTCTCCTTAGCTTCGTCAAAAGTGATGATTAGGGAACCCTGTTAGTTTTTGTGGACTCAATCCATCAGTTGATGTAATAAATTGATTAATTTCTTTATTTATCAATAAAATCATGCTTTACTTTCATGAGATGAATGTTATTTTACTACTTCATGCACATGACCAATACGTATGACATAATGGTTCATGAGTTGAACCGGGTCCCATTAGTATATTAGATGTGATATATGTGCATGGATGAGATCCACACGCGGGAGATATATGTCACAAATCTTATACTTAAATAGCTTCACAACCAGTAATGAGACTGGGCATCTCATTTGATAAGGTTGCAGCACTTTGATCACTATGAGATAGTGTGATTTGTCTCAATCATCAGAATGTAAGATTCTGGATCAATAGTGCCGGTACATTGGATGTATTGAAGGACCATGAGATGCACCTTATGGTATTCCGTCTCAATAATAAGGTATGCTATCATAATTCCCTAGCAATAGGCTCTCAATCCTGAGACATTGACGAACTCAAGTTTCTATCTATTCATTTGCTTTGAGTCACCAATGAGTGAGGCCGACTATAGGTTAACACCTCGGTGTCTTGGGTATATGGTAGTAGAACTGTGGGAACGTTGAATGATCAAGATGGAATCTATCTCTATTATCCCCTTGTGCCAATTAATGGATTTGTCATTAGTAAGTGCGCACCCATCTCAATTAAGAGTTAATTGGATGGTACTGATGATTACTGTGATTAATTGGGGCTCAAGGATAATAAGATGTGGAACTTAGATTGGAAGAGACGGATTTATTCCAATTGATCCACGGATATTGATAGAGGGGCCTACTTGTGGTAATTGGGAAGTTTAGGGTCTTCATTGTAATTTATTCCTAAGACTGGAGTGCAATTGCATTTATATAGTGGTGTTATTTGCAATTAACTGTGGGCCCGGATTACACATGAGATGTGGGGTCGCGGTGTTCCAGTTGGAGCCAGCTTTCTAAGGAATCCCTAGTGGTCCCCACGCTAGCCCAAGATATTGGAAAACACTAATCCAACTTGGACTCTAGAAATAAGAGTTTGGAAAGGAGAAAGTTGCTAATTGCTTTGGAAGTAAGACTTCTATTTCAATTAGACAAGGGAGAGATTTGGAAGTCTATAAAATATCCTTGGACGTCCAAAAGAGTCTCTCTTACGCCCAAAACCCTTTCGTGCAAGAGTTGCGCGAGTTACTCTCCTCTCCTTTCTTCTAGTTCCTTGGAGTCTCGAGTTGGGATTTTCTCCTGAAGATTCCACCGTTCTTCTTGAGAAAAGAAATCCAATTCGGGGGTCATAGCGTGGAAGGCTAAGAGGTCTTGAAGAAGTCCATTAGAGCACTGTGGGTCTCCAAAGGTATGATCTACTTCTTGCATGTCGTAGGTTATTTTGGATGTTTAGTGCTGGTATAATTTTTACTGTACATGGTCACGAGATTGAGGGTAACGCATCCTGGATTGGGTTTTGGTCTTATGGATAGTTGATCCCTGTGTCAAGTGGGTCAAAAGTTTTGAAAATCTATCCACGAGACCCACCTACTTCCAACAAACCCATGATGTCTTTGCAAAAAGTAAGCCCAATAGACTATATTAGTGGTATAACCAACATGGCTACCGCTTGGGCTAGCTGGAATGGTTTATAGATGCCATCTGAACCAAACTGGTTTTAAACCAGAATGGTTAGATATAGGCATAAAACCTGTCTCATTGTACTATGCTGATTGTCCTAGCTGTCAGAATTTCTGCAGCATTTCGAAACCATATAGTCATACTTAAATGCATGTTAAGCTGACTAAACTGGGCTACCACAATTTTGGTAGCATTTCAGGGTCATCTGTGTCAAACTTATAAGTAAGAGAGGGTTGGATCTAATCAAAGGGATAGAGCCCACAGAATCGAGCCTGCACCACTACCACAATGATCATACAAGATCCATCAGTGCATGACACCGAACAATGCATAACAGCAATATCGTTGGTCTTATCACTTATTTAATAAAACATTTATTTGGGTTAAAGCCCCTCGGACTGAATCATCACTCTTCTAAAGCATGAAAGGGTGTGATTTGGTCCATGCACATCAAGGTGCAAGTTCCTTCAATTAAATCCTTCAATTAAATGGCAAAAATCTGCACTTTGAAGTGCTTAATGCCTTTATTTAAATGGTAAAAGGATGCACTTCAAGGTGCAAAATCTCTTCAATAATATTTTCAAACCCATAGTAGACATCAAGGTCTTCCATGGGTGTCTTCAGAAGTCAAACAGGCCATTTTTTGCAACAAAACAAGTCAGTGACCTTGACCCATCGTCACTACCTACTTTCCATTGATTCCGGCAGTCACAGCACTATTTACATAGTTCCCCATGGTCATAGGCTTTCAGCAGCACTTTCCAGCATAACAGTGGTACTTTCAGCACAATAACAGCACTTTCCAGCACTTTTAGCCAATTTTCACGTCTTTTGGCCAAATTTGATCACAAATTAGGGCAAATAAATCCCCACAAACGGCACCAATCTTCTAATCGTGCTTAAAAAGAATATTGCATAGATTATCTTGAAAAGAATAATGCAAAGATTATAGACCCCACTTTTATCTATAATGTACTTCACTTGAGGAGTGATGGACCCCACCTAAAGGTGCGTAACAGGGAAAAGATCAACATGATTTTTTAAATCCCGTCTAAAAATATATAGCCAAATTCCTGACGCCATAACTTTGTCATTTCAGCACCAATTAATACAATATTAGATCCTACAGATATCTACTCGAAGAGAGCTTTCCAACTGTAGGTTGTTTGTCTAATTTCGATGCTTGGTTTGAGAGCTATGACCATTTTAATTTATGCTATCCAAAGAAAAATGGGATTGACTATTTATTTTTGAATTCCTCTCCTTTGACTTTCCTTTTCTTGAATTCTCTCCACCTTAGCTTTCTTTTCTTATTTCAAATTAGAGTTTTTTATAAAAACTTAAGAGCAGAACCCCCCTTGTACCATCCAAGCATGTGTACACATATGTGTGGGGTCCTCATGAGGCTAATCTTCCAAACTTCTTGCATGGTGTCATGCCTTGATCCCTGGAATTTGGGGATTTGAGTGGGCCCCCAGGGTGTGGATACGTAATCCCGTAGAAATCCGTGCCCTGAAGAATTATGCACGAATTCCTACAAGGGAGATTCCACAGGAACGTATGAGGTATGCTGACACACGTACAAACATAACTTATCATAAACGAAATCCTGCAAAATACTCAATAATTATCAAGAGCACATGAAATTCATAGTCTGTTAACTTCCAAAAATAAACATATATATATACATATGATAGTCTGTCAGACACGCGCTCATTAGAAGCTCAGGTCTGAATGGCCTCAGGGTTTTGTTCCAGCAGTTCATGTTGAAGGTGGTATATTATAGCAATATGGATGCATTCAGCTTAAGTGAGTACCCGAGGAATTACTACCTTCACCCTCTATACTAAGTAACCTACAGTCCCCAAGGACATTCAACTCGATGTACACATAAGACGTTCGGTGTCGTTGTGTTACCGTATCTTGGTATTGCCTTATGTGCATACGGGACACCCTTCTTATGCCAACATCCATGACTTGCCATTGGGAGACCCTCCAGGAATCATTCATTCTCCCCAACATGTACTTACCATTGGGCCTATGTCGTGGTATAAAAGGTGCCAATACTAAGGTCCTACAAAACCAGTGAGAGTCCCTAACATCCTATTTCACTGGGTTCTTATGGCTTAGCCGTGTACAAGGCTACAGCTTAGCTGAGTTGTCAAATTCCTTCCGGATTTTTCATGCACAATTACGGCCCAATCGTATGTTGGCCTACGGTTTAGCCGTGCTAAGCCTATGGCTAGGTTATGGGGAGGTTACGGTGTAGCTGTAGTGTATTCCACGGTGCAGCCATGTGCAAGCCGTAGAAGAAACTGGGTTCCCTGAACTCTCTGGAAAGCTCGCCGTAGGAAGACCTATGGCTTGGGTACGGGCTGGTCACGGCGTAGCCGTATTACATTTCACGGTGCAACCGTGGATGAGCCATAGTTCAAAATCAGGTATTGCTGCTCTCTGGACTTTGAGCCGTAAGTACTCACGGCTGAGCCGTAGCTTCACCGTAAGCTTCAGAAACGTGAATTTGATTATGTAGCTCAGTCCAATTCGGGAGTCATTCAGAACTTAACTTAGGGAAGGTGTTCCTGACTTAGTTAAATTGTCCCTAATGTTTTTCAACACTCGCACACCCTCCTATTTCATTTCGATCATCCTAACTCAGCCCAACCTCATTTATGCTCAGTTAAAATAAGAAACAGTGACTGAAATGGAAGTGGGTAAGAAACTAACTCAATAATTCAGGACTTAATAACATATACAGCACACATGACTCTAGTACTTGCCTTTTCACCAGTGCTAGCCCTCCCTAGTTCTCCTTGTCGTGTGGGTGGAGGGAAAACTCCAAATTGAAATGGGTTCTCTACAATAGGACATGCAGTGATAAAAATGGGGTTTAGATTCACATGCATGTCTAGTAATGGAGTCTTTATGACCCTAATAAACCTAAGAGAATGAAACAGGAACTCATTCTTCACCTTATATTGCTGTAGCTTAGAGGGAAGAGCACTCTATACAGCACTCTATACAGAAAGTGTAAAGGAAAGGGAGATCAAGGAAGAAGAAGGTGGTAGAAGACCACTCTCTATGCATGCACACTCCCAAAATTCCCGAGCACTTCGATTGCAAGAAGAAGAGGAGAAGAAACCCAGAAGAAAAGAGAGCTCCAATCAGTTGAACGAGAGAAGAAGGAGGAGTTACCTGAAGCTTCCTTTTTAAACATAACTTTCTTAAACTTACAGGCAAGTACCCCCTTTTTCTGAGAAATTCAGTTTAGTCCAAATGCACCTCAATTGGACCAAGATACGCCCGGATCAACTCGGGCCCAACACGAAAGATGATCTACGCAAAGGATTACACGAAACAATTTACAAAAAGACCCTTGACTACTTAAGTAGGGCCCGAACTCTGCCCAACTACCTATCCGAGGCCCAAACCCAATAGTTTTACTCTAAATTAATCCTCAACAAGTCTTAATCAATAACAAACAAGGTTAATTAACGTAACTATGATTAGTAGGGGTTCGGGACCTTACATATGGTATACCCTACATGATCTGCTCACATCTTCCTACACATTTTAAGAAAACTTATAAAATACTGAAGAGCCCACATTAAAGCAGAATCAGTTTGACAAAGTTTAACTCCAATTGGAACTCTTCAGAGAAAAATTATAAATTTATAAATTAATGCAGAAAATGTGCGAAAAATTATATAAATTCAAGTTCCTAGGTGAAAATTCATGGAATGATGAATTTGAATGAATAATGATGTTATTTACCTAATTAAACCCCCAATTCATCTCAAAATGATGCAAAAATATGCAAATTCATGACCTTAACACACCCCCCAACCAGCCTTTTGCTAGTCCCTTAGCAAAAGTTGTGAAAAGCAATGAAGTTCTTTGACTTAATACAAGAAAACAAATAACAAAAATATGAAAAGAAACCACTTTTGCTGGTACTTTTGGTTGCATTTAGCATATGCAACAAGCCCTTAAATCCCTAGGTTACTTTAGCAGACGAGTTATGCCTTGTGAGGGTTTGTAGTGAATCTACCCACAAAATTCTTTTTCAAAAGCAACAAAGTAAAAGAAATTTCTTAAAAGAAAATCCACTCCTATCGAATACTTTGGAAATCCGGAATGATCGAGAATTCAAACTTTTTAAAATCTGGTCTACTATTTTGTTTTCAAGAACTTTCTCAAATTCATATCAAAACTTGTGTGCACAATAAAATGTATGCAGCACTATTAGTTTCGAATATTCTACACCAATGCCACTTAAACAGAATTTTCCTTTAAACAGTCCAATCTCCCAAGAATCCAGCCAAAATAAATTTCCTCCTCTCAAGGCTACTATGACGGCTTTCACACCGCTGTTAAGGGTCAGAAAACTTCTCCATTTCTCTCTTTTTTTTTAACACACACATCTTTCTAGTTACATATGACTGTGAAATGCCTAGGTCCTTTAAGCTTTCTAATTAATTCATGTAATGAGCATTAGGCCAATGACTCCCACACTAGATGGCTTTAGGGCATTAGATATGGACATACCCCTATGGGCTTACTAGCTCGAGTTAAAAAGGTTGTGAACCCAAACTAGTCACAAAACATTATTCTTATCACGTACTACTTACTTGGTAATAACACTTTTTTTTCCAAAAGAATATGGAGAAGCATTGCGATCCCTAAACAAAAGGTAGCCCTTTTCAATTTGCCCCAATTAATTCCCTTTGATGAACCAGGAGAGAAAACTATTTTTGAACTAAATCTTAGGTTCTCATTGAATCCTTCAGTGAAATTCTGAAAAAAGTCATTATAGCTTCCTATTCAAACTTCGAGACATGAAAGTGTGCATAGTGGCGACAAGTTTAAGTAATCCTCTGATGGGCTTTATCATTTGGAAAATGGATTTTCTTTTTACTTCCTTCCAAAAATTCAAAAATTCTAAATTTCTTAAATATCTCCAATTTGCCTCAATTCCTTTGAAAACTTTCTTTTCCTGAAAACTCTTTTTCTTTTTTTTCTTTTTTTTAAAAAAAAACAAGTGATCAAGTTGCGTGCACCCCCCAAGCTAAATCTAACATTGTCCTCAATGTGATGAATGAAAAATGCAATGGGGTGAATGCGATGATGATGATGCTTACTTTGGGTAGATGGGATCCTAAAGACGGATCTCCTTAGTGTGTTTGTCTTTCAACTCCTTAGTGTGTTTGTCTTTCAGCTTAAGAAACGGTTTCAACCATTGACCATTGACTTTGAAAACATCCCCATTTTTTAGGTTTTCAATTTTCACAGCACCATGAAAGTAAACAGTCTTGACAATGAATGGACTAGTCCACCAAGTTCTTAACTTCCTTGGAAATAGATGTAATCGGAAATTATACAAAAGGACTTGCATACCCAGTTCAAATGATTTGCTCAAAATTGACTTACCATAGTTCAACTTTATCCTTTCCTTGTAAATCTTGGCATTCTCATGGGCATCATTCCCAAGTTCTTCCAACCCATTGAGTTGCAATTTGCACAGATTAACCGTAGTGGGTAAATCAAAATTCAACTTTTTGATAGCCCAATAAGCTCTATGTTCTAGTTCAACAAACAAGTGGCAAGCTTTCCCATAGACCAACCTATATGGGGACATCCCAATAGGTGTTTCGTAAGCAGTTAGATAGGCCCATAGTGCGTCGATCAATTGCAAAGAGTGGGATTGACCATCTTTTCCAAAATTTGCTTGATTTGCCTATTTGAAATTTCCTCTTAGCCACTTGTTTGTGGGTGATTAGGTGTAATGACCTTATGGGTAATAGAATATTTTTTCAACAAATGCTCAAAGGGACAGTTGCAAAAGTGGGTGCCTCCATCACTAATTATTGCCCTAGGGGTACCAAACAAAGAAAAAATGTGATCTCTTACGAACTTAATCACTACATGGTGTCATTCCTCTTTGTTGGATGGCCTCTACCCACTTGTACTACCAATAAAGTGTAAGGATTTCCAAAAGAATTTGGAAATGACCTCATATAGTCAATTCCCCACACATCAAAGATTTCCACAAGTATGGGATTTAGGGGCATCATGTTCCTTCAATTGAGCTTACCAAGCTTTTGACACCTCTCATGGTTCAGTAGAAAGTGTGGCAATCTTTAAAGATTGTGGACCAGTAAAATCCACTCTGTGAAATTTTTGCAGCTATCTTTTTCGAACTAAAATAGCCCCCACATACATGATCATGGCAGAATGAAATGATCGAATAGTGGCCATGATCAGGAATCCATCTCTTGATGATTTGGTTTGGGTAATACTTAAAAAGATACGAGTCATCCTAGAAAAAGTACTTGACCTCAGTTAGAAATTTTGATCTATCTTGTTTTGACCAATGGGCATGCATCTCCCCTATAGCAAGGTAATTGATTATATCTAGAAACAAGGAGATTTGAGAAATACTCAATAATTGTTCATTAGGAAAATTTTCATTCAGTCGGACCACATCGGATGGCTCTAAAGGTAACCTCGAAAGATGATAAAAAAGGTACCTTAAGGCTGCATGGTCCATGTAGATGATGACTTTAGACCCTATCAAGTAGGATCGAAATTTCTCCAAGGCAAAAGTCACAGCTAGCAATTCTTTTTCAATGACTGTGTAATTTAGCTGTGCATCATTGAGGGTCCTACTAGCACAGTAAATCACTTGAGGTTATTTCCTAACCATTGACATAGAACGGCCCTAATGGCAATATCTGATGCATCACACATGAGCTCAAACGGAATGGTCCAATTAGGTTATTGGAAGATAGGGGCTGAAGTTACTTCCTTCTTCAATCTCTCAAAAGCTTTTAAACAATTCTCATCAAATTCAAACGTGCCTCTTTTGTCAGTAATTGGCATAAAGGTTTAGCAATTTTACTAAAATCCTTGATAAATCTCCGATAAAAACTGGCATGGCCCAGGAATGATCGAATTTGCTTTATAGGTTTTAGTGGTGACAATTTTGAGCTTAAGTCAATTTTTGTTTTGTCCACCTTAATTCCTTCCTCTGAAATAATATGTCCCAAGACTATCCCTCATTTTACCATGAAATGACATTTCTCCCAATATAAAACAAGATTTTCTCTTTACAACTCTCAAGCACAAGGGACAAATGATATAAACAGTCCTCAAAAGAATTACCAAAGACCGAAAAATCATCGATGAAAGCCTCAATGAATCTCTCCACCATGTTAGAAAATATGATCATCATCTAGCTTTGAAACGTGGCCAGTGCATTGCATAGCCCAAATGGCATGTGCTTGTGTAACACTCCGATCCCCTTTGAGTTGGTTTAGGGGCTCATTAGTGTGTTTTTGTATTGTTTATTTCTTTTGGGCTTGGTTTCGGATCTTGGATAGGTAGTTGAGTAGCCTTTGACCTGAGATGGGTTAGGTTCTAAGCCCTTTTTTGTAATTTTGCAATTGCTTTGAATGCATCATATTTGCATCATCTTGATGTTAGCACGTATATTTTGTTGAGCTCGTTATGTTCTGTAACTGTCTCAGACCCATTCGGAGTCAATTGGAGGAGTTGGACCCTCATGTGACTTGAATCGTAAATAGCTTAAACTCATTAGACTTTGTTTTAAACTCTAAAACTATATAATGAGTCATCAGCTAGATGTCTTCTTTCCCTGCTCATTTCCTTCAGCGTGCATGCAACAAACTCCAGGGAGAGCTCCTCGTCCATTCTCTCTTCTCTTCACTTCTCTTCCTCTCTGGGTTGGTGTTGGGATTTTCCACCCATTTCGATTGGGTTCTCTCTCTCCCTCCTCTCTGTCTATGCTTTGAGGTAAGTGGGTTCTTCATTTCTTCTTCTATACTTTGGATTTCCCATCTCTCTTGCTGTGTTCTCATGCTTGCATGTGTTGTTGCTTTGCTTTGCTTAGGTTTTTAGTTGGATTGGAGCTTGCCTTCAGTGGTTTGACAAAGCTTTGAGGCAATTATAAGTACAGGATTGTATAACACATATAAGTAGATTATTGGTTGTTGTAATTCTCTTGTTCTTACATGCTTGACATGATCTACAGCCTAATTCTATCACTTTGGCTTCATTGGAGCTTGTTTTGCTTCATTTGCACATGAAGTTGCAGTCTCTGTAATTGTCCCGATTTCGTTTTCTGTATTGTACGGCTAAGCCGTAATGTTGTACGGCTCAGAGTCCAGAGACGTAAATTTTGAATTTTGTTCTACGGCTAGGCTACGGCTGAACCGTAAATTGTTATACGGCTGAGCCGTAAGCTAACCGTGACCCAACCGTGAATTAACACTCTGATCAGTCGAAACTTTCTGATTCCAGTACTCTTACGGTGAAGTTACAGCTAAGCTGTGGACTCCACCGTAGCTCAACCGTAAAAAGGTATCAGATCAGAAATGAAAGATGACCATTTTAGCCGTGTTCTGAAGGAAACCATGTGTCACAACCCGAGCCCAGGGTTCGGGGGTTAGCAAAAGCCAAACCTAATGACACACGTACTCCCGTGCATGCACACGTAGACCGGGTCTAAATGCACACGCACAAGGGAACAAGCACACGTGCCAAGCAAGTACGCGGAAGCTGTAAATATCAGAAACATAAAACTAACAGTACAAGAAGAGGATACAAAGAAAGGACTGACATAATTACATATGAAAGTTTTACAAAACGAACAAAATAACATATACAATGATGACAGGTCAAGTCAGATACAAGTCTGCAAATCCACACAAAACAAGACTCCAAAATGATGCATGCCATGTACGCTCTCCCGTGGAGTGATCACATCCACTCCTCTAGGCCTGATGGGGCCCCGGGGGTCTCAACTGGAGCCTGGCCGACCTGCGGGGGTTCGGCCGGGGGATCTGAGCCTGCAACACCAAAAACAACTGTGAATACGAAGATTCAGCAAAGTATAAACCATAGCAAGTTAACACACGCTGTGTCTAATAGAATAAAGAACATCATGTGATTAAAGAAAGCATTTTCGTATACTAGCTGTCATGCAAGAAGGAAATATGCCATGTGAATCAATGAATACATGCTGTGTACATGACTAGTGGCTACTACATTACCATATGCTCCCAAAAGAGGGATCTTATAACATGCAAAGAACACCATTGTCCGGGCCAGGGTACAATGGGTCTCGGTTTCCTGGGGTCCGGTTCCCCAAGACAAAATCCATACTGCAGCAGGCCATATAAACTATACCGAATTCACCCCGTCGGGATCCTAAGGCTGAGGCTAAGTAGTGCCTGACCATACGGAGTCAATCATGAAAATCCTGAGTAGATCGTGACAACTTATCATACGTGCAGATCCGTGAATGAACACATCATACATGCATACTCAGGGTAAATAAACCACAATGTGAAAGTAACGAAACATACGTAATCATGTTAGAGAGTTGAGATCAATGATCGAATGCAATATGTTATGCAACAAATCATGTGAATCGAATCATCTTAAGTTACAAACCAATTCTAATCTAATTATCCGGTGTTTCTAACCGTGCATGATGATGTAGTTTTAAGTTATTCGATACACCGTTGTCTAGTGTTGCCTTGAATCGGGCGGTGCACGAAGTCCCTTAAACCAACACCCATGGGGAGGTGCTTAACATCCGGATAACGAACATGAATGATTCGCAGCCCTCGAGATCATTCACGCGTAGTATCACATTCCGTTGGGCAAGTCTAGGTGCTCTACATTCTATCATGAAGGTCATATAGGTCTTATCTTTACACCTAGCCTTATTCTTCATGTGTGGTTACGGCTTAGCCGTGTGTGTGCTACGGCTTAGCCGTGTGTGGTCTACGGCTTAGCCGTGGCTGAACCGTAGAAGGTCTGTCATTTGCTGACTCTCAGTTATTTCAGAAATTGTACCCTGTGTTGATCTACGGCTGGGCCACGGCTGAGCTACGGCTTAGCCGTAGGGCAATCCACGGCTTAGCCGTGACCTAGCCGTAGAGGAAAACTGGGTTTTTCTCCTCTCTGGATTGTGAGCCGTAAGGTTCATACGGCTTAGCCGTACCTGCACGAATTCAATTTCCTGAAACCTGTACAGAATGTCTGGGAAGCATCCAAATTTCAATTTATCAATGGGAATACACAAGTACTGAAGCAATGAGTATCAAATGGGCTGTAAACACTTATTTCCACATCAATTCATGTAAGATCAACTAAATTCAATGCATACCAACATGGGTTCTCAAAGATATGGTTATACTTGCCTCAATTGGAGATCACTTGCACAATTGTAGTTCTCAAGCCCAAACACAATCTAATACAAATCAAAACAACATGCATGCATGAGGATTGGAGCCATAGACACACTATACAACAATGGAAACAAGAGGGAGAAGAACTAGAGAAGAGAGATGAGAAGGATGAAGGGATTTCCACCAACTCACCTCACATGCAAGGCCCACCTTCCTCTTGATCGATGGAGAAGAGGAATTGGAGTAGAGAATTCAAGTGAGCAGAGAGTGTTCCACGTGCAGTGCAGGAATGAGAGAAAACTAGAGAAGGGACTTGAGTTTTGATCGATGATGAGCTTATATAAGTTAGTGGGTTGACCAAGTTGCAAGAGAGTCCAAGTTAAAAGTGCTAATTTCAGTTTGAGTCAAATCAAGGTCCAATCGAATCACACGACCTCGGTTGCAAATGACGTAGTTACGAAAGTTAACGAGCTCAACGAAAGACACTTGTTGACATCAAGATGATGCAAAAATGACCATGTCTAAGAAAAGCTAAAATTACGAAAAAGGGCTTGGTCTACTTAATCCAGGTCAAACTCAACCCAACTACCTATCCATGACCCGTAACGAAAAGAAAACACAAACAAAACACAATTAGGAACGAAAACAAGATTAACTAGCCGCTAAACGGGGTCAAGCTGGGTCGGAGTGTTACATCCTCCCCTACTTGAGAATCATTCCGTCCTCGGAATGCACGCTAACTCACTCATACCTGGGAAAACAAATCGGGGTACTGACGTGCCATCTGCTCTTCTAACTCCCAAGTAGCCTCATCGGGACTGTGATGCTCCCAAAGCACTTTGACCCATCGAATCGTTCTGGTACGGAGTATCTGTTCTCGGGTTCCCACGATACGGAGCGGTCGCTCAACGTATGCAGCACTTGGCTGAATTTGAACCTCGTCGTAACGGATGACATGGGAGGGATCATGGACATATTTCCGAAGCATCGAAACGTGGAAAACGTTGTGCACTCCTGCAAACATCTCGGGAAGCTCTAATCGATAGGCTAAATCACCAATCCGACTCTTGATCTCGAACGGTCCGACATAGCGTGGAGCTAACTTGCCTTTCTGGCCGAAACGGATCGTACCCTTCATCGGAGAGACCTTCAGAAAAACCCACTCGCCAACCTGAAACTCTAAGGGTCGTCTGCGGGTGTCTGCATAACTCTTCTGTCTCGACCAAGCAACTTTCAAGTTCTCAATGGCTTTCTGTACCTTCTCCGTAGTCTCGGCAATGATCGTCGGTCCATGAAAACTGCGGGTTCCAACTTCTTCCCAACATACCGGGCTCCTGCACTTCTTCCCGTACAATGCTTCATATGGTGCCATCCCAATGCTCTCGTGGAAACTGTTGTTGTAGGCGAACTCGCACAACGATAGATGAAGATCCCATTCTTTCTCGTAGCTCAACACACTGGCTCGCAACATATCCTCCAAAGTCTGAATCGTCCGCTCTGATTGTCCATCTGTCTGTGGGTGGTATGCCGTGCTGAAACTCAACTTCGTACCCAAAGCCTCTTGGAATGCTCTCCAGAAAGAGGAAACAAAACGGCTGTCATGATCGGATACAATCGACACGGGGGTACCATGGAGCCTGACGATCTCATCCACGAACTTCCTAGCCATCTCTGAAAACGTCATACCCTTCCGGAAAGGAATGAAATGGGCTGACTTCGTCAATCGATCTACAATTACCCAAATGGTGTTGTTCTTCCTGCTCGTCGGCGGTAATCCGGAAACGAAGTCCATGGTGATGTTTTCCCACTTCCACTGCGGTATATGCAAAGGATGCAACGAGCCTGGCGGTCTTTGATGATCTGCCTTCACCTTCTGACATGTCAAACAGCGAGCAACAAATCCTGCGACTTCTCTCTTCATATTGTTCCACCAGAAGCGATCTTTGAGATTCCGAAACATCTTCGTACTGCCTGGATGCATCGTATATCGAGCGTAATGTGCTTCGTTCATCAGCTTCTCCTTGAAATCATCAACTGCTGGCACACACAACCTACTCCGAAAATAGAGTACACCATCCTCGAGTCTGAAATCGGGTCTGTCTCCAATGTGGTCTCGAATGCTCTTCAAAGTTAGATCCTCAAACTGCCTGTCTTTAATCTGCTGAATCATCTCAGGCTGAAACACTAGCGTACTAGCCAAAGTCACGCACTCATCCACTAGCTTAACTTCAACAGGGAGACCGTGGAACTCTAATAGGAAACTGCTCAATAGCTGCACTGACTCTGCTTTCCGACTGAGCGCATCTGCCACCACATTCCCCTTGCCTAGCTGATATTTGATCGGGAAGTCATAATCCTTAATAAGCTCAAGCCATCTCCGCTGTCTCATGTTCAGCTCCTGCTGTGTGAATAAATACTGTAAACTGTGGTGGTCAGAACGAACCTCAAACTGCACACCATATAGATAATGTCTCCACAGCTTCAATGCAAACACGATGGCTGCCAATTCCAAATCATGGGTGGCGTAATTCTTCTCATGTTCTCGCAACTGTCTCGATCCATACGCAATCACCTTCTCATGCTGCATCAACACACAACCTAGACCAACTCGAGAAGCGTCTGAATAAACCACGAATCCTTCACCACCATCTGGCAAGGCTAACACTGGGACCGTAGTCAACTTCTCTTTCAAAATCCGGAAACGGGCTTCACACTCCTCAGTCCAATCAAATGGTACATTCTTCCTGGTCAACTTCGTCAAAGGAGAAGAGATCTTAGCAAAGTCCTGGACAAATCGACGATAGTAACCTGCTAGACCAAGGAAACTGCGAACCTCTGTCACTGTCTTGGGACTAGGCCAATTCACTACTGCCTCTACTTTAGATGGATCAACTGCCAATCCCTCTCGTGAAATGATATGACCTAAAAATGCCACCTGCTCAAGCCAAAAATCACACTTCGACAACTTAGCAAACAATCGATGTTCTCTCAACAACGACAAGGCTTTTCTTAAATGCTCCCTATGCTCCTCTGCTGACTTAGAATATATCAGTATATCATCAATAAACACAACTACGAACTGGTCCAAGAAAGGAGCAAAGATCTGATTCATCAATGCCATAAAAGCTGCAGGTGCGTTGGTTAGTCCAAAAGGCATCACGAGGAATTCATAATGACCATAACGAGTCCTGAAGGCAGTCTTGGGAATGTCCTCTTCTTTGACCCTCAACTGGTGATATCCAGATCTCAAATCAATCTTCGAAAAATATGCTGCGCCCTGAAGTTGATCAAACAACTCATCAATCCTGGGTAGGGGGTACTTGTTCTTGATAGTCACTTTGTTCAGCTGTCGGTAGTCTATGCACATCCGAAAAGTACCATCCTTCTTCTTGACAAACAAGACTGGCGCTCCCCAAGGTGAAACGCTCGGGCGAATGAAACCCTTATCCAAAAGCTCCTGCAATTGCTTCTTCAACTCTGACAACTCTGCTGGAGCCATGCGATACGGAGCCTTGCTGATCGGTGCCGTGCCGGGAACAAGCTCAATGGCAAACTCCACATCTCGAGCCGGGGGTAAGCCTGGTACATCGTCCGGGAAGACATCGGGAAAGTCACAGACCACCTGGATCTCGTCTAGCTGCTTCGTCTCCTTCTTCGCTGAGACAAAGGCAATGAAGCCTTCACACCCTCGGCGGATCAA
The DNA here is from genome assembly GCA_037013555.1 of Sextonia rubra. NCBI lineage: Eukaryota > Viridiplantae > Streptophyta > Magnoliopsida > Laurales > Lauraceae > Sextonia > Sextonia rubra. The sequence continues at coordinate 7,194,839 of JASUAD010000018.1, read as the reverse complement.
GCGATCTGCCTTACACGCCGAGATCACACGTCTGGGGCATCTCTGCTGACTGCCCTCGAAACGGAAGCCCTTGCCTAAATCGAAGAAAATCATCCTGTTGTAACAGTTAACACAGGCACGATATCGAGCGAGCCAATCCATACCAAGGATCACGTCGAAGTCCAGCATCGACAACAGGATCAAATCAACAGGTAACTGATGACCTGCAATCTGCACGTCGCAATGGGGGTAGTACATACTACACTCCACTCGCTTGCCAACTGGGGTGGATACAACCAGCACATATGGCAACAGCTTAGACGGCTGAGGTAACCGCTCGGCAAAACGAGGTGCTACATAAGACCGTGTAGACCCCGAATCGAACAAAGCTAAAGCCTCGACGCGCGAAATCAAAACAGTACCTTCAACCACCTGTGGATCCTCGGCACTCTCATGAGTAGCAGCGTAAGCACGGGCTGTCTGGCGAGGCTGTCTCGAGCCTGGACGAGCTGACTGTGGCTTGCTCGGAGCTGTAAGTGCGCTGGGTCTACTAGGGACTGCACCGGAAGTAGGACCAGATGGAGCTGCTCCGGAGGCTCTATGTCGAGGACAATTGGCGATCATATGCTCCCTCGACCCACAGATAAAACAAGCACCTGCCTTCCTCCAACACGCGTCAGTCGCGTGGTTCTTGCCACAATACCCACAAGTCACTCCAGTAGAACTAGAAGTACTCTGCTGGCCTTTGGTCTTCTTCTGTACCTGTCCTCGTGCACTGAAAGGCGGCTGTCGCTTGGGTTCAACGGCTCTCGCAGCTTGGTGGATGGCCTCGGCAGAATAGGCCCTGTCCACTGCATCGTCGAACGTAGCCGGACGCTGAAACGCTGTCACGTGGTGCATGTACCGGGGATGCAAACCTTCAACAAACCTGTTCACCTTTCTCTCTTCGGTACTAATCATGTCCGGAGCAAAATGCGACAACTGCATAAACTTGTTCACGTATTCTGCTACTGACATCTGCTGCTGACGGAGAGCTAGGAACTCGACCTCCTTGGCTCGAAACACATGAGCCGGGATGAACTTCCTCCTGAACTGCTGCTTGAACATCTCCCACACCGTAGCACTCGGAATATCTCTGTATGAGTCTTTCACGCTTTTCCACCAAGTCTTTGCGACATCTCTAAACATAGAAGTTGCTAGCCCGACCTTCTGTCGGTTTGTGCACACGACGGTCTCAAAGACATCCTCTGTCTGTTCTAACCACTGTTCTGCCTTCAATGGCTCTTCTATCCCATAGAACTCAATAGCTCCTCGCTTGCGAAATTTCCCATAGAGGGCATTCGGGTCACTCTCTCGAGGCTGCAAAATCACCTGCTGATCTACATGTGACTGAGCTGGGACTTGGCTTTGTCGGTCTAACATGGTTGTCACTTGGGCTTGCAAGTTCTGCATCGATTGCGATTGTGCCTGAAGGGACTGGAATAGCATAAGGATGCGTTCATCTGTATTTGGTGTCTGCGGTGATGGTGCAGATCCACTTTCATTATTTCCGGCGTTCTGCTGAGAACCCGAACCTGATGCCATCCTGTAAAATGGAAATAGTCAGACACAAACACAAAACAATAGCGCCCAACAACCCCAAAGTCTAGAAAGAGCACAAAGGAATAATCGTATCCTCACCACGATCCTACATGCCTACATGCTTATCATCTAGAACAAGGAATGAGCAAGGAATGCTCTGATACCATACAATACGTATGTCACAACCCGAGCCCAGGGTTCGGGGGTTAGCAAAAGCCAAACCTAATGACACACGTACTCCCGTGCATGCACACGTAGACCGGGTCCAAATGCACACGCACAAGGGAACAAGCACACGTGCCAAGCAAGTACGCGGAAGCTGTAAATATCAGAAACATAAAACTAACAGTACAAGAAGAGGATACAAAGAAAGGACTGACATAATTACATATGAAAGTTTTACAAAACGAACAAAATAACATATACAATGATGACAGGTCAAGTCAGATACAAGTCTGCAAATCCACACAAAACAAGACTCCAAAATGATGCATGCCATGTACGCTCTCCCGTGGAGTGATCACATCCACTCCTCTAGGCCTGATGGGGCCCCGGGGGTCTCAACTGGAGCCTGGCCGACCTGCGGGGGTTCGGCCGGGGGATCTGAGCCTGCAACACCAAAAACAACTGTGAATACGAAGATTCAGCAAAGTATAAACCATAGCAAGTTAACACACGCTGTGTCTAATAGAATAAAGAACATCATGTGATTAAAGAAAGCATTTTCGTATACTAGCTGTCATGCAAGAAGGAAATATGCCATGTGAATCAATGAATACATGCTGTGTACATGACTAGTGGCTACTACATTACCATATGCTCCCAAAAGAGGGATCTTATAACATGCAAAGAACACCATTGTCCGGGCCAGGGTACAATGGGTCTCGGTTTCCTGGGGTCCGGTTCCCCAAGACAAAATCCATACTGCAGCAGGCCATATAAACTATACCGAATTCACCCCGTCGGGATCCTAAGGCTGAGGCTAAGTAGTGCCTGACCATACGGAGTCAATCATGAAAATCCTGAGTAGATCGTGACAACTTATCATACGTGCAGATCCGTGAATGAACACATCATACATGCATACTCAGGGTAAATAAACCACAATGTGAAAGTAACGAAACATACGTAATCATGTTAGAGAGTTGAGATCAATGATCGAATGCAATATGTTATGCAACAAATCATGTGAATCGAATCATCTTAAGTTACAAACCAATTCTAATCTAATTATCCGGTGTTTCTAACCGTGCATGATGATGTAGTTTTAAGTTATTCGATACACCGTTGTCTAGTGTTGCCTTGAATCGGGCGGTGCACGAAGTCCCTTAAACCAACACCCATGGGGAGGTGCTTAACATCCGGATAACGAACATGAATGATTCGCAGCCCTCGAGATCATTCACGCGTAGTATCACATTCCGTTGGGCAAGTCTAGGTGCTCTACATTCTATCATGAAGGTCATATAGGTCTTATCTTTACACCTAGCCTTATTCTTCATGTGTGGTTACGGCTTAGCCGTGTGTGTGCTACGGCTTAGCCGTGTGTGGTCTACGGCTTAGCCGTGGCTGAACCGTAGAAGGTCTGTCATTTGCTGACTCTCAGTTATTTCAGAAATTGTACCCTGTGTTGATCTACGGCTGGGCCACGGCTGAGCTACGGCTTAGCCGTAGGGCAATCCACGGCTTAGCCGTGACCTAGCCGTAGAGGAAAACTGGGTTTTTCTCCTCTCTGGATTGTGAGCCGTAAGGTTCATACGGCTTAGCCGTACCTGCACGAATTCAATTTCCTGAAACCTGTACAGAATGTCTGGGAAGCATCCAAATTTCAATTTATCAATGGGAATACACAAGTACTGAAGCAATGAGTATCAAATGGGCTGTAAACACTTATTTCCACATCAATTCATGTAAGATCAACTAAATTCAATGCATACCAACATGGGTTCTCAAAGATATGGTTATACTTGCCTCAATTGGAGATCACTTGCACAATTGTAGTTCTCAAGCCCAAACACAATCTAATACAAATCAAAACAACATGCATGCATGAGGATTGGAGCCATAGACACACTATACAACAATGGAAACAAGAGGGAGAAGAACTAGAGAAGAGAGATGAGAAGGATGAAGGGATTTCCACCAACTCACCTCACATGCAAGGCCCACCTTCCTCTTGATCGATGGAGAAGAGGAATTGGAGTAGAGAATTCAAGTGAGCAGAGAGTGTTCCACGTGCAGTGCAGGAATGAGAGAAAACTAGAGAAGGGACTTGAGTTTTGATCGATGATGAGCTTATATAAGTTAGTGGGTTGACCAAGTTGCAAGAGAGTCCAAGTTAAAAGTGCTAATTTCAGTTTGAGTCAAATCAAGGTCCAATCGAATCACACGACCTCGGTTGCAAATGACGTAGTTACGAAAGTTAACGAGCTCAACGAAAGACACTTGTTGACATCAAGATGATGCAAAAATGACCATGTCTAAGAAAAGCTAAAATTACGAAAAAGGGCTTGGTCTACTTAATCCAGGTCAAACTCAACCCAACTACCTATCCATGACCCGTAACGAAAAGAAAACACAAACAAAACACAATTAGGAACGAAAACAAGATTAACTAGCCGCTAAACGGGGTCAAGCTGGGTCGGAGTGTTACATCCTCCCCTACTTGAGAATCATTCCGTCCTCGGAATGCACGCTAACTCACTCATACCTGGGAAAACAAATCGGGGTACTGACGTGCCATCTGCTCTTCTAACTCCCAAGTAGCCTCATCGGGACTGTGATGCTCCCAAAGCACTTTGACCCATCGAATCGTTCTGGTACGGAGTATCTGTTCTCGGGTTCCCACGATACGGAGCGGTCGCTCAACGTATGCAGCACTTGGCTGAATTTGAACCTCGTCGTAACGGATGACATGGGAGGGATCATGGACATATTTCCGAAGCATCGAAACGTGGAAAACGTTGTGCACTCCTGCAAACATCTCGGGAAGCTCTAATCGATAGGCTAAATCACCAATCCGACTCTTGATCTCGAACGGTCCGACATAGCGTGGAGCTAACTTGCCTTTCTGGCCGAAACGGATCGTACCCTTCATCGGAGAGACCTTCAGAAAAACCCACTCGCCAACCTGAAACTCTAAGGGTCGTCTGCGGGTGTCTGCATAACTCTTCTGTCTCGACCAAGCAACTTTCAAGTTCTCAATGGCTTTCTGTACCTTCTCCGTAGTCTCGGCAATGATCGTCGGTCCATGAAAACTGCGGGTTCCAACTTCTTCCCAACATACCGGGCTCCTGCACTTCTTCCCGTACAATGCTTCATATGGTGCCATCCCAATGCTCTCGTGGAAACTGTTGTTGTAGGCGAACTCGCACAACGATAGATGAAGATCCCATTCTTTCTCGTAGCTCAACACACTGGCTCGCAACATATCCTCCAAAGTCTGAATCGTCCGCTCTGATTGTCCATCTGTCTGTGGGTGGTATGCCGTGCTGAAACTCAACTTCGTACCCAAAGCCTCTTGGAATGCTCTCCAGAAAGAGGAAACAAAACGGCTGTCATGATCGGATACAATCGACACGGGGGTACCATGGAGCCTGACGATCTCATCCACGAACTTCCTAGCCATCTCTGAAAACGTCATACCCTTCCGGAAAGGAATGAAATGGGCTGACTTCGTCAATCGATCTACAATTACCCAAATGGTGTTGTTCTTCCTGCTCGTCGGCGGTAATCCGGAAACGAAGTCCATGGTGATGTTTTCCCACTTCCACTGCGGTATATGCAAAGGATGCAACGAGCCTGGCGGTCTTTGATGATCTGCCTTCACCTTCTGACATGTCAAACAGCGAGCAACAAATCCTGCGACTTCTCTCTTCATATTGTTCCACCAGAAGCGATCTTTGAGATTCCGAAACATCTTCGTACTGCCTGGATGCATCGTATATCGAGCGTAATGTGCTTCGTTCATCAGCTTCTCCTTGAAATCATCAACTGCTGGCACACACAACCTACTCCGAAAATAGAGTACACCATCCTCGAGTCTGAAATCGGGTCTGTCTCCAATGTGGTCTCGAATGCTCTTCAAAGTTAGATCCTCAAACTGCCTGTCTTTAATCTGCTGAATCATCTCAGGCTGAAACACTAGCGTACTAGCCAAAGTCACGCACTCATCCACTAGCTTAACTTCAACAGGGAGACCGTGGAACTCTAATAGGAAACTGCTCAATAGCTGCACTGACTCTGCTTTCCGACTGAGCGCATCTGCCACCACATTCCCCTTGCCTAGCTGATATTTGATCGGGAAGTCATAATCCTTAATAAGCTCAAGCCATCTCCGCTGTCTCATGTTCAGCTCCTGCTGTGTGAATAAATACTGTAAACTGTGGTGGTCAGAACGAACCTCAAACTGCACACCATATAGATAATGTCTCCACAGCTTCAATGCAAACACGATGGCTGCCAATTCCAAATCATGGGTGGCGTAATTCTTCTCATGTTCTCGCAACTGTCTCGATCCATACGCAATCACCTTCTCATGCTGCATCAACACACAACCTAGACCAACTCGAGAAGCGTCTGAATAAACCACGAATCCTTCACCACCATCTGGCAAGGCTAACACTGGGACCGTAGTCAACTTCTCTTTCAAAATCCGGAAACGGGCTTCACACTCCTCAGTCCAATCAAATGGTACATTCTTCCTGGTCAACTTCGTCAAAGGAGAAGAGATCTTAGCAAAGTCCTGGACAAATCGACGATAGTAACCTGCTAGACCAAGGAAACTGCGAACCTCTGTCACTGTCTTGGGACTAGGCCAATTCACTACTGCCTCTACTTTAGATGGATCAACTGCCAATCCCTCTCGTGAAATGATATGACCTAAAAATGCCACCTGCTCAAGCCAAAAATCACACTTCGACAACTTAGCAAACAATCGATGTTCTCTCAACAACGACAAGGCTTTTCTTAAATGCTCCCTATGCTCCTCTGCTGACTTAGAATATATCAGTATATCATCAATAAACACAACTACGAACTGGTCCAAGAAAGGAGCAAAGATCTGATTCATCAATGCCATAAAAGCTGCAGGTGCGTTGGTTAGTCCAAAAGGCATCACGAGGAATTCATAATGACCATAACGAGTCCTGAAGGCAGTCTTGGGAATGTCCTCTTCTTTGACCCTCAACTGGTGATATCCAGATCTCAAATCAATCTTCGAAAAATATGCTGCGCCCTGAAGTTGATCAAACAACTCATCAATCCTGGGTAGGGGGTACTTGTTCTTGATAGTCACTTTGTTCAGCTGTCGGTAGTCTATGCACATCCGAAAAGTACCATCCTTCTTCTTGACAAACAAGACTGGCGCTCCCCAAGGTGAAACGCTCGGGCGAATGAAACCCTTATCCAAAAGCTCCTGCAATTGCTTCTTCAACTCTGACAACTCTGCTGGAGCCATGCGATACGGAGCCTTGCTGATCGGTGCCGTGCCGGGAACAAGCTCAATGGCAAACTCCACATCTCGAGCCGGGGGTAAGCCTGGTACATCGTCCGGGAAGACATCGGGAAAGTCACAGACCACCTGGATCTCGTCTAGCTGCTTCGTCTCCTTCTTCGCTGAGACAAAGGCAATGAAGCCTTCACACCCTCGGCGGATCAAGCGATCTGCCTTACACGCCGAGATCACACGTCTGGGGCATCTCTGCTGACTGCCCTCGAAACGGAAGCCCTTGCCTAAATCGAAGAAAATCATCCTGTTGTAACAGTTAACACAGGCACGATATCGAGCGAGCCAATCCATACCAAGGATCACGTCGAAGTCCAGCATCGACAACAGGATCAAATCAACAGGTAACTGATGACCTGCAATCTGCACGTCGCAATGGGGGTAGTACATACTACACTCCACTCGCTTGCCAACTGGGGTGGATACAACCAGCACATATGGCAACAGCTTAGACGGCTGAGGTAACCGCTCGGCAAAACGAGGTGCTACATAAGACCGTGTAGACCCCGAATCGAACAAAGCTAAAGCCTCGACGCGCGAAATCAAAACAGTACCTTCAACCACCTGTGGATCCTCGGCACTCTCATGAGTAGCAGCGTAAGCACGGGCTGTCTGGCGAGGCTGTCTCGAGCCTGGACGAGCTGACTGTGGCTTGCTCGGAGCTGTAAGTGCGCTGGGTCTACTAGGGACTGCACCGGAAGTAGGACCAGATGGAGCTGCTCCGGAGGCTCTATGTCGAGGACAATTGGCGATCATATGCTCCCTCGACCCACAGATAAAACAAGCACCTGCCTTCCTCCAACACGCGTCAGTCGCGTGGTTCTTGCCACAATACCCACAAGTCACTCCAGTAGAACTAGAAGTACTCTGCTGGCCTTTGGTCTTCTTCTGTACCTGTCCTCGTGCACTGAAAGGCGGCTGTCGCTTGGGTTCAACGGCTCTCGCAGCTTGGTGGATGGCCTCGGCAGAATAGGCCCTGTCCACTGCATCGTCGAACGTAGCCGGACGCTGAAACGCTGTCACGTGGTGCATGTACCGGGGATGCAAACCTTCAACAAACCTGTTCACCTTTCTCTCTTCGGTACTAATCATGTCCGGAGCAAAATGCGACAACTGCATAAACTTGTTCACGTATTCTGCTACTGACATCTGCTGCTGACGGAGAGCTAGGAACTCGACCTCCTTGGCTCGAAACACATGAGCCGGGATGAACTTCCTCCTGAACTGCTGCTTGAACATCTCCCACACCGTAGCACTCGGAATATCTCTGTATGAGTCTTTCACGCTTTTCCACCAAGTCTTTGCGACATCTCTAAACATAGAAGTTGCTAGCCCGACCTTCTGTCGGTTTGTGCACACGACGGTCTCAAAGACATCCTCTGTCTGTTCTAACCACTGTTCTGCCTTCAATGGCTCTTCTATCCCATAGAACTCAATAGCTCCTCGCTTGCGAAATTTCCCATAGAGGGCATTCGGGTCACTCTCTCGAGGCTGCAAAATCACCTGCTGATCTACATGTGACTGAGCTGGGACTTGGCTTTGTCGGTCTAACATGGTTGTCACTTGGGCTTGCAAGTTCTGCATCGATTGCGATTGTGCCTGAAGGGACTGGAATAGCATAAGGATGCGTTCATCTGTATTTGGTGTCTGCGGTGATGGTGCAGATCCACTTTCATTATTTCCGGCGTTCTGCTGAGAACCCGAACCTGATGCCATCCTGTAAAATGGAAATAGTCAGACACAAACACAAAACAATAGCGCCCAACAACCCCAAAGTCTAGAAAGAGCACAAAGGAATAATCGTATCCTCACCACGATCCTACATGCCTACATGCTTATCATCTAGAACAAGGAATGAGCAAGGAATGCTCTGATACCATACAATACGTATGTCACAACCCGAGCCCAGGGTTCGGGGGTTAGCAAAAGCCAAACCTAATGACACACGTACTCCCGTGCATGCACACGTAGACCGGGTCCAAATGCACACGCACAAGGGAACAAGCACACGTGCCAAGCAAGTACGCGGAAGCTGTAAATATCAGAAACATAAAACTAACAGTACAAGAAGAGGATACAAAGAAAGGACTGACATAATTACATATGAAAGTTTTACAAAACGAACAAAATAACATATACAATGATGACAGGTCAAGTCAGATACAAGTCTGCAAATCCACACAAAACAAGACTCCAAAATGATGCATGCCATGTACGCTCTCCCGTGGAGTGATCACATCCACTCCTCTAGGCCTGATGGGGCCCCGGGGGTCTCAACTGGAGCCTGGCCGACCTGCGGGGGTTCGGCCGGGGGATCTGAGCCTGCAACACCAAAAACAACTGTGAATACGAAGATTCAGCAAAGTATAAACCATAGCAAGTTAACACACGCTGTGTCTAATAGAATAAAGAACATCATGTGATTAAAGAAAGCATTTTCGTATACTAGCTGTCATGCAAGAAGGAAATATGCCATGTGAATCAATGAATACATGCTGTGTACATGACTAGTGGCTACTACATTACCATATGCTCCCAAAAGAGGGATCTTATAACATGCAAAGAACACCATTGTCCGGGCCAGGGTACAATGGGTCTCGGTTTCCTGGGGTCCGGTTCCCCAAGACAAAATCCATACTGCAGCAGGCCATATAAACTATACCGAATTCACCCCGTCGGGATCCTAAGGCAGAGGCTAAGTAGTGCCTGACCATACGGAGTCAATCATGAAAATCCTGAGTAGATCGTGACAACTTATCATACGTGCAGATCCGTGAATGAACACATCATACATGCATACTCAGGGTAAATAAACCACAATGTGAAAGTAACGAAACATACGTAATCATGTTAGAGAGTTGAGATCAATGATCGAATGCAATATGTTATGCAACAAATCATGTGAATCGAATCATCTTAAGTTACAAACCAATTCTAATCTAATTATCCGGTGTTTCTAACCGTGCATGATGATGTAGTTTTAAGTTATTCGATACACCGTTGTCTAGTGTTGCCTTGAATCGGGCGGTGCACGAAGTCCCTTAAACCAACACCCATGGGGAGGTGCTTAACATCCGGATAACGAACATGAATGATTCGCAGCCCTCGAGATCATTCACGCGTAGTATCACATTCCGTTGGGCAAGTCTAGGTGCTCTACATTCTATCATGAAGGTCATATAGGTCTTATCTTTACACCTAGCCTTATTCTTCATGTGTGGTTACGGCTTAGCCGTGTGTGTGCTACGGCTTAGCCGTGTGTGGTCTACGGCTTAGCCGTGGCTGAACCGTAGAAGGTCTGTCATTTGCTGACTCTCAGTTATTTCAGAAATTGTACCCTGTGTTGATCTACGGCTGGGCCACGGCTGAGCTACGGCTTAGCCGTAGGGCAATCCACGGCTTAGCCGTGACCTAGCCGTAGAGGAAAACTGGGTTTTTCTCCTCTCTGGATTGTGAGCCGTAAGGTTCATACGGCTTAGCCGTACCTGCACGAATTCAATTTCCTGAAACCTGTACAGAATGTCTGGGAAGCATCCAAATTTCAATTTATCAATGGGAATACACAAGTACTGAAGCAATGAGTATCAAATGGGCTGTAAACACTTATTTCCACATCAATTCATGTAAGATCAACTAAATTCAATGCATACCAACATGGGTTCTCAAAGATATGGTTATACTTGCCTCAATTGGAGATCACTTGCACAATTGTAGTTCTCAAGCCCAAACACAATCTAATACAAATCAAAACAACATGCATGCATGAGGATTGGAGTCATAGACACACTATACAACAATGGAAACAAGAGGGAGAAGAACTAGAGAAGAGAGATGAGAAGGATGAAGGGATTTCCACCAACTCACCTCACATGCAAGGCCCACCTTCCTCTTGATCGATGGAGAAGAGGAATTGGAGTAGAGAATTCAAGTGAGCAGAGAGTGTTCCACGTGCAGTGCAGGAATGAGAGAAAACTAGAGAAGGGACTTGAGTTTTGATCGATGATGAGCTTATATAAGTTAGTGGGTTGACCAAGTTGCAAGAGAGTCCAAGTTAAAAGTGCTAATTTCAGTTTGAGTCAAATCAAGGTCCAATCGAATCACACGACCTCGGTTGCAAATGACGTAGTTACGAAAGTTAACGAGCTCAACGAAAGACACTTGTTGACATCAAGATGATGCAAAAATGACCATGTCTAAGAAAAGCTAAAATTACGAAAAAGGGCTTGGTCTACTTAATCCAGGTCAAACTCAACCCAACTACCTATCCATGACCCGTAACGAAAAGAAAACACAAACAAAACACAATTAGGAACGAAAACAAGATTAACTAGCCGCTAAACGGGGTCAAGCTGGGTCGGAGTGTTACACCATGGCTAAGCCGTGCTAGGCCGTAAGCTGTCGACGGCTAACCCGTAGGTCACCCATGGCTAAGCCGTAAGACCTGGAAAAAGTTTGAAATTAAACTTAGGCTATTGGTGTGACCTTGTAGGGCTTATATACAGGTAACCACTCATTCATGTGAGCGTTGGTTTACTGTTAAGCACCTCCCATGGGTGTTGGTTTAAGGGACTTCGGTGCACGTGAGAATTACATTGCAACATTTTGATGGCAATGGTGCATCGAATAACTTAAAACTACATCATCATGCACGGTTAGTGACAGTGAACAACTAGATTTGAGTTGGCTTGTCATTACCCTTGATTCCGTGTTAATATGAGATGCATTGCATATTGCGTATAGTTTTGCTCTCTATTCTGCTGATCTATGTTTATGCATGACGAGATCATTTTGCTTTTGTTCTGTATAATTGTTTTATTCTTCGATCTGTACTATGCTTTGATCTACGCAATGCTTTGACTCATTTTACGCTATGCTTGTATACCTCTGGCTTTGTACATCTCTGATTCACTGGGTATTCCCAAGTGGCTCTGCCCAGAGATTTATACGTGAGGATAAGATCCGGCCTTTGCCGTTGGTGAGTCCAAAGCGGAAAATCTCCCTTCTTTTGGATTTGATTTGATTGGTATTAATCTGGCTCTACTCAGCCTCAACCCTAGGATGCCCGACGGGGTTACCTCTGACTTGGTTCTCTGTTCTCTGTATCGCTGTGTCATAGCTTTGTCTTGGGACTCCGGAACCCAGGAAACCGAGACTCACTTGTACCCATGGCCAGGTCGGTGGTGTTCTCATCTGTCTGCTCTGTCTGCTCTCTATGTGAGAGAATATGGTTAATGTAGTAGCCACTTAGTTCAGTATTTCTATGTTTTGATTCATTTCACATGCTTTACTTCTATGCATGATTTGCTTAGCATACTAATATGAAACTCTGTATTTAATCTTCTGTCATTATTCACTTTGATACTATGAGTGTTTTGTCCCTGTTACTTATAATTGCTGGATCGTAGTATTCATTGGGTTATCTGTAGTGTTGCAGGCACAGATCCCTTGTCCGGCTCCCCGGCGGTCGAAGAGACTGCAGGGCAGGACCTAGAGACACCCTCCGATATGGCAGAGTGGGTTTGATCATTTCTGCCGAGTGCGTTCCTGCATATCATCAATGTTTTGGTTTCTTGGAGATTTTGTATTTTGTACTTCGGACTTAGTTACTCTGTATTATATTTGTACATCATGTTTTTGGTGTGTTCTCAGTCTTGTATTTGGTTTTATATCTATGTGTGTTATCTACGTCTTTTTCCCATTTCACATTTTGGTTTTCCACTCGTTCTCTTTGTTTGTGCTTGCTATGATATCTACTGCTTCCGCTTTAGCTTGCTTCACACGTGTTAGATCCCTTATGTGCGTGTATTTGGACTGGTTTTGGATGCACGTGCACGGGAGTACGTGTGTCACTGGTTTGGCTTTTCGCTAACCCCCGATTTCTGGGCTCGGGTTGTGACATACGTATTGTATGGTATCAGAGCATGCTCGTTATAAGCATGTAGACATTTAGCTCGCGGTGAGATGATGATATCAACTATTTGACTTGGAGTCTAATAGGTGAATTCTTGGGGGTTGACTAACTCGGGGTGTTTTATATTTGTATGTTGTTCCTTTTCCTTTTGCAGGACAATACAGCAAGGCATCAGGATCAGGGTCTAGGGATGAGAATCAGCAGGGCCACAATGGCGAGAGTAGATCACTACCCCCACCCATGAGTAGTGAGGAGCATATGATGATGATGATGCAGTCCATGCAGTCTCTGCTGGCTCAGGTGGCATCTATATTGGACAGGCAGAGTCAGGCATCTTCGGCTGCGTCAGCAATTCCTCGCGTAGAACAGCAAGTGATCATCCAGCCAAAGGAAACGGATCCAAATTCTCTTTTCGACAAGTTCCGTAAGCGTGGGGCTACTGAATTCCATGGTACCGAGGATGCATTGCAGGCTGAGCAGTGACTGGAGCAGACAGAGGAGCTTTTTTATACGATTGTGTGCAGTAATAAACAGAAAGTAGTTCTCACAGCCTCTGTGCTTAGGAGTTTAGCCAAGACATGGTGGAGGAGTGTCAAGATTTCATTTCAAACCATGCCCAATGCCACGGTTTGGGGGACTTTCAAGCAGCAGTTCCGCCGAAAGTTCATGCCTCTTCATGTTTAGCGAGCCAAAGAAGTGGAATTCTTCAGCCTTCAGCAGAGACAGACACCGGTTGCAGATTACGTACACAAGTTTACAGAGCTGTCTCACTTTGCGGAGGATATGGTGAACACTGAGAGTAAGAAGGTGACTCGCTTCAGCAACGGCCTAAACCCGAAGTATAAGCATCACATGGTTTCATGTATGTGGCCGGCTACCCAGGATGACGCTATTGACAAGGCATACGATGCAAAGGCCATAATGGAGGAGGAGCGAACTGAGTATAAGAGGGCGGCATGTTCTAGTGGCAGGAGTCAGTTCGAAAAGAAGTTCAAAGGCAAGCCGGGCAGTTTGAACAATGCTCAGGTGGTTTGTGGTTACTGTGGGAAAGATCATCCGGCAGAGAGCTGTTGGAGGAAGAGTGGGGGGCTTGCTTCAATTGTGGCTCCACAGAGCACAAGCGGGCCCAGTGCCCGAAGTTTCAGTCATCTCCACAGATGAAGTTCGCAGGATCTACAGCACAGGGCAAGGTGCAGTCAGCTCGCCCAGCCCAGAGGCAGAACCGCCAGACAGCTCGAGCTTATGCTGCGACGCATGAGGGCGCGGAGGAGGCTACGGTTGTGGAAGGTACGATTTTAATTTCTGATGCTGAAGCTTTAGCCTTGTTTGACTCGGGGTCTAAGCGTTCATACGTAGCACCCCATTTTGCTGTGCAGCTACGACAGCGACCCATACCGCTCCCGTACTTCTTGATAGTATCCACTCCGGTTGGTAAGCGGGTAGAGTGTAATGTTTTCTACCCTCAGTGCGATGTGCAGATAGCTGGTCATCAGCTCCCTGTAGACCTCGTGTTGCTCACAACACTGCATTGTGATGTAATTCTGGGTATGGACTAGTTTGCGAGGTATTATGTTTGTCTCAATTGTTACAGCAAGGCTATCTACTTTGATCTGGGTAGCGGATTCCGATTTGAGGGCAGCCAGACGAAGTGCCCGAGACGCGTGATATCTGCTTGTAAGGCAGACAGGATGCTTCGCAGGGGATGTGAGGGATTTCTTGCATTCATTTCAAAGAAGAAAGATCAGCGACAAGTCAGTGAGATCCCAGTAGTCAGTGAGTTTCCAGATGTCTTTCCCAAGGATGTACCCGAGTTGCCACCGGTTCGAGAGGTCGAGTTCTCGATTGATTTGATACCAGGTACAGCACCCATCAATAGAGCTCCGTATCGTATGGCTCCTGCAGAGTTGTCGGAATTGAAAAAACAGTTGTAGGATCTATTGGATAAAGGGTTCATACGCCCAAATGTTTCACCTTGGGGAGCTCCTGTATTGTTCGTAAAGAAGAAGGATGGCAGTTTCAGGATGTGCATTGACTACAGGCAGTTGAACAAAGTGACCATCAAGAACAAATATCCATTGCCTAGGATTGATTAGTTGTTCGATCAACTTCAGGGTGCAGCTTACTTTTCAAAGATCGACTTGAGGTCAGGGTATTACCAGCTCCGGGTAAAGGATGAGGACGTTTCTAAGATAGCTTTCAGGACTCGATATGGACACTACGAGTTCCTTGTCATGCCTTTCGGTTTGACGAATGCACCCGCAGCTTTTATGGCAACGATGAATAGGGTGTTTGCTTCCTATTTGGACCAGTTTGTTGTGGTATTTATAGATGATATATTGGTTTATTCGAAGACTGCTGAGGAGCATACAGACCATCTGCGGAAGGCATTGCAGTTGCTTAGAGACCATCAGTTATATGCTAAGCTGTCCAAGTGTGATTTCTGGCTAGAGCAAGTTGCATTTCTGGGTCATGTGATTTCTCGAGATGGATTGATGGTGGATCCGGCTAAGGTGGAGGCAGTAGTCCATTGGCCCCGTCCGAGATCAGTGACAGAAATCTGTAGTTTTCTGGGGTTGGCGGGATATTACCATAAACTCGTGCAAGACTTCACAAAGATTTCATCCCCGCTGACTTAGTTGACTCAAAAGAAGGTTCCGTATCAGTGGACAGAGAAGTGTGAGCATAGTTTCGAGATGTTGAAAGAAAAGCTCACTACGGCGCCAGTGTTGACTCTCCCTAATGGTAACGAGGGATTCGTGGTCTATTCAGATGCCTCTCGAGTTGGACTAGGTTGTGTACTGATGTAGAATCAGAGAGTGATTGCCTATAGATCCAGACAGCTGAAAGAGCACGAGAAGAACTGTGCCACCCATGACCTGGAGTTAGCAGCCATTGTGTTTGCGCTGAAGTTATGGCGGCATTACTTGTACGGTGTGAAGTTCAAGGTTCATTCCGATCATCACAGTCTGCAGTACTTGTTTAATCAGCATGACCTGAATATGAGGCAGCGGAGATGGTTGGAATTCATCAAAGACTACGACTTTCCGATCAAGTACCATCCAAGCAAGGGTAATGTGGTGGCAGATGCACTCAGCAGGAGAATAAAGAGTCTCTAGGTGTTGATAGGATTCTATGTCCTTGTGCGCAACAGCCTGTTGAGGTTTGGATGGTAGATGAGTTTCTGACATTAGCTACTATCGTGGTGTTTCAGCCTGAGGTGATTCAACAGATCAAGGATCGCCAATTTGAGGATCCCCTTTTGGTGACCTTCAGAGATCGGATTGTAGATCGACCTGATTTCAGTCTGGCAGACGGATTTTTGTACTTCAGAGGCAGATTGTGTGTTCCCGCTATAGATGAGCTGAAGGAAAAGTTGATGACAGATGCGCACAATGCCCGTTATGCGATGCACCCAGGGAGTACTAAGATGTACTGGAACTTGAAAGATTGGTTTTGGTGGAACAATATGAAGCGGGAGATCGCAGGGTTCGTGGCACGATGTTTAACCTGTCAGAGGGTGAAAGCTGATCATCAGCGACCTCCAGGATCATTGCATCCATTACACACTCCGCAGTGGAAGTGGGAGCACATTACCATGGATTTCGTCTCAGGACTTCCGCCGACCAGTAGGAAGAACAATGCGATGTGGGTGATAGTGGACCGATTAACAAAGTCAATACATTTCATTCTGTTTCAAGAAAAGGATGACATTCACAGAGCTGGCCAGGAAGTTTGTTGACAAGATAGTCAGATTGCATGGCACCCCAGTATCGATTGTGTCTGATCGTGACAGTCGTTTTGTGTCCTCATTTTGGAGAGCATTTCTGGAAGCTATGGGCACGAAGTTGAGTTTTGGTACGGCATACCACCCCCAGACTGAAGGACAGTCGGAGTGTACCATTCGGACTTTAGAGGATACCCTCCGAGCTAGCGTGCTGAATTTTGAGAAGGAATGGGATATGCATTTGGCATTGCGTGAGTTTACCTACAACAATAGCTTCCATGAAAGCAGTGGCATGGCTCCCTATGAGGCTCTATACGGACGCAAATGCAGGACTCCAGTGTGCTGGGAGGAGGTAGGAACGAGGAGTTTGGCCCGACGATCATTGCTGAGATGACTGAGAAAGTACAGAAAGTGATAAAGAATCTGAAGGTTGCTCGATCCAGGCAGAAAAGCTACGCGGATACTCGGAGGAGACCTTTGGCATTCTAAGTCGGAGATTGAGTGTTCCTTAAAGTTTCCCCGATGAAAGGCACTGTGCGGTTTGGTCAGAAGGGCAAGTTAACTCTGAGATATGTGGGACCGTTTGAAGTCAAGAGCCGAGTTGGTGATTTAGCCTACTGTTTTACGCTTCCAGTTGAGTTCTCCGGAGTCCACGATGTATTCCATGTGTCGATGCTCCAATAGTACGTGCTAGATCTGAGCCATGTGATTCGATACAATGACATTCAGATTCAGCCTACTATGACTTACGTTGAGCGTCCGTTTCTCATCGTTGGTACGCGAGAACAGATTCTCCGCACCAGGACTGTCAGATGGGTTAAGGTATTATGAGAGCACCACGGTCTAGATGAGGCTACATGGGAGCTAGAGGAGCAGCTAGCACGCCAGTATCCCCAACTCTTCGCTCAAGTAGGTGGTCATTCCGAGGACAGAATGATTCCTAGTGGGGGAGTATGTAACACTCCGATCCCCTTTGAGCCGATTTAGGGGCTCATTAGTGTGTTTTTGTGTTGTTTATTTCTTTTGGGCTTGGTTTCGGATCTTAGATAGGTAGTTGAGTAGCCTTTGACCTGAGATGGGTTAGGTTCTAAGCCCTTTTTCGTAATTTTGCAATTGCTTTGAATGCATCATATTTGCATCGTTTTGGTGTCAGCACGTGTATTTTGTTGAGCTCGTTATGTTCCGTAACTGTCTCAGACCCATTCGGAGTCAATTGGAGGAGTTGGACCCTCATGTAACTTGAATCGTAAATAGCTTAAACTCATTAGACTTTGTTTTAAACTCCAAAACCATATAATGAGTCATCAGCCAGATGTCTTCTCTCCCTGCTCATTTCCTTCAACGTGCATGCAACAAACTCCAGGGAGAGCTCCTCGTCCATTCTCTCTTCTCTTCACTTCTCTTCCTCTCTGGGTTGGTGTTGGGATTTTCCACCTATTTCGATTGGGTTCTCTCTCTCCCTCCTCTCTGTCTATGATTTGAGGTAAGTGGGTTCTTCATTTCTTTTTCTATACTTTGGATTTCCCATCTCTCTTGCTGTGTTCTCATGCTTGCATGTGTTGTTGCTTTGCTTTGCTTAGATTTTTAGTTGGATTGGAGCTTACCTTCAGTGGTTTGACAAAACTTTGAGGCAAGTAACAGTACAGGATTGTATAACACATATAGGTAGATTGTTGATTGTTGTGATTCTCTTGTTCTTACATGCTTGACATGATCTATAGCCTAATTCTATCACTTTTGCTTCATTGGAGCTTGTTTTGCTTCATTTGCACATGAAGTTGCAGTCTATGTAATTGTCCCGATTTCGTTTTCTGTATTGTACGGCTAAGCCGTAATGTTGTACGGCTCAGAATCTAGAGACGTGAATTTTGAATTTTGTTCTACGGCTAGACTACGGCTGAACCGTAAATTGTTATACGGCTGAGTCGTAGGCTAATCGTGACCCAACCGTGAATTAACACTCTGATCAGTCGAAACTTTCTGATTCCAGTACTCTTATGGTGAAGTTATGGCTAAGCCGTGGACTCCACCATAGCTCAACCGTAAAAAGGTATCAGATCAGAAGTGAAAGATGACCAGTTTAGCCGTGTTCTGAAGGAAACCACGGCTAAGCCATGCTAGGTCGTAAGCTGTTGACGGCTAACCCGTAGGTCACCCACGGCTACGCCGTAAGACCTGGAAAAAGATTGAAATTAAACTTAGGCTAATGGTGTGACCTTGTAGGGCTTATATACAGGTAACCACTCATATAAACCGGCCCATTGGATTCCTTGGACCGCATGAATAGTCTGTTAGGCTGTGACACATTCATGTGAGCGTTGGTTTACTGTTAAGCACCTCCCCATGGGTGTTGGTTTAAGGGACTTCGGTGCACGTGAGAATTACATTGCAACATTTTGATGGCAACGATACATCGAATAACTTAAAACTACATCATCATGCACGGTTAGTGACAGTGAACAACTAGATTTGAGTTGGCTTGTCATTACCCTTGATTCCGTGTTAATCTGAGATGCATTGCATATTGCATATAGTTTTGCTCTCTGTTCTGCTAATCTATGTTTATGCATGACGAGATCATTTTTCTTTTGTTCTGTATAATTGTTTTATTCTTCGATCTGTACTATGCTTTGATCTACGCAGTGCTTTGACTCATTTTACACTATGCTTGTATACCTCTGGCTTTGTACATCTCTGATTCACTGGGTATTCCCAAGTGGCTCTGCTCAGAGATTTATACGTGAGGATAAGATCCGGCCTTTGCCGTCGGTGAGTCCAAAGCGGAAAATCTCCCTTCTTTTGGATTTGATTTGATTGGTATTAATCTGGTTCTACTCAGCCTCAGCCCTAGGATGCCCGACGGGGTTACCTCTGACTTGGTTCTCTGTTCTCTGTATCGCTGTGTCATAGCTTTGTCTTGGGACTCCGGAACCCAGGAGTAGCCACTTAGTTCAGTATTTCTATGTTTTGATTCATTTCACATGCTTTACTTCTATGCATGATTTGCTTAGCATACTAATATGAAACTCTGTATTTAATCTTCTGTCATTATTCACTTTGATACTATGAGTGTTTCGTCCCTGTTACTTATAATTGCTGGGTCGTAGTATTCATTGAATTGTCTGTGGTGTTGCAGGCACAGATCCCTTGTCCGACTCCCCGGCGGTCGAAGGGACTGCAGGGCAGGACCTAGAGACACCCACCGATATGGCAAAGTGGGCTTGATCATTTCTGTCGAGTGCGTTCCTGCAAATCATCAGTGTTTTGGTTTCTTGGAGATTTTGTATTTTGTACTTCGGACTTAGTTACTCTGTATTATATTTGTACATCATGTTCTTGGTGTGTTCTCAATCTTGTATTTGGTTTTATATCTGTGTGTTATCTACGTCTTTTTCCCATTTCACATTTTGGTTTTCTGCTCGTTCTCTTTATTTGTGCTTGCTATGATATCTACAGCTTCCGCGTTCGCTTGCTTCGCACGTGTTATATCTCTTGTGTGCGTGTATTTGGACTGGGTTTGAATGCACGTGCACGGGAGTACGTGTGTCACTGGTTTGACTTTTCTCTAACCCCCGATTTCTGGGCTCGGGTTGTGACATACGCATTGTATGGTATCAGAGCATGCTCATTATAAGCATGTAGACATTTAGCTTGCGGTGAGATGAGGATATCAACTATTTCACTTGGCATCTAATAGGTGAATTCTTGGGGGTTGACTAACTCGGGGTGTTTTATATTTGTATTTTGTTCCTTTTCCTTTTGCATGACAGTACATCTGTTAGTTTTTGTGGACTCAATCCATCAATTGATGTAATAAATTGATTAATTTCTTTATTTATCAATAAAATCTTGCTTTACTTTCATGAGATGAATATTATTTTACTACTTTATGCACATGACCAATACGTATGACATAATGGTTCATGAGTTGAACCGGATCCCATTAGTATATTAGATGTGATATATATGCATGGATGAGATCCACACGCGGGAGATTTATGTCACAAATCTTATACTTAAAATAGCTTCACAACCAGTAATGAGATTGGGCATCTCATTTGATAAGGTTGCAACACTTTGATCACTATGAGATAGTGTGATTTGTCTCGATCATCAGAATGCAAGATTCTGGATCACGGTGCTGGTACATTGGATGTATTGAAGGACCATGAGATGCACCTTATGGAATTCCGTCTCAATAATAAGGTATGCTCTCATAATTCCCTAGCAATAGGCTCTCAATCTTGAGACATTGACGAACTCAAGTTTCTATCTATTCATTTGCTTTGAGTCACCAATGAGTGAAGCTGACTATAGGTTAACACCTCGGTGTCTTGGGTATGTGGTAGTAGAACTGTGAGAACGTTGAATGATCAAGATGGAATCTATCTCTATTATCCCCTTGTGCCAATTAATGGATTCGTCATTAGTAAGTGCGCACCCATCTCAATTAAGAGTTAATTGGATGGTACTGATGATTACTGTGATTAATTGGGGCTCAAGGATAATAAGATGTGGAACTTAGATTGGAAGAGACGGATTTATTCCAATTGATCCACGGATATTGATAGAGGGGCCTACTTGTGGTAATTGGGAAGTTTACGGTCTTCATTGTAATTTATTCCTAAGACTGGAGTGCAATTACATTTATATAGTGGTGTTATTTGCAATTAACTGTGGGCCCGGATTGCACATGAGATGTGGGGTCGTGGTGTTCCAGTTGGAGCCAGCTTTCTAAGGAATCCCTAGTGGTCCCCATGCTAGCCCAAGATATTGGAAAACACTAATCCGACTTGGACTCTAGAAATAAGAGTTTGGAAAGGAGAAAGCTACTAATTGCTTTGGAAGTAAGACTTCTATTTTAATTAGACGAGGGAGAGATTTGAAAGTCTATAAAATCTCTTGGACGTCCAATAAGACTCTCCTTCACGCCCAAAACCCTTTCGTGCAAGAGTTGCACGAGTTACTCTCTCCTTCTTTTTTCTAGTTCCTTGGAGTTTCGAGTTAGGATTTCTCCTGAAGACTCCACCACTCTTCTTGAGAAAAGAAATCCAATTCGGGTCATAGCGTGGAAGGCTAAGAGGTGTTGAAGAAATCCATTAGAGCATTGCGGATCTCCAAAGGTATGATCTACTTCTTGCACTGCGGAAATCCATTAGGGCAATACACGGCTTAGCCGTGCCCTAGCCGTAGAGGAAAACTGGATTTTTACCCTCTCTGGACTTTAAACCGTAAGTGACATACGGCTTAGCCGTATGTGCACGAAGTCAATGTTCTGAAGCACGTACAGAAACCCTGTGAAATCATCAGAATTGCAATTATCCAATGGAAATAGATAGAGTACTAACTAAATGGGCTGTAAACACATTTTCCCATACAAATTCATGTGAACTAATCAGAATCAAATGCATACCAACATGGGTTCTTACAGGTTATGGTTATACTTACCTCAATTGAATTCAATTACACAACTTGCTGTCCTTGGGTCCAAACACAACCTAATACCAACCACAACAACATGCATGCACGAGAATTTGAAAGGATCTCAAAGCACAGACACGGCATGCAACAGGGAAACAAGAAGGAGAAGAAGAAGAATGAGGGGAGAGATATGGAAGAGAAAACTCAGCTCACCTCAATCAACACACCAGTGAAAAAGAGCCAAAATCCCTCAAATTAGCTTGATCGATGGAGGTGATCGATGGAGGAGAGAATTCAAGAGAGGGAAAGAAACTTCATGTGCACAGTGAGGAAAATGAGAGAGAACGTGAGTTTGTAGTCGATGTTCTGGGAAGTTTATGTTTATATATATATAAGTAGATGTCCAAATTACAATGAAGTCCAGGTTAAAATTCTATTTTCAGTTTGAGTCAAATCCTGGTCCAATGGAATCACACGACATCGTTTACAAACGACGTAGTTACGAAAGTTAACGAGCTCAACGAAAGACACGTGTTGACATCAAGATGATGCAAAAATGACCATGTCTTAGAAAAGCAAAAATTACGAAAAAGGGCTTGGTCTACTTAATCCAGGTCAAACTCAACTTAACTACCTATCCATGACCCGCAACAAAAATAAAAACACAAACAAAACACGATTAGCAACGAAAACAAGATTAATTAACCGCTAAACGAGGTGACGCGGGGTCGGAGTGTTACATCCTCCCCTACTTGAGAATCATTCCGTCCTCGAAATGAACACTCACTCACTCATACCTGTGAAAACAGATCGGGATATTGTCGTGCCATCTGTTCTTCTAACTCCCAAGTAGCCTCATCGGGACTATGATGCTCCCATAGCACTTTGACCCATCGAATTGTCCTGGTACGGAGTATCTGCTCTCGGGTTCCCACGATACGGAGCGGTCGCTCAACGTATGCAGCACTCGGCTGAATCTGAGCCTCGTCGTAATGAATGACATGGGAGGGATCATGAACATATTTCCGAAGCATCGAAATGTGGAAAACGTTGTGTACTCCTGAAAACATCTCGGGAAGATCTAATCGATAGGCCAAATCACCAATCCGACTCTTGATCTCGAACGGTCCAGCATATCGTGGAGCTAACTTGCCTTTCTGGCCGAAACGGATTGTACCCTTCATCGGTGAGACCTTCAGAAAAACCCACTCACCAACTTGAAACTCTAATGGCCCTCTGCGAGTGTCTGCATAACTCTTCTGCCTCGACCGAGCAACTTTCAAGTTCTCAATTGCTTTCTGTACCTTCTCCGTAGTTTCGGCAATGATCGTCGGTCCGTGAAAACTCCGGGTTCCAACTTCTTCCCAACATACCGGACTTCTACACTTCCTCTCGTACAATGCTTCATATGGCGCCATCCGAATACTCTCGTGGAAACTATTATTGTAGGCAAATTCGCACAACGATAGGTGAAGATCCCATTCTTTCTCGTAGCTCAACACGCTGGCTCGCAACATATCCTCCAAAGTCTGAATAGTCCGCTCTGATTGCCCATCCGTCTGTGGGTGGTATGCCGTGCTGAAGCTCAACTTCGTACCCATAGCCTCTTGGAAAGCTTTCCAGAAAGATGAAACGAAACGGCTGTCACGATCGGATACAATCGACACTGGGGTACCATGGAGCCTGACGATCTCATCCACAAACTTCCTCGCCATCTCTGAAAATGTCATACCCTTCCGAAAAGGGATGAAATGGGCTAACTTCGTCAATCGATCTACAATCACCCAAATGGCGTTATTCTTCCTGCTCGTCGGCGGTAATCCGGAAACGAAGTCCATGGTGATGTGTTCCCACTTCCACTGCAGTATATGCAAGGGATGCAACGAGCCTGGCGGTCTCTGATGATCTGCCCTCACCTTCTGGCATGTCAAACAGCAAGCAACAAATCCTGCTACTTCTCTCTTCATGTTGTTCCACCAGAAGCGATCTTTGAGATTCCGAAACATCTTTGTGCTGCCTGGATGCATCGCATATCGAGCGTAATGCGCTTCGTTCATTAGTTTCTCCTTGAAATCATCAACTGCTGGCACGCACAACCTACTCCGAAAGTAGAGTACACCATCCTCTAGTCTGAAATCGGGCCTGTCTCCAATGTGGTCTCGAATGCGCTTCAAGGTTAGATCTTCAAATTGCCTGTCTTTTATCTGCTGAATCATCTCAGGCTGAAACACTAGCGTACTAGCCAAAGTCACACACTCATCCACTTGTTTCACTTCAACAGGGAGACCATGGAACTCTAAGAGGAAACTGCTCAATAGCTGCATAGACTCTGCTTTCCTACTGAGTGCATCTGCCACCACATTTCCCTTGCCTGGCTGATATTTGATCAGGAAGTCATAATCTTTAATAAGCTCAAGCCATCTCCGCTGTCTCATGTTCAGCTCCTGCTGCGTGAATAAGTACTGCAAACTGTGGTGGTCAGAACGAACCTCAAATTGCACACGATACAGATAATGTCTCCACAGCTTCAACGCAAACACGATGGCTGCCAATTCCAAATCATGGGTGGCATAATTCTTCTCATGTTCTCGCAACTGTCTCGATCCATATGCAATAACCTTCCCGTGCTGCATTAACACACAGCCGAGACCAACTCGAGAAGTGTCTGAATATACCACGAACCCTTTACTACCATCTGGCAAAGCTAACACTAGGACCGTAGTCAACTTCTCTTTCAAAGTCCAGAAACTGGCTTCACACTCCTCAGTCCAATCAAATGGTACATTCTTCCTGGTCAACTTCGTCAAAGCAGAAGAGATCTTGGCAAAGTCCTGGACAAATCGACGATAGTAACCCGCTAGACCAAGGAAACTGCGAACTTCTGTCACTGTCTTAGGGCTAGGCCAATTCACCACTGCCTCTACTTTAGATGGATCAACTGCCAATCCCTCTCGTGAAATGATATGACCCAAAAATGCCACCTGCTCGAGCCAAAAATCACATTTCGACAACTTAGCAAACAATCGATGTTCTCTCAACAACGACAAGGCTTTCCTCAAGTGCTCCCGATGCCCCTCTGCTGACTTAGAGTAGATCAGTATATCATCAATAAAAACAACTACGAACTGGTCCAAGAAAGGAGCAAAGATCTAATTCATCAATGCCATAAACGCTGCAGGGGCGTTGGTTAGTCCAAAAGGCATCACGAGGAATTCATAATGTCCATAACGAGTCCTGAAGGCAGTCTTAGGAATGTCATCTTCTTTGACCCTCAACTGGTGATATCCAGATCCCAAATCAATCTTAGAAAAATATGCTGCACCCTGAAGTTGATCAAACAACTCATCAATCCTGGGTAGGGGATACTTGTTCTTGATAGTTACTTTATTCAGCTGTCGATAATCTATGCACATCCGAAAAGTACCATCCTTTTTCTTGACAAACAAGACTAGCGCTCCCCAAGGTGAGACGCTCGGGCGAATGAAACCCTTGTCTAAAAGCTCCTGCAATTGCTTCTTCAACTCTGACAATTCAGTTGGGGCCATGCGATACAGAGCCTTGCTGATCGGTGCCGTACCTGGAACAAGCTCAATGGCGAACTCCACATCTCGAACCGGGGGTAAGTCTGGCACATCGTCTGGGAAAATGTCGGGAAAGTCACAGACCACCTAGATCTCACCTAGCTGCTTCGTCTCTTTCTTCGCTGAGATAAAGGCAATGAAGCCTTCACACCCTCTGCGGATCAAGCGATCTACCTTACACGCCGAAATCACACGTCTGGGGCATCTCTGCTGACTGCCCTCGAAACGGAAGCCCTTGCCTAAATCGAAGAAGATCGTCCTGTTGTAACAATTAACACAGGCACGATATCGAGTGAGCCAATCCATACCAAGGATCACGTCGAAGTCCAGCATCGACAACAGGATCAAATCAACAGGTAACTGATGACCTGCAATCTGCACGTCGCAATGGGGGTAGTATACACTACACTCCACTCGCTTGCCAACTGGGGTGGATACAACCAGCACATATGGCAACGGCTTAGACGGCTGATGTAACCGCTCGGCGAAATGAGGTGCTACGTATGACTGTGTAGACCGCGAATCGAACAATGCTAATGCCTCGACGTGCGAAATCAAAACAGTACCTTCTACCACCTGTGGATCCTCGGCACTCTCATGGGTAGCAGCGTAAGCACGGGCTGTCTGGCGAGGCTGTCTCGAGCCTGGACGAGCTGACTGTGACTTGCTTGGAGCTGTAGATGCACTGGGTCTACCAGGAGCTGCACCGGAGGTAGTACCAGATGGAGGGGGCTGGGAGGCTCTATATCGAGGACAATTGGCTATCATATGCTCCCTCGAACCACAGATGAAACAAGCACCTGCCTTCCTCCAATAAGCTTCAGTCGTGTGGCCCTTGCCACAATGCCCACAAGTCACTCCGATGGAACTGGAAGTACTCTGCTGGCCTTTTGTCTTCTTCTGTACTTGTCCTCGTGCACTGAAAGGCGACTGTCGCTTAGGCTCAACGGCTCTCGCAGCTTAGTGAATGGCCTCAGCAGAATAGGCCCTGTCCACTGCATCATCAAACGTAGCCGGACGCTGAAACGCAGTCACGTGGTACATATACCGGGGGTGCAGACCTTCAACAAACCGATTCACCTTCCTTTCTTCGGTACTAATCATATCCAGAGCAAAGTGCGACAACTGAGTAAACTTGTTCACATATTCTGCCACGGTCATCTGCTGCTGACGGAGAGCTAAAAACTCAACCTCCTTGGCTCGAAACACATGAACCAGGATGAACTTCCTCCTGAACTGTTGCTTGAACATCTCCCAAACCGTCGCACTAGGAATGTCTCTGTATGAGTCTTTCACGCTTTTCCACCAAGTTTTTGCGACGTCTCTAAACATGGAGGCTGCTAGTCCGACTTTCTGCTGGTTCGTGCACACGACGGTCTCAAAGACATCCTCCATCTGCTCCAGCCACTGTTCTGCCTTCAATGGCTCTTCTGTCCCATAGAACTCAATAGCTCCTCGCTTGCGAAATTTGTCGTAGAGGGCATTCGGGTCATTCTCTCGAGGCTGAAAGACCACCTGCTGGTCTATATGTGACTGAGCTGGGGCTTGGCTTTGTCGGTCTAACATAGTTGTCACTTGTGCTTGCAAGTTTTGCATTGCTTGCGATTATGCCTGTAGGGACTGAAATAACATGAGGATGCGTTCATCTGTGTTCTGTGTCTGCGGTGACGGTGCGGATCCGCTTTCATTATTTCCGGCATTCTGCTGAGAACCCGAACCTGACGCCATCCTGTAAAATGGAAAGAGTCAGACACAAACACAAAACAATTGCGCCCAACAAGCCCCAAAATCTAGAAAGATCACAAAGAAATAATCGTATCCTCACCACGATCCTACATGCCTACATGCTTATCATCTAGAGCAAAGAATGAGTAAGGAACGCTCTGATACCATACAATACGTATGTCACAACCCGAGCCCAGGGTTCGGGGGTTAGCAAAAGCCAAACCTAATGACACACGTACTCCCGTGCATGTACACGTAGACCAAGTCTAAATGCACACGCACAAAGGACATTCACACGTGCCAAACATGTACGCGGAAGCTGTAAATATCAGAAACATCAAACTAACAGTGCAAGAAGAGAATACTAAGAAAAAACTGACATAATTACATATGAAGGTCTTACAAAATGTGAACAAAATAATATATACAATCATGACATATCGTGACAGATACAAGTATGAGGATCCTCAAAACAAGAAACAAGACTCCAATGCCATGCATGCCAAGAACGCTCTCCCGTGGAGTGATCACATCCACTCCTCTAGGCCTGATGGGGCCTCGGGGGTCTCGTCTGGAGTCTGGCCGACCGGCGAGGGTTCGGCAGGGGTATCTGGGCCTGCAACACCAAAAACAAATGTGAATACGACGATTCAGCAAAGTATAACCAATAGCAAGTTAACGCATGCTGTGTCTAATAGAATAAAGAACGTCATGTAAATTAAATAAGGCATTTTCATATACTAGGCTGTCATGCAAGAAAGAAACATGCTAAGCGAATCAATGGATACATGCAGTGTACAGAACTAATGGCTACTACATTGCCATATGCTCCCAAAAGAGGGATCTTGTATCATGCAAAGAACACCATTGTCCGGGCCAGGGTACAATGGGTCTCGGTTTCCTGGGGTCCGGTTCCCCAAGACATTTCCTTACTGCAGCAAGGCCATATAAACTATACTAAATTCACTCCGTCGGGATCCTAAGGCTGAGGCTAAGTAGTGCCTGACCATACAGAGTCAATCATGAAAACCCTGAGTAGATTGTGACAACATATCATACGTGCATATCTGTGAACATATTATACATGCATACTCAAGGTAAAGAACCACAATGTGAAAGTAACGGAACACAAGTAATCATATCAGAGAGTTGAGATCAATGATCGAATGCAATATGTTATGCAACAAATCATGCGAAATCGGATCATCTTTATTTACAAACCAATTCTAATCTAATTATCCGGTGTTTCTAACCGTGCATGATGATGTAGTTTTAAGTTATTCGATGCACCGTTGTCTAGTGTTCCATTGAATCGGGCGGTGCACGAAGTCCCTTAAACCAACACCCATGGGGAGGTGCTTAACATCCGGATAACGAACATGAATGATTCGCAGCCCTCGAGATCATTCATGCTTTGTATCACATTCCGTTGGGCAGGTCTAGGTGCTCTACATTCTATCATGAAAGGCCATATCGGTCTTTCCCTTACACCTATCCTTGTCATTCATTATTCTAGTGTGGATACGGCGTGGCCGTAGGTGAACGTTCGGCTTAGCCGTGTGTGTTCTACGGCTTAGCCGTGGCTGGGCCGTAGAAGGTCTGTCAATTGATTGCTCTCAGTTAATCCAGAAAAGGCACCCTATATTGATCTACGGCTGGGCCACGGCTGAGGTTCGGCTTGGCCGTAAGGCAATACACGGCTTAGCCGTGCCCTAGCCGTAGAGAAAAACTGGATTTTTACCCTCTCTGGACTTTAAGCCGTAAGTAACATACAGCTTAGCCGTATGTGTACGAAGTCAATGTTCTGAAGCACGTACAGAAACCCTGTGAAATCATTAGAATTGCAATTATCCAATGGAAATAGATAGAGTACTAACTAAATGGGCTGTAAACACATTTTCCCATACAAATTCATGTGAACTAATCAGAATCAAATGCATACCAACATGGGTTCTTACAGGTTATGGTTATACTTGCCTCAATTGAATTCAATTACACAACTTGCTGTCCTTGGGTCCAAACACAACCTAATACCAACCACAACAACATGCATGCACGAGAATTTGAAAGGATCTCAAAGCACAGACACGGCATGCAACAGGGAAACAAGAAGGAGAAGAAGAAGAATGAGGGGAGAGATATGGAAGAGAAAACTCAGCTCACCTCAATCAACACACCAGTGAAAAAGAGCCAAAATCCCTCAAATTAGCTTGATCGATGGAGGTGATCGATGGAGGAGAGAATTCAAGAGAGGGAAAGAAACTTCATGTGCACAGTGAGGAAAATGAGAGAGAACGTGAGTTTGTAGTCGATGTTCTGGGAAGTTTATGTTTATATATATATATAAGTAGATGTCCAAATTACAATGAAGTCCAGGTTAAAATTCTATTTTCAGTTTGAGTCAAATCCTGGTCCAATGGAATCACACGACATCGTTTACAAACGACGTAGTTACGAAAGTTAACGAGCTCAACGAAAGACACGTGTTGACATCAAGATGATGCAAAAATGACCATGTCTTAGAAAAGCAAAAATTACGAAAAAGGGCTTGGTCTACTTAATCCAGGTCAAACTCAACTTAACTACCTATCCATGACCCGCAACGAAAATAAAAACACAAACAAAACACGATTAGCAACGAAAACAAGATTAATTAGCCGCTAAACGAGGTCAAGCGGGGTCGGAGTGTTACAGGCTGCATCAACAATTCCTCGCGTAGAACAGCAAGTGATCATCTAGCCCACGGAAACGGATCCAAATTCTCTTTTCGACAAGTTCCGTAAGCGTGGGGCTACTGAATTCCATGGTACCGAGGATGCATTGCAGGCTGAGCAGTGACTGGAGCAGACAGAGGAGCTTTTTTATACGATTGTGTGCAGTAATAAACAGAAAGTAGTTCTCACAGCCTCTATGCTTAGGAGTTTAGCCAAGACATGGTGGACGAGTGTCAAGATTTCATTTCAAACCATGCCCAATGCCACGGTTTGGGGGACTTTCAAGCAGCAGTTCCACCGAAAGTTCATGCCTCTTCATGTTTAGCGAGTCAAGGAAGTGGAATTCTTCAGCCTTCAGCAGAGACAGACACCAGTTGCAGATTACGTACACAAGTTTACAGAGCTGTCTCACTTTGCGGAGGATATGGTGAACACTGAGAGTAAGAAGGTGACTCGCTTCAGCAACGGCCAAAACCCGAAGTATAAGCATCACATGGTTGCATGTATGTGGCCGGCTACCCAGGATGACGCTATTGACAAGGCATACGATGCAAAGGCCATAATGGAGGAGGAGCGAACTGAGTATAAGAGGGCGGCAGGTTCTAGTGGCAAGGGTCAGTTCCAGGAGAAGTTTAAAAGCAAGCCGGGCAGTTCGAGCAGTGCTCAGGTGGTTTGCGGTTATTGTGGGAAAGATCATCCAGCAGAGAGATGTTGGAGGAAAAGTGGGGCCTGCTTCGATTGTGGCTTCACAGAGCACAAGCGGGCCCAGTGCCAGAAGTTTCAGTCATTCCACAAACGAAGTTCGTAGGATCTACAGTGTAGGGCAAGGTGCAGTCAGCTCGCCCAGCCCAGAGGCAAAACCGCCAGATAGCTTGAGCTTATGCTGCGATGCATGAGGGCGCGAAGGAGGCTACGGTCGTGGAAGGTAGGATTTTAATTTCTGATGCTGAAGCTTTAGCCTTGTTTGACTCGGGGTCTAAGCGTTCGTACACAGCACCCCATTTTGCTGTGCAGCTACGGCAGCGACCCATACCGCTCCCGTACTTATTGATAGTATCCACTCCGGTTGGTAAGCGGGGAGAGTGTAGTGTTTTCTACCCTCAGTGCGATGTGCGAATAGCTGGTCATCAGCTCCCTGTAGACCTCGTGTTGCTCACGACACTGGATTTTGATGTGATTCTGGGTATAGACTAGCTTGCGAGGTATCATGCTTGTATCAATTGTTACAGCAAGGCTATCTACTTTGATCTGGGTAGCGGATTCCAATTTGAGGGCAGCCAGACGAAGTGCCCGAGACGCGTGATATCTGCTTGTAAGGCAGACAGGATGCTTCGCAGGGAATGTGAGGGATTTCTTGCATTCATTTCAGAGAAGAAAGATCAGCGACAAGTCAGTGAGATCCCAGTAGTCAATGAGTTTCAGGATGTCTTTCCCAAGGATGTTCCCGAGTTGCCACCGGTTCGAGAGGTATAGTTCTTGATTGATTTGATACCAGGTACAGCACCCATCAATAGAGCTCCGTATCGTATGGCCCCTGCAGAGTTGTCGGAATTGAAAAAACAGTTGCAGGATCTATTAGATAAAGGGTTCATACGCCCAAGTGTTTCACCTTAGGGAGCTCCTGTATTGTTTGTAAAGAAGAAAGATGGCAGTTTCCGAATGTGCATTGACTACAGGCAGTTAAACAAAGTGACCATCAAGAACAAATATCCATTGCCTAGGATTGATGAGTTGTTCGATCAGCTTCAGGGTGCAGCTTACTTTTCGAAAATCGACTTGAGGTCAGGGTATTACCAGCTCCGGATGAAGGATGAGGATGTTCCTAAGACAACTTTCAGGACTCGGTATGGACACTACGAGTTCCTTGTCATGCCTTTCGGTTTGACGAATGCACCCGCAACTTTTATGGCAACGATGAATAGGGTGTTTGCTTCCTATTTGGACCAATTTGTTGTGGTATTTATAGATGATATATTGGTCTATTCGAAGACTGCTGAGGAGCATACAGACCATCTGCGGAAGGCATTGCAGTTGCTTAGAGACCATCAGTTATATGCTAAGCTGTCCAAGTGTGATTTCTGGCTAGAGCAAGTTGCATATCTGGGTCATGTGATTTCTCGAGATGGATTGATGGTGGATCCGACTAAGGTGGAGGCAGTAGTCCATTGGCCCCGTCCCAGATCAGTGACAGAGATCCGTAGTTTTCTGGGGTTGGCGGGATATTACCACAGATTCGTGCAAGACTTCGCAAGGATTTCATCCCCGCTGACTCAGTTGACTCGGAAGAAGCTTCCGTATGAGTAGACAGAGAAGTGTGAGCATAGTTTCCAGATGTTAAAAGAAAAGCTCACTACGGCGCCAGTGTTGACTCTCCCTAATGGTAGAGAGTGATTCGTGATCTATTCAGATGCCTCTTGAGTTGGACTAAGTTGTGTACTGATGCAAAATCAGAGAGTGATTGCCTATGGATCCAGACAGCTGAAAGAGCACGAGAAGAACTATGCCACCCATGACCTGGAGTTAGCAGCCATTGTGTTTGCGCTAAAGTTGTGGCGGCATTACTTGTACAGTGTAAAGTTCGAGGTTCATTCCGATCATCACAGTCTGCAGTACTTGTTTAATCAGCATGACCTGAATATGAGGCAGCGGAGATGGGTGGAGTTCATCAAAGACTACGACTTCCTGATCAAGTACCATCCAAGCAAGGGTAATGTGGTGGCAGATGCACTCAGCAGGAGAACAGAGAGTCTCCAGGTGTTAATAGGATTCTATGTCCTTGTGCGCGACAGCCTGTTGAGGTTCGGATGGTGGATGAGTTTCTGACGTTAGCTACTACCGTGGTGTTGCAGCCTGAGGTGATTCAGCAGATCAAGGACCGCTAGTTTGTGGATCCCCTTCTGGTGACCTCCAGAGATCGGATTGCAGATCGACCTGATTTTAGTCTGGCAGACGGAGTTTTGTACTTCAGGGGCAGATTGTGTGTTCCCGCTGTAGATGAGCTGAAGGAAAAGTTGATGACAGATGCGCACCATGCCCGTTATGCGATGCACTCAGGGAGTACTAAGATGTACCAGAACTTGAAGAATAGGTTTTGGTGGAACAATATGAAGCGGGAGATCGCAGGGTTCGTGGCACGATGTTTGACCTGTCAGAGGGTGAAAGCTGATCATCAGCGACCTCCAGGATCATTGTATCCATTATACATTCCGCAGTGGAAGTGGGAGCACATTACCATGGATTTCGTCTTAGGACTTCCGCCGACCAGTAGGAAGAACAACGCGATGTGGGTGATAGTGGAACGATTAACAAAGTCAGTACATTTCCTTCTGTTTCAAGAAAAGGATGACATTCACAGAGCTGGCCAGGAAGTTTGTTGACGAGATAGTCAGATTGCATGGCACCCCAGTATTGATTGTGTCTGATCGTGATAGTCGCTTTATGTCCTCATTTTGGAGAGCATTTCAGGAAGCTATGGGCACGAAGTTGAGTTTTAGTACGACATACCACCCCCAGACTGATGGACAGTCGGAGCGTACCATTCAGACTTTGGAGGATATGCTCCGAGCTAGCGTGCTGAATTTTGAGAAGGAATGGGATATGCATTTAGCATTGTGTGAGTTTGCCTACAACAACAGCTTCCATGAGAGCATTGGCATGGCTCCTTATGAGGCTCTATACGGACGCAAATGCAGGACTCCAGTGTACTGGGAGGAGGTAGGAACGAGGAGTTTCCATGGCCCGACGATCATTGCTGAGACGACTGAGAAAGTGCAGAAAGTGATAGAGAATCTGAAGGTTGCTCGGTCCAGGCAGAAGAACTACGCGGATACTCGGAGGAGACCTTTGGCATTCCAAGTCGGAGATTGGGTGTTCCTTAAAGTTTCCCCGATGAAAGGCACTGTGCGGTTTGGTCAGAAGGGCAAGTTAGCTCCGAGATATGTGGGACCGTTTGAAGTCAAGAGCCGAGTTGGTGATTTAGCCTATCGTTTGACACTTCCAGTTGAGTTCTCCGGAGTCCAAGATGTATTCCATGCGTCGATGCTCCAAAAGTACGTTCCAGATCCGAGCCATGTGATTCGATACAATGACATTCAGATTCAGCCTACTGCGACTTACGTTGAGCGTCCGCTTCGCATCGTTGGTACGCGAGAACAAATTCTCCGCACCAGCACTATCAGATGGGTTAAGGTATTATGGGAGCACCACGGTCCAGATGAGGCTACATGGGAGCTAGAGGAGCAGCTAGCACGCCAGTATCCCCAACTCTTCGCTCAGGTAGGTGGTCATTCCGAGGACGGAATGATTCCTAGTGGGGGAGTATGTTACACTCTGATCCCCTTTGAGCCGATTTAGGGGCTCATTAGTGTGTTTTTGTGTTGCTTATTTCTTTTGGGCTTGGTTTCGGATCTTAGATAGGTAGTTGAGTAGCCTTTGACCTGAGATGGGTTAGGTTCTAAGCCCTTTTTCGTAATTTTATAATTGCTTTGAATGCATCATATTTGCATCATCTTGGTGTCAGCACGTGTATTTTGTTGAGCTCGTTATGTTCCGTAACTGTCTCAGACCCATTCGGAGTCAATTGGAGGAGTTAGACCCTCATATGACTTGAATCGTAAATAGTTTAAACTCATTAGACTTTGTTTTAAACTCCAAAACTATATAATGAGTCATCAGCCAGATGTCTTCTCTCCCTGCTCATTTCCTTCAACGTGCATGCAACAAACTCCAGGGAGAGCTCCTCGTCCATTCTCTCTTCTCTTCACTTCTCTTCCTCTCTCGGTTGGTGTTGGGATTTTCCACCCATTTTGATTGGGTTCTCTCTCTCCCTCCTCTCTGTCTATGCTTTGAGGTAAGTGGGTTCTTCATTTCTTCTTCTGTACTTTGGATTTCCCATCTCTCTTGCTGTGTTCTCATGCTTGCATGTGTTGTTGCTTTGCTTTGCTTGGGTTTTTAGTTGAATTGGAGCTTGCCTTCAGTGGTTTGATAAAGCTTTGAGGCAAGTATAAGTACAAGATTGTATAACACATATAGGTAGATTGTTGATTGTTGTGATTCTCTTGTTCTTACATGCTTGACATGATCTACAGCCTAATTCTATCACTTTGGCTTCATTGGAGCTTGTTTTGCTTCATTTGCACATGAAATTCCAGTCTCTGTAATTGTCCCGATTTCGTTTTCTATATTGTACGGCTAAGCCATAATGTTGTACGGCTCAGAATCCAGAGACGCGAATTTGAAATTTTGTTCTACGACTAGGCTACGGCTGAACCGTAAATTGTTCTACGGTTGACCCGTAAGCTAACAGTGACCCAGCCGTGAATTTACACTCTGATCAGTCGAAACTTTCTGATTCCAGTACTCTTACGGTGAAGTTACGACTAAGCCGTGGATTCCACCGTAGCTCAACCATAAAAAGGTATCAGATCAGAAGTGAAAGATGACCAGTTTAGCTGTGTTCTGAAGGAAACCACGGCTAAGCCGTGCTAGGCCGTAAGCTGTCGACGGCTAACCCGTAGGTCACCCACGGCTAAGCCGTAAGACCTGGAAAAAGTTTGAAATTAAACTTAGGCTAATGGTGTGACCTTGTAGGGCTTATATACAGGTAACCACTCATATAAACCGGCCCAATGGATTCCTTGGACCGCATGAATAGTCTATTAGGCTGTGACTCATTCATGTGAGCGTTGGTTTACTGTTAAGTACCTCCCCATAGGTGTTGGTTTAAGGGACTTTGGTGCACGTAAGAATTACATTGCAACATTTTGATGGCAACGGTGCATCGAATAACTTAAAACTATATCATCATGCATGGTTAGTGACAGTGAACAACTAGATTTGAGTTGGCTTGTCATTTCCCTTGATTCCGTGTTAATCTGAGATGCATTGCATATTGCTTACAGTTTTGCTCTCTATTCTATTGATCTATGTTTATGCATGACGAGATCATTTTGCTTTTGTTCTGTATAATTGTTTTATTCTTCGATCTGTACTATGCTTTGATCTACGTAGTGCTTTGACTCATTTTACGCTATGCTTGTATACCTCTGGCTTTGTACATCTCTGACACGTGGCTCTGCCCAAAGATTTATACGTGAGGATAAGATCCGGCCTTTGCCGTCGGTGAGTCCAAAGCGGAAAATCTCCCTTCTTTTGGATTTGATTTGATTGGTATTAGTCTGGCTCTACTCAGCCTCAGCCCTAGGATGCCCGATGGGGTTACCTCTGGCTTGGTTCTCTGTTCTCTGTATCGATGCAGCGTAGCTTTCTCTTGAGACTTCGGAAACTAGGAAACCGAGACCCACTTGTACCCATGGCCAGGTCGGTGGTGTTCTCATCTGTCTGTTCTGTCTGCTCTCTATGTGAGAGAATATGGTTAATATAGTAGCCACTTAGTTTAATATTTCTATGTTTTGATTCATTTCACATGCTTTACTTCTATGCACGATTTGCTTAGCATATTAATATGAAACTCTGTATTTAATCTTCTGTCATTATTCACTTTGATACTATGAGTGTTTCGTCCCTATTACTTATAATTGCTGGATCGTTATACTCATTGAGTTGTCTGTGGTGTTGCGGCACAGATCCCTTGTCCGGCTCCCCGGCAGTCGAAGAGACTGTAGGGCAGGACCTAGAGACACCCTCCGGTATGGCAGAGTGGGCTTGATCACTTCTGCCGAGTGCGTTCCTGCATATCATCAGTGTTTTGGTTTCTTGGAGATTTTGTATTTTGTACTTCGGACTTAGTTACTCTGTATTATATTTGTACATCATGTTTTTGGTGTGTTCTCAGTCTTGTATTTGGTTTTATATCTGTGTGTGTTATCTACGTCTTTTTCCCATTTTGCATTTTGGTTTTCCGCTCGTTCTCTTTGTTTGTGCTTGCTATGATATCTACAGCTTCCGCGTTCGCTTGCTTCGCACGTGTTGGATCCCTTGTGTGCGTGTATTTGGACTGGGTTTGGATGCATGTGCACGGGAGTACGTGTGTCACTGGTTTGGCTTTTCGCTAACCCCCGATTTCTGGGCTCGGGTTGTGACAGCTTGTAAGAAAATGTGCGAAAAGGATAGGTGAAAGTGGTTTTTTCCTAGTCTTCAAGTGTGATTGGAATTTGATTATAGCCAGAATAACTATCATGAAAACAGTAGTAAGCATGATCGGCTAGCTTTTCAAGCATTTGATCCATGAATGGAAGGGGAAAATGATCTTTTTGGGTCACTGAATTCAACTTCTTATAATCAATGCACACCCTCCATCCAGTCTGTATTCTAGTGGGTACCAATTTATTGCCCTCATTTTGAACCACTGTTATTCCAGATTTCTCTGGTATCACTTGTATCGGGCTCATCCATGCACTATCACATATAGGATAGATCACCCCTGCATAAAGTAATTTCAAGACTTCTGACCTAACCACTTCCTTCTTTGTAAGGTTCAGTCGCTTCTATAGTTCACGAGAAGTTTTTCCATTTTCTTTCAAATGAATTCTAGTTGAACCACAAATGGGCTTATTCCTTTTGATAAGTCCTCAAAAACGTACTTTTCTCAGGGTTATTTTGGAAAGTTTTATGGACTTATCGAGCTAAGAGAGCTTTATTTAGTGTAATATCATATCTTTTATGCATTTTAAACTCATTGTAGGATTTTCTTGCACAAATTTCTCTTAAATCACACATTTGTCATAAAATTATAAACTTGCCATTTTTGAAAATATATTTTTGGAAAGTTTTGTAAAATTTTATATTCTCATAAAATAAATCAATTTTGTCATCATCATTAATTTATTCAATTAAATCATGCACACTGATGTCATCACAAGCTATCATTTCATGAAAGATGAACCCTCAATCATGCATTTGTGAATTAAGGGTAAAAAATTATCTTTTCACACAAATTTCACTTTTTGCTTGTAGGCAATAATGGAAAGAAAATATTTTGGAAGAAAAGAAAGAAAGAAAAAAAGAGAAGAAGAATTTTTGAAGAAATTACAAAAATTGGTTTCACGAGTCCCACACATGAACATGTGTGACTTCACTTATGTGGGACACCCTTGTGAGTCCACCTTCTCTGTATATTTTGGATAATCTCAAGAAAATCATAAAGATTTGAAAAAATTTCCAAAAAGTTTCAAAGAAGGAAGGTCAATGGTGGAGATCATTTGCACATGTGGAATAATCCAAATAAAATGGAAAGTGGTATAGAGAGTGGATTTGCAAACCAAGATTTTCTCACATAAATTGCTAACCTTTTACTAGCTTCAGTGTCAAGGAAAGTGTCTTTCTAAGAAAAAATTTTTGCTAGCTACAATTAAGAAAACAAGAAAGGAAGGAAAAGGCTTGAAAAAAAATATAAATAACCCACCCCTTTAGCATTCCAACCCATAAAAGAAGAAACCTCCTCTCTCAAACGCTCTCTCTCCACTATCTCCATATCTTTCTACTCCATAATTTCTCTCTCCTCAAGAAGGCTCTCTCCAACTTGAAACTTCCACTAGAAGAGGATCTTTCATCCTAGATTATGTAATGTTTTTTTTTAATTCTCTATCTTTTATGTAAAAGCATTCATATCTAGTAAAAGTGTATTCATTGTTTTCTCTATTTACTTCTTTTTATTTCTTTGATAATGAATGCTTGATATTTTATTTTTAACCTTGTTGTTCTTGGATTGACAACCTAAAGAGCCTAAGAACATAATTCAAGCAAACATGAATCTAGTTTAAAAGAAGAATTTAGAAGGAAAAAAAATACACTTCCACAATTTTATTTTCTTGTTTTCTACACATTTAAATTACTGTCTTACCACACATTTAAATTTCTGAAAGACCACACATTTAAATTCAAGTTTATCTACATATTTACTTTTATGTTGATTCCATACATTTAAATTCCATTACTTTATTTGTGCTTTTATGTTGCATGATCTATGGCTAGGATTAATTCTTTAGATGCATGCATTCATATCATGTGTTGTTGGAAATCGGAATTTTAGATCTAGAATTCATGATTTTTTTGGAAATTAAAGGGATAAATTTCAGATTTAAAAAGATAGCAAAATTAAACAGCAAACAGTTATTGTTTTTATCCAAATATCGGCAATTTAAAATGTGACACAGGAAGATTATTTTACATTGAAATTTGGAGGAACAATTGCAGGATGAGTTAACTTTGTTTGATAAAAATATCAGAGGAAAACGATTAAGGGAGGTCTAGTTTTCAATCGCTGAAACACTTACCATCTGCACATAGCAGACCTTTAATCTAAAAGTTTTGAATTAATAGACATATCAAATCAGTGAATTTTGCTGTAAAAATTAGTTGGCTTGAACCTTGATGAGTGAAATTTAAAATCCCATAGTTTCTAATTAAAAAAATTACGGGAAGGTCAATTTCTAAAATTTTTATTTTTGGTAACCATTATTCATGCTTTTTTTTTTGTTTTTTGCATTTTAGAATATTTTTCAAATTCAATTTTTTATTAGGTTCTTGCGTCAGTAGAGCATGATTTCTAGCCATTAAATCTAGTTTAGGATTGCATTAGATTAGTATCATATTTTATTTAAATTTTGCATCTCGTATTAGGAAAGTTTGCATTATTTACATGGCATACATTGTATGGATTGTGTTGATTTTCTAAATTTAGATTTGTTACTAATTTTAGGTTTTTTTATAGTTTTAAGTAATTTTTAGACTTGAGAATCTTTCTAAAAGTGTTTAATTGTAAAGATTTTGAAATTGGAAGGTTCTTTAAGACTTGGAGAGTTAATATAGTTGTAGTTTCTAATTTTAGATTTTTTTTATTATTGGAAGTTCTAACTTGTATTTTAGTTTTGTAGCAACTTTAGTTTTTTCTTTTAGGATTTCTAATTTAGAAAGTTTTATTTGGATTGTAACTAATTTAATTTTGGAAAGTAAGAATGATATTTGTAATTTTTAGCTTTTAGGCTAGTTTTAGAATTTTATTTAGGGCAGGTTACAAGTTGAAAAGTTCTTAAATAAATTGCTCCCTGTAGATTGACCTAGTCTTACCAGTTTATTACTACAATCGAAGCTCTACACTCGGAGCTCACGAACACCTTTGATATCTACTATGGACCACCCTATAGCTTCCTTGTGTTCATCTAGAATTTTTAAGAGTTTTTCCTCTTGGACAGGATCCAAGTTTGAAGCTATAATGACTTGAAAGGTTTCTAATGGGCCAAAAAACACATATTTCAAAGTATCTGGCAACTGCTTGAGCTTTAACTTAGGGTGCTCTACGACAAATGGGATAGGTGGGGATGCATATGGAGTCAATAATTCATGCCTCGATTGCCACCTAGAGCAATCTATGGATAGGGTTGAGTTTAATAGATTGACTTCCTCAATGTGTCCATCTATATCAAAATCACTTCCAAACTGGGCTAAACACGTCTGTAGTGGATCTTTAAGATTTAAATGAGGTAAGTGGTTTTCCACTAATTCATAAATATAACTAAATTCAAAAACCCCATCATTCTCATCAGGAGGTTGCCTACTAACATTAAAAATGTTCACCTGAATAGTCATGGTCCCAAAAGAAATTTGCACCACCCCATTTTCTACAATTGATCAAGGCATTTGAGGTGGCTAGGAATGGTCTCCCTAAGATCACTGGTTTTTTAAGTTCAGTGCAAGATGTGTTTTTGGTATCCAAGACAACAAAATCGATGGGAAACACAAAGTCTCTGCTTCCCCTTGGGGTATCGAATTGATGCATCAGCCAATTGCAAAGTCATATGGGTCTTTCTCAACTCCCTTAAACCTAATTCTTCATAAACAAAATACGGAAGAAGGTTTACCTTTGTTTGAAGTAGGTGGGTCTCGTGGATAGAT
This sequence comes from Sextonia rubra, assembly GCA_037013555.1. Lineage (NCBI taxonomy): Eukaryota > Viridiplantae > Streptophyta > Magnoliopsida > Laurales > Lauraceae > Sextonia > Sextonia rubra. The sequence goes on along the minus strand of JASUAD010000018.1, from coordinate 7,153,846 downwards.
TTTAAAAAACTTTTGACCCACTTGACACAGGGATCAACTATCCATAAGACCAAAACTCAATCCAAGATGCATAACCCTCAATCTCATGACCATGTACAGTAAATATTCTACCAGCACTAAACATCCATAATAATCTACGACATGCAAGAAGTAGATCATACCTTTGGAGATCCGCAGTGCTCTAATGGATTTCTTCAACACCTCTTAGCCTTCCACGCTATGACTCAAATTGGATTTCTTCTTTCAAGAAGAATGGTGGAATCTTCAGGAGAAATCCCAACTCGAAACTCCAAGGAACTAGAAGAGAGAAGGAGAGAGAAACTCGTGCAACTCTTGCACGAAAGGGTTTTGGGCGTGAGGGAGAGTCTTATTGGATGTCCAAGAGATTTTATAGACTTTCAAATCTCTCCCTTGTCTAATTGAAATAGAAGTCTTACTTCCAAAGCAATTAACAGCTTTCTCCTTTCCAAACTCTTATTTCTAGAGTCCAAGTCGAATTAGTGTTTTCCAATATCTTAGGCTAGCGTGGGGACCACTAGGGATTCCTTAGAAAGCTGGCTCCAACTGGAACACCGCGACCCCACATCTCATGTGCAATCCGGGCCCACAGTTAATTGCAAATAACACCACTATATAAATGCAATTGCACTCCAGTCTTAGGAATAAATTACAATGAAGACCCTAAACTTTCCAATTACCATAAGTAGGCCCCTCTATCAATATCTGTGGATCAATTGGAATAAATCCGTCTCTTCCAATTTAAGTTCCACATCTTATTATCTTTGAGCCCCAATTAATCACAGTAATCATCAGTACCATCCAATTAACTCTTAATTGAGTTGGGTGCGCACTTACTAATGACAAATCCATTAATTGGCACAAGGGGATAATAGAGATAGATTCCATCTTGATCATTCAACGTTCCCACAGTTCTACTATCACATACCCAAGACACCGAGGTGTTAACCTACAGTCGGCCTCACTCATTGGTGACTCAAAGCAAATGAATAGATAGAAACTTGAGTTCGTCAATGTCTCAGGATTAAGAGCCTATTGCTAGGGAATTATGAGAGCATACCTTATTATTGAGACGGAATTCCATAAGGTGCATCTCATGGTCCTTCAATACATCCAATGTACCAGCACCATGATCCAGAATCTTACATTCTGATGATCGAGACAAATCATACTATCTCATAGTGATCAAAGTGCTGTAACCTTATCAAATGAGATGCCCAATCTCATTACTGGTTGTGAAGCTATTTTAAGTATAAGATTTGTGACATATATCTCCTGCGTGTGGATCTCATCCATGCACATATATCACATCTAATATACTAATGGGATCCGGTTCAACTCATGAACCATTATGTCATAAGTATTGGTCATGTGCATGAAGTAGTAAAATAACATTCATCTCATGAAAGTAAAGTATGATTTTATTGATAAATAAAGAAATTAATCAATTTATTACATCAACTGATGGATTGAGTCCACAAAAACTAAGAACCTTTGCACCCAAATCTAGCAAAGCTTTCTCTATGTGATGGTCCCCTATCTGGCAAGAAATGGTAGGACTTGGGTCCTTGTATTTGATCGGGGTTGGGCAGGAAATAATTGAGCTAGCTTATTGAGCTAGAAAAGCCTTCTTAGGCACATTGGTTGTCCTTTTAAAAGTACAAAGGTCCTTCAAAAATCTCACATAGGCTGGAATCTGTTGGGTAGCCTCCAGTAATGGAATGTTGATTCTTACTTGTTTAAACACTTCTAACATTTTATCTAACTAGGCAGTTGATTTTCCAAGTCCTAGCCGATGGGGGTACGGTACCTTAGGAATGTAAGTCCTAGGAGTGGGCTCACTAAATGATGGTTCAATCTTGTCTGGGTCCTCCTTGACTGGCTTTGGTTCTATCATGGGTTCAGCATTCACACTTGGTTCCTCAATTTCCACATCCTCACTTGATTTTAACTCAGGTTCCTTGGGTAGTTCTACTTTGTTATCAACCTGTGTACCCAACCTAGAGTGATTATGGATTTGACATGCTTTAGGCCTTTTTCCTTTGTTATCATGAATAAATTGGCCCATGCTTTAGGCCTTTTTCTTTTGTTATCATGAATAAATTGGCCCTTAGGATTAAGCTCAGGTTGACTAGGGAAGGTTCCCTTGTCTCTGGCGCTCAAGGAATTGGCCAGTTGGGCCATTTGATATTCCAATTTTGAGAGGGTCTAAGTATGGCTATTTAAAATTTGACTCGTGGTCTGCCAAAATTGAACAGTACTCTGAGACATGAGTTTCATAGCCTCTTCTAAGGAATATACCCTTTAGGCTAATGGACTAGGGCTTGAATTGGGCTTTTGGAAACTGGGCGGGGCATTGGCTTGAGATTGAATGAGCTGAAATTGATTGGCCTGTGATGGGCCACCCTGAGTTAGATCCCTTGGTGCAAGAAAAGTTTGGATTGTCCTTCCAACCTGGATTGTATGCATTGGAGTATGGGTCATACCTCTGCCGATTATCAAAACAAGTGTTTTAATTGCGTTCACATCCTCAATAAATTTGGCCTGACCGAAAGTTGTTGGGTCAATTCCACCATTCAAGGCCTGACTATACTTTAATGACCCCGAAGTATTTGGAGTGGATGTTTAGTTCAATTCTAAGGCCTCTATCCTCCTCATCAGTGTGGCGAATTTGGCCTTTGCCTCAATTTTGGGTTTAATCTTGAACATCCCCCTTTTCTCAGTAATGGAGGGTTTGACGGGCTCCCTCTTAACAAAGGCCCACTGCAGTGTATTATCAATGGTTTCTTCCAAAAATGTCCATGCTTCATCTGCCGTTTTTTGTGTAAAATTCCCACCATAGAAGGATTTTTCCATTTGCTTAGTTAGGTAATCCATGCCCTCATACACAATCTCGATCAAGAGGTCTTTGAACCGTTCCAAATAATTATAGAGTGTCTTTCTATCCATGTAATAAAACCCATTGATGGCCTGCCTAATCGAAGTAGTCTTTTGTTTGGAATAGAATTTCTTGTAAAATCCTTCTACTAGCTTAGCCCACGTAGTGATGGACTCAACCTATAAGATATAATGCCAGGCTTTGCTCTTTTCTTTCAAAGAGAAAGAGAATAATCTAAGCTTGAGGGCATCTTCCGTCATATGATTTATTCTCATGGTCCCCCAACTGTCCTCAAATTCCCTAACATGTTGATATGAGTTCTCCTGATCTACCCACAGAACACTGGGAGCATCTAAATCATGCTAGATTTGATCTAAAGGTAGCATTGGTCTGGGGCAATCTAATACAAGACAGTTGAGTTATTCTGGTGGGGTACATGTAATCCATCAAAGTCATGGGTTGGCCCACTTGCACTCCTTCGCCATTTTTTCTTCAAAAATTGATGATTTACCTATGATGGTTAAGGCTAACTTAGGTTTATCTTGATCAACCTACGGTTTTTGCATTCCCACAATTTCTTCCTCTTAGATTTAGATCGCATGCACTAAGGTCAACCCCAAAAAAATGTTAACCTAATCTTTATGCAAGGTTCTAATGATCCTAATATGTTGCAGAAATCAAGCAGTCACGCATAAGGATTGAGCACAAAAAAGGTCATGGGGTTAACCTAGACACAATACAACAATTCTAGGATTTGCCAACGAAATGTTTCATTGCTAAAAAATATTTTTTTGTTGCAAATTATTTATGGCAACAAAATTCTTTTATCACCCATTTCGTTGTCGTTGTCCCGTCTTTAAATGCATTTGGTGATGAAATCTAATTTCGTCGCCGTAGCATCGCAATCTGCGATGTCATATTTCGTCGCCAAATATACCAAGATTTTGTCACTATATATTATATTTTGTCATAAAAAACACACAAGAGAGAACTAAAAAGACCTTTTAGCGACATAATTATTTCGTCGCCAAAAGGTATGTTTTTCGGTGCTATAAGTATTTTAAAAAAGATGAAAATGCATTTGGAGACAAAATAATTTCGACGTCAAAAGGAATTTTTAAAAAAAATATTCTGTTACCTCCTCTGCCCCTCTCTCTCTTTGGCCCTCCCCTTGTTTGTTCTATCTCCCCTCCACTCCCCTCTCTCTCTCCATCTATTTCTCTCTCTTCCTCCCTCTCTTAGTTCTCTCTCCCCTCTCCCTCCATCTCCCTCTTTCTCTTACTCCCTCCCCCTCTCCCTCCATCTCCCTCCCTCTCTTCCTCCCTCACTCCCCATCTCTCCCTCCCATCTCTATTCTCTCTATCTCTCTCCTTACCTCTCCCTACCTCTCTCTCTCTCATTCCCTCTCCCTCCCTCCCTCCCACCCCATCTATATTCTCTCTATCTCCTTCCTTCTTCCTACATCTCCCTCTCGTTTCCTCTCCCTCCCTCCCCCTCTCTCCCTCCCTATCTCTATTCTCTCTCTATCTCCTTCCCTCTCCCTACCTCTCTCTCTCTCTCTCCTTTCCTCTCCCTCCCTCCCCCTATCTCCCTCCCCACATCTCTATTCCTTCTTTCTCTCTCCTTCCCTATCCTTACCTCTCTCTATCCCCTTCCCTCCCCCCACCTCTCTCTCTCTCTCCCCCTTCCCTCTCCCTACCTCCCTCTCTCCCTCCTCGGCCCTTCCATCTCCTTCTCTCTTCCTCCCTTCCCCTCTATATTCTCTCTCCCCTTTCTCCTAAGGCTTTCATTTCATAAAATTTTCTTTTTCTTTTTTGGCAACAAAAAAAACTTTCTTTTCCAAACATTTCCCTAAGCATTTTCGCAAGAATAATGGCACCTTTTTTTTTGTATTTTCATAATTGGTGACAAAATTTCAATTTTGTCGCTAATAGTATATATTTGGCGACAAGATTTATGTTTTCGTCACCAATTTTGAAAATACAAATGCAATAGGCGCCAGAAATGGAACCTTTTTTTTTTGGAATTTTTCAGAATTGGTGATAAAAAGTCGAAATTTTGTCACTAGAGGTGTACTATAAGCAACGAATTCAAAGGCCATCGCCAAAGGTCCACTATTGGCGACGAAAACTTAAATTTCATCACTAAAGGCATGCTATCAGCGACGAAATATTTTTCCGTCGCCTAATGTCCTGTATTTTTCTATAATTAGGACGAAATTAGAGTGTCATTAGAAATTCAATAGTTATCAACAACGAAAATAGATGTTTGTCGCTCAAAGTATGCCCTTTGTATTTCGTCACTGATTCCGAATCAATAGCGATGAAATATTGATTCGTCGCCAAATTTCGTCGTGAATCATCTGTTTTCTTGTAGTGATATTACACAGCTTCTAATTGGTGAAGAGAACACTTTGGCCTCCAATTCAGTCCTATGAAACCTTAGTTGACCAGGCAGCCACCAAGGAGTGGTGGAGATGAACTCGCTTAAGTACCAATTCCTTGACCAGTCAAACTATCGCACCCTCAAGAGCAAAGGCTTTCTTTCTTGGGTATCAACTTCAGTCAAAGAGTGCAATTGGTGTAACCATCAGTGGTCTTCGTCCTACTGAGCTCGAATCCTAGGGTCTCATTGCTACTTGATTTTAATTAAGGTTAGGATCCTAATGTGAGAGATTGTTAAACCTAGATGGGCAAAGATATGGTGATGAAATCCAGTCCTTATCTTTTTAGAGTGAGTTTCCCCCAACTAAGTGTGGGTCCAATTTAAATTGTGTGTCATACAAGCAGTCACAGTTTGCAAAATTTAAATCAACAAAGCCCACTTGCAAAAAAAGATTCGTGGGTTAAGGATAAAAGGTCTTACATTAAATTCACACAAATCTTATCTTGTGCAAGCTTATCTTCCTTTTTTAGCAATTTTTAAAAGCAATTCAATGTTGTTAGACTTTTTTTAGAGCAATCCCCATAGTTTCCTATTTTATCAAATCTCTCCATGCAATGCAAACTACCAAAAATTAAAAAAAAATCTTGTTAGTAATTCCTAATTTAAATGAAACTCCTATCTAAAAAAAAGGAATTTGAAATCTTGTCCTAATCTAAAACAGAGAAATAAAAATATGAAACTCTAAGTTACCAAAAAAAGAAAAAACATTCTAAAAGATTGCAAAGTTACTTAAAGTAATCAATTTTGAAATTCAACTAAACCTAATCCAATCAAACTAATACTAACAAATCTAATGAACCTAGAAATTACTTTTTTTTTTCAGAAATTCGAAATTAGAAAAATCCTATTAAAAAGCATTTTTTTTGTGATTATAAAAAAGAATCCTAAAAATACATTAAAAACTACTCTAAAACAATCAAAAATAAAAAAAAATTTCTGACTTTTTAACTTCTAAAATTCAGGAAAAAAATTTTTTGACATTTTTTATTCCAAAAATTCAATAAAATACTAAAAAAATCAAAAAAATTAGAAAAAAATTTTTCACTTTTTTTCAGAAAAAAATATAAAGGCAAACTACCACTAATTGCAACAAAACAAAATTAAGGAAACAAACTAAATGATTGAACAACTAATAATACAACTTAATGATGAATATGAATGCACCTAAAAGAACAAATTTAATAATAAAAAAATTCAGATTTGGCTTCTCGGCAACAACGCCAAAACTTGATGTGAATTTAATTAATCAACTTAAATACTGCAAGTGCACGGTTGTCTCGTTGAGAAAATGACAAATACAGGTTGATCCCACAAGGAGCACTTTTGAACTTTTTTAATTAAAAATCTGAAATTTCTTTTAACTAGAAGACTGAATTAAAATAAAACTAAAAGTATAAGAAACTTGATGCAATTGAGAGCAGTGAAAAATCAATGGAGAAAATAGATCAGAGCATTCAGAATCTACTAATTAAGATAATTAATCCAATCATGCAATTATTTTATTCTTTGTCTCAAAATAACTTAGATTAGACACAAATTAATGTTTCTGATCCGGGAGATTTGTCTTTTGCAAAAACTAATTTTAATAAGAAGAATAAAATCATAACCCAAGACCTCCTTCACATCATAAAAAATGAAAAATCATAAGCATGACTTATCAAATTAAGCATAAACTATTAAAGGATCTCATCCCTAAGCATAATCTATCAAAATAAGCATAAATCATCGAATTATTTTCATTAGAAATTAAAATAGAGGTTGCCTATAGCATGAAGACAGATCTATTATTCTAATAGAGCATTCATTTAAAAAGAGACATGACAAGAACAAAATAATCACATGAATTTAAAAAAAATTTCTTAGCTTCATTTGTATGCTCCGATCTAAAGGATTAACCAAGCATCGCCAAGATCTTCATGAAAAACTTCATTAAGATCATTTTTGTACAGTATTCACTATCTAAGAATCTCTCTTCTAAATTCCAAGTTTTTGGAATAAGGCTTCAAAAATACCTTAAGAATAAAAGTAGAAAATTAATGGGAGGAAAAGAGATGGAGGATAGAGGAGAGAGAGCAGCTAGAGGAGAGAGAAAGCATGAAGAGGGGTGGTGACAGCTCTTGGATGTCCATGCATTGTTTTAATGGGTTTGGAACCCCTTTTCTTTCCAAACTTTGGTCCTTCTTTGTAGCAAAAATCTCCATATTAGGTCAGTCTTTTCCTTGGCCAACAAGTAAGCAAGATTTGGCAACTTTAGAGAGATTCTTTCTTGCTTTCCTTTAAAAACTAATCTCTACGCGGACTTTCCATGTTTAGAAGATAATCTTCTTATGTGTAAGTAAATCTTCTAAATAAGTTTGCCTTCTTTAATTTCTTAAGGATTTTCTTCAGATCTTCTTAGATTATCTTGAAAAGAATAATGCAAAGATTATGAACCCCACTTTTATCTCGAGTGTACTTCACTTGAGGAGAGATGGACCCCACCTAAAAGTATGTAACATGGAGAAAATCAACATGATTTTTATAATCCCATCTAAAAATATGTGCCAACTTCCCAAAGCCATAACTTTGTCATTCAGCTCCGATTGATGCAATATTAAATCCTATGGATATCTACTCGAAGAGAACTTTCCAACGGTAGATAGATTGTCCAATTCCGACCCTCAATTTGAGAGTTATGACCATTTTAATTTATGCTATCCAAAGAAAACAGGATTGACCTTCCATTTTTAAATTCCTCTCCTTTGACTTTCCTTTTCTTAAATTCTCTCCACCTTGACTTTCTTTTCTTAATTGAAATTTGAATTCATTTAATAACTTGAAAGTGGGACCCCCTTTTTACCATCCAAGCATGTGTGCCCATTTGTGTAGGGTCATCGAGAAGCCAATTTTCCAAACTTCTTACATTGTGTGCCCCACATGATCTGCTCACATCTTTCTGCACATTTTAAGCAAATTCATAAAATACTAAAGAACCCACATCAAAGTGGGACCCTTCCGAACAGAGTTTTACTCTAATTGGAACTCTTTTGAGAAAATTTGTAAATTTATAAGTTAATGCAGAAAATGTGTGAAAGATTATGTAAATTCAAGTTCTTAGGTGAAAATTTATGGAATGATGAATTTAAATGAATAATGATATTATTCACCTAATTAAACCCTCAATTCATCTCAAAATGAAGCATAAATATGCAAATTCATGATCTTAACATGGAATTGTTATTGACCTCTTATAAATAGATCATGTCTTTATTTCCATATTGAAAACCATATATTTAAAGTACTACTTGCCTATTCTTGTTGAGTTATCCTACTTAGGGTTCTATCTTTGGTGTTGCAGGAGCAAATTACAGCCCAAACCAGGTTATTATCGCGAATCAGAAGGATCCCATGCAGGTTCATTTAGGATTAGTTGAGTGGGCAGCTGATGATGTCTTTTACTAGACAAATATGATAGAATGTCTTACAATTATGACATTTCAGGAGTCATGGAGATATGGATTACTCCGTTTATCATGGCTTCATGTTTTATTTAATAGATTTATACTTATTTTCTTATTGTTGGACATGTATTATTATTGGTCTTTCACTATCCCATGCTTATAAACTGTTTTCTTTAGTATACATTTGGATAATGTAGACTTTCATTGGGATCTGGTTGAATCCATTATCTATTTATACATTTATTTTGGAATGGCTTAAACAGGTATTCATGTTTGTTCTCTACTATCACTAGTGGTATGATTGGGTGTGTAAGCACTAATGTTTTCACGTATTAAAAATTACTTATGTGCTCATGGATCTTCCTTGCACATTAAGGCGTATGATTTGAGAAAATTCCCTTGTAGAAATTCGTATTTGCCTAATTGCAGTACGGATTACCATAAGATTATGTGTGACACATCACAGACCTATCCGTAATGACCTAATCTCGAACTCGAGGTGTAACACCACTGAAGCTTATAGATAAAAAAAATTGTATGCTCTAGCCCGACTAGAATAACAGGATAAGCTGACTAGAGTTAGTTTTTGGGAACCACTACTCTTAAGGGCTAACTGCTGGGCCGTATCGAAATGGTGGTCCAAGAAGCCTTACCGAAGAAACCAATTCACCGTCGAGCAGCAAGCACGTCGGGCTATCAAAGTTGAAAAGCCCAGCGTAGAAACAGGAAGTGCGCTTCTGCGAACCGTAGTTCTCGAAGCTGGTTAAGGCTCTTCTTCTGTTCTACAAATCTACAAATCTAAAAATCTTAGAAGGACCTAGGGTGATGAAAAGAGAGAAGCATTATGAGTCGATGACGAAGCATGATGATTAGAGACTCCATTGATTATAAAATCAAGGGGGTAATGGTTCCATAGTTAATGGGAATTTTGAAAAGGGTTGGGCTAGTAACAGTGTAAGTGACCCTACGTAGTATGGAAGACCATTCTAAAAGATCTAGACCCTTAGGGCATATTTGGCAACAATCCACGCAGTGGATGCATTTCGGAAACACCTTGACCATACAAGGGGATTTCTCTTTATACATAAAATATTTGCAGAAGCACAAAAACTTCCAGTTATACCTCCCCCCATCAGATGGACACTTTCCACGCATTAGTGGAATTGCAGGGAAAAGTAATATAGGCGGTAATATGATATTACGGTTTGGGTTTTGAGAACACTCCTTATGTGTCCCAAAATGAAAATCTAAACCAACCACCATCTCTAAAACGCCCAAAACAGCCAATGTGTCAAATTTCAACCGTCGATATTCAATATATTTTGAGATATTCACAAAAACGTGCACAATTTTCAAAAAATATTTTTTGTGGGACCCACAATGGAAATCCAAACTGGCCATCATCTCTAGAAAGCCCAAAACGACTTGGCGGTAAAATTTGGGACCCTAATTGATTATGGAAGTGTGAGAAAATCATGAAACAATCCCTGTTGTCCATCATCTCCAACAAAAAAAAAAACAAAAACAAAAACAAAAACTCTATGCATGAATAGTATCCCTTGGAAACATGAATAGTACTTCTGGGCTGTAATTGTTTTAACATTTTGGGCTTTGGGGAACATACGTTGTGGGTCCCAAATTGAAAATCCAAACCATTCATCATCTCTAAAAAGCTCAAAATGGACACCCAAATTAAAAATCCAAACCATTCATCATCTCTAAAAGGCTCAAAATGGCTAAGGTGTCAAACTTCAACTGTTGATATTTTATATATTTGAGATATTTGCAAAAACATCCACAACTTTAAAAAATATTTTTTAATTTTTGTGGGACCCACAATGAAAATTCAAACCGTCCATCACCTCTTGAAGGCCCAAAACTATTAAAGCTTCAAATTTTAGTGCTTAATTCATTGTGCATTATAAAAAAAAATAGCAAAAAACTTATGACCTGGAGTTGTAATATATGCAAATATTCCATGATCTATCATTTTTGCCAAACATGAATCCTTTTGCCTGAGAAATCCACAGTGTTGAACCTACTCTATAAGAAGAATGAAGAAATCCTCTGGATAGAAAGGAATTCTCTATTTTGTGGATGTTTGCCAAACGTGCTCTTAGTGTTTCTTACAAGCTTTCCCGGTGTGGGATGTGTGGAACTCCTACATGGGATTTACCTCTTGATAAACTGATTGGTATAAAATAAAAGTTCTTCATGATATATCCTCAAATTTTACTTAAATAGAAGTTAATCACTTGGTATGCTTAAGCATAATTAATAATGCAATTAACACAATCTTATGCACTGTAATTATATATATTAATCACATTATCAGTCTTTTTTTTAATTTTTCCGTGGAATGAACTCATATTAGAATAAAATTTGACCATGTGTCATAAATCTGGATAACCACAGTCATTACAAACAATTCAAATGATCAATAGATGGGCCCACTTAAGAAGTTCCCCACATTACACTCCCGAGAAGCGTGAGAGATGCAAGAGATCCGGACACTCAACAGGTTTGGGCTGAACATAAGAATAATTTAAATTTCTCTGGATGGTGTTCAAGAAGAAGTCAACTCCATTGTATGCCAATTCTTTCAGTGAGAAGACCCTCCCTTCCGGTTTGAGGGTCAAGTTCTTGAAATGGTCTCTAGGTTTCAGCTGTGGCCCCACCCGTCCACAGAAATCCAAGGAGCCACGTGCATGGTGCCGACGGCAGGTACAATTAAAATTTAATTTTAAGAAGGCCAAGGAGAAGAGAAGACGAATATTTCAAAGAGCATGGCAGAGAGTGGTTCCCATGTGGCAGACTATAAAGAAAAAAAATATCCAACAGAGTTACAGGCTCTCATCACATGCAAGTAAAATCTTCATTACATGTTCTCTCTCTTTCTTCTTCTTGGTGTGTGGACTCCTCTCTCTCTCTCTCTCTCTCTCTCTCTCTCTCTACTCTGCACAAGTTACTAGTCAAATAAATTATTGCTTCCATGTCTCTCGCTATTTGCCGGACTGTTTAGTGGATCCAAAATACCCATGCACACAAATTATGGTTTTGACAAAAGCAAGCGGGGTCAAATGTGGGCTCAATCCAAGCTTGACATGAGTTGTATTTTGTTAACCCAAGTCGAAATTTGGATGAGATTGGCCTAACTCTAATTTTAAGCTTTTTGTATGTGCAATTAGTCAAAAGAGAAGGAAATAGTAAGCTGGTCTTGTGGATAAGGTAACTGCTTCCATAGGACCCACCAGGTTTCGATACCTAGTGGAAGTGTTTTCATTCTTATGTTTCGATACCTGGTGGACATCCTTTGGCCAAATAGCCAAAAAAAAAAAAAGTCAAAAGAGAATTTGAAAGAAATTAAATAGTAAAATTATATTTGAAAAAATACATTCCATCCAATAATTTGGCCTAAGACTAAAATAATGAAATATAATTTATGTAGCTGATCCTAATTGAATTAGGTCAAGGCTTTGATGATAATGATGACTCGAGTAATTGAAGTTAAATTGACTTGTGTCTAGTTGAATGTGAATCTCTGTATTGTGAATTTTCTTTTTATCCATATAAAATATAAAACATGAAATCTCTGAGACCCAAACATTAAATGGGCTGTTATTTTCGCACTAAATAGACCTATCTTTGAGTTCTTGGGGTCAACACATTGTCCAGAGACAAGCTTGTTAAAGCTAACTGCGCCCATTTGCAGAACATCATGTAGTAACATAAAGCATGGCGACGGTCCATCTAGTTAGTCCATTGAGGTTTTTACATTACTTGGCTCGGACTACTGTAGTTTCAAGCCGGGCAAGGCCCAAGTTTATAAGCGAAAGATATCTTGCTTTTTCGGGTCTTTAAAGTCATGGGCCCTACGGAACAGAGTTATGAAAAGGCTGACGGAGTAAAGACAAAATAATCCTCTGGTAGGGGTACTACTCCGCATCAATGATTTTCACACTTCAAAGCATCCAAGAAAGGGTTGGATCATGTAAGACACCTCTCCCTGTCCTTTTTTTTAATTCTTTTTTCTTTTTATCATTTTTACTACGTTTGATTTAAGTAGAGACCGGATTTTCTGAGGGCCTTACTTGAAGAATTCTAGAGCTGAAGGAGTAAAATTCAATAGTAAGCCCACTTATTAAAAACTTACGTAGTTCAAAATGAATATGCAATTCATAGATACCATGCCCTCGAATTTTAATGCTATTAGGAGTTGGCATGTCCACAAAATTGAACATATGATGAATAATGTGATTAATATAATATTATATTTTATTAATTTTTTGTTTAATTTTATGGTGGGGCCACCTTCTATTAATATAAAACTTGAAGACATTTCATACATCACAATCATTTTAAGCAGCTCATATTTTTATCAAGTAGGCCTCACTATGGATTTATACTCCTTCCAATTTCCAAACATGGATTCTTTAGAAAGGAGAGGGCAAGACAGTTAAAAATTTATTGATGTAATATAAAAATTTACTTTTAAGTCATTCACTTACAAGTGCGACATTTATAGACCATCATATTTATTTTTGCTCATTTACGCATCATTATCATTAAAATCTTATCCCAATTATATTAAGGGCGATGTCAGCTACATTAATTCTATTTTACATTTGAATCTATCGTAAGCCATATCCTCAAATAAATTTTACTTCTTCAAGTATATTTTTACGTACTTGTTTCCTCTGGCAATGCATAAATTAGGCGTGAAAAAGATGAAAAAATAAGCCTAGTTTCACATAAAAATTTTCTTACCTGCCCTTTAGCAAAACGTTTCGAAGCCCTTGTTTGAATAGTCATGTGTAGAAGTTGTAGAGAATGATGATTTTTTTGCCTGCAAGGCCATCAAAAATCCTTTTTCAATTCATGTGCACCCCTAATTCAAGATTTGAAGAATTCAACTTCTTTATATAGCTAAAAATTATTAAGATGTTGAATTTTTTATCTTAATTATTTATGAATTTTGAGATATTTGTGAATAAGTTCAATTCATTAGATCTAATTTTTTGAACTTTTGTGGGGCACCAATTTGTGATCCAAGCTATTCATCTTTTTTTATATGGTCAGAAACCGCTAATATGCCAAAAAAAGTTTTTTTATCTTATTTTTCCATGGCTTTTGAGAAACTTGTGATAAAGTCCAAATGTTAGATCTAGTTTTTTGGACTTTTGTGGGATGCCAAATCACAGCTAAAAACAACTAAGTGGTAACATTTCTTATCTTAACTATTTTGAAAAGTTAAGTAATTATATTAATAAATGTCGATAGAGACATACAATTTTATAAAATTGATTGGATTGCACTCAAATAGGTGCATCTACCTATGTTGGGGACTTGCTCGTTGCATCTCAAATAGGTACATATACCAATTTCTTATCTTCAATCTTCAAGAATTTTGAGAAAAATTTTTGAAAAACTTTGAATGCATTCATTTCCTCATTCAACCATTGGTGTACTCATTTACTCATGTGAGAATAATGATTCTGATAAACATTAAATTAAATTATGTTTTACAAGAGTTTCATTTGCATACATAATAGGTTTGCATATATATCATTTACAGCCAACAAACTGCTCCTTTAGGGTTGTTTCTTCACTAAAATTTCTTAAAGAATTTGGTGTATTGGAGTTTTTTTGACATGATGTGATGCCTTATCCCTTGACATTTGCAAACGTCAACCTTTGAAATTTTTGGGATTCCAAGTATTCCTTTACTTTTTAATTGGTGGAATTTTTAAATGCTTAAGTACAAAGAGTGCTTAAGGAGTGCTTAAAGACAAAGAACGATTGAAGAATTTCACTATGTCTGAACCATTTACAAGTTCTAGAGATAAGAACTTTGTGGACTTCAATAAAGCATAATAGGTCATTAGGGTCTTTGGGTGAAAAAGAAATAAAAGAAAAGTGGTAAACTCTCAATGTGATATAAAGTAAGACTTTCTATTTTCTTCTCCTCAACTTAGATAAATGCGGAAGGAGTAAATTTTCTTTTTTTGTACTTCTTTACTCTAACCCCTCCTAGTTAATTTTTTTTTATTGTTTTTGCTTGAACTTTATTTTTTATTTCACCTTTACTCCTACTATCAGGTAAAGAAACACGATGTGACCTCTTTGAATATTCATATTGGGCGCTCGCCTCTAATTAATCTAATCTCCTCATACAAATTAGCTTTTTTAATTAGCACTGTAATCACAAAGCTTTAAGGACAAAAAAGGAAGTGTTAGAATTATTACATAGGCCTTATATTTCATTTGATTTCTCTCTATCCAAGTCCAAATAGTTTCGTTGATGAGCCAACGCGTCAAAGTTGGCCCCACAGAAACCAAGCGTTTTC
Source organism: Sextonia rubra (assembly GCA_037013555.1). NCBI lineage: Eukaryota > Viridiplantae > Streptophyta > Magnoliopsida > Laurales > Lauraceae > Sextonia > Sextonia rubra. The sequence continues at coordinate 7,138,718 of JASUAD010000018.1, read as the reverse complement.
TAGGCATTGTGGATCTTATCCTAACATGAATGATGACACTCCTAATAAGATGAAGGTCGGACCAGTAACATCTTGAGAGGTGACTGATACAAACAGGCAAATGTTGGCCTCACATGAGTGAACATTAGGTGGAGTGATAAAAAAAGTCGCATGTGATCATCTGCATGGGATCATTTATCTTAATAATAACATTACATTTGCACTCCTCTTGCACATGGTTTCATTTGATTAACAATCTGAAACAAACAGAAAATGGAGATTGGTCATTCAGCTAAACATATATGTTGTCAACAAGGAAGAGAATTCTTTAATAACCAACTCAATGCACATATCCCCAAGTCTGGGAAAGGACTCAGTCGAACTCAGTGTAGCCGTTCGACTCGGTTCCTTTCCTAGTCAAAAGGTGTGAGTCGAGTTGTAAGAACGACGTGAGTGGGGAATCCAAAGCCAAACCACAGCCAAAAGGACTCCTGACAAACTATGACATGTGACACGGAAGTGGAGCCATGTTCGTCTTACATCATGCTGTACACTGTTGCTGCGTTGATTATATACAAGTAATATCATTGGATTGTCTATTATACAGCCCATTACTCAAGGAAACAATATATATCCTACAGAAGGAAAATTTCTCACCTTGAAATTCAAATCATTGAAAGCCATTTTTTTATTACCTTGTATTATTTATTACTAATCAGAGTTATGGGCTCTATTAGTCTGAACATATCTCAAAACTTATGATTTGTCTCCATTTTTTAAATTAAGTTAGTTAGTTTTGATTACATAAGCTGATGTTGGGTGAAATATGTGCCACTGGTTTTGATTGATTTGTCAGACTGATCAGATGACATTTAAACATTATTATGTGAATGAGAAGTTGGACTGCATTAAGAGAGATTTCTTATGGGATGGTCAGGCTAACAACAAGAAGTTGCACTTGTTGTAGTAGACTGAGGTGATCAAACTTAAATTCAATTAGGGTCTTGGTATTGGTAGCTTGGAAAACAAGAATTGAGCTTTGTTGGCTAAATGGTGATAAAGGTTTGGAGAGGAAAATGAGGCTCTTTGACGTAAGTTGATTGCCTTTAAGTATAGCAAGCATAAATGAGAATAATGGCCTAAAAAAGGGCCTAAATCTCATAGGTCAGGTATTTGGAGGGTTATTACTGCTTTTGGGGATGAGACTAATGTTAGCGGGCAAACTTTGTACAAAGGGGCGGGCTTTGTGATAGGAAATGATAGAAATGTCAAATTTTGGTTAGATGATTGGTTGAGGGTAGGGCCCTTGTGTAGGTCATTCTCAAGGCTCTTTAGATTATCTAATAACAAGGAGTGATTTGTTATTGACTATTTTAAGATAAATAGTGGCTCTATGGTGTAGGCTATGGCTTTTAGAAAAAGTCTTTGGCCATTGAAGGGGGTATGTATGAGGAATTGTTGAGTATTCTATATAACCTATTTCTTTGTAGGGATTCTAATGATTTTCGAATTTGGAAGCCTTCCACTTCTAGAGAGTTCCCAACAAAGTCTTTCTATGTGATATTGGAAGGTCATATCCATAGGGCTCCTTCTTCCCATCTTGGGTTAGGGTTGGTACCTACATGGGTTAAAGCATTTTGTTGGTTAGCAATTGTAGTTAAAGTTTCCACAGCTGATAATCTGAGGAAGAGAAGGATGATATCTTCCAATATTTCAAACCTTTGTGCGATGTGTAGTAGGGAGGAGGAGATAGTTAACCATCTCTTTTTTTATTGTGAAGTGGCAGTCACAATTTTGGTGTGATTTTATCCGAAAATACAGTATTGCTCACTGTTGTTCAAAGAATATTAAATAGATTGCAGATGCGTGGTGTAGTGAGTGTTTTGTTGGTTGTGGAAGTAGCTTGTAGAGGATGATTCCGTTTGCGATTTTATGGTCTATATTTGAAGGGAAAGGAATGATAGGATCTTTAAAGGTTCTTCTTATACCACAACCGAGGTGATTGCAAAGATAGCATTAAGGATTGCGACATGGGCTTTGAGTAGGAAGGAGTTTTCAATGTTTTAGCTTATTATATGGGTTGTGGTCTTCTTAGGGTGAGGAGAGTAGTTGCGTGGTTTTTTTCCTTCCTTTGGGGTGTTTAAATTCAATGTTGATGGGGTTTCAAGGGGCAAGTTGGGTCTGGTAAAAATTAGGGGAATGTTAAGAAATTGTAATAAAGAAGTGCTGATTATGTTCTCAAAGAAAGTGGGAGTTCGCGACTCTAATGAAACAGAAGTATTAGCTATTTTAGAATGTTTGAGGTTGTTCTCTATAAGGTATAAATGTGTTCTTGTTATTTAAAGTGATTTTTCTAATGCAATACCTTGGATATTGAACTCAAAGGCAATACCTTGGAAATTTCAATTTCATTTTAATGAAATCAGAGAGATCACGGCTAGCATCAATGTCTCTTTGGGTGATTGAGGTAATATAATTGCAGTTGAGTGTCATGCAATGCTCTTACACCTTCCCCATCTTTTCTTTCTTTGTTTTGTTCTTGTAATTTATCTTGTCTTTTAATAAATTGTTACTGTTTTAAAAAAAATTTTAAAATTATTCGATTTCACCTCGAAAAGAGATGTGAAATTTGAACTAGCGTTTTCATGGAAATCAAAACACAAGATGTTTGATCAATTGAAGGGCTATTAATTATTTAACACATTCTAAGTCCCTTTTGGAAGGAAGAAAAGATTTTATCATAACTCTTCAATGGATACAAACATTTTAAAATTGTATGTTAAAACTCATCCGGGATTTGGTTTAGAGAAAATCAAACCAGAGAAATGGAATTCATAGCCAATCTTAACTTTGTTAGGATAAAGCTTTGATGATATTAGTTAAGAAATAAAAAATTATATATTAATAGAAAAATTAAAATAAAAAATATTTCCATTTAAGGCATTATTTATTTTCATTAAAACACATAGCAATTAATTATATTAAAAAGTTTATTTTTAAAATTTTTTAATACACAGGATAGTTAAAAATGACCACATTTCAAAAAGACGGACATGAAATAACATCTTCATTTGATTCAAAACATGATTTGATATTATTTTTTAAACTTTATCTTCAATCTTCTCTTAAACAACTCTATCTATTCAATTCCAATGAACCCAATGTTGAGCAGAAAATTAGAAATTACACATCCACCGAAACATATGAATTAATGCTACGTAAAAAAGGCAGACATAAATCTCTTCGGCCTGCTCAAAGATCTCCACTTTTGATGAAAAAAGGAAGAGATTAGCACCTCTTCTCTGACTAAAAAGTATACAGAGACAAAAGTGGGAAAAGACGCAGAGAAATAAAGAAATCCAATTTGTATGCTTTATACTATATGATAATAATAACAAGGTGGGCCACACCTCAAGCCTGATTCATCATACCTTTACAATACACAACAACCACCGCTGTATACTTAAAAATAAAAAAAAGAAATAAAACATCCATCCAACAACAACTAAAATTAGAGTAGCATCATCATGATCAATCAGAAGCAAGCGTCAAGGCCAATGTACGGTTCATCATCAGCTGGCCCACCTGCCCATTCATCACAGGCTCAGATAAGGAGAAACCAATAATTCTTTCTTTCCTTTGCCTTTCCTCCGACCTCGTCATAGTAAAAAAATTAAAAAGAAATAAAAAAGAAACAGAGAGAATTATGAAGATGAAGATGAAGATGAAGAAGAAGAAGAGGAAGCGGATGGGGAAGACGAGGAGGAAGGTGAAGATGAAGATGAAGATGGTCTGAGCATGAAATTGAAGGCTGAAACAAGCTTCTTTCCCTTGTGATTCTCTCTTTCAGAAGCAGCTACTTCTTCCTCTTTAGCCAAAACCAGGACTCGATCTTCAGATATGATCTCCAACGCCGGCTCCCACAGCCTCCTCGGGAGGAGATGGGAGGAGGACGAATTGTGACCCCCATCATCCGGAGAGATCTTCGACGACGGCCAGTGACGGCGGAGCTCGGCCTTGAGGGCGGCGATGCCAGTCGCAGAGTCGTCGTGTGAGGATGAGGAGAGGAAGCAAGAGCAGAGGTGGGGGGAGGACGGGGGAGCGGAGGGGAAGAGGCGGGGTAGTGGGAGGAGGGCGTAGATGGTGCCGGTGTCGAGGTGGGCGTCGAGGGGGAGGATGACGGCGGAGGAGCACCGCCTTCCGGCGGTGGTGGAGGGAGCGGCCGTTGCGTGGGAGACGAAGTGGTGGGGGTAGAGGTGGATGAGGTCGGCGACCCTCACCGGCACAACGAACTGCCGGACCTGGCCGTCCGGCTGGATGACGTGGACAGTCTGCCGCCCGCACTGTATCATCCTCAGCCCCATCACCGTCGCCACCGTCGTGCTCCCGTCGCCACTGCTGCTGTTGCTCTTCCTACCCATCTTCGATCCAGATGAATTGGACGCTATCAACAGTTCGGAACAGGAACTAGATACGAAGATCTGAAAATTTTCACAACACTATCCCCTTCACACCCAAGTTTTTGGATGATGAGAGAGTACTAAGTAAAAGGAAAAGACTTTGTTTTCTAGTTCCGTTTTGGGAAAGACTAGAAAACTAGCTGTTCTCGCTAACCGTAAGCAAATGAAAGGGGGTTTCTAGGTTTGCTCATCTAATCAAATGCACCACCAAAAAAGGTCAAAAAGAGAGACCCTTTTTGTGGGTATTCTTGTATTATATTCTTTAAGCACCCACTAGTACCAGAAGAAAGAGAAAACAGAGAAATGGTAGAGCTAAGGCTAACCTTGGAAGGGAGGAGGTAGTCGTATGAATGTGGTTTTGATGTGTTGGGTGCAGGAGAATGGATGGAGAACTAAGATGGAAACGTGGGGGGGAACCGGGTGGGGCGAATTAATCACCTCTCCTCTCTCCTCTGCTTCTTCCCTGTGTTGGTTAGGGGACTTATCAATCTCGATTCTCTCTTCTTAGTAGCACTGCAGTAGAAGCAGAATGCCACTAGCCTTTCCTATTTATCTATGAAGCCATCATCCTTGTATAGGGGTCTAGAGCTATAACCAGTAGAGGAATATTAAAAGGAGGGTGTAATAAGGAAGGTTGTTAATGGGTTTAGGGTAGGGGAGGGAATTAGAAGTGGATTGACTGCTTTTTACTGTAATATTTCTTTGTCGGATATGTGGGGAGAAGGACCCAAGTGAGACAGGTTTTCTGTCTTTATCATGTGAATGAATGTGTATGCAGGCAGAGGAGGAAAGTAGGGCCGTTGCCGTCTATGAGGAAAATTTATACGACAACTGATTCGAATTTTTTAATTTCCCAAAGAAACCACCCGTATTCCTTTGAAAATATAGATCAGTCACCTTAATGGTACTTATAGGCGTTGAAAAGTGCTACTTCAAATGGATTATTATTTATTATTAGTGAGAAAATACCGTTTAACTAACTATCCTACCCCTATGGATTTATGCTTGAAAATAAAATTATGGTTGGTTTAAATTAAGGTAAGTGGTTAGTTTAAATTAAGATAAGTATAATTTAAAGTCAAGAAGAAACTGTAGTATTTCCGGTGGTGTTATTCCAAATAAACTCAATAATTAAGTTTATGACAGACCGGTAAAAAACAAGGGCATTTTTTTCTTTTTTATATGAATTCTGGTAAAAGAAAACATAAATACGCTTTTGCAAATATAACAAAAGTTGCAGAAAAGTGGGCTTGTTTATGACCATCCTCAACGTGACACCAATCCAACCATGGTGCGAGTCTGGTGGACTGATCCAAAGCAGAGCGTGGCCCAAATTTCAAGCCCAAAGGGACGACTCCGTTACAGCTGTAACGCCCCCAACCTTGGCTATCCTAATTGGGTGTATATCCGAGCTTGAAGCGCGATACGCGTAGGATCTTTGGTCTTCAATGAGGACCAATTTAAAATTTTTTCAACATTTAACCCATATTTAAAACATGTAAGTGGCAGCATAAGATAAAACTGCAGATGCAACGTAAATTATGATCCATTCCTATATAAGTTGGTACTACTCATTTATGTCAAATATAATAGCAGAAGCAAATTCTGTAAACTATAATGTTCAACATATCTACAATTACTACAATTTATTACAATTAACTTTTAATAATTGGTACTCGAAATATTACCTCAAATCTAAACGACGATTCTTCGAAGAGCTTCATACTCCTCATCTATAATTCAACTGAACTAAATTACTCCAGAAATCTCGCTGACCTCCTTTTGCATAATTTCCTCCGGGCTTACAATTTACACACCCAAAGCAAATACGGTCAAGTCTAGTTGGACATGGCAAACGCGGCATGTAAATAACACCACGCATATTTCAAGATGGAATAAGGGAAACGATGTAGTTTAGGAGGTCAATGATAACAATACTAAAAGCAGTATAACCATGAATCAATATAGATATATGAGAATCAAATAAAGAAGTATCATGTATATCATCTGACATCTAATCAAATGGCATGATCACATAAGTTGGCACTGTGGGATATTATGCCGTTGCCCCCTTTTAATTGCGGTGGGGATTGTGTGGTATGATAGATCAGACATTATTGTTAACCTGTAGGACTCTTGTAATGTAGTTCCGATAACTTGACCTATTTATTTCATACCGTAGTATCAGCTAGATTTGTGTACAACCCAACTCCAATAAATAGTCGGACTCCAGTAAACTACCAACCTTGGAGGCACTGATAATGAGTTCCTAACAAGGGCTAGCCAACCCAAGGTTGAACTTAAAAATTGAGTAGATAAGTATGCCAACTATACAGAATTATTAATCATAGCTTTATGTTTGGCTGGGCCCCTTGCATAAGCAAGAGTATTCATACATAAGGTCAATCCCATCGGATCCAGTTATCCATTCATGTAGTCTGTGAAATTCATCTATCAATATTCATCCATAAAGTCTATTTATCAATAATAAAACAGTATCCACTACCATTCGGTATCTTTTCTATATCAGTGTATATTTCAAATTCATCATCTACTTCATAGTTTATTTATCCCATACATACAGCTATTGAATAGCTGGCTCAACCATGGACAACAATCCAGTTCCATTGCATATGTATACATATATTCGGGTCACTTCTAAGTATATCCTAAGTCAAGTTACTATTTATGCATTTTAAGTGATAGAGAGAAAGAGCAATAATATTATGTAAACATTTATGAGAAAGAGAATAAGGATATAATAGCAATGTAAGATCGATATCATCTCATCTATCAATAGAACATATGACAAAAGTAGCCAAACCTAGATTAAATTGTACATCTCTAGCTCTAGAGGACTTTGATCTACTATAGGATGGTCACTCTAAACCTATAGGAGTTATATGCATTGGGTGTTACAATGGTTGGGTCCCATCTAAATCAAACATCCATCTATTGGTACAAATCTCCTTCTTTATACTCTACTATACTATAACCAATCGATAAAGGCGAAACTCACACCCTAAATCCACATGGGCATGTTTTATGGTCCATCATTAGGGATATATATAATTCAAGCAGTGTCCAAGGTCTGGGGTTCAAAATATCAATTTTTGCTTAATTTACTAAGTTTTGTTGTGAGGCACGCTTGAGTGCAGATGAGCGCCCACTCGAGCACCTTAGTCTGCCAACAAGTTATTACTTTGATTAATTAATTGAGAGTTCTCAAAGCTTGCTTGAGCACATTCTGGGAATTATGCCCAAATTGAAAACTCATGTTTTCCTAATTCCTCTATTCCCATTCTTTCCTCAACCTACATACATTCATTAAAAGCATGATCGATCATGCTTCCTCTGTTGTGGGTCCCTGTCAATCATATGTAATCAATCACACCCATTCATTTCCAATATAATACAATCCACATCCTCCATCCTCTATCTCATTCAATTCAAACCATTCATTCCATCATTTCTCATCATTAATATAAAGATTACCATATGCATTCATTAATATAGACACTAGTATGCAATTACTCATCATTTATAACATTTAGGGCTATTAAAAGGGGTTTCCACCAATGATTCTTAGTATGACATGAGCTTAATTAGAGATTAGCTTCTTTAAGCAATTCATCAAACATGTAGAGTGCAATCAAGATAACATATATATATATATGGAATTAGAAGCAAGCTACTTGCCTTAGACTAGATATAATCCTTCAATTGAAAGTTCAAGCTAGCCAAAACTCTCTTCTAGTAAGCCTCTCCACCCAACTAAAGTTCACACCCAAGATCTACCACTCTACAACCACATACAAGGGAGAGGAGGGGATTAGAATGACAATAGAATAGGTAATTTCCAATTAGAAGGGAAATTAGATGATTGAAATGGGTTTAAGAAGTGAATTACCTTAACTTGGAAAAGAACAGGAAAAGTCTTATTATAATTGTATTGGATTGAGATGGTGGAGAGTGAGATTCTTCAAGAACCAAAGAAGGAGGTGATGTTGGCCACGATAGAGCTTGGAGATTGTCTCTTGCTTATGAGGTTTGAGAGAGAGAGATCGGAAAGGAAAGAAGGAAGAAGAATAGAAATTTGAGAGAGCTTAGAGAGAGGAGAGCTTGGGATGAGAGTTGCTGTAGCTTTAGGTTATATAAGAGGGATAAGTGAAAGGACAAAGGTGCTTTACTTGTTGAATGGAGAGAGAGAGAGAAATCTTGCAAGGGCTTTTTGTCTTTGAGAACTGCTATTCAAACACCAAGTTTTACTCAGTATAGACAACACTTTAAAAAAAAAAAATTAGAGAATCCCCAAAATACCCTCATTCCCTTCCCTCCACACATTCCCTCCCCCTTCCCCTCTCGCTGGCGATGAGATCCGGCTGGCGGAAGGGTTGAAGCTCTTTCTCCCCCTCTTCCTCTTGCTCTCGCGCGTCGGAGCTCACCCTCCCCTTGTCTTCCTCTTTCTCATTCTCTTCTTCTTCCTTTTTCTCGTCCTTTTCCTCTTCCTCTTCTTCTTCCTCTTCCTCTCTTTTCCTCTCCCTCCCTCACTCCTCCCTCCCCCTTTCTCCCCCTCCCCGCCGGCAATCTCCCTGCTCTAGGGAGACGATCTCCTTGTCGCAAGGAGATCCTGATCTCCTAGTAGCGTGGAGATGGGCATCTCCATGCCATAGGGAGATCCCTGATGGGGAGGGGGGAGAAAGGGGGAGGGAGGAGAGACGGAGGGAGAGGGAAAGAGAGAGAATATAGTGAGGGAGAGGAAGAGGAAGAAGAAGAGGAAGAGGAAGAGAGAGGGAAGGGAGGGAGAACTCCGGCTACCTCCGCTAGCCGAATCTCGTTGCCCGCCAGAGGGGAGGGGGGAGGGAGAAGGAAGGTGTGTGGAGAGAAGGGAATTGGGGTAGTTTTGGAATTCTCTAAATTTTATTTTATTTTTTTAAAAGTGCTTTCTATATTAAGTAAAACTTGGTGTTTGAATAGCAGCTCAAGTAGGTTGGGTTGGAATGACCAAAACACCTATGACCAATGAATAGTAGAAGGAAGATATTTTAAGAGCAACATGGAATTTGGTAACAGTAGCTTTTAAAATTTTCTTCAAAAACCTCTAGTTAACGCAAAACTCACTCAAGTCCTATTCTCCACTCTACCCAAAAAATCACACCCCTAAACCCAACATAAAAGCATATCATAAGGGATTAAAATATATAATTAATAATAAGTAGGGGGCCTTAGTGAGGTGGGGCCTCACAACAGCGCTTCCAAAGAAAAAGGAAATCTCTTTCCAATAAGAATTTTAATTATTATTTCTTTTGGAAAATAAGATCTAATATATTAATAACTTCAAAAGGGCCGACCCAGTATACAGAATGAACTTGATATCAGGCCCTTATGGTGCCCTTGGAATGGCTACTAGTTATGCCAAAGCATATGGCCGCCTGGAGAAGGTACAACAAAAAAAGATGAGATCATAAAAAGGAGGGCCAGAAAGCCCACAAACTATGACTAAAAAAGCTTACAACGAAGAAATAAAAGCTAGAGGTCATCCGGAAAGGGAGGCCAACATTCAACCAGATAAAAACATCAAAATCGCAGCCACCATCAAAACCAAACAAGCACTAGGCCCCAACATAAATAAAAAAACTTCAAACAACCAAGCGGTAAATCGATCGGGCAGCACATAGCAAACAGAGGAAATAAGGCAGTTGTTGGGCCAAAACTTCACAGCATATTAATAAAAAAAAAAAAAAAAGAAGACACTTGCCAACTTTCAGTTGTAAGATTTTCAGTTATTATTGTCAAGCTGTGACTAGTATATACTTACCTATTTGGTTAAGCTAGGATAGTTTCCTATTTGGTCAAATTAAGATAGTTTTCTACATTGAGAAAACTTTTAAGATTCTTGTTGTTCTTTTTCCTAAACATTTGAATAATACAACAAGAAAATTTAGAGTTGAAGCTTAAGAGAAATTTACCCTTTGTAAATTATTTTCCTTTGTAAATGTGTGTTTGGACCCAATTCATGCTTTGATAGCTAATTCCAATTTATCATTGCCTTTTATTCCCAGAAGGCTTGCATCAATTCGGTATCAAAGGAAGTTTAGATCACTTCGATTATTGATACAATCTTTAACAAATTTCAAGGATAACTTCTTCTACAATTGGACGTAGCAGAGAGAGAGAGAGAGAGAGAGAGAGAGAGAGAGAGAGAGAGAGAGAGAGAGATTTGCATTAGAAAAAATGAAGGAAACAAAACCCTTCATGCTTTTGTTTTTTTACCTTTTATTAGGATTATTTGAGTGTTAGTTAATTCATGGGTTGGACAAAACTCAAGGCCAATTGAGCTATAATTTTATATTTTTTAGATTGAATTGTTGTGTGCTTCAACGGGTTGGTTGAATGAAGTAGTTTGAAAAGAAATTATCATAGATCTCAAACCGTACATCAGATCGGGTTCATCTACTTACCATTGGAAAGATCATTTGGAGTAGACATCCATAGAGCCTAAGATTGCATCAATCGAAGCTAAAAAGAAAAAGCTATGGCCTTGGAAAGTTTTTAGATTTTCAGTTAGATCGAACAAGAAAAAAGTTGGTTTGATCAAACCTATGTAGAATTTTCAAATAGAGACTTAGTTCAAACGAAGCCCAATTCATTCGAACAAACCATGGATTAGCTGAAACTTGCTATATTTTCATTCTTTTTTGAAGAGGGACTTGCTTGTTTTAGTTCTACATGGCCTACACTTATGAGGCATGAATTGGAGCTTATTTAAAGGGTTTCTCTCTTAACCCTAAGCAACCAACCTCCCTTTTCTAAGTTGAGAATATACATTTGAGATCTCTCTCATTGTTCTCAGCATAGAATACCTAATTGAGAGATCTTTCTTTTCTAGAGCAACCATTGAGAGTTGTCCTAAGTTGCTAAGCATCGAGAGAATATTACTTTTACGTTCATAGGGATCGTTCACCTTGCGGTTTCGAGGTAGTTTATTTCGTTCGCCTTGACGATTCAAAGTAGTTGGTTCAAGTAAGGTGAAAGGTGAAAGGTGAGGAGTTGACAAGAAACTACTGTCCTTAGCTTGAGTTGTAATTAGGAAGGGATTGTGAGTATTACTTGTAATTGTTCAAATTTTAGTCCTTAGTTTCCTTTGGTCTAGGAGATAGGACTCGTGGTTTTTCCTGCGTAGGGTTTCAACATAAAAAATCATGTGCCTTGTCTTCTTGCGGTTTCTTGTTTTGCTTGTTCTTTTATTTTCCACCGTTGTAAATTGAGTTAGGATTTAGAAATCTAATTGAGACCTTGGACCCCATCTCTTTGGTAGTTCTAAATAGTAAATTGATATCAACTGCTTGGTATCCAATTATTTCAAGTGGCATTAGAGCGGGTCACATAAATTTGCTATGTGTAGATCTTTTGTGATTTCTAGAATGGTACTCAACCATGAAGGTACATTGCATATCAAGCCATCAATGCTGAAAGGAAAGAAACATATTTTGGTTATGCACAAATCAAACAAAAAGTCTACAAAGATTAGCCCTAGATCTGTTCAATGCAATGAATGCAAGTGTTTTGGGTATAATGTTTCTCAATGTGTAAATAGAAAGTTTGAAGAGATGTGGTAAAGTTATTATTCTTAGGCTGAAGATTTTGCAGATAAAAATCTTCCTTCCGACACTGCCAGTTCCAAATTGATTGCTCTCGTGGCTAGATCTTCATAGATCAAATCAGACAATGGTTATGATGCTAATAATGATCAAGTGTCAGATACAGAACATGATTGGGATGAAGCATGCCACTCTATGTTTAAAGACTGTGTAAAGATGACCAACTTTAACAAAAAGACAACAGTCAAGTGGAAAGATGTAGAGGATCAAATATATTCTCTCAAGGCATAATTGGAAAAAGCATTTTCAAAGGTACATCTCTTGGAAAATCAGAAAAAAATACAATGGCTAATACTTTGATTGGTGCAAGTCAAAAATATGAATTGTTGTATGATGATTTTGAGAAATATATGCAAGAGATAGATACCTTGAAGAAAGAGTTGTAGGCATGTTAGACGGAGAAAACTAATTTGGAAGGAAACTTGAAGATGACTATGTTAGAGCCGATTGCTAATTTGAAAGGAAACTTTAAGATGACTATGTTAGAGCTGACTGCTACAAAGGCTTCTTCGAACAAGATGAATATTGACTTGAAAAAACTAGATGTCATCTTATGCAGTCAGAAGTTGCCAACTGACAAACGAGGTCTGGTCTATATCAATGGTGCATCTGCTTCAAAGGCCAAAGGTAAAACTATTTTTATTAAAAGGTCTATTTTGATTACAATGACACCCACTGTTAGTCATTCTGCACAAGTAAATCATATTGCTAATACTTCAAGGAAGATTGTGTGATGTCCTGCATTCATTCCCACATGTCACCATTGTGGAATCAAGGGACATATTTGACCCCATTGAAACAAGCTAAGGAGTTTACCACAAAATAAGCAATGGAAAAAGCAGATGTCTCCGTGAAAGATCAAGATTAGAGCCATCTGGGTTAGGAAATCTGATTTTCATCATGATATGGTACACATTATGCTGAATATTCAATCTTCCCAATTGTGGGTATCAAAATCCAAATTGATGTGGAATTTATTTCAATTGATCAAAACATCAAGTGTTTTGTTGAGATAGCGGCAATTATAGGTCAAACCCACAAGGAGAGATCGGGAGCTCCAACCGTAGAGACGCGATGTAGTAATAAAAACTAGCGAGATCAAGTCGATCCATAGGAAGCAATGTGTTTAAGGTACTTCCAACTTGTAAGTTGCCCTAAATCAAAATCTCAAACTAGCTTAAAAGCTAAAAATTACAACCATCATTCTTACTTTCCAAAATTAAATTAATTACAATCCAAATAGAAAAAACCTAAATCTAAAAATTCCAAAAAAGCAAAACTAAGTTGTTGCAAAACTAAAACACAAGTCAAAACTTCCAATAATAATAATAATAATAATAATAATAATAATAATAAATCTAAAATAAAAGAGAACTCAATAAAGTTATAAACTAAATCAATCAATTACAAGTAGTATCTTTCCTAAGTTAACAATTAAGTTAGCCAATCCTTAGAATTAAGGACTCTCTAAAAATGTAAAAATTGTCAATCAAATCAAATCAAATCAAACCAAAGTTAAAAAAAGTTAAAGTTAGAAAGTAGTTAAAATTAGCAGCTAGTCTAAGTTAGGATTTTCAATTCTAAGATCATCAAATTTACACTTTTAGAATGATACTTTAAATCTGGAAAATCTCCTAAATCTAACAAGAAACATACTAAAGTTATCTTAAAGTTAGAATGATACTTTAGAACTTTTCCTAAAGTTAAAAAGTTAGTAAAAATATACTGCCCAATGCTTATGCATGCGATGTAAAACTAATGCAAACTTTCCTAAATGAAATGACAAATTTTTTTTTTCTTTTTTATTGGGAATATAGGGTTGTCCTTGTAGATAAAGCACTTACTCCCATAGTACCCACTAGGGTTCGAACCTTGGTGGGAGCCCTTTCCTTCCTACCCTTGGCCATTGGGCCAAGTTAACAGGAAAAAAAAAAAAAAAAGCCAAGTCTTAAATAAGGTATGAACCTAATCTAATGCAATCTTAAACTAGATTTAATGGTTAGAAATCATGCTCTACTGATGATGAACCTAACAAAAAAATTGTAAAAAAAGATTCTAAAATGCAAAAACTATTCATGAATGACGGTTACCAAAAGTAAAAAAAAAAAAAAAAAAAATTCTGATATGCAGTTTGGGAAACAGTTCAAGTTTATGCTTCTGGAAATTGACCTTTCATAAATATTTTTAATCTAAAACTCTGGGGTTTTGAAGTTAACTCATCAACGTTTAATTTCCCTAATTTTCACAATAAAGCTCAATTATTTGCTAGGGCTGCCAATGTCAAACTTGCTGACCAAAAACTGCCCTGTTGTATACAGAATTTTTAGACAAGTTCGTGTTTAACTAATTTGGAAACCATTTTTCTCGAAATATTTTTTCCTTGAATTTTTATGGTAGAAAGTAATTTCAATGAAAAATAATTCATCCAATTTTTAGGCCAAAATAAATTTTCTGTGTGACGTTTTCAATTGGCAAGATTTAAGCAACAACAGTGACTGTTGCTGTCTTCTTCTACAGTTCTCCTTAATCAAATTTACCCCTTTAATTTCCAATTAAAAATCATCAAATTCAAATCCAAAAATCTCTTTTCCAGAAAACTAAACTAACAAATGATGTGTATGCATGCTTCTAACTTTATTTCCAGCCATAAATCATGTAGTAAAAAGGCATAAAAACAACTTGAAAAATGAAAAGACAAGGAATTTAAATGTAGTGTGCAGTAAAAGTAAATGTATCATGGAAAAAAAGTAAGTATAGTACAAGCAGTATAGTAGTAAGTATCAACTTATTTTTTTTCAAAAAATTCTTACTTAACCAATTTGACTTTTACTTTAACATGGATCTTCACAATAGGTTGTCAATCTAAGTAAGCAATAAAGAAAACAATACTAAAGCATAGTAAACTAGAAGAAAAACAATGAAAAAAAAATCAATCAATAATTCATCTCATTACTAGATTGAATGAATTTTTATAAAAGATAGCAAATTAATAATCAAACTACAAACAATCTAGGATGGAAGTTACCTCTTTTAGTTAAACTTTCTCAAGGGTGTAGTGTGGCCTTGTGGCTAAGCGTCCTTGAGGAATTTCAATCAAGAGAAAAAGGGAGGAAGAGAATGGGGGAGAGAAGCTAGAAGGGGATTTTTTCCATGGAGAGGGGGGATGCCCAAGGGTGTCTTTTTATAGGGTTTTGGCCACCCTAATTCTCTTCTTTGTATCCAATTTTCTATCCTTGGATCTAATTTTGTAGAATTAGATCATACTTTGTAGCAAAATAATCTCTTGCAATTGGTAAGTCCTCTTCTTGGCCAATAAGTTTTTCAATATTTGATAAGATCTTTGAGAGATTCTTGATGGCTTCATTGCTTAAAAATTCTCTACACAATCTTTCTAATAACTCCACAAAAGTTTGGAGAAGTGGGACCCACCAAAAGTGGGTGGCCGCGGGGTCCACCGATGCCATTTTCCACAATTTCTTGAGATTTTCTTCTTGTCTTTTCTTTCAAAATTATTTCTTGGGACCCATTTCTCCAGTGTCTTATAAGCAAAGAGTGAAATTTTATATAGAATAATAATTTTAAACAGAAATAAAAAATGCATGATAATGGCCCCATCTCTCATGAGCTGAGAGTGAAACCACATCATTCTTCATGATTTTTTATAATTGAACTAATGATAATGAAAATTTGATCATTTTCATGAGAAATAAATTTTTGTAAAACTTTCTAAAAGTAAAATTCCAAAAATGGCAGATTTCATGATTTTAATGAAAAAATAATGAGTTTTGAAAGAATTATGTATGAATGCACTTCAATGAATCCAAAATGCATAAAAACATGATTTCACACTAACTAAAGCCCCTTTTAAATGGATAAGTCCTTAAAATGGTAAAAAAATTATATAAAAATATTCATTTTTAAGGACTTATTGGGTAGCGTTTCAAGTTAATTAATAAAATAAAAAAGATTTTGAGAATGAGAAACTTGTAGTGTATGAAAATAAAAATTTAGAAAACAATAATTATGAAGATAGATTAGAATATCAAGAATTCATTAAGCAAACTAATCAACAAAAATATGCATTCAATTAAATAAATTTTTGATTCAAACTAACTTAGATAAAAAACAAATTAATGTTTTTCATCTGTATAATTTGTTTATTAAAAGAATAATTTTTTAGACTATCAAAAAGATTAAATCCTAAGCATAATCTATTAAACAAGCATATATGATCAAAGTGAAATCAATGGAAATCTAAGTAGAGGTTTGTCATAGACATGAAGACAAACTTAATTAATATGATTAGGCATGAATAGAATAGAGATAATCAAACCATTAGACTAAAGTTCATAAACCAAAAGGAAGAAAGAATCTAACTTCATTAAGATGCTTTGATCCACTAGACTACTCCTTTGTGGTAAAGAACTTTAGAAAGTCTTTCATCAATTTTTCTAGATTTTTACAATAAATATCTCAGAGTTTCTCTATTCTAATCCTAATTTCTGGAATAGGACTCTAGAATACCCAAAAATAATTCTGAAATTACAACTATTAGAAAAAGAGGAAGGAAAAAAAGAGAGAGGAGAGAGAGGACGTCCAAGGATGAGGAGGAAGTGTGTAACACCCCCCGTCATGTGCTTCTTTTATTTCTTCCTATTATCTTATAGATTCATTGAACCTAGACACCTTTCTAGATTAAGGTTATCTCTTGAGCAGATATGACTTGTTGGCCAAGTAAAGTAGAGATTAGATCATCTCTACAAAGGCTTCTCTTTAGGTGAGTTCACGCTCAAGATGTGCAATAATGGATCTTTAACGGTATGGATTTAATTATAATCTCACCCTAAAATGTACATGAAATTTTTGTGCCCATAACTTGGCCATTTAGCTCCGATTTGCACAATTTTGGGCTCCATGGACGTTTACTTTGAAAGAGCTTTCCAATGGTAGGTAAATTGCACTTATCCAGCGCTCAGATTAAGAATTATGACTGTTTAAAGATAGGCTGTCCTGAGAAAAACAAGAGTGACTTTTGAATTTCGAATTACAATGGAAATTATCTTTGCACAACTTATGAATTTGAAAGAAGATTATGGTTTACTCAAACCCTTCATCTCCCACTAGAATTATTTGATTTGAATTAATTGAGAGATAATTAATTCAAATCTATCGCTAATGTGGGTCCTTCCATGTGGGATAGCTCCTCTATTTGAATAGTGGGCCCTATGAGAGATCTTTTACTGCAATTAGGACTCTTAAGATAAAATAATGAGTAGACCACCTTTGATTTGTGTATGTGGGGCCCTCTTAGTCAGTTTAATAATTGGCTTCCTTGCTCTAGCTCATTAATGTGGGTCTTGCGTCAGAGTGTTGATGCAACTAGAGCTCGTTTTGAAATCCTTCCTAAGGTTTTGTGGGTCCTACATTGTTTCATTTCTTGCACAATCTAGCTTGACCAGTAAAGTACTAAAGAACCCTAGTCAAAGTAGGACCCTTTCGGAAAGAACCCCAATCCAACTAGGATTCTTTGGAAAAATTGAAAATTTGCATTAAATATTAAAATGATTTAGAAAATGTGTATGAAATGCTTAAATTCCAATGGTAAGATGAAAAGCCATGGAAAGATGAATTTTTGTGTTAAATGGTGCATTTAACCTTATTAATCCTATATTTTTGCCTAAAATGATGGTTAAATTATACAAATTCATGGACTTAACACGCCCCCTAACAAGCATTTTTCTAGTCGCTAACAAAGCATCTTTCGCTGGTGTTCTCTACTACATTTAGTATATACAACAAGCCTTTACCTAGTGGATGAGTTGTGTGCCTCGTGGGGGTTTGTAGTAAATACACTCACAAAATTCTATTTCAAAAGGGATAAAGGTAAAAGAAATTCCTCAAAAGAAAATCCACTCGTATCAGATATTTTCGAAGTCTGATAAAAAAATTCAGACATTTCAAAATCCAATCAACCATTCAATTTTAAAAAAAAATTTCTCAAAAGTAGAATAATGTATACATCATTAACTAGCTTCAAATATTCCAAACCAATGCCACAATTCAAAAATTTCCTTGAAATTGTCTGATTCCCTAAAAATTCAGCCAAAATAAATATCCTCCTCTCAAGGTTACTATGACAACTTTCACACTACTGTTAAGGGTTGGAAAACTTCTCCCTTAAGTAAATGTGTATATATATATATGTGTTTATACAATCATCAAACCTTCATTGGTTATTTTCATACTATTGGCAACCATTTTCTCCATGTTTGGAATAACTGTATTTTTTATTTTTTTATTTTTGGCAAAAGAACTTTTAAAAACTATGAGTAAAGAGAAAAAATGGAAAATATTTGTCTAAAAATAGACAAGCGTGCTTGTTCCCACCCTCCAACCTAAACTAAACATCATCCTCAATGTTATACAGGTAATGCAACACTTAAATGATTGAAATAACATGAGGAATAAATAAATGAATGAGGGTAAGATAAAGGAAGCACCTAATAATGTAGCTGTTTTTATCCTTGTCTATGGTTAAATAAAACTCAAAACAAATAAAGTGAATGCTATCCTAAATAATGTACAAGTTTGGGTCCACCTGGATCCCAAACAAAATTGTCCTATTCATATGCATCAAGGAGAAATTTTGTGTGGAATCAACAATAAGATCATTATGCACATTAAATGTGTGGTCCTTATGGTCCTTGTTATATGGTGCATTTGTGATAAGATTAGTTTTAAAAACTGTAGTATATTCCTATCGTTTCATGTCATTTTAAGACACACTTAGGGTTAATTTATTGGATTTAGAATAAAATCATTTTTATGTTTGGAAAATCCATTTGTGAGTTTAAATGCTTAATTTTTCCAAAAACCATTGTTTCTTTGCATAATTTCATGATTTCTCAATTTTTAGAAAACCTTGGTTTCTGAAAGCTTCATAAAACTTTGTTTTAACTAAAAATGATTTGGTTTATTGGCATAATTAGTTTCTTTGGTTCAAACCATAAAAAATGATGTCATTTTATGTGAAATGGGGCTGTATTCATGCATTTGTGACTTTAGGGGTAAAATAGTCATTTCACAGAAAATACCATCAATTCATTTATGAAATTATTCAAATTCATCATTAAAAGATTTACCTCAAAAATCTGTTGAAAATTTTAAAGAATTCTAATTATATTAGGATTCTTGATGAGGAATTGAACTATGACTATGCATATTCATCTCTGTTGACCTATTTTTGTAGGAACTATGGTCATGGGACCCACAATTTGGAAATTGATGCTGAAATTATTAAAGATAAGTAGGAATCCTATTTTAAGTAGGACTGTTGCTTGGGACCCACATGTAGAGCACAAGATCACTATAGGCCTTGCAGTGAATAAATAAAGCTGTTTGGAAGAAGAATCAGGAAGCTAGAAGGAACAAAGAAGTTGATAGAACCCACGTAGATTTACACATGTGCCACGTCTAAAGAGGGGTCCACTCTTGTCTTTTTCATTAAATTCCATGTTGAAGAAGTTTTGAAGAAATCTCTGAGGAAAATGCTAGAAAAATACTCAAGTTGAAGAATTTTCATTAGAGAGCAGTCTTAGCTACCATAGATGGGACCCGCACTTGCATGGGACATCCCACACACTCTTTTGAGCCAAGTTTGAAGTTTCTAGAACGTTTAGGAAGCATCTCTTATGTTTATCTTTCTAGAAGTGTGAAGCTTTGATAGAAACAGAAGATTTATGTAAAAAGGATGAAGAGATGAACTTTGCCACCTCACCAAGAGTATCCTCTACCCCTTGCATGTCCCATATCCTTTTTGAATGATGGTAGGAATGATTTTTGGAGTTCTAGAGTTTATCTGGAATTTTTTTTTTGAACAGTCCAAGAAAGGGTGATATTTGTATAGAGATGAAGACTTGGTGACCAGGTAATGAAAGATAATCCAGGATAAGGTTCCTCATCAGCAAAATATATCCAAATCAGAGTCTTGTACCCTCCTCAGTTATGCAAGCCTTATAGTGGACCACATCATTTGTGGAAATTCAATACAACTCAAGAAGTGGGGCCCCTTCTTAATGCTTTCACAAGTGGGATGAGCTTTAAGAGATTTTTATTTTCAAATTCTCTCGGATAAAAGTTGTTTTTGAGCTGGATATTCAATGCAAGATGAGATAAGACTTTATATTTCATTAATGATAGAGTTCTAGAGGGAATGGAGAGAACAGTTGCAACAAGACTTCATCGGAAAAAAATATAAAAGGGAACCAAGAGGGAAACATCCAAAGCATGAATCTAGGACATCTCTCCCTTTGAATCCTCTCTCTCTCTCTCTCTCTCTCTCTCTCTCTCTCTCTTCCATCTCCCATCCCTCCTTTAAGAAGGTTCGCTACTTGCTGAAAAAATCAGTTGCGGAAGCAGGTGTTCTTGAGTTTTGTCCTAGCATGGTAATTAGTTGAAAGGTTGTACTGATTTTATCTATTTTGTAATCAACTTCATTATTCATATTAGTAAAAGAATTCATCTTTATTCCATTTCTTTTTCCTTGTTATTTTTGTGAAATCTCTATAACTGCCGATTACATGTAGTATGCAATCTAGATTTAGATTGACGACCTAGCTTAGAAGATCGAGGTTTTTATGTTAGATCTGATATTTGCTTGATTTGAGGAAAAGGATAGGTATGAGAATGAATCTCTCACCAATTTTAATTGCTAAGTTATTTTATCCTTGTTACCAACTTTGTTTTTCTGCATAAACTACCAATTCTCTTTCTAGTTATTCATTACTTTTCTTTCTAGTTATTTACCAATTTCATTTTCAGTAAAATACTACTTTTCTTTTAAGTAATCTACCAACCTTCTTTTGATGTAATCTACCAATTTCATTTTCTGCTGTATTATTACCTTTATGATTCTGCAAATTTGTTTTCAGTTGGTTGTCTATTCGCATAATCTATTTAATGGTTAGTTAGGTTGCATTAGATTAGGATTTTTTTTATAATGTTTTTAGGATTGTTTTAGATGAGATTCAGATGTAACAATTTCGGATCCAGATCTGAATATTAGAGTTTTCATGTTCGAATGTTACAAATTCTGCACAAGTAGAAAGTCTGCAAGTTCGAGCAGATTTGGTTTAAAAGTTTCTGAATCAAAAGCTGACCAAATAAAATTATTTCACTTTGAAATTATGGAAGAATAAAGCTACACAAGTCTACTTTCATCCATTTCGGAAAGTTCACTTTTCAGGGGCTGAAACACAGACACCTGAATCTGAAAAGTGCAGAATTCTGCAGCATGTTTATGTGAAACTCTAATTTCTATAACTTTTTCGTTTCTTAATATTTTTCAGTGCTGTTTTTTTCTTTTTTTGTTAGGTTTGTATGCTTTAGGAGTCTTCTTTTCAGCACTTAGATTTAAACTTAGGGTATTACAAATTTGTTGAACAGAAACTTAAAAAAGGGGCTGTTTACTAGTTTTCATGTTTAGGAAAATTCTAAATTTTTGTCATGTCTTCATAGATTGTTAGGAATTGAGTTTGCACACATTCATTCATTCATATCATTAACTTTTGCATTGTTTTTAATGATATTTTAGCTCTAAATTATTTTTTATTTTATTAATTTTTTAAGAAGAATACTAATTTACTTCAGTTTTGCTCTCTGTGGATCGACCCGCACTCACCGGGCTTTATTACTGCATTGGAGGCTCTATACTTGGAGTTTTTTGATCAATTTTTTGTCACTGTTTCTGGGGAGTGCTAAGTAAAGTAATCTTCTTGCTTAATTATAGGTAGTTGCATTCATGGAATTAGAAGGTGCTTGCAAAAGTGGGTAACCGCCATAATTGGAATTAGGTTTTGCATTGAATGCTAGAAAATTGCTCATAATCTTTCTAACTGATTTCTAAAAGGGTTCGGTTTTCCAAAACTTTCTTTGTTTTTTTCACGTTTAGGTAAACTCTTTAGGAAAAAGGAACACCCATGACTAATAACTGCGTTCTTTGGTTGAGCTCGATGTCTAGAATACCTTTGCTCCTGTAGCGTGCGACAGCTTATTTGTTCAGGGAACTAATTTTTAAGCGGGTCCTTGTGTATCTCACCACTCCTTGGTGGTTGATCCGGTCGAGACTCAACTTCATAGGTATAGGTTAGCAATTTAAGTGTAGTTCTTAATCTCGAGGGTATTTGGTAGTCCCTAGTTTAGTTGCATTGTTTTCAACTATATATTTAAAAACCCTAAAAAAAGAAGCAAAATTCTGAAAAAGAAGGACAGGCCTTCTCAGCTGTGTTGGCAAAGAGACACAGTGCATAGGCTTGAACGGAGACAATCTCCGCTAAAAAAAGCTCATTGAAATCTACGAGTCACATCAATCTTCCAGTGCTTCGGTATTAACTCAAATGGCGAGTGGGTCAACGGAGGGGAGCAATTCTGTGAACCCCAATCTAAATAATGATGGAGGTGGCCTTGAGGCCAACCAACCTTAGAGACCATTACGTGAAAACCTCCATCCAGCACGATAGGCTACAACAGTATTGCTTTGCCTGCCATTGTGGGTTAGTATGAAATCAAACTTGGTGTGATCCAACTCTTACCAAAATTTCATGGGTTAGACTTTGAGAGTGCATACTTGAACTTAAAAGAATTAAAGGTGGTGTGTGTCACACTCCAACTGCATAATATAGGGCCTGAATTGATTAGGCTACGTTTATTCCCTTCTTCATTGAAAGATGGCTCAAAATCTTGGCTACACTCACTTGGACCAAATACAATTGCTACTTGGAATGCCATGGTTACTAAATTCCTCAAGAAATTTTTTCCACAACACAAAACCAATGCTTTAAAAATGAAGATCATTCCCAACAAAAAGAAAGAGAACCCTTTTTCAAGTGTTGGGGAAAGATTTAATGAAACCATTCTTCAATGTCCTCATCGTGGTTTCAAAATTTGGCGGCCAATTGATTACTTTCTAAAAAATTTGACTCCTCAAACCCACTAATCTGTGTAACATATGTGCAATGGGAGACTTGATGAGAAAACACTAGATGAGGTGTGGGAATTTCTTGTATTAATGGTTGATAAAACATAGAGGTGGGCAACTTTGTCTGACTTTGTGGATTATTCCAGGAATTCCAATCAATCTAAAGGAAGTGGTTTTTTTCATTTGAATGAACAAACTGAATTGCAAGCCAAAGTTACTGCCCTATCAAGGAAAGTGGAAACCCTGAAACTTGGAAAGAGTAAGGAAGTAGCCATGTTTTGTGGTATTTGTTCTTTTGACTCTCATATTTATGTGGACTACCCTTCGGTCCTTTCTTTACAAGAAGCTATTCAAGAACAAGCTAGTGCTCTGAATTCCTATCAGAAGCTGTTGTTCAACACAAACACCATGGGTAATACATATAACCCGTCATGGAGGAATGACCCAAATTTTAGTAGGAGGATTGGACCGACTGTGAACCCAAAACCGCAAGGACAAGCTAACACTGGTGCCTATGCAGCACCTTTACGTCAAAATGTTCCATTTGCATCACAAAATCAGGCTAAATCTTTAGATGAGGTTCTTCGTTCATTCATGCAAAGCACTCAGCAAACCATTCAAAGGATTGACACTTTGCTTGATCAAATCAATTGAGCTCTCTATGGTTAGGGTAAGGGATGATTCGCAACCCAACCTCTTCCAAAATCGAAAGGGCAAGTAAGTGAAGTTTCGAACCCTCAGGAGCATGTCCAATGATCAATGTGGACCCCAAGTGCAAGGTCAACGAATGTAGTTTTACCCGGTGAGTTGGGATCGTATCCACAGGGAGCTATGATTCACTAGAAATCTATCTTAATTGAAAAACTAGTGTCAGCCTAATAAAATCTATAAAAATACACAACTACCAAATCTAAAAATTAAATTCAAATTACAATTACAAATCTAAAAATTAAATAACAAATCAGAAAGACAAACTAATCTAAAGTTCCTAAACTAAAATGTAACCAAAACTACAAAACTGTAAAACCATAAACAATCATCAAACTACCAATTGTAGAAAAATAAATAAACCATGGATTAAACTAAAAATCAGAAATAAGATCATTCAAATATAAAGGATAAAGAATAAAATAAAAACAAGTCTAGTTTTTTTTTTATTATGTGAAATTAGAACATCATATTGGCGGAATTAATAAAAGATCACAAAACACTGCACTAAGTGTGTACTGTCACCAAACACAAGCACATGATGCTGATCCAAGGTGGGACACCGTGACCTTGCTAATTGAGTCTTTTAAATTAAAACGGACCAATATAACCAATAATACCCCAAAACAATTAAAACTAGAAAAAGAAACTACCCTTACCCTAGATTGAGATATCAAGAAAGAGATGGGATTTTGCGCATAATCCGGGATCCAATCTTCATGCTTAACACCAAGGAGGAGAGTCAATGGATGAGAGAGAGAGAGAGAGAGAGAGAGAGAGAGAGAGAGAGAGAGAGCTTTGGAATAGATGCAAGGGAATAGATCCAAAGTTAGGCTTGGCCAAGCCCCACTTTGTATTGGCCGTGTGAGATGGAATGGTGGGGTGATGGGGGTCTATGGAAGTGAATGGTGGTGAGGCTTATGGAAAGTAAGGATGGAATGGTGAGTTGGTATTAGGCGTGAGGTGTTGGTGGTGTATTGGTTCTTGTCTATATATATATATGAGTGAGTGGTTTGGTTATTATATATATAAGAGGAGAGAAATCTAAATTGTGTATGGGTTTGACATGTGGAATTTGGAATGGAATGGTATGTACTGCTATTCAATGTGCACTCCCCCCTCGGACTTTTTTAAATAAAATTTGGTCCTCCTTGTTTTCTTGTATACTCCAAGTTTGTAGCTTTGGAACAACTCTATTGATCGCGCTTAAAATGGCGTGGAAATATGTAATGGATTTAATGTCTAACATTTACGCACTTCAAGCATTAAGAAGAATGGGAATTAACTCAGTTCATCATTAATTTCCCTTTTTTTACATGGGTTTTAATGCCTTGACCGTGGGAATGCAGGTTGTTTACATGAGTTTTCAAAGTTTACAACCACTCCCTTAAGTCTTATATGTGATCTCAATTTGGAAAATACAAGAAAATATACACAAAGTGGGAAAAAATGCAAACAAAGAAAGAAAAATGGGGGTGACCGTGACCCACGGTCACTCCCCTAGGCCACTGACAGTGGGTCACGGTCACTGGCAAACAATGACCTTGCAGTCACTGTTTTGCCTCCACTTTCATGCTGTTCGTGCTGGTTATTCTTTCCAACTCTTTTCAAGTGCTGAGACTCTTTATTTATGACTCTTGGGGTGTTAGACAACCATTGAGAAGATCAAATTCAACCATGGAATCGCATGAAAACTTTGTGATTCATCATTCATATTTACGGACTGTCTTTTGTTCAAGTCCGAAGAGGATATCATAGGAAGCTGAGGTTGTATCATTCTGAACCTATAGCTTTCAAGAAATAGAATGAGGTCCAAAGAGGCTTGTTCACAACCTTTGTAATGGCCAAGAAACCTCCCGAATAAGAAAAACAAAGGCGACAGGGTCATCCTTCGAATAGTCATCAATGTATGAACATGGTGTGTTCTTTAGTCATCCCCATCTTCTTCTCCTCCTCTGAACTTTCTTGCTCACCTTGGTGATTGAGAAAAGAAGAGGAAAAGGTTGTGGAATGCTGATGTGTCCTTGCTTGAATGCTTTTGGTTGCTCTTTTGTTCTTGAAATTCTCTTGTGTGTTTGTCCTCTTTTTTTCCTCTTTCTTTTCAAATGTTAACCTTTTATAGACTCTCCCAGTAGTTTCTGACAGTGCCAGGGAGTTAAGAGGAGTTGTGGGAAGTTACACTTCGAAAGGAAGTGGAGAAGAACCCTCCAAAATCGCAGGAAGTGTCCTTTGGAGGTCTGTGACAGCAGCCGCGGTCACGGACAAGGTCCAATTTCTGGCTTTTGCATTTGTGAACCGTTTTTGCCTGTTTGGGGCCAAAACGATGTCCAATTACTGCAAAATTCGGAGGGATGCTTCTTGACACTATTTTGAGCATGTCATAAAAATTTCAGCCCATTTTGACTTCTGGAAGTTGGTCAAATCCTTCATTGATTGGGCCGCGGTCACGAACAAGGCCCACTTTTGGACTTTTGCTTATTTGACTCGTTTTTGCTTGTTTGGAGACCGAACGATATCCAATCTTCACGAAACTTGGAGAGATGCTTCTTGACACTATTTTGAGTGTGTCATAGAAGTTTCAACTTGATTTGACTATCTGAAGTTGGTCAACTCCCTCATTGATCAGGCCGCAGTCACGGACAAGGCCCATTTTTGGACTTTTGCATTCGTGACCTGTTTTCGTCTATTTGGGGCCCGAACGATGTCCAATCTTCACGAAACTTGGAGGGATTCTTCTTGAAACTATTTTGAGAGTGTCATAGAAGTTTTAGCTCGTCTTGACTATTTGAAGTTGGCCAACTCCCTCGTTGATCAGGCCGCGGTCACAGACAAAGGCCCATTTTTGGACTTTTGCATTTGTGATTTGTTTTCGCCTATTTGGGCCCGAATAAAGTCCAATCTTCATGAAACTTGGAGGGACACTTCTTGACACTATTTTGAGTGTGTCATAGGAGTTTCAACCCATTTTGACCTTCTGAAGTTGGTCAACTCCCCCATTGATTGGGCCATGGTCACGGACAAGGCCCAGTTTTGGACTTTTGCATTTGTGACCCGTTTTCATCTGTTTGGGGTCCGAACGAAGTCCAATATTTATAAAACTTGGAGGATGCTTCTTGACACTATTTTGAATGTGCCATAGAAGTTTCAACCCATTTTGACCTTCTGAAGTTGGTCAACTCCCCCATTGATTGGGCCGCGGTCACGGATAAGGCCCATTTTCGGATTTTTGCATTTGTGACCCATTTTCACCTGTTTGGGGTCCGAACGAAGTCCAATCTTCACGAAACTTGGAGGGATGCTTCTTGAAACTATTTTGAGTGCGTCATAGAATTTTCAACAATTTTTGACCTTTTGAAGTTGGTCAACTCCCCCATTGATTGGGCTGCGGTCACGGATAAGGCCCATTTTCAGACTTTTGCATTTATGACCCATTTTCACCTGTTTGGGGTCCGAACAAAGTCCAATCCTCGCGAAACTTGGAGGGATGCTTCTTGACACTATTTTGAGTGTGTCATAGAAGTTTTAACCCTTTTTAACCTTCTGAAGTTCATCAACTCCCCCATTGATTTGGCCGCGGTCACGGACAAGGCCCATTTTCGGACTTTTGCATTTGTGACCCGTTTTCACCTGTTTGGGGGTCCGAATGAAGTCCAATCTTAA
Source organism: Sextonia rubra (assembly GCA_037013555.1). NCBI lineage: Eukaryota > Viridiplantae > Streptophyta > Magnoliopsida > Laurales > Lauraceae > Sextonia > Sextonia rubra. The sequence goes on along the minus strand of JASUAD010000018.1, from coordinate 7,111,275 downwards.
CAAAACTTGGAGGGATGCTTTTGACGCTATTTTGAGTGTTTCATAGAAGTTTCAACCCTTTTTACCTTCTGAAGTTGGTCAACTCCCTCATTGATTGGGCCGCGGTCACAACAAGGCCATTTTTGGACTTTTGCATTTGTGACCCGTTTTTACCTGTTTGGGGTCCAAATAAAGTCCAATCTTCATGAAACTTGGAGGGATACTTCTTGAAACTATTTTGAGTGTGTTATAGAAGTTTCAACCCATTTTGACTCCTGAAGTTGGTCAACTCCTCCATTAACTTTTCATGAAAATAGGCCTTTGTTTTAGCTGTTTGAGGCCCAAATGACCTTGTTTTGGTTTGAAACTTTAAGGGATTGACGTTAGAGGTATCTTGGAGTGTTCACCTAAATTTCATGCATTTTGGATCTGAGGAAGTAGGATTTCGAATGGTGACCCATTTGTTGCATGTTTTAAGTCACTATTCACTTCACACTGCAGGTGGTCAACTTGTTTTCTACCCGAACGGTGTCCAATCGACTCAAAATTTTGGGAGAGTGACTTTGAACATATTTTGAGTATTTTTCTGAATTTCATCAGCTTTGACCCCCTGGAAGTAGGATTTTGGCTAGTGACCTCCATGGCTTGTGGGTCATTACCTTGTAAAAGTTGACATGCAATGGAAGTCAGATCAAATGAAGTCCTTTTGACTTGAAAACTTGCAGAATAGCTTTTGAGCATGATCGAAGTTCTATGTCCAAGTTTCATCAATTTTGGGCATCGAGAAGTAAGACTTTGATTAGAGACTTCATAGTTTGGGGGTCACCAACCCGAAGTTAACATGCTTGTAGACTTTGGGTCAAATGATGTCCGTTTAACCTGAAATTTTGTGGAACCTTCCTTGAGTATAATTTGAGCTTTTTTCGAGAGTTTCAGCTGATTTGATCTTTATGGGATGTCACTCTGTACACGAACCCACAGAACATAGTATATGATCATTTGAACCAAGTTTGGATCCAAATGATGTCCAAATGCTCTGAATCCTTAAGGAGTAGTCTTTAAATGTACTTGAAAGCATTTCGTTGAATAGGAGCTTGCTTCAACATGTGAAAGTGCCAGGTCCCGCTGTGATTCCCAAGGAGCTGACAAAGAGTCTCTAAAGCTGATTTGAGCTGAGATGAAGTCCAAGTGCTTTGAAAACCTTGGAACTTTATAATCCAAAGCTTGTAATGTCTTCGCTGCATTATTTGCAAATTTTTATGGGTCAACATCTATTAAGATTGATTTTCTTCTTTGGCTCATGTTTGCGAAAAAATAGGAAGTGTGGAGAGAAATTAGCATGCTAATCTTGAGAGTTCATGCCAAAACACACTTTCTAAATATATATTTCATATAATTCTCCAAGGAATGGGTCCACTATTGACTGATAATAATTATCATTGATAGCCTTTGGTAGCTTCAATTGTTGAAGTGGGGTCCACCAAACAATGGTGACCGTGGCTTGCATGTGTGAACACACATGTGATGTGTGGGGTCCTTTTGTGCTTTAATTTCTTCTTTTCCCCTTTTTTTTCTTTCTCTTCCTTCCTTTGATTTCTTCACAATTTATACTTGACTTCAAGTCTTCAATGTGGGTTCGTTTTCTTGAATTTTCCTACACATAAGATTGATTTTTATTAAAAATAATAATTATGACCTAAAGTCACAATTGTGCTAATGTGGGCCAATTCACATAAAATTATAATCTTAAACCACATCATTATTCATGTTTTGACTTGAATGAACTAATGGTGATAAAAAATTATATAATTTCATGCAATATGAATTTGAAAATCTTTTCAAAAAAGGAAAATCGAAGAATGGAAAGTTTTATGATTTTTTGGAAAATTTGTGATTTTTGCATGAGAACTCTAAAATGAATTCTAAAATCATAAAAACATGATTTTCAACTAAATAAAGAGATTTTTAATGCATAGGTCCTTAAAATTCCCTAGAATGTATATGAAATGATGCATTTTTAAGGACGTATCATTCAACTTGTCACTTTACATGGTGGCAAAGAATTACAATCAAATCCAAGAAAAGGCAAACAACATGCCTCCTCAAATAAAATTAAAGAGGGTGAGAATGTTGAAGATATTGAGGTTGCTAAGCAAGATGATACGTCCAGACCCCACTATTCTCAAGTCAACGGTCCCATTTCCACATCATTGACCCATCCCAATGAGAAAGTCTCAAATTAGGAAATTTTGTAAGTATTTAAGGAAGTCAAAATCAATATTTCTTTATTGGATGCCATCACATAGGTTCCCATTTATGCTAAGTTCTTAAAAGATCTTTGCACAACTAAGAGTAAGATGAATGTCCCAAAGAGAGCATTTCTGACTGAGTATACTCCTAAGTACAAAGAATCTAGTTTACCTATCATATCTTGAATTGTTGGAAAAACACAAATAGGTTAGGCATTACAGGACCTAGGGGCTAGTGTAAATCTATTACCCAACTCAGTCTATGAACAACAAGGGTTGATGAGCTTAAACCAACTCGATCCACGTTTCAACTTGTTGATAGTTCAGTTAGGAGACCAAAGGGGGATAATAGAAGATTTGTTGGTTCAAATTGAGCATTTCTACTTTCTAGTGGACTTCTTCATTATTGATATTGAAACAATACACAGAGAAGGATAAAATCTCATCCATTTTGGGAAGGCCACTATGGCCACTTCCATTGCCCTTATAAATTGCAGAAATGGATGGCTCAGGCTTTCTTTTGGTGGCATGACATTGGACGTAGATATTTTCAACATGTGCAAACAACCTAGGGATAGTGAAATCAACTATCAAGAGGTGGACTTTGTTTAAATCCTAGATGAGGATGAGCTGGAAGAGTGCATTAACTCTTATTCAGCATTGCTGCTAGACCAAGAGGACCTATAATATTTTTAGGAATTGAATAATGACATTGAAGATGTAGTTCATGTAGCATGGGAACCCAAATTTGAGGATCGTGCCAACTAGCATGCCTAGTGTTCCATCTTAGGTTAAACCTCCAAAACCTGAATTGAAGCCCCTCCAATCAAACCTCCGATATGTATACCAGGGGGATAAGGAAACTTTTCCTGTGGTTATTTCTTCATTGTTGACGCGGACCAAGAGGCTCAATTACTAACTACGCTGAAACAACATAAAAATGCTATAGCTTGGAATGTGGCGATATAAAAGGAATAGATCCTTTAGTGTGTACACATTGTATTTACTTGGAAGACGATGCTAAACCAATTAGACAAATACAACGCATCCTTAACCCCACCATGCAAGAAGTGGTCAGGGCTGAGGTTCTGAAACTTCTGGAAGTGGGTATCATCTATCTAATCTTGAATAACCAATGGGTTAGCCCTACCCAAGTTGTCCATAAGGAAGCCGGCATAACTGTAGTTAAAAATGCATAGAATGAACTCATTCTAACTTGAGTACCCATGGGTTGGTGAGTTTGTATCGACTATAGAGGTTAAATGCGGTCACATGTAAGGATCATTTCCCACTACCCTTCATTGATCAAATGTTAGAAAGGATAGCAGGCCACAATTACTATTGCTCTTTGGATGGCTATTCTCGCTATAATTAGATTGAAACATCCCTAGAGGACTAAGAGAAAACAACTTTAACATGCCCATTTGGAACTTTCACCTATAGGCAAATGCCGTTTCAGTTATGTAATGCTCCTGCTACATTCCAACGTTTCATGATTAATATCTTCGGTGATATGGCAGAGTGGTTTCTCAAAGTCTTGATGGATGACTTCTCAATATTTGGGGATTCTTTTGAGGAATGTTTGAACAATTTGGAAAAATTCATCATGAGGTGTGAAGAAAAGAACCTTGTGCTAAATTAGGAAAAATGTCATTTTATGGTTTGCCAAGGGATTGTTCTTGGACACATTATTTCTGAAAAAGTAATTGAAGTTGATAAATCCTAGATATATTTGATTACCAATTTACCCACACCAAAAACCGTAATGAAAAAAAAAAGGTCATTCTTAGGGCATGTAGGGTTTTACAGAAGGTTTATCAAAGACTTCAACTCCATATCTAGATCTCTTTGTAACCTACTTGCTAAGCATGAAAAATTCATATGGACTAAGGCATGTCAGAAATAATTTGAAATATTGAAAAGCATGGTTATGTCCCACCGATCATGCAGCCTCTTGACTGGAATTTCCCTTAGAAATTATGTTTGATGCAAGCAATTATGCAGTTGGGGCAGTGTTAGGGCAGTGTACAGACAAATGGCCTTATGTTTTCTATTATGCAAGTAGGAGCTTAAACAGTGCACAAGCTAAGTATTCAACTACTGAAAAGGAACTGTTGGCTATAGTCTTTGCATTAGACAAGTTTTGGTCCTACTTGTTAGGATCCAAGATTACCATCTTCACTGATCACGCTGCACTTAAGTGTCTTCTCTCAAAAAAGGATGCTAAGCCCAGAATCATTAGATGGATCCTACTACTTCAAGAGTTTAATTTAGAAATTAAAGATAAAAAATGAGTAGAGAATCATGTAGCGGATCATCTATCTAGATAAATCATCTCAAACTCACCTGATTCAATCTTTATCTAAGACAACTACCTGTATGAGCATATACTTTAGTAATCCCAACCCCTTAGTAAGCAGATGTCGCCAATTATCTTGCTACGGGCATAATTCCTCAACATTGGACAAAGCAAGATAAGAATCTTTTTCCTTTGAAGTTCAAAATTTTTCTAGGAAGACCCATACTTGTTCAAATACTGTCCTGATCAAATCATTCGGAGATGTATGGATGATAATGAAATACATAGTGTCATTTCTTTTTGTCATTCACAAGCATGTAGTGGACATTTCTCAGGCAAAAAGTCCTCTCACAAAATTCTTCAAGCTGAATTTTATTGGTCTTCACTATATCAAGATGTTTTTGAAATTTGCAAGGTCTATGATAGATGTCAGAAATTGGGGAACATTTTAAAAAGAAATATGATGCCTTAAAACCCCATTTTAGTCATCGAACCATTTGATGTTGGGGGTATTGATTTCATGGGCCCATTCCCTCCCAGTTTTGGCCTTGTTTATATCTTAGGCTGTTGATTATGTTTCTAAATGGATAGAACCTATTATGTGCTAAGATAATGATACAAAGACACGGTAACAATTTCTAAAATAAAATATTTTTTCTATGTTGGGTACTCCATGAGCCATCATAAGTGATGGGGGCACCCATTTTTCTTATTGGACTTTTGAAGCCCTAATGAGACAATATGGGATAACCCATAAAGTTGATACCCCTTATCACCTACTAACTAATGGGCAAGTGGAGCTATCAAATCGAGAAATCAAAAGGATTTTGGAGACAACAGTAAGCCCAAATTGAAAGGATTAGTCATATTCATTGAATAATGCAGTGTGGGCTTACCAGGCAACTCACAAAACTCTGATAGCAATGTCTCCATATCGGCTTGTTTATGGAAAAGCTTGCCGCCTCTTAGTGGAACTAGAATACAAAGCATACTGGGCCATTAGATTGCTTAACTTCAACTTAGACACGGCTAGGGAGCCAAAGAAAATTACAGCTAAGTGAACTGGAGGAATTGAGAAGAGAAGCATATACAAATCCAAGGATTTACAAAGAGAGCACCAAGATTTTTTTATTATAAACAAATTTTTAGGAAAAATTTTCATCCTCAACAAAAAGTCCTACTCTTTAACTCAAGGCTCAGACGTTTCCCTGGGAAACTGTATTCCTAGTGGATGGGACCATATTTTGTGAGGAGGTATTTCCATACGGAGTTGTGGAACTTACATACGGGTCAATCTTTCAAAGTTAATGGCCCAAGACTCAAACCATTCTTAGAATTGAGTTTATCAATGAAGAAGAATTTCTCTGGTTAATCCTATCTACCAAGATTAATGGTCAATCTTTCAAAGTTAATGGCCTAGAACTCAAACTATTCTTAGAATTGAGTTTACTCAATGAGGAAGAAATTCATTTGGTTGATCCTATCTACCAGGATTGAAGGGCCCTAGATCTAACATGGCTCACCTTTTGTAATTTCTCTAACCTTGGATAGGAAGCATCATGTAGAAACCATCAGGTAACTTTCCCCTTTTACTATTTTCTTCCCTATTATTTTCCTCGTGTTCTATCATCATCACATGCACAACATCGAGAACAAAATCAAATTTAGTTGGGGGGGGGGGTAGGAAAACAAGTACACTTGTCCAATTTTAGGCAATTTTTCAGGTTGTAGGTAAATTTTTTCAAAAGTTTTAATAGTTTTAAGTTTTAGTGTGAAACTTAGTTGGAAAGAAAGTAGGATGCTACTGTGCTTGGAAATCGCTGAGTAAGGCCTATGGTTTGAGACGGGTTACAATAGTAGGCAGAATAATGATTTCTTGCTGAGATGAACTATTGTCTGGAGATTTGGCATGAAAGACAGATTATTTTTGGATGTTTTCCTTTTCAAGTTATTTATGTAAAAAAGGAAATTGTTTTTAGAGAAAAAGTCTTTGAAAAGAATTGAATTTATTTGAAGATATTGAGAATTTTTGAATTTCAAGACCTTAGGAATTAAGAAGTAAACTGAAGGTTCATTTCTTTAAGGAATATAATTTATAAATACTTACCAAGCTTTGTTCTTCACATAAATCACATGTGCATGCATTTCTCAAGGATTTGGATATGAAACTTCATTTTTGTTTTCAAAGTTTTTCAGTACAAAAAGATGACTCCTTTGAAAATTCAAATTTTTGTGTTTTTCTTGCTCACTGGATCTAGATTTGAACAGAATGAAAAAAGCTATCTATTGTTTATTCTTGTATTCTAAAAAATAATAATAAATAAATAAATAATGGTTTGGCCCAACTAGGAGTGTCTGTAGGAGTTTTGGAGGGGATTATTTCTAGAAAAACAATGATTAGCTATGCTTCCTGAATTTTGTCTTTGCCTATGTTGTATGAACCTAAGAACTCTTACGTTGAAAAAACATGTGTCCATGGAACCCTAAGCGGAAATATGTGCGGAAGTGAATAAATGACTACGGAAGTGAATAAATGACTAAGTATGCTCCTTAGATTGTATTCTTTCTTATATCATATGAACTTAGAAGGTTCTTGTTGGAAAATGTGAGAAAGAGTGCCCGCAAAATATTTTTAAGTGATCGCGTGTGGAGCTGAATAATGACTAGGTGTGCTCCCTTGTTCTTAACCTCTCTCATATTGTATGGACTTAGAAGATCCTTATGTTGAGAAAAGAAAGTGAGTGAAAAAAAAAAAAAAAACAGAGGCCTATCAAGGTAGATAGAAGTATGAAAGCTGGCAGATTACTTTTGAGAGAAAGCTTATAAAAACCTGAATCTAGGAAGTTGGAATTTTTGAAAAAGAATTTTATTTCTAATATTATTATGGAATGTTCGGAAAACTGATCTCATGCATGCCTCTGTACAAATGCACACAGAGCTAGAAAACTTTTTGAGGCAATTTTTAAAAATTAGAGTCATGAGTTTGATTTTGAAAAGTTTGGAGTCGTGTTAATTGGACATAAAAAATATTCAATTTGGGTGGATTTTCCCTTCCAGGAATTTTTTTCTTTGGAAGTTTGTTTTGAATTTTTTTCTAGGTAAATGATTTTTTTGGGTATATTCTCTGCAAAACCTTACAAGGCACTCATCAACTGGGGTAGCCTAAGGGTTTAAGGGCTTACTGCATATGCTAAATATAGTCGAGAGTACCCGCGAAACTGTTATTATCATTGTTATATTCTTTCTTTTGCATTGCTTTAGTTTTAGGTCATGTTAGGTTAGGATGAAGCAAGACTCTCTCTTGTCACAATTTTTGCTAAAGGCTAGCAAAATGCTAGTTGGGGGGCATGATGAGTCTTGAAAACCGTAGTATATTCCTATTATTCCTAGCATGAAATATTGTTTTATATTTGGAAAATCCATTTGTGAGTTTAAATGCTTAATTTTGCCAAAATCATGGTTTCTTTGCATAATTTCATAATTTCTCAATTTTTAGAAAACCCTAGTTTGGAGAAGCTTCATAACACTTCGTTTTCTCCAAAAAAATTTGGTTTAGTAGCATCATTACTTTCTTTGGTTCAAACCATAACAAATGATGTCATTTTATGTGAAATGGGGCTGCATTCATGCATTTGTGACTTTAGGGGTAAGATAGTGATTTCACATAAATGCCATCAATTCATTCATGAAATTATTCAAATTCATCATTAAAAGGTTTTCCCAAAAAATTCTTTCTTTTTGTGAAATTTTCAAAGAATTCTAATTATATTAGGATTCCTGATCAGGAATTGAACTAGGACTTTGCTTATTCATCTCTGTTGACCTATTTTTGTAGGAACTACGGTCATGGGTCCCACATTTTGGCAATTGATGCTAAAATTATTGAAGATAATTAGGAATGCTATTCTAAGTAGGACTCTTGCTTGGGACCCACATGTAGAGCCCAAGATCACTATAGGCCCCGTAGTGAAGAAATAAAGCTATTTGGAAGAAGAACGAGGAAGATGAAGGAACAAAGAAGCTAATAGACCACACAGATTCACATATGTTGGTGCACACACATGTGCCTTGTCTAAAGAGTGGTCTACTCTTGTCCTTTTCATTAAATTCCATGCTGAAGAAATTCTAAAGAAATCTCTTAGGAAAAAAAATGCTCAAATTGAAGAATTTCCATAAAAAAGGAGTCTTTGTAGCCACAGATGTGACCCTCACTTGTATGGGACATCCCACACACTCATTTGTGATAGGTTTGAAGTTTCAAGAAGGTTCAAGATACATCTCTTATGTTTATCCTTCTAGAAGTGTGAAGATATGGGAGACAGGGAAGATTTATCAGAAAATGATGAAGAGATGGACTCCACCACCTCACCATGAGTATCCTCGACCCTTTTCACATCCCATATCCTTTTTGGATCCTGGTAGGAGTGATTTTTGGAGTTCTAGCGTTTATTTGGAAAATTTCTTTTGAACAGTCCAAGAAAAGGGTAAGATTTGTGCAGAGACGAAGACTTGGTGGCCAAGTGATGGAAGATAAGCCCAGATAAGATTCTACATCAGCAAAATATATCCAAATTGGAGTCTTGTACCTTCCTTGGTCCTGCAAGCCCGATAGTGGACCCCACCATATGTTAAAATTCAATACAACTTAAGAAGGGGGGCCCTTTCTTAATGTTTTCTCAAATTTTCAAGTGGGACTAGCTTTAAAAGATTTCTTTTTTAAAATATCTTGGTTAAGATTCAATGCAAGATGAGAGAAGACTTTATATTTCATTAATGATAGAGTTGTAGAGGGAATAGAGAGAACAACTGCAACATGACTTCATTAGAAAAAAAATATAAAAGGGAACCAAGGGGGAGACATCAAAAGCATGAAGCCAGACCTCTCTCTCTCTCCCGTCCCTCCTCCAAGAAGGTTGGCTACTTGCTGAAGAAATTGTCCGCGGAAGAAGGTGTTCCTGAGTTTTGTCTTTGTATGGTAATTAGTTGAAAAGTTGTACTGATTTTATCTATTTTGTAATCAACTTCATTATTCATATTGGTAAAAGAATTCATCTTTATTCTATTTCTTTTTCCTTAGCATTTTTTTGAATCTTTGAATCTCTGTAATTGCCGATTACATGTAGTATGTGATCTAGATGTAGATTGACGACCTAGATTTGAAGGTCGAGGTTTTTATGTTAGTTCTGATTTTTTTCTTGATTTGAGGAAAAGACTAGATGTGGGAATGAATGTCTTACCAATTTTGATTGCTTTTCTTACCACATCTCTTTCTCAGCTATTTTATTCTTGTTTTCGACTTTGTTTTTCTGCATAAACCACCAATTTTCTTTCTAGTTATTCACTACTTTTCTTTCCAGTTATTTACCAATTTTATTTTCAGTGAAGTACTATGTTTCTTTTAAGCAATCTACCAACTTTCTTTTCAAGTAATCTACCAATTTTATTTTCAGTTTTATTATGACCTTTATGATTTTGCAAGTTTGTTTTCGGTTGGTTGTCTATTCGCAAATCTATTTGCTGGTTCATTAGGTTTCATTAGATTAGGATTTTTATTTTTATGTTTTTAGAATTGTTTTAGATGAGATTCAGATCTAACTGTTTTGGATCCAGATCTGAATGATAGATTTTTCATGTTTGAATCCTAAAAATTCTGCACGAGTAGAAAATCTGCAAGTTTGAGCAGATTTGGTTTAAAAGTTTCTGATTCAAAAGTGGACCAAATAAAAATGATTTTCCTTTAAAATTATGGGAGAATAAAGTCTCATGAGTTGATTTCATTCATCAAAATTTCAGCCAATAATAAATTGGGGAAATTCACTTTTCATGGGCTGAAACAGAGTGACCCGAATCTGAAATATGCAGAATTCTGCAATATGTTTATGTGAAACTCTAACTTTAGGAGTCTATAACTTTTTGTTTCTTAATATTTTTGAAGGTTTGTACGCTTTAGGAGTCTTGTTTCCAGAAATTAGATTTAAACTTAGGGTATCATAGGTTGGTTGAATAGAACCTTCAAAAAGGAGCTGTTTACTAGTTTCATGTTTAGGAAAATTCTAGATTTTTGTCATATCTTCATAGATTGTTAGGAATTCAGTTTGCATGCATTCATTCATTCATATCATTCACTTTTGCATTGTTTTTAATGATATTTTAGGTTCTGAATTATTTTTTTATTAAATTTTTTAGAAGAATACTAATTTACTTTATTTTTGCTCTGTGGATTGAGTACGTACAGGGTTTTATTACTACATTGGAGGCTCTATACTTAATATTATTAGAATAGATTTTGACCCACACGCAATCTCAAGCTTAGGCCACCACCTGGTGTAGTCCATGTTCGGTATTGCACTCAGCAAAACATTAACTTCCTCATTATAGCCTTCTATATCCAAATCATCACCGAAATGTGCATGACATGCATCTAATCGATCGTCATAGGTTAATTCGGGCATTTCATTTTTCATTCAGGTAACTGACATCCCACACCTCACCATCCTTATCACGAGATTGTCTACCCACATTAAAAATGTTCACTTGCACAGTCATAGTGTTGAAAGAAACTCGCATCACTCCATTCCTGTAGTTGATTAGGGCATTGGATGTAGCTGGGAATAGTCTCTCTAAGATCATTGGTATTTTGGGTTCGGTTCCTGGTGCTTGTTTGGTATCGAAAACAACAAAATCCATGGGAAACACAGAGTCTCTGACTTTGATAAGAACGCCTTCAACTACCCCCTTAGGTATTGAATTGATGCATCTGCCAACACTAGAACAATTAATATTTTCAGCTACAAAAATTTTCATTGTAAAAGGAGACAAAAACGTTGGTAAATGAATTTACCAACGAAAAAAGTTGCGTCAGCCCGGTCGTCGGCGAAAATCCACGGGAAAAAGATATTACCGAGGGAATAAAATTCCGCCAGCCAAACTTATGTTTTCACCGATTATAATTTACAATTTACCGACATTTATTAATGTTGGTAAAATCATTTCATTTTTAAAAAATTTTCAGTTTACTTTTACCGACGTTCAAAAATGTCGGATAATAATTTTCCCTTTTTTTTGAATTTTCAATTTACTTTTACCGAAGACAAAAATAGTTTGTAAAATCATTTCCTCTTTTTTAATTTAAATTTTCAATTTACTTTTTTTGATGTTAAAAAACGTTGGTAAAATCATTTCCATTTTTTTAAATTTCAATTTACTTTTACCGACGTGAAAAAACATTGGTAAAACCATTTCCTCCTTTTTCAAAATTTTCAATTTATTTTTGCCCACATTAAAAAATGTCGAGAAGAAAGATTTATAATTTTAAAAAGGATTAATAAATATTTACAAATGGTCAGTTATGTCGGTAAAAATATTTATAATTAAAAAATAAATAAAATTTACCGACATTGTTTTATGTCGGTAAAATTATTTATAATGTTTAAAAATAATAAATCTTTACCGATGGCTTTATTACGTCGGCAAAAATATTTACAGTTTTTTTAAAAAATAATAAATCTTTACCAATGTTTTATTATGTCAGTAAAAATAATTATAATTTTGAAAAAATTCAATAAATATTTACAGACGTTTTTTTACATCGGTAAAAATATTCATAATTTTTTAAAAAATAGTAAATCTTTACCAACACTAAAGAAAGTCAGTAAAGGTCTATTTTCGTTGGTAAGATACATTTCTTACAAAAAATATAGCCTTTATTTTTTCAATTTAACTTCCTATAAACCTATTCATACACCTGTATCCAACATAAACCTGTTCATGTACTTGTATCCAACAAAATAAATGCATCCATCCAAGAGTTGTTAAATAAACAAATAGCCATTGCTACTTTTCTATCGAGTCATTAATCTCATATAACAAATATTACAATCAATGATACAGTCCTATAGAAATGTCCAGGATACAAATACAAATAAACTAATTACTGCTAAAACACCATTGCAAGTCCACAACTGGCCCCAAAGCATCCGTCAACTGCAATGACAAGAGCAATATTAGAATCTTTTTAATAAATAAATTACAAATGTAAGATAAACATGAGAATATATAGAATCTTTTCCTAAGTTTTTTCGACGGCCTGTTTTCTAGCCTAAGTGTTGAGAATCCTGTATTTTTCTGTCTAATTCGTTAATTGAGAGTTCGATTTATGAATCATCAATTCCTATAAGTTACTTTGGCTTCGACCGAGGTGCTTGTGTTGGTCTCCAGGTTGTCTGGTGGCCATTTCCTGTTTTGGACCTCCAATGGCCTGTTTTCAAGGCTAAGTGTTGAGTATCCTATATTTTCAGGTCTAATTCATTAACTGGGAGTTTGATTCATGAACCAACAAGTTACTTTGGCATCGAACAAGATGCTCATGCCGATTTTCAATTTTTTAGGGGGTTGTTTCCCATTTTGGACCTTCAGAGACCTGTTTTCGAGCCTAATTCAGGAAAATTCTTAGTTTTTATGTCTAATTCTTTAACTGGGAGTTTGATTTGTGAGTTGTTAGTTCTTACAAGTTACTTTGGCATCAAGCAAGGTACTTGTCCTAGTTTTCGAGCTGTTCATGGCCGTTTCCCATTTTCTACCTCCATTGGTTTGTTTTCGAGCCTAAGTATTAAAAATCCTACATTTCCAGGTCTAATTCATCAACTGGGAGTCCGATGCACAAACCATCAGTTCCCTCAAGTTACTTTGGCCTCGAGCGAGGTGTTTGTGCCAATTTTCAATTTTTGCGGGGGCCATTTCTCGTTTTCGACCTTTGGCAGCCTGTTTTCGAGCCTAAGTGTTGAAAATCCTCCATTTTCAAGTCTAACTTGTTAATCGGGAGTTTGATTCATGAACTGTCAGTTCCTACATGTTTCTTTGGCCTCGAACAAGGTGCTTGTGCTTGTTTTTGGTTTTTTCAGGGGCCATTTCCCATTTTGGGCTTTCGGTGGCCTATTTTCAATCCTAAGTGTTGAAAATCTTACATTTTCAGGTATAATTAGTTAATAAAGAGTCTGATTCATGAACCATCAATTCCCATAAGTTACTTTGGCCTTGAACGAGGTGCTTGTGTCAATTTCAATTTTTTGGGTGGCCATTTCCCATTTTGGACTCCGTTGGCTTGTTTTCAAGCCTAAGTCAAGAAAATCCTTGGTTTCTTCATCTAATTCTCTACTCGAGAGTTTGATTCAGGAGCTGTCAGTTCCTACAAGTTCCTTTGGCATCGAGCAAGGTACTCGTGTCAATTTTTGGGCCATCCAATGGCCGTTTCCCATTTTCAACCAACATTGGCCTGTTTTCAAGCTAAGTGTTGAAAATTCTACATTTTTAGGTATATTTCGTTAAACGGGAGTCTTATTCACTCCCAGTAAGTTCCTACAAGTTATTTTGGCCTTAAACAAGGTGTTCATGTTGGTTTTTGGGATGTCCGATGGTCGTTTCCCGTCATCGACCTCCAGCAGCCTATTTTCGAGCTAAATGTTGAAAATCATCCATTTTTAGGTCTAATTCGTTAACAGGAGTCCAATTTATGAACCATTAGTTCCTACATATTACTTTGGCCTTGAGCAAGGTGTTTGTGCCGACTTTTGATTTTTTCGGGGCCATTTCCGATTTTCGACCTCGATGGCCTATTTTTGAGCCTAAGTGTTGAAAATCCTATATTTTTAGGTGTAATTCATGAACCGGGAGTCCAATTCACGAAATGTAAGTTCCTACAAGTTACTTTGGCATTGATCAAGGTGCTCGTACTGGTTTTCAATTTTTTCGAAGGCCGTTTCCCATTTTCAACCTCCGTTGGCTAGTTTTCAAGCCTAAGTTTTGAAAATCCTACATTTTCAAGTCTAATTCATTAACTAGGAGTCCAATTCATGAAGTATCAGTTTCTATAAGTTGTTTTGGCCTCTGGCAAGGTGCTCGTGCCGGTTTTCAAGCTGACCGGTGGTTGTTCCCTGTTGTCGACCTCCGGCGGCTTGTTTTTTAGACTAGTGTTGAAATTCCTCCATTTTCATGTCTAATTCGTTAACCAAGAGTCCGATTCATGAACCATCAGTTCCCACATGTTACTTCAGCTTTGAGTGAGTTGCTCGTGTCGATTTCTAACTTTTTTTGGGGCCGTTTCCCATTTTTAATCTCCAGCGGCCTATTATTGAGCCTCTAGCAGCCAATTTTCGAGCCTAGGTGTTGAGAATCCTACATTTTCAGGTCTAACTCATTAACCGGGAGTCCGATTCATGAACCATCAATTCCTACAAGTTACTTTGGCCTCAAACGAGGTGCTTGTTTTAGTTTTTAATTTTTTTGTGGGCCGTTTCCCATTTTGGAATCCGTTCGCTTGTTTTCAAGTCTAAGTGTTAAAAATCCTCCATTTTTAGGTCAATTTGTTAATCGGGAGTTTGATTCATGAACCGTCACTCCTACATGTTACTTTGGCCTCAAGTAAGGTGCAAATGTAGGTTTTCGATTTTTTCGAAGGCCGTTTCCCATTTTTGACCTCCAACGGCCTGTTTTCGAGCCTAAGTGTTAAAAATATTCCATTTTTAGGTCTAATTTGTTAACTGGGAGTTGAATTCATGAACCATTAGTTCCTGCATGTTACTTTGGCCTCGAGCAAGGTGTTGTGCCCGTTTTCAATTTTTTTAGGAGCCGTTTCCCATTTTCGACCTTTGGCAGACTATTTTCGAGCCTAAGTGTTGAGAATCCTATATTTTTAGCTCTAATTTATGAACTGGGAGTCCAATTCACTAACCATTAGTTCAAATAAGTTACTTTGGCCTCAACCAAGATGCTCGTGCCAGTTTCTAATTTTTTCGGGGGGTCGTTTCCCATTTTGGACCTCGGTTGGCCTGTTTTCGGGCCTAAGTGTTAAAAATCCTACATTCTTAGGTCTAATTCATTAACCAGGAGTCCAATTGAAAAACCATAAGTTCCTATAAGTTACTTTGGGCTTAAGAGAGGTGCTCACACTGGTATTTAGGCTGTCTGGTGGTTGTTTCCCGCTTTTGACCTCAGCGGCTTATTTTCGACCCTAAGTGTTGAAAATCCTCCACTTTTAGGTCTAATTTGTTAATTGGGAGTTCGATTCAGGAACCATTAGTTCTTACATATTACGGTGGACTCCAGTGAGGTGCTCGTACTAGTTTCCTAGTTTTTCATGGTCATTTCTCGTTTTCGACCTTAACAGCCTTTTATCAAGCCTAAAGTGTTGAAAATTCTACATTTTAGGTCTAATTCATTAACCGGGAGTTCGATTCATGTAGCGTCAGTTCCTACAAGTTACTTTGGCTTCGAGTGAGGTGCTTGTGATGATTTCTAGGCCGTTCGGTGGCTGTTTCTCATTTTTGACCTTTGGCGGCCTATTTTTTACCTTGTTGAATGACTTATTGCTACACCTACTTTCTGCCTTCACATGCAACAACTTGATGACAAACTTTAATAGAACATCTAAGCTTTTTCAACCTGGGTACAAGCGACAATGGGAAGCCTTCAACAGATTTTCAAAATCCTGCACATCGTATCTTTTGGGTATTTTCCTACATGTAAGTTCCCCTGCGATGGTCCTCTATCAGCTCATCGTATTCATCCTGATTCTCTTCTGATTCATCGTCACTCTCATTCAAATCATCGGGTTGAACTATAGGTTCCCCGTGGTGTATCTATTGTTGGTATAAGACCATCATTCCTTCAATGTGCAAATGATATCTCATGGTTTCTTTTTATGAAAAATGTACAAGAGAAAAAAAGAATCAAGCACTCAGATAATGAAAATCCTCTAAAAAAAAAGAATCTACTCACCAATATTGAGCAAATTGAATGTGCTTATGAGGTCCAGCTCATTGGGCCTACTTCAATTCTTTTTTTCAATGAACATAAAAAAGCTATTTATCTTAGAAGTCTTCAATTCATAACAAGATCAATATCTTGTGTTTCTGATTTTCCTCACTTTACTGAATGGAACCTTTACAATATCAAACAAGCTAAACATAACACATGTTGCATAAAAAAAACATAAAAACAGTCACATTAACATTATATGGCTTTATATGGCTATATATGCTGAGTAAAGCTTGCATTTTTTTCTTTTAAAAAATTCAGATCGGGATGTAATTTTGGTGGGCATTAGATTTGCTTATATGGGTCAATTTTCTTTTCCTTTAATGGGTGTGTTTATTTGGGTTTTTGCTACAATGCAGTTTTCTTTGATTTACTTGAAATTGGGTATAGTTTTGTAATGTACTGGCCCATTTGGGTTTCTTGCTTTTTCTTCTCTTGCGGTATAGGGTTTGTGCTTGTGGGTGTGAATTTAATCATCTTGATAGAGATAGGCTTTGGATGATTAGGATATGTGTTATTGATTGGAATTTTCTTCTTCTTTTCTTTTACTCTGTTTTTTTTTTATCAATATGATTCTATAGTTAGTTCTGCTGTGTACATATGATCAAAGATCTGCATGATTGCTCGCTAGGATATTGATCTCTACTAACCCTAGTTGGGGGGATTAGCAAGATTCCCAACATGGAATGATCACATACACCACGCTACATTTGAATTGCATAGGAGAGTGGTAAAAGAAAACTCCAACAAATAAGAGAAAAAAAAAAAAAACAAAAAGGGGAAAAAGATAGATATTTCCAACAAAAGATCATGTGCTTTTTGCTTTTTGTTAATGTTTGTTTGGATATTATGATATCTTAAAATTTGTACTCTATTGTTATTTGTCATTTGTTTTTTATGTTTTAGAATGGAGGTTGCTAGATCTAGTTATGACAGTGCTAAAACTTCTAGTGATGTTCACTGGCAAACCATTTTATCATTTCAGAGGGGAAATGAAAAAAGAGTCTAGATTGTGATTTTGGAATTCACTTTTAGAGTGCCACTTGTTCAGATCTCGAATCTTTAGGACTTGTTCAGATCTCTACTCAAGTTTCTTCAAGTCTTAGTTAAATCTTCAATGGTTGAAATGTGGAAGAATATTTAAAATGCTTGGTTGTTCTCTTAAAAAGCACCCACTTTTAGAACAATGTAAATAGATCATCAATTTGTCTCCTTATTCTTGCCTTTTAGTAAATGGTTTGTTGACTGTGTCACTTTCCTTATTATTCTAATGCAAGTTTAAAGCTCCCCACAAATACAAAATGCATTCCAGCCACAAAAAAACATTCCAAGGATCATGCCAAAGATTGTGATCATAGTGTGGGGATGGTTTGGTTTGGATTGGACTTAATATGTTATAGGCCGTTATCAGTTGGATCCTTATCTTAGAAATGGGAAAACCTCCACATCAAGGTCTACATTAATTTAGAATACCCAACCACATTAAGGTTTAATGATTCAAATGGAAGCATATGGTCCTACAAACTCCATATTTCAAAATAAAAACCAACCTTCAAACCCTTGAAAGCTAAAGACAATTGCTGGTAACACAATTGGAAGGTCGTCATTGTCATAACCACAAGGATGTAGATACCAATCATACTATCTATAAGAAACCCAGAAACCTCAAAACTCCATTTCAGGGGATATCAAAAAAACCCAAAACATATCTAGACCCAATCATTCAAATGACAAAGCACAATCCTCGATAAAACCCAAAAGAAAAGATAGGCAAAAAAAAAAAAAAAAAACCATTTATAAGAGAGAATGAAAACACAGGTTGAATGAACCCAATCATTCAATGCAAACCCAAACTCATGAAAACTCTCAACATCACAACATTTCATGAAAACCTGAAAAATCAGAAAATCCACCCACTAGATCCAAAAAATCACAAAGGGCTAGAACCCATCTCAAATAAACAAAAACAGCAAAGACCCATATCAAATTCAGTCCAATAAATCAAAATGGAATATCGAATTTTAATCACCAATGATAAGTTTCTGTAAGGTTCCGACCCGACTTAATTGCAATTTATGTTAATTAAACTTTATTTCCCTTTAATTAATATATTTTTTGCCTTAATTTATATTGTTCTTAATTCTTAGTGGGTTTTAGTTGGGTAGGTAGTTGGATTTGAACTCCTTCTTCTAATTTAGAGTCTCATGGTTTGCATTATATTGGCACTTCATTAGTTGCATCATGTATAATTCTTCGTGTAGACCATCTTTCATGCTGGACCCAACTTAATTTGGACTCATTTTGGCCTAATTGAGTTCCATTTGACCTAAACTATAACTTCCCAAAAGAATTGGACTTGCATGCAAATTTCAGAAAAATCTAAGTTTAAAAGAAGGAACCATCATTCCTCTTCATTTCCTCAAGACCTTCTCTGGCTGGGGCTCCTCCATCTTCACTCCTCTCTCATCTCCTCTTCAAATTTCAGCTAAAAACTAGATCTTAAGAGCTTGCATGTGCTCCTACTAGCCTCCATTCACCTCCTTTGACATCTTTGTGCATTTTCTTCCAAGGAACTCACCAATTAATCTTCTTTCTCACAACCTACAATTCTCTAAGGTAAAGAACCACTCCTATTTCATTTCCTTAGGTTTAATAGAGTCAAGGAGACTCAAAAATACTACATGCATGCATTCTATATGAGAATCACCCTTTTGCATGTCTTTCATGCAGATAACTCATTTTCTATTGACGCTTTTTCTAAATACACACTAGGGAGAAATTGGTAAGGTCAAGTACTGTGTGAAAAGGTAAGTATTAGAGTATATATTACCATGTGTATGCTTAAATTTTGCTGATTCTTGAATTGATCCTTCTAAATGTAAGTTACAGCTCATTCACCTTTAATTAAGCACACACATATGTGGAATTAGGTGATAATGAGTATAATTATGCAACATTAATGATATTGGGCAATGTAAATCCTATTATGGAAATTTGAAAGCATAAGGAGCCCATTGGAACCATTAACTAAGAGTTCTGAACTGAACTCGAGCTTTAAGAATAGTTTTTAGAATTTCTGAAGCTTACGGTGAAGCCACGGCTAAGTTGTAAGTCTCTACGGCTTGGAATCTAGAGAGCACAAAACCCAGCTTTTGAACTATGGCTAACCCTTGACTAAGCCGTGGAATCAACTACGACTAAGCCATAACCCTCCCTGACTAAGTCGTAGGCAATTCTACGGTGAACTTTCCAGAGAGCCCTAAAATAAGAATTACTTTACGACTTACCCATGGCTAAGCAGTAAATCGTGCTACGGCTAAGCCATAGCACAGCTATAGCCTAGCCGTAGGCTTAGCACGGTTAAGTCGTACGCCAATATACGTTTAAGTAGTAAATGTGCATGAAACGAAGAAGAAATTTGAGCCATTCAGCTAAATCGTAACATGTATAAGGCTAAACTGTAAGAACACTGTGAATTTAAGATATTATGAATTTCAAATGACTTTGTAGGGCTTTAGCTATGGCACCTTTTCCCCAGTTAACTTAGCCCAATGGTGATCAACTGATAAGGAGGACGAGTGTAGAGCTGTTACTTATCCCCTTTGATTTTTCAGATGAATTCTAGATGTCATGTCATGGGTATTGGCATAAGAAGAGGTGTCCTTGGATACAAAATGTAACACCGAAATTTTGATAACACAATGACACTAGACGTTTTATGAATACATCATGTTGAATGCCCTCGTGATCATTGATTATCTAGCATAGAGTTGGCTAGTAATTATCCTTGATGCTTACTCAATTTAAATGCATTCATATTGTTAAGTAACCTTACCCTCAACGTGATTCAATCATGTGCCCATTCTTCTTGGCTAAGGTTGAGAGGGTTCAAGCTCTATTAACTCATTCATGTATGTATTATTTGATTATTAGCTACTTATTTAATTCTGATCTTTATGAATGAATGTGATCTCAAGATTGAAACTCCCTTATGTATGATATGATAAGTATGACTGAAATGTACGAAAGATATGAATTCGAGTCAGTCTTGATACGTTGAGTCGGCACCACTTAGCTAGTACCCTAATTAGGTTCGATGGGACCAATTTGGGTATCTTTTATGTTGCTACTGTGGGAGTCCACGGAGGAGTTGTCGGCGCTCCTCGGGAAGCTAGCCTGAGACCTTAGTATCCCATTTGCATGCTCTTTTTAAATGAGATGCTCTTTTTTAGAAGAATATGGCCTCGTGGATGCCAACTAGTACGTATAAAATCCTGTTTATGATTCGCTGCTCATGTTTACTTATGTACAACATGCCTAGTTTACGATCATTGCCTTCTTTTAATCTATATATATTTCTTAATTCCTTGATATAGCATAATGGTCTTATATATCTCTTTATACTTGCTTAACCATCGTATTAACAGTGCTACCCTTGGTGTTATAGGTACTAAACCTAACCCAGTACGGTGAACAACGTGTCTTCGGCAAGAACCTCAATGGAACCTCGGGGAGTAGATGAGTGTAATGCAAATGATGTTTTCTATTAGTCGTCCCACAAAGAGTGACAATGGATTCCTTGCTGTATTGTCAGCTTAGATATGTTTGGATTATGGTTGTTCTTGCATTTAGCAATTTGATAGACACATTCATAATTTTGGATTTTGTATATGTTTAATTAACTGTTGCCATACTAATGTAGATAGTTAAGTACAGACTTCAGACTTATTTATGAAATGGATGATGTTTCTTTTATTGTGCTTTTGATAATTATAAGTGTATTACGCAGGCTTCCGCTTATTATTGAATGTAAATTACATGTTTGAGAAACTTCTTTATACGTTCCTGTAGAATCTCCCTTGTAGTGATTTTGTGCGTGTCTTCACATGCACAGATTGCTATGGGATTACATATGCAGACCCCATGGGGCCCATTTTAACCCTAATTCCCGGGATTGGGGTGTGATAGTTTCCTAGTAATTAGCTCCAATTGATGAAGAACATGTACCCCACCTGACCAATCTGATTCCTCCCTCACCCTTCAAAAGGGTTACTTCATTTCTAACAAAATCCCACTTTATTTCAATATCTTCTTTACAATTTGATAGAAAAAGTTTTAGAGATTAAGAGAGATATCAATTTGACCTAGACAAGAAATGGGGTTGATTCTTTGCTCTCTCATCTCCAGTTCCCATCTTCCAAAAAAAAAAAAAAATCTAACCTTGGTGATGAAGAAGGTTTCGGATTCGAACTTGCAGAGGAGAGAGGGAGAGAGAGGTGTGCAGAGAGGAGGTCCACTTATAGAGAAGAGGAGACACTGATGCAAAGAGAGAGGGAGCAGAGAGGTGATCTATGGCTGAGGAGAGAAGGAGAGAGCAATGAGGCAAGGAGAGACGGAGAGAGCAGAGAACGCCGGTGAAAAGAGAATGCGAGGAGACAGGGAGAGCAGAGAATGCTGGTGCAGAGAGGGAGAGACTGCAGAAAAGGGGTTTTTGCTTTTTTGGTGGTAGGGGAGTGAAAAAAGGGTTCTAGTTGGCGCCAATAAAAAATATACCTTCACTGATGACAATTTTCATCGCCAAAAGTCACCGATTCATTAGTAATAATTTATTTTATTTCAAAATTTTCTAATAATAAGTTACCAAGCGCTGCATTTGTTGATGCATTATTACGTCGGTATAAATAAAAATTTTACTAACATTTAAAATTAATCATTGTTCATAATCGTTATCGACGATAATTGTTGATGTGAAAATACCAAACTTCGTCGGTCATAATTTTTTTTATTTTAATTTTTGTAAAAAAAAAGTTAAAAGGGACTAACCTTTACCAATGAATATTTATTTTATATCAGTAAATATGTGCCTTTTACTGATGTTTTATAAAAAAATGTCGGTAATCATAATCATTACCAATGATAATTTTTGTCGCAAAAATCCAAAGCTTCGTTGGTCATAATTCTTTTTAATTTAAGTTTTTGTAAAAAAAAATTTAAAAAGGACTAACTTTTGCTGATGAATATTTATTTTATGTCGGTAAAAATGTGTCTTTTACCAACGTTTTATAAAAAAAAATCGATAAATATCTAGGTTTCATCGACAAAATGTATATGCGTCGGTAAGTAATTCCAACACCAAATTCATGGCCGACGATAGAAGCATTACGTCGGTAAAAGGTGGCTGTTTCTGACAAAATTAGAAACTCATCGCTGAAAAACACTTGTAGTGAAATTGTAAAGTCACATGGGTCTTTTCAACTCCCCCAAACCTAATTGTTCGTAAGGAGAGTACAAAAGCAGTTTCACAATTGCACCTATGTCTAGCAAAGCTTGGTTTATGTGATGGTCCCTATCTAGCATGAAATGGTAGGACACCCCGGGTCCTTGTATTTGATTGCGGATGGACATGAAATGATCGAACTAGGTTGTTGTGCTAGAAAAGTTTTCTTGTGCACATTGGTAGTCCTTTTGAAGGTGCAAATTTCCTTCAAAAATTTGGTAGGCTAGAATCTGTTGGATGGCATCAAGTAGAGGGATGTTGATCCTCACTTGTTAAAAAACCTAAAGTATCGTATCCATTTGAGCAGTTGATTTAGTTGGACCTAGCTTCTGGGGGTATGGTGCTTTGCGAATGTAGGTCTTAGGAGTTGGCTCACTAGGTGATGGCTCAGCGATGGTGGGGTTTCCTTAATTGGATCTGGTTCTTTTTTTACCATAGGTTCAACATTGTTCGTAAGTGGCTCATCCTTTTCTAATTTTTAGTTTGTTTCTCTTTAGGTTCCTTTGGAAGTTCAACATTATTATCAACCTGTTTGCTTGACCTAAGGGTGGTTGTCGATTTAACTTGCCATAGGCCTTTCCTTTTGCATTATGAATGATTTGACCTTTGAGATTGATTTTTGGTTGACTAGGGAATGTTCCCTTATCTCTAGCACTCAAAGAATTTGCCAATCGGCCCATTTGATACTCCAATTCCACAAGAGATTGTGTGTGCATATTCAAGGTTTAAGTAGTTGCTTGCTTAAATTGGGTAGCACTCTACTGAAATTGGATGTGTTTTTACTGTAACTGGGCTGTGTTCAGCATCAATGTTTCATGGTCTTCTTAAGAGAGTCTACCCCCTGGCTTAGTGGATTGGGATTTACATTTTGCATTGGTTGCCTCTGAAATCTAGGAGGTGAAATAGTTTGGGACTGAGTGGGTTAGCTTTGTAGTAAGGGTCGTACTTCTGATGATTATCAAAACAAGAGCGTTTGATAAAGTACATTGACTTCCTCTATTGATTCTACATGACCCAAAGTTATTGGGTCAGTCCCTCCACTATTAACCAGATTGTACTTCAATGACTCTAAAGTGTTTGGAGTGGTTTTTTTGGACTCCATGCTTTAATCCTAGGGCCTTTACTATCCACATCAATGTGGCCAGTTTGGCCTCTGCCTAGAAAAGAATAGGCTCATGTTTGAACACCCCCTTTTTCCGGGATGATACTTTTAGTGGGCTCCCTCTTGATAGGGGCCCACTGCAATGTGTTCTTAGCGGTGTCTTAAAACTGTTCATGTTTTTTCCACTGTTTTCTGTGTAAAGGCACCATCACAAAAAGGTTTCACTATTTGTCTGGATGGGTAATCCATTCTTCGTACAAAATTTATACCAAATAGATCTTTTCAAATCCATGGTTGGACACTAGATCAAGAGATCCTTGAACCATTCCAAATAATTGTAATGTTTCTCATCTTCTGTTTGATAGAACCCATTGATCACCTGCCTAATTGAAGTGGTTTTTTTGTTTAGAGTAGAACCTTTTCTAAAATTCTTCAACTAGCTTGGCCATGTAGTGATGGACTCCTTGTAAGGCATAAGCTTTAGCCTTTTCTTTTAAGGAGAAATGTAATAACCTAAGTTTAAGTGCATCCTCAGTCATATGATTGATTCTTATGGTCCCACAAATATCTTTGAATTCCATAACATGTTAGTATGGGTTTTATTGGTCTAACCTACGAATACTATGAGCATCTCGATAATGTCAGATTTGATATCAAAGGTAGCATTGGTCTGGGGCAGCCTGATGTTGGATGGTTAAGTTGTCCTGGTGGTGTACATGTAGTCCTTCAAAGTCATGGGTGGGTCCACTTAGTCTACTTCATCCATTTTTTATTCAATTTCTTCAAAAATCAAAGAATTTCCTACAACGATGAGAGGTAGGTTGAGCTTAATCTTGACTAACCTCTTTTTCTTAAACTCCCACAATATAGTTCTCTCAGGTCGGTTTTTTTTTTCTTTTTTATCACATGCACTGGGTGCAACCCTAAGAGAATGTGAACCTAAACTATATGAAGGGTCCTAATGGTCATAGTATGATGCACATGTAGTCACACATAACTATTGAGCACAAGAAAGGTGATAGGTTAGCCTAGATCACTATATAACACCTAACTGGTGAAGAGAACACGTGGGCTTCCAATTTGGTCTTATGAAACCTCAGTTGACCAGATTAGCCACCAGGGAGTGGTAGGGACAGACTCATTTAAGAACAACATGGAACAGACAAGCTGTCATGTGCTCAGGGATAAAGGCTTTCTTAGGCATCAACTTTAGTTAAAACGAGCAATTGGTGCAACTGTCAATGGTCTTCATCCTACTGAGCTTGAGTTTTATGGTCTCATTCCTACTTAATTTTAATTAATGGCTATGTTCCTATGTGAGAGATTATTAGACCTAAGTGGGCCATATTTGGTGATGAAATCCAGTCCTTATCTTGTTGGGGTAGATTGCCTTTATCTAAGTGTGTGGTTCCAATTAAACTTGTGTGCCATGCAAGTAGTCACAATTTGCAAAATTAAATCAACCAAGCCCACTTGCAGATAAAGATTCGTGTGGGTTAACGATATAAATCTTATAGTGAGTCCATGGAAATCTTATCATGTGCAAGCGTATCTAGTTTTTTTATAGCAAATTTTTGCGAAAAATTTAAAATTTTTGGACTTCTTGATAATTTTGGCCAAACTGAGTGCCCATAGATTTCTTTTTTTTTTTTTTACTTCTTGAGAGCAATCCCTGCAGTTCCTTATTATTTGTAAGCAACCTGTGCAAATATTCCTCCAACAAGGCAACCTATCCAAAAGAAACTTTTTTAGCAGTTCTTATCTCTAATGTTAGAAAACAAAATCAAACTTCTATCCTATTCTAAAAATTGCTATCTTACCCTAATCTAGAAAAATAAATAAAATAAGAAAATTCATAAGATAACCAAGTTAAAATAAGAATATTCAAAAGATAGCCAAGTCAATCAAAACTCTATCAAAAGTGGATTCTAATTTAGTAAGAAAAATAAAAATACTATCTAATCTAATCTAAAAAATTAGAAAATCTAATTTATCTACACCAGTGGCCAAATATGGTTAGACTTGCAAAAGTACCGCATTATCCAATCAAATCAAATCTTTTCAAATCTAAGTTTTTGATTTGAAGACTCTAACTTATCTAAAGCACTTAGTGGAAGTAAGTTAAATGTTATAACTAATCTAAATTCACAATTCAAAGGTTAGCAAATTAATCTAAACAACTTAATCTAGGCCTAAAAATATAAAACTCTATCTAACCAATCTATCCTAATCTATTTCAATTAAATCAAAATATTTGTGAAACTAATCTAGAATTAGTTTTTTTATTTATTTACTTAAACTCAGATTTAAAAGAAATCCTAAATTTATTTATTAATTAATAATTCCAAAAATTCAATTAAATATAAAAATTATAAAAATCAATTTTTTTCTTTTTCAATCAGAAAAGTGAAATAATAACTACTAATAATTGCAAAGAAAAGCTACTAATGTAAACTAGATGGCTAAGTAAAGTAATGCCACTTAAATATGAGCATGCATATGAATCTACCTAAAAGTAAAAATAAAAAATAAAAACTTTAGCTCTTTACCAAAAACTCAAATTTAGCTCCCCCGTAACAGTGCCAAAAACTTGATGTATGTGGGATTTATTTCAATCCATTAAAACTGTAATTGCACAATTATTTTGTTGAGACAATAGCAATTACAGGCCGAACTCATAGGGAGCTTTTCTAAGTTAATTAATAAAAATCTGATTTTTTTAGAAAATAAACAAGATTTTGAGAATGATGTGTGAATTAGAAACTTGTCGTGAATGAAAATAAAGTGCAAAAAACAATAGTAATAAAGATAGATTAGAATTTCAAGAATCCATCAAGTGAACTAATCAACCAAAATATACACTCAATTAAATAATTATGTCTCAGACTAACTCCAATTAGAAACAAATCAGTGTTTTTAATCTGGATGATTTGTTTATCAAGAGAATAATTTTTCAGAATTAATTAAAAAGCCAAAGCATTTTTCACCTCATAAAAGATTAAAAACATATAAGCATCATATATCAAGTAAACATAGACTATCAAGGAGGTTAAATCCTAAGCATAATCTATTAACCAAGCATATTTGATCAAAGTGAAATCAATAGAAATCTAAGTAGAGATTTGTCATAGACATGAAGAAAGATATATTAGTATGATTAAGCATGCATAAAATAACGACAATCAAACCATTAGAATAAAGTGCATAAAAAGGAAGAAAGAATCTAACTTAACTTCATCAAGATGCTCTGATCCAGTAGACTACTCCTCCATGGTAAAGAACTTTAGAAAGTCTTTCATCAATTTCTTCAAATTTTTACAATAAATCTCTTCCAGTTTCTCCATTCTAATTTTAATTTCTGGAATAACACTCTAGAATACCTAAAAGAAGGAGAGAAAGGAGAGAGGGGACATCCATGGAGGAGGAGAGAAGTGTGTAATGATCCCCTCCTCGTTTGGTTCTTTCATTTAATCCGATTTTCTTATAGATTCATTGAACTTGGACACCCTTCTAGATTAAGGTTATCTCTTGAGCATATATGACTTGTTGGTCAAGTTAAGTAGAGATAAGGTTATATTTGCAAAAGCTTCTCTTCAGGTGAGGTCCCACTTAAGATGTGTAGCAATGAATCTTCAGTGGTGTGGATTGAATTGTAATCCCGCCTAAAAGTATACATGTAAACTTCGATGCCCATAACATGTTCAAGTTAGTTCTGATTTACACAATCTTGGGCTCTAAGGGCATTTACTTTGAAAAAGCTTTTCCACGGTAGGTAAATTTCTCTTACTTGACCCTCAAATTGATAGTTTTACTATTTTAAGTGAGGCTGTCTTGAGAAAAACGAGAGTGACTTTTGAATTTCGAGCTGCAATGGATCCTATGTTTGTACAACTTCTAAATTTGAAAAGAGATTGTGGTTTATTCAAACTCTTCATCTCCCTCTAGAATTATTTGATTTGAATTAATTAAGAGATAATTAACTCAAATCTACATCTAATGTGGGCCCTTCCATGTGGGGTAGCTCCTCTGTTTGGATAATGGGCCCTATGAGGGGCTTCTACTACAATTAGGACTCTTAAGCTAACATGATAAGTGGACCCCCTTTGATGTGTGCATGTGGGGTCATTTTAGTTATTTAATAACTTGTTTCCTTGGTCTAGTTCAACAACATGGGTCCCGAGTTAGAGTGTTGATGCAGTTAGAACTCTACTCAAACTCCTTCCTAGGGTTCTGTGGGTTCTACATCATTTCATTTGCCGCACAATCTAGCTTAACCAGTGAAGTGAAGTACTAAAAAGCCCTAGTCAAACTGGGACCCCTCCGAAAAGAGTCCTTATCAAACTAGGATTCTTTGGAAAAATTGAAAATTTCATAAAATATTAAAATGATGTAGAAAATGTGTATAAATGCTTAAATTCCAATGTTAAAATGAAAATGCAAGGAATGATGAATTTGTTTGTTAAATGGTGTATTTAACTTAATTAAGCACATAATTTATCCTAAAATGATGCTTAAATTATGTAAATTCATGGACTTAACGCAAACCATGATCAAGAAGATCAAGTCCCCACACCCATGATGAAAAGAATATGACATTAAGGGGGAGTTACAATTAAGGGGAAGCTGCTGAAGCCTGATTGAAAGATATGCTGTATGTTGATCAGTTTTGTTAATTATGGAAAAAAAATGGAGAATGCTGGATTTTCAATGTATACGCTATAAGTATAATTTTTGTATTTGCAAGTTCAAATTTTATTGGCAATATCAATGTAAATTTATTTTGTGGTTCTATTATGGGTAGAACTTTTTGTATTGTCTAGGGAATTTTGTCCATGAATTGCCAAAAGGAGGATTATCTGAGTGTTGGCTAATTCATGGGTTGGATAAAACTAAGGGTCCGATTGAGATGTAATTTCATATTTTGGTTTGGACTATTGTGTACTTTATTGGGTTGTTTGAATGAAGTAGTTTGAAAAGAAATGGTCATATCTCTCAAACCATACATTGGATTGGGGCAATCTACCTGCCATGGAAAGCTCGTTTTTGAGTAAATATCTATAAAGCCTTAGATTGCGTTAATCGAAGCTAAAACAAAAATGTCATGGCATTGGGAATTTTGTAGATTTTCAATTAGTTTGAATGAAAAAAAGTTGGTTCGAACAAACCTATGCAGATTTGCCAAAGAGAGACATAGTTTTTTAGAATGAGGACCAGCTCATTCAAACGAACCATGGAATGGCTGAAACCCACCGACTTGTGTGATTTTCATTCCTTTTTGAAGCGGGACTTGCATGTTTAAGTGTTACATGGACTATACTAATGAGGCACGAATTGGACCTTGTTTAAAGGGATTTTCTCTCAACCGTAAGCAACCAATCTTCCTATTCTAAGTTGAGAATACACATTGGAGATGTCTTTCATTATTTTGATCATAGAATACCTAATTGAGAGACCTCTTTTCTCTAGAGCAACCATTGGAAAGCTGTGATGAGTTGCTGAGCATCTAGAGGATATTGCTTCTACTTTCATAGGAGATTATTCACCTTGTAGTTTCAAGGTGGTTTGTCTTGTTCACCTTGCGGATTCAAGGTGGTTGGTTCAACCACAGTGAGTGGTTAACGACAAGGATTCAACAAGAAAATACAGTCCTGAGGTTGAGTTACGACTTGGGAAGGATTGTGAGTATTGCTTGTTCTTGCTGAATTTCTAGTGCTTGGTTTCCTTTGGTCTAGGAGATAGGACTCATGGTTTTTCCTGCATAGGGTTTTTAAGCAAAATATCGTGTGCCTTGTCTTCTTATAGTTATTTATTTGCTTGTTCTTTTCTTGTTTGCCATTATTAATTGAATTACAATCTAGAAATGTGGGACTTAGGTGAGCTTATTTCAAAAGCCCTAAGCACTCAATGTGACAATGAGACACAAAGGAAAGACATGGAAAAGGTGAGAAATTTTTTTCTCAAGGCACTTATATTACTCTTGTTAGTGTCATAGTCATATATGCACTACCTTATGTTGTCAATTTCATGTCAAGTCTAAGACCTTTCCTCTAATAGCTTCTCAAGGAAGATCAAGTTCAATATGGAAGATCAAGCCTCGGAAAGGCATCTAGCAAAAAATTTCATTTGTGTCAAACTATCCAAGTAAAGTGGACCTTAGGAAACGAAGAAAAAAAAATGCCCGTGCACTTGTAAAATAATTAGTTAAATCAGTAGGACAAATTTTACTAAGCTGAGTTGCTGTTTTGGTCCATTCTAGGTTAGGGATTTGGTTAACTGCAAGCCATTTAGTTCACCACGAGGTTGATTTTCCAAAAGCTAACAACCTACTAGGTTGTAAACCTTGGTTAGCTTTACAGCTAGCCATAATGTCCTCTTGGTTACCATAAAGCTATCCGATGTACAAAAACTTTGTTTTTGGACTAGAGTCAAACTAGCGATTGCAAAGGATTATTGGGGTGTGGCTAACCACTGGACTAATTTAGGTTAACCGCTAACTATCCATTAGGAGCATCTCTATATATACTTAAGCTCATTTTAATGGCATTTAAGATGCCCAGCATTAATGTGATTTTGGGAGCTCTTTCACCTACTAAACAAGACTCATCCTAAGCCTTCAAAATCCATTTTCCACCCATTCTATAAGATTTTTTAAGGTAAATCCTAGAGCATTATAAGCTCATACAAGAATGATTAGTGGAATTAATATCTCTAGTTTTGAAATTCTCTTACTTCTCATGGGCTACACCCTCTCTTCCCTTCAAAACCATCTCCCAATCATTCTAAGTGCCTCATAGGTATATCTTTAAGTAGTCAGAGCTCATCAAAGAGTGTTTAGTGGAGAGATCCTTAGCTAGAGACTTGACTAGCCCACTATCAAATATTATTCACTTGAAACTCAAACCTTTTTCCTCACTTGGTTGTGCACACATTGGAGCATCTTCATCAATAAGGGGCTGAGCAAGGGGTCAAAGCTTGGACCTTCAATTTTAAGGATCAAGAGCGCATTTGAGGAATTATCATCATCAAGAGGCAAGCATTTTTTTTGGTAAAATTTACATTTTCTTTTCATGGTAAAGTGGATTAGACCTTAGTGATCGGATCACCATAAAAAACAAAAGTTTGTGAATCTTGCTGATTTCAAGCCTAAGTGCAGGGTTGCGATGTAGTAAAAAATTTGTGAGTCTAGAGTCGATCCACGGAGAGCTTGCTCACAACAGGATGTGCCTATCCTAGAAAAACTCTGAAACTATCCAAGGTAACTATAAAACCATTCTTCCTACTTTGCTGAATACAAATTTAATTACAAACCATAAATAAAACGTAACCTAAAAATCCTAAACTAGAAATCCTAATCTAACAAAAAGTTGCATCCATGAGGAAAATAATCAAACAGCCAAATGGATAAAAGTAGAGGTAATAAAAGAATGCATAAAAAAAGAAAGAAAAGTATATAAAAGTAAAGATATATCTAGGGTCTTAATATTCTTAATTATGTACTTAATTGTAGGAATCACTGAAACTCGGAACCACTTCACCAATCATGGCCTGTCACAGCATGAGAACTTGAACAGTCAATAAAATAATATTATTGAATGCATTAACTCTGTTTACAATGAGAACACTCACAAAATAAATAACATAATCAGAAAAATCTCCCTTGAATAAAATCAATTCTACCAATGATCCATGCATCTTCAAGTTGTTGGAGAGCTTGCCTAGCAATCATCTTTTTCACAAGCTTCAAAGAGAAGGAACCAAGGGAATAAAAGAAGTTGGAGGGTGGAAGAAAGGGGTTGGCTATCCCCCTTTTTGAAATGGATGGAGGATAATGAGTGGAGCAGGGTGAGATGAGGGCTAAGGGCATGAATGTCACCCTCTGCCCCCTCCCCCCTTTCCCCTTGTTTCTTTACAGTGTTTGCTTTCCTTTGTTTCCTAATGTATGAAGACTTCTTTGGTATCTCTCCCAACTTGAGCAACAAGTTCTCTTTTAATTAAGAAGTTTGGATCATGCCTTGTAGCTTTGCAACATTGACTTTTTATTCTTGAAAAGATTTTGCACAATACTTTCCATACATGTTGTTAAAGAATCTTCAAAGGATACTCACAACTTTGAGCTCAAATCTGAAATTCTGAATTAATGGGATAAAACTAGATCTTTCTTGCTTGAATGGATCCACTTTGGACATGAAACAGATGGTGTGGGGCCCCTTCAATGTCTAATGATGACTGAAATCTTTCTTATTTTTGCAATCCCTTTTAGAATATATTAGTCAATTTGTCAAGGCTATATCAATCTTAATACAAATTCGATTGCTGTAATCTTTGGCTCTATGAATATCTACTCAAAAAACGCTTTCCAAGGGTAGGTAGATTGTCTTGATTCAATACTTGGCTTGAAAGTCATGACTTTTAATTTTGACTTTACTGAGAAAAGCGGGAATAACTAATCTCATTGTGCAAGAAACTTCCTCCATCCTTACTTGTTTCCTAATTTTCTTTTTGTGAAACTACAAACTTTCCTTTCTCTTTTCTAATTCAAATTTGAGTTTGAAATTCAAATTAATAATATATATAAATCTTACAAGAATTTGCAACAAGTAAGTGGGACCCTTTTTGCCGTGCACATGGGGATTCACACCCCATACATGTGTGTCCTCCAATTTTCTTCAGTTATGATTTCTTTCTCCATTTTAATTCTTAAAATCACTTACTTCTTCTCATCATCAAAGTTAGTCCCAATAGGTTGAAAATCCTACTCAAAAACAATTTAAAATAGATTTTAACAATTTAAGGCGAAAGTCAGAATTGCATTATATGGGACCTAATTCACACTAAATTAATGAATGTAATGACACAATTTCAATTAAATTTTCATGATGTAACTAATGGTAAAAAGAAATCTCATTGTTTAATGTGTGAATCAAAAGATACTAGCGATTTCTAAATTTTAATGCTAAAAATGGCAGGTTTCATGATTTCATGCTAAAATGTGCAATTATCACGGGTTTTGACTTGAATTCAAATAGTAATGAATAAAAATATAAAATCATGAATTTCTATGAAAAAATGCATTTTAACATGAACAAGTCCAAAAATTAACATGAAATGTTGGTCAAAATATGTACCTTTAAGGATTTATTAGATGTAGACCTCTGTGATCAAACCACCGTATCAAAAACTCGGTGTGAAGGATTTTTTGGGTGAGCCATTGAAAGGTTTGCTTGGTAGTGGGTGTAGGTCGAGGAACGAACTACTATAAATCTTTGTGTCTCTATATCTTTTATGCGTATTTGTTTTTACATTCATATCTTGAGATGCATTGGTTAGTCACATTTACATTGATTCGACATACTTTCCATATGTGATAGAATACTTAGTGTAAATTGGTATAGCATTGAGTGTTTAGCACACACATAATAGCACATTTCTCTTAATCACTTGATTGTGTTGAGTACATATTTATACATTTGTGCAAATCAAGTGAGTTTGAGTTGGTGAATAATTAGGACTAATTGTTGAATTAAAGTTAAAGAATGTAATCGATCCTATTTACACCTCATCCTCTAGGACATAAAATTGGTTTAACCTGAGCTTTTAATTGGTATCGTAGCAGGTTACCCTTTTTAGGTTTAACAGACTGGGGTAGATCGTAAATAGATAGAACCATAAAAAATTTAGAGGGAAGCTTAATACCACTATTCATTTTGGAAAGCCCATTTGACTAAATTCTTGAAATATATTGATAGGGTCATATGTGAAGTTGTAGAAAATGGTTGGTCACTTCCGATATTTGAAAATGATAAAAAAGGGACCATGAAGCCCCCAGAATTCTCTAAATGGACCAAAGAGAACAAAAAATCTTAGAGCTAATGATGCAAAGGACCTAAAAGAAATAGTGTGTAATATATCCCAACGGGAATATAAAACGATTATGACTTGCACAATTGCCAAGCATGCTTGTGACATTTTGTTAAACCATGATCCTTTTTAATTGTGTTTAATATCTAATAACCGTGTTTTAGCTTTAATAATCTTGTTATGCTTGTCTTGGAGTTGGTTAGGTAGAATTGGTGGGATTTTGATCCAAATTAGGTAGCTAGAGGACTTTTCGTAATTTCAGATTATTTTGAAAATGTTAGGTAGTGAGAGTTTTTACGTGGGAATTGTTGCATTGGGTAGAGCATGTCACGCATATCATTTTTCATGTTTTGACTTTTAGCCTAGGGCCATTAAAAATATCATTTCCAGCTCAAAAACCTAGAAGTTGTTTTAATGGAAAAGGACTAGTTTGTAATTTTGAAAGTACTATTTTAAAACAAAACTCAATTTATTCAATCCCTTCGCTTATCTTTCCATTTTCTTCAGCTGAAGATTATTCTTCCTCTCCTCTCTCTTTCACCCCTAATCTCTACTTTAATCAGCCAATAGAGAGAGCTTTGGAGGAGCCCAAATCTATCATCTTTGTCTTCTTCATCTTCCTTAATAGGTTGGAGGTCCCCATTTCATCTTCATCACTTACCCAGCTGAACAACAAGTGGGATTCTCAATTCTCAGTCAATTCTTTGGTTTCAAATGAGTCAAGGAGACTCCTTTAGATTACATGCATCTCATTTCATCATCATTTTACCATTCATCCATTGTAGGGTTTGGCCTTAGCTTGGTTTTGGAGGTTTTCACTTCTTCTAGTGGGATTGAGTTTGGCTTGGCTAGTAGTGGACTTAAAGCACTATGTTAAGGCAAGTAGAAGCTTTATACACTTGCATGTCAATTATTTTGATGATTCTTGTAAATTCATGTCAATAATCCTGATCCTTAGCTCAATCAATATAGGTGTTTAATGTCATATGGAAATGATCTTCTAGGAAACTAATGTTCTAATGAGATGGAATTGTTATTCTTAAGGTCTTATTTGTAGGGTTATTAATAGAATATGTGATGATAGGAAAAGGGCCTAGGAACAAAACTGTTTCAGCTTTGAAAAGGTGTTTATTTAAGGCCTCGGTTTGCCTTGATCCACCCCAGTCGATGGGGACACCCTATTTTGATTGATTAACTGAGAGCCTATTGGAGGGCTTCTCAATTATGTCGGATGACCACGGTCCACCGAGGTGTCGATTGCAACACCGTAGTTGACAGAGGCATCCACCATGGTGCTGATCGTGACACCTTTATCGGCCAAGGGGTCGACCATGAGGAAATTGGGGTACTCTTCTACCTTGTTTAACTGAGACCCATTTGAGAGACCAAGCCCATGTGGTTGGTCGACCACAACTGACCACGGTGTCAATTGCAACCAATCACGGTCGACCCAAAGTTAACCATGAGAATTAGGAAATTTTAGGTGGATCTTGGTCTTAGAATGTGACAATAGCCATGGAACCCCTGTGCCCTAACTATTGTCCAATGGGATTAATAAACACATGATCAATGGATGAGAAAGCATTACCTATGATGATTACCCAATTAATTGGTCATTCATAAGCTACACCAAAGGTGATGGCCTAGGGTGCTTAGTATCCACAAATTGAATAACACCAAGGTTAAGTTGGCACGTTGCCAACGAGAACCCTAGTAGTACACTATATTGGATGGCAAGATCAGTGGGTAATTCAAAAACCTAGGAATGG
The DNA here is from genome assembly GCA_037013555.1 of Sextonia rubra. Classification (NCBI taxonomy): domain Eukaryota; kingdom Viridiplantae; phylum Streptophyta; class Magnoliopsida; order Laurales; family Lauraceae; genus Sextonia; species Sextonia rubra. The sequence continues at coordinate 7,075,931 of JASUAD010000018.1, read as the reverse complement.
TTAGTAAACAACCTTGATTCTACCCTAATCCTTATGCATTATAATGTATGCCTAAATCCATAATCTCGTATGATTTCACTAGTGCATCTATATGGACTAATCATTTGCTTTAGTCTTATGCCTCCACTCTCAATTGTCTATAGGTTATTTAGGTTATATTAAATGCATACTTGTCATCAGCTGTCATGTATGTTTGAAGTAACTCTATATGCTTGTTAATGCACGTTCTCATGACTAAATAAGTATGATAAGGCATATATGGGTTTTAGATATATGATATGATTGTTCAAATATGTTTCTCTACCTTATGATTCGAAATGCATCGGTACCACTCAGCTTTGTAACGAAGCATGACGAGACTGAGTGTGGGTTCAGTTTCATGATATGGCGTACCCATTGTCTAGTTATGATATGAGAGTATTCCATGGTCCATGATGGAGGATTCTGGGCCCTCTGCCTCCTAGTGGTGCTGCATATGATATATGATACGATACGCTCTATTGTAAGATCATGCAGTCACAACCCAAAGTTGGTAGAAAATAGCAAATGTGGTTTGCCAATTAGTATGTCTTCCATATGTCATGTATGATTCTCATGCTTACTCATGCATATGATTATGCTTAGTTCCTTACATGACCTTATATGATGTACTTGCCTCTTTTATTCATGTGATACCTCATATTTATGTTTATGGACATTTAAATTGCTAGATCGTTGTGTCTTACAATGCTACTCTAATTGTTACAATTACAAACATTGACCACACTCTTGAGGAGACTAAAGAGGTCACACAAACACCTCAGGAACTAGCCGACAAAACCACAGATGATGGTTTTTGGATGTTGAGCTTTAGAGAGCCGTCACTTGGGTTGAGTGCATATAGTTGGGGCCCTATGGATGGTCTATCTTTTGTTTTGTTATGGGCATGACTATGACTATGTTTATGGATATGTGCTGTGGTTATGTTTGGTTTGATCATGGTGGTCTTGTTTGGAACTGTAAAATGTAGCTGTAAATCTTTATATCTTGCTTTAAAACTTTAATACTAATGCGTGGACATGTTTACGCTCTCACTTTTTTCCCATTATTGATAATATGGCTAAGTCTTACTGGAAATGTTTCACATAATTGAGTTACATAGGCTTTTGCATATTGTTTGAAACGTATACATATTTTGGAAAGGTTTCCTCACTTCCTTCTCGAAATTCATTTGTGCTTTGGGCAGGACATGAGTTTCTAGGGGACGTATGCTTACACCTTGGGGATTGCTCTAATTATATTCTTTCATGCTTGGGTGTGACATATGGTCAATTTACCTTTGACACTCATGAAAGTCTTCCACTTGATAAACTTCATGTCTTCCCAAGCTTGATCTTCCAACTAGAAAATGATCTTCCTTAAAATGAGCTTCTTTGGGACTTTGACATGGAATTAACAACTTATGGATAATGCAAATTTAACTATGGCACCAACACATTGTTCAATAACTGCAACTATACATCCATATCCTAGAACTCTTTTATAAAATTCCACTCTACACACAAATCACTAAAGCCACTGGCTTAGGTTAGTGGCAGACATAGGATTTTCGTTTCACAGGGGTTTGAAAAAATGATGTTTTTTTTAAAACAATAGCTTGAAAGATGAATTTTAGTGATTGCCAAACTGATATGTGCTGGTTGTGCTTTTAGAACTATTTTAAAAAAACACATTATTATTATTATTTTTTTACAACGGGTATATTCTTGTGAGAACCACCCCACACAGTGTTCATGCAAATTTTTTTATGGGTCCTATTATGTGTCCCATCTAGAGATGAGACTGGGATGGATGGGAAGATCCATGTAAAAGCACCATAGATATCAAGTTTGGCCTTAATCGCATGTCCTTAACCCTTTTTTCTGTGGTCCTCAACTTTAGTCCATTCATATGAGTGTTTAGTCGATCCAATGGTCCAATCCATTTGGAGGTATGCCAAATGTCAGGGTGTGTGACTTTTGGGGATTACTATGTTGGAAATTTATAGTAAATGCATACTTTTATGTATTTGTCTTTAACTGATTTATTTATTAGTAAAGTTTGTCTTTTCATCTTAATGAGGATTTGTATGGGCAAATGATTGCATTGTTTTTTTGCATGTGTGTATCTTTTATTCTATAAAGTAGACAAGTTGGTGTGTAGAGTTCTACTTACACACGGAAGACTTATCTGCTGGTTCTTATAAAATATAAGTTATTGTTGTTCACAATAAGATGGAGTTAGACATACCATCGGTACAGCTATAGCATGATGTTTTAGCAGGTTTGTCTTTATTGCAGAAAATAGTGTAGTTTTAACTCGTTATGTTAGTATGCTTTGTGTGTATTGAACAAGACTACTTTTTGGTTTATTATCTTTATATTGAATATATAAGACGATTAACATCTAAATGATTATTATGAGTGCTTGTACTCTTAATCCCGATATAAATAATAGATATGTACATTTAGTGTTCAGCATTTTGATGTACAAAGGATTGTGACCTTTTATGGGTAAATAATTTTAGTAAGTTGAAAAACTACACTACGTGTATGGTGGATATTAGTTTATTGACGGAATGCATGTCCTGTAATTGGGATTGATGATATCCCCTTAATGAAGCTTATAAGTTTTGATTATGTCAAGACATATCAAATAAATTAAGTGTAAGGTTTCAAAGAATTATATAGATATCAATTAAATATAGATGTCAATAATTATTTAAGCGATAGATATCTGAAATCTTAACGTGGGGAGTTTAATAAGCATCTAATAACAAGAAGCTCGAAATATAATTTTGAAAACAAGGATAGGAGAGTAATTATAATTCTTTAGTGGACTGAATTGTAAATTGTGGAACTAGGTTTCTAATTTGGGTTGAATTAGGGTTTCCTATTTTCATAAGAAGCTTATTCCTTATTTCCTTTTTAAGGTCCCTATTGTAGCCTATAAATATGCGTTATTGCTCTTTAGGAAAATGATGAGAAATTTTGTTTTTGAGAGCAAAGAGAATTTGTAAAAGAGGTCTACACCTCAATGCAAGTTCAAGTATAGAAGAATACAGCAGAACGTTTTGAGATTTTCGGGTTGCTGTAAGACTGAAATTAAATTAGAGAGATTTCGCAGGTATAGTTCTTGAATCATTATCATCTGAAGTTATTTTCTTAATAATCTGTATGCAATATCAAGGGATCCTAGCGGCTTCCTCTAACAGTGGTATTAGAGCCAATCTTGATACTGCATATGGATTGAACATAATGTAGTAAGATTATAGGTTGCTGTAAAGAAACATGGTGTTTACGTTTGCTGTAATTAACCTTTTTTTTTTGCAGCAAACTTTCTAACCTTTGTTTTGTAGCAATTGATCCAGCTTTCATGATCACCATGTGTGTATGTTATGTGAATGGATCCCACGAATCAAATTCGTGGTTACTGGTTTACATATTTTTCAATGTTTCATGGTGATGTAATTATATTAACATAGCATGTGAACTCTGCTCATTGGACGTGTAGGATTCTATTTAATTTTTCATAGTGATGTAATTATATTGATAAAGCATGTGAACTCCATTCATTAGGAGGCTTAAGGTCAATGTAATCTTTTTAAGAAGGGATACAGGTTCTAAAGGTAATAATTCGATTTCAAAGGCAAAACTTCATGAAAAAAATTTGATTTAAGGGCACTGCCCCCGACCCCCAGCCAGGGGATACCCCCGGACCCCCTTGTAAAGCGCATGTTTTGAAGAAGTGGCAATTAAGAAGACAAATGATCCTATTTCCCCATGATAGCTAGGACTCTTTTGATGGTTGTATTTATTTCTTTTTTCTTTTGTGTACTTGGATGTCTATTATTATCATAACCTTCTAATGTATGATATTAGACCTATTTAATAACGTTTGACATGGTGAAGTAGATTGCGTTCATGTGATTAATAAAATTGAACTTTATTTTTTTATTAATTATATCAATGTTATGATGTATAAAGATAGGGTAACTTAGACATCTTGATAACGTATTACTTCAAGATTCTAAATTAGTCTTAATTAAAATATTTTACAAGAATCCTCATTATTAAATAACAAAGTGGGAGATGGAACCTTTTAGTTCTCACGGTTTCCATCATTATTTTTAGGAGATGTAATTGATTTATGTGTTGACCTTAGAGTGTTCCTCCTCATTGGATAAGTTAATTATGGAACCTCTAGCACAAAATGGAATCTCCAGTACAAACACCCATATGGATGATTTAGTGTAATTATTAGTATAAGTGACTTCTCTATTTGATGGGACCAAATACAGAATAATGGACCTTGAATTAAATGATAATGCTCACTTAGCTATAAATAATAGTATGCTCTTCATCTGAGTTATTGCTATTATTTAGAGGACCAAACTCATGGCAGCTGTTTGGTTTTACCTGGCACGGTTTATTACCTCGATAGTAAAGTAATAGTTTATGTCCTATTTGAACAAAATAAGTACGGTAAAAGTCCTCCCATCGAGGCGCATTATGCATTTGTGTTTTTACATTGCTGTCGGATTCTTTTATTAATTGGAAGAGGGAGCCACTTTCCTTTTATTTGAATCTAAAGTTAATTTGCCCATCATAATTTTGTTGATTTTATAATTCCCAGGATTTAAGATGGGTTCTTTCAATCCACTTGCTATTATTCTCAAAGAACATAAACTCACTAGACCTAATTACATTGACTAGAAAAAAAAACTTGGATATTGTGCTAACTGCTGAAAAGTACAAATATGTGCTAACTAAGGTGTGCCTAGAAAAACCTAAGGATGGTTGTACCGATGAGGTGGCCGTCCAGGCATATAAAAAATGGATGAAGGTTGACGAGATGGTGCGATTACATGTTGGCATCTATGTCAAATGTTTTGTAACATCAGCTTCAGTCTTTGCCTACCACCTATGACATCATGTACAGTCTCATAGAGATGTTTGGTGATCAGGATTAGGCTGCTGGCAGGTTGCTATGAAAAAACTATTTAACACTAAGATGGCTTAATGTACCTCCGTGAGGGACAATATTCTAAAAATGATGGGACACCTCAATGAGCCAAAGGTCCCTAGAGCTGAAATTGACGAGGAAACCTAGATCGATATCATTCTCTAGTCATTGACTTATTCCTTTGAGAATTTCCACCTAAATTACAATATGAACAAGCTCAACTTTTTTTTGGTGGAATTGCTCAAGGAACTTCAAGCTACTGAATGCCTTCAAAGAAAGCCCGCTAGTGTTCTCGTTGTTAAAAAAGGTTATGTTTCTAAGCTGAAAGGGAATAAGAAATAGAAAAAGTATTGAAATCATAATGTAGTTCCTCAAGGAGGCAGCATACCTTAGAGAGGAGTGAAAACCCCAAGGGCAAGTGTTTTCATTACAAGCAAGTAGGGCATTGGAAAAAGCAATATTTAACTTATCTCAACAAGGTGAACAATAAAAGTAAATCTCATTTATTATTTGTTGAATCATGTTTGGCGATTATATCTATCGGTACCTAGTGTGTAGATATGGAAAACACTAATCATCTTGCAATTCTTTGTAGAGGTTTTAGGAAACCATGCAGCTAAGTGATTGAGAGATTTATTTGCTTATGGGTGATGCTATGAGAGTGGCAGCAGTTGTGGTAGGAGATGTTTGTCTAAGTTTTAGTAGAAAAAGGAATTTAATTTTAAAGGATTGTCTTTATGTTCCCTTCATTAAGAGGAATTTAATTTCTGTTTTCAAGTTGATCAAAGAAGGATATTCCGTTTATTTTAAAAGTCATAGCTATTAAGTACAATATGCATTTTATCTGTTCTGGTTCATTGGTAGGTGATCTTTATATTGTTGATCTTATCTCTCCTAAACTGCAACTAACTGAATCGACTAACATAATTACCTTACCATGTAAGAGCAAGGAACCTTCACAATTGCACCACACGTATCCTTGGCATTTACGCTTTGGGTCATATTAATTTGAACTGGATTTTAGGACTAGTTGCAAAAGGACTATTAGATTCATCGAAAGTGGAGGTACTTCTAGTCTGTGAATCTTATTTACAGTAAAAAATGACTAAGCGCCCTTTTTCAGCAAAAGGCTATAAGGCCAAAGAACTGTTGGAATTGGTTCACTTTGACTTGTGTGAACCTATGAATGTCCAGGCAAGAGGTGGCTTCGACTATTTCATCACTTTTATTGATGACTGCTCAAGGTATGGGTACACTTACTTTATGCACCGCAAGTCCGATTGCTTTGAGAAATTCAAGGAGTATAATGTAGAAATAGAGAAGCATCTAATAGAGAAGCATCTAAGTAAGAGTATCAGGACACTATGATTTGATCGTAGTAGCGAGTACCTCTTTAGAGAATTAAGGGATTACTTAGCACAAGAGGGGATTATAGCCTAGTTGTCTGCACCAGTTACACCTCAACAAAATGGTCTAATAGAAAGAAGGAATAGGACACTTATGGATATGGTAAGGTCAATGATAAGTTATTCAAATTTGCCTAATTCGTTTTGGGGGCATGCTCTAGAAACAATAGCATCTATTCTAAACTTAGTTCCATTTAAGTTAGTACCTACTACACCCATAGAATTATGGACTAGGGGCAAACCCAGTTTAAAGCATAGTTGAATTTGGGGTAGTCTAGTACATGTGTTGAAAGGGAGCATAGATAAGTTGGAACGAAGAACGGAAGTTTGCATTTTTATTGGATATCCCTGAGGAACAAAAGGTGGTTTGTTTTATAATCCTAAAGATTGGAAGGTCATTGTTAGCACCAATGTCTAATTCTTAGAAGAGGACTATGTAATGAACCATAAACCCAAAAGTAAAGTTGTTCTAGAGGAATTGAGAGGAGAGAGACCTACCTAATCTTTTCCATTACCAGTAATACAGGAAGAGACACCACAAGATGGAGAATTGGGCGTTCTATTATCTCCTCATAGTGGGAGGATTGCCAAGGCTCATGCTAATGACACTCTAGGTGATCCTATCAACATGTTGGGTAATGGGCCAGATCAGTTTGTAGATAATGGTATACCAGAATTAGTTTTAGCACAGTGTGACACTACTTATACACAGACACAAGATGTGCCTTGTTGTAGTGAGAGAGTTGTTCATATCAACCCGAGCGGTATATGTTCCTGGGAGAGTCATTTGACAAAGTCCCTAATGACCTAGATACCGAACCCTATAACTATAATGAACCACTCCAAGACAAAGATGCACAACATGGTGAAAAGCTATGAAATCAGAAAGGGAGTCTAGGTACTCTAATCAAGTCTGGGATATTGTAGAACTACTAGAGGGGATAAAACCTATCAGTTATAAGTGAGTCTATGAGAAGAAAAGAGGAGTGGATGGAAAGGTTGCAACCTTTAAAGCTAAGCTTGTTGCGAAAGGGTATACTCAAAAAGAAGGAATCGATTATGAGGAGACCTTCTCTCTAGTAGCCATTCTAAAATCCATCCGGATTCTTTTATCTATTACAGCTCATTTCAATAACAAAATTTGGTAAATGGATGTCAAGACAACTTTTCTTAATGAAAATCTTGATGAGTGCATCTATATGGTGCAATAGATGGATTTGTAGCTGAAGGCCATAAGCACATGTTGTGCAAGTTTAAGAGGTCTATTTATGGACTTAAGTAGGTGTCTAGATCTTGGAACATTCATTTTGATCAAGCCAATAAATCTTATAGTTTCGAGTAGAATCCTGATGAATTTTGTGTGTATAAGAAGTGCAACGGTAGTGTGACAATTTTCTTAATACTTTATGTAAACGACATCCTACTCATTGAAAATGATGTCAGGGTGTTGTCTTCAGTTAAAGTATGGTTGAGCAGTTACTTCGATATGAAAGACTTAGGAGAAGCCAGTCACATTTTAGTGATCAAGCTTCCGTGAGATCGGAAACAAAGAATATTGGGCTCATCTCAAGTAGTTTATATTAATGCGATTCTTACCCGATTTAGTATGCAATATTCCAAGAAATGATTTATTCCTTTCAAGCATGGAATTACTTTATCCAAGGATCAATATCCTAAGACACTTGATGAGATAGAAAAGATCAAGGAAATACCTTATGCTTCGGCGTTGGGAAACCTCATATATGCAATGCTATGCACTAGACCTGATAGTTGTTTGGCTGTTGGCATGGTTAGCAAATACCAGTCAAATCCAAGGAGAGAACATTGGACCTCGGTAAAGCATATACTTAAGTATCTTAAGAGGATTAGAAATTATATGCTGATTTACCAGGCCGAGAGTTTGATACCCATTGGGTGCATAGACTTGGACTTCTAGTCAGATAATGATTCCAGAAAGTCAACTTAAGGATTTATATTTACCTTGGGAGGTGAAGCCATAACTTGGAGGAGTATCATGTACTATTGACTCTACCATGGAACTCGAATATGTGGTAGCTTCTGAAGTAACCAATGAGGTAATTTGGCTTAAAAACTTCTTGATCGATCTAAAAGTAGCACCTTTAGTAAAATCACCTATAATACCATATTATGATAATATCAGTGCGTTTGCTAATGTATAGGAACCCAAGATACATAAGAGGGGTAAGCATAGCTACCATAAGTATCATCTCATACGAGAAGTCGTACAAAGGGGTGAATAATTTTGACAAAGATTGCATAAGCAAACAACCTGGCAGATCCTTTTATAAAGAGCTTATTGGCAAAAAGCTTTGATAGTCATGTGGAAGGAATGGGATTGAAAGAGATGTCAACATAGTTTTGAGTTTAGTGAAAGATTATTGGAAAGTTATATTAAAAGAATACTTTTATGTATTTATCTTTGTCTGATTTATTTATAAGTATAGTTTGTCTTTTCATCTTAATTAGAATTTGTATGGGCAAATTGTTGCATTGTTTTTTATTATGTATATGCATGTCTTTTATTCTATAAAGTAGACAAGTTGGTGTATAGAGTTCAGCTTACACATGAAAGACCTATTTGTCAGTTCATATAGAATATAAGTTGTTGTTGTTCACAATTTAGATGGAGTTGGACACACCATCGGTACGATTGTAGCATGATGTTTTAGTAGGCTTATCTTGGCTGTGAAAAATGGTATAGTTTTAACTTGTTATGCTAATACGCTTTGTGTGTATTGAACATGACTGCTTTTGGATTTATTGTCTTTATATTGACTATATAAGATGATTAACATCAAAGTGGTTATTATGAGTGCTTGTACTCTTCATCCCAATATAAATAATAGACACATACATTAATGTTTGGCATTTTGATTTACAAAGGAGTGAGACCCTTTATGGGTCAATAATCTCAGTAAATTGGATGACTACACTACATGTATGGTGGATATTAGTTTATTGATGGAATCCAGGTTCTGTAATAGGAATTGATTTTGATGAAGCTTATAAGTTTTAATTATGTCAAACTTTGTTGGTGGACTTTGTGTCCGATATATCAAAAAAGTTAAGTGTAAAGTCTCAAGGAATTATATAGATATCGATTAAATATAGATGTCAGTAATTATTTAATCAATGAATATTTAAAATCTTAACATGGGGAGATTAATAAGCATTTAATAACAAGAAGCTCTAAATACAATTTTGAGAATAAGGACAGTAGTGCAATTATAATTCTCTAGTAGACTGAATTGTAATTTATGGAACTAAGATTCTAATTTGGGTCGAATTAGGATTTTCTATTTTCATAAGAAGTCTATTCCTTTTTCCTTTTTAAGATCCCTATTGTAGCCTATAAATATGCATTATTGCTCTCCAGGAAAATGACAAGAGAAATCTCATTTTTTAGAGTGAAAAGAATTCGCAGAAGAGGTCCACACCCTGGTGCGAGTTCAAGAGAGAGGAATACAGTAGAAGGTCTTGAGATTTTCGAGTTATTGTAAAACTGAGATCAAATCAAAAAGATCTTGAAGACATGGTTCTTGAATCATCATTACCTAAAGTTATTTTCACAGTAATTTGTACGTAATAACTGGGGATCTTGGTGGCTCCCTTTAACAATGGTCTACATTGTAAGATTCAGATCTGGTGATAGATGGGCACCACCCATGGTTAGCACTGAAAGAATAGTAGGGAGATTGTCACTTGAATATTTTCTTTGATAATATACCGTATGAGATAAAGAGCCAACACACTAAGGTGTTAATTAGTAGGGTTGAACTATAGTCCGAAGTACTATTGTAATTAAATAAGTAAAGTTTTATGTCCAATATTCAAACCCAATTTAAGTTGCATTATATTAATAAACATAAAATTTATGTTTGAATATAAATAGGTTTTGATTTGAGTTAAAAATTAGGTTTGAAAATGATGAGATTTTGATCCCATGAGCTAAATCACATTCCATTGTAAGCTTAGAGTTTCAATGAGCCTCCAGGTAATTGGTGGTGTCACAAACAGTTCCGCTTAAGTATTACTTTCTTCGAACAGTTAAATTGTCTCCATTATTGGGACAAGGCTTTTCTTTTGCATTAAGTTAACCAAGAAGTGCAATTGGTGAAACCATTGCTAGTCTTTGTCCAAAAAGATCTAAGTCCTAATAAATAATAAAAAAAATTTTGAAAACTTGGTACCTTTTTGAAATTATCTAAAACTTGTGAGATAAGTTTGTAACATTACATGCACTTTCTAATTTGAATTTAGTTGGTCTTCTGATTAATGCATGACCTCCTAGCTCTAGAAAAATGCAAAATTAAAATCACCTAAGAGAAAAGTTAGAAAGTTACCTTGACTGGTGCTCCTCGACAACTGTGACAAAACCTTGTTCGAAAAACTCTGAGTGTAGAGTCTCAATGTAATAATAAATCCTGGCGAGTCTAAGGCTGGTCCATAGGGAGCAAAGTTTAGTTAGGTTCTTGACAAATTGTGAATTAAAACAATAAAATTTAGGAAATATGAACAATTTAACTAAATTAAACTATTAAATTAAACAAAATAACAAACTACTTCCTAAATGAAACACCTACTTGGTTGAAATTCCTACGTTTAGAAACTTCTCAATTATTTAAGATAAATTCAATCAACTTGAATTGAGAAAAACTCCTAAGACTCCTAAAGTTATCAAAAATCAAAATCCTATCTAAACTAAAACTTATCTAAATCTAAGATTTGCAAATCTTGAAAACTTCCCCACATTTAATAGTATATAGAAAATCACCTAAAGGTTAGTAAAAATAAAGATTAAAACTCTACAAATCACCTAAAGGTTAGTAAAAATAAAGACTAAAACTCTACATGCGTGTTTCCTAATATTCTAGGACTATGCGTGTTAGTATCTTAATTTAATTAAAGAAAATGCAATAAAAATTAAAATTTCCTAAATTCTAAATCAATCCTGAAACCTAATTCTAAAGACTACTTTGATGCAAAGATGAAAAGTACAATGAAACAATGCATGATTGATGCAAATCTAGAAAATCACAATTCCATGATAAATGCTAAAATTTTTCTCGAGTCTGGAAAAACTGTTGCAGAGGCCCAACTTTGAGTGATTGTTCGATTGTCCTACCATAACCTAAATCTAAATTTTGTGGGTGGAACAGAAACTGGGATGATGTATGAATCCAAAAAAAGAAACATAGATGAAAAAGGATTTAAATGAGAGAGAAATGCATGCCTAAAGTTGAGGGTTTGACACTTTGGCTGTCAAAGTTCTGCACGAGACTTAAACGAGTCACCATGTTTATGCCTCTGGAAACCCTACTTCCTGAGATCTTTTGTAGCTGAAATTTTGCGGTTGGAAAGATTACCTTGCCATGTTTTATTCCTCCAATGTTCATGGAAATATATTAAGGTTTCATTGGGTATCAACTTGTGTACTTTTGGCCAAAAAACGTGCTGAAATCTGTCGAGTATGTGTGCAGATTTCATGACCGGGTTGCTGAATTTTTACTTTGGGTTGCTGATACCCGAATTTAGAGGTCTGATATCTTAGCTTTTCAGAAACAAAAACACGGAATAATTATTTCTAATGAATGCATGTAATGTTAGCACATTCCAACCATAAAATTATGCATAAAACACATATAATAAGAAAGAACATATTAAGATAAAATTGCTAGAATATAAAGGTGGTGTAGCAAGAATTACAAAGTCAGTGAAAACAAGAATTTAAAGGTAGTAATTTGCTAAAAAATTAAAGTGGTATTTTGCAAGAAAAGTAAAGGTGGTGAAATTGCAGAAAAGTAAAGGTGGTAAAGTGCATAAAAAAGTATAGTGAGTGAGATTCAAATTCTAATTTTTCTCTTCTACTTGGGCTCAATGAAAACCAAAAAACCAAATATGAGAGTCTTGATCTTCAATCTGAGTCGTCAGTCCAGATCTAGATCAATACACTGCATGTGAACGGCACGGAGTTTTAGGGTAGGACTCATAAACTATAGGCTCAAAATCTCATCTTTGACCACAAAAAAATGAAACTCCAGATTTGTAGATTAGAGGATACTAAATCAGGATATTAGTAGTGAGGAATCATCCCTCTACTAACCTTACCAATCATACATACTTAACCCAAAAATCCAAGAGAAACTAGAATAAAAAGAACACAAAGTAGAACAAGAAAAGAGAAAACAACTTGAAATTAAATCTTTACTAATATGAGTATTGATGATTACATAAGATAAAAGAAAGAAAAACTTCAAAAAAACACATACTAGGATGAAAGAAAACCTTCTCTTCTAGTTGATGATCTTCAACTTGGTGGCCAACCTCTTGAAGGGAGACATGGAAAGATGGATGGGATGGAGAGAGAGAGAGAGAGAGAGAGAGAGAGAGAGAGAGGGCGTGTGAGATGGAGAAAACTAGAGAGAGAGGGCGATTCCTTCATGGTTTGGATCTCCCCCTAGGGGGTATTTATGCTTTTTGGCTCTTTTTGTTTGGCTCACTCTAGGGAAAAATAAAACCAATGCACATAAAAGGGCCCATAAAAGTCTTCAAAAGTCTTCAATGCATCAGAGATGAGACCCACTGAAGTTGCTTGTCATCTAAAGAAAGTGAAAGACCTCCCTTGGATGTCCAAACTATTCCTTGGTTGGCTAGGAGTCTCTCTCTTTTGATGGTCATCTCCTTTTTGCATTATAATTCTTTTCTTTTGAATTATTTCCTTTTTCTCTTGAATTTACAAAGATAACTGAGAGAATAATTTAAGGGAGTTAGAATGTGACTCAAATTTGAAGAAAGGGAGGGGATGGACATGGCTTGTGGGTCACCTTTCCTCGTCTTCTCTCAATCTCTTCTTTTTTCTTGATAATTCTTTAATCTTTTTGCACATTTTTGAACTCTTGAGGGATAAGCAAAGGAGATTTATTTAGAAGCTTCTGAAGGCTTCTTGATTAGGAATAAAGAATTGTGAGATTTCCACTAGCTTGTGTGGGAGCCTCATGTGGCTTTAGGTGTCCCTAATACACAATAACTCATCAACTTATTTAATTCTCTGGCAATTTACTGAAAATTTTTGAAATTGTCTCAAAGGATAATTTAAACAGGATGAGTGGAGCCCACTTTTCTATGCCACATGTCTAATTTTCTACATGTGTGAATGTGTGTGGGGTCCACTTAATTCATTGTTTCTTCTTCCTTTTTTTTTAATAGTTTCAGTTTCAATCTTCACTGAGGTTCCGTAGATAATATTCTATACTTGAAAGTGGGTTCCAGGCAAGAGTCTTGATGCCAATAGGACTCCTACTCTGAGTAGGACTTTGTTTCCCAATTGAATTTTTGCATAGCCTAATATCGCGAGCCCTGTAACATCCTCATAATTCGACTGTCAATAGAGTTCTAGACCGACTGAGATTCTTTATAAAGAGTCTTGATTGAAGTAGTATTTTTCAAAATTTTTAGAAATGATATATAATGCCTTTGAGAATGCAGTGAATAATAATTTCATGTAGAAAACAATGAAATTTTATGTGATATGACAATTTGATACTTAAAGTCACATATGCATGAATGCAGAACCGTTTCACTTGAAATGATAGTGTAAAATGGCATCATTGTAAATTTTTCAACTAAAATTAACTAATGATGAAGAAAACTCAAATCATTTCATGAGAAATCAGGGTTTGCCAAAGATTTATCGAAATTACTATTTCAAAAATGGAATTTTCATTATTTTATGCAAAACATATGGTTTTTGAGGCAATTATGCATTAAAACACAACAATGAATTTCTAAATGCGTCAAACATGATTTAACCCTAATTGATGCAATTTAGGATGAATGAGTCCTTAAAATGACCTAATTTAATTTTGAGGTCTTTTTAGGATTCTAACCGAAGTTTATGGCCATTAGATTTCATCTCTCAACCCTAAACATAGAGCACATGCTATCATGGACGATTGATCATTAGGTTTGGCCAATTACATCAACAAGAATATTAAGAGCATAGCAATACTAGGTTATTTTAATTCCCAATCATGTTCAAGTTATAGTTACAAAAGTTACATTAATTACAGCCCACAAGGAAAATGGCCAATCAAGAACTAAACATAAATCTATCATAAAGAAGGGTAAGCTTTGGTGATGAACTCTTGCTTAACAAAAGCATTTAGAAGGGATCATTTGGTGCCCACTCATCTACCCCCAAAATGTGAGCTGTAATGCCAAGTGTAACACTATGATATATGACGTTCTAGTAATTAAAATAGTTATAACAATATCTACATGTAGTATCAATTGAATATAAAGGAAAAATGATCATATGAGGTCAAGTCAGGTAAACAAGGCATGAAAAGCATTGAAAAAGCATGTATAGTTAGAAATAAGATGGTGATTTGAAAACATGTGCTAAGTGGCTGTCCACATTTGCTATCTTCTCCTCACTTGGTTGAAACACATCGCATAAGACGGGAGAGCATGCATGAACGTGAAAATGGTACCACGAGATGGCCGATAGGCCCATGTACCTTCAATGTGGACCTAGAGCACTGATCAACTCGCATATCTATTCTAGACTGCAGGTAGGCCATATAAAACCTCAGCTAGGCCCGACGGGGGTAAGGTCAAGGCTAAGTGGTACCAACATATGAGTAACATAAGACAAAACAACTGCTATGAACACAAACATGTGAATAAAGGTATACTCCACAAGCATACATCTCACGAGCATATACGTAATCATAACACAAGGAGGATCCCAACATGTACATACTTACATAATGTTGATGCATACATATAAGTTTGATGAAGTCTAGTGTAGAGGGTATAAACATGAATACAAATATAGGTTACATGGAACATATCCAATTCCGGTATCTTACATAACTTGACAAACTTACCATAGATGGGTATTGGGCATGATGCATAGTTAGGAGTCATAAACAAAATAAATAAACAATATATGATGCATGATCAAGTCATGCGAATATCATGAATGTATACTAGATGTATGTATATTAGATAAGAAATGAGTCACAAAGTAAATAACTACCCAATCCTATGGTCAATCAAGATTATCCATTGGCATCACTATCCAACAATGTTTAGTAGGGTGCCCAATGTCTCCGTGCTACTTTAATATTGGCGTTACTTGAGTTCAAGGATATCCATGTTGGTGTATGTTAGCTCAAACATCACCCACACTTCTTGGGGTCCATTAGGCCTTGATTAGAGTCTAAGGGTTCCAATACTATGGTCCCAAACTAGCTCCAAAACAACCTAAATCCTAGGTTTCAAGGTTTTGTTTGGCTAGTTGTAACCCTGCCTCGGTGAGCAGTAAAACAGTGAAGAAAAAGTAGCATTTTGTTTGTTCTTTGGTGACCTTTTTGGTGACCTATCAATTAGCCAAATTTGTTCTTAGGTGAGCTTATTGGCTAGCCTAGTAGCTCACCCAAGAAAAAAGATGATAGCTTTTTTCATTTGTTTAAAATCTTTCTGAATCTCAGCCAAGACTTACCCGAGACTACACTGGGGGTCAAAAATCTTAAGATAAATCTTAAACCAACTTGTTTGAGGTGGAGCTCCCTCTCCATATCTTGTGGGATTTCAAAACCCTCTTTTCGCACACATTAGAGGTTTCTAATCAACATTTAATCTACAAGTGCAATCCCTTTGAGGAATCACATTATAAACCATAAAAATCAACTATAAACACAAAAGGAGTTTGGTGTTCTAAATATGAAAGACAAAGTCAGTCAACAATCTAAGCTTGCATCCACTTCATTATAAGTATGTTACTTACCTTGATGGTGTTTGTAAGATCCCAACCCTTAAGTACCTTAATTAACACAAATTAATTAGATTTAAGGCCAACAAATTGAGATTAAGAGCTAATCAAGTAGAATTAAATCCTAACAAGTGAATTTTGATGTTTTAAAGTCTTTTTGAATGGTTTCGTAGAGTTTTGTCGAAGTTTGAATTGAATTTGATCTTAGAAGTGACTTTTTACAAAGTTTGATGAAATTGGGAGGAATTATGGAATTTCATAAAATTCTGAAATTGATGACAGTAACTAGGTCTTGATATCTCCTACAACTTTCATGTTCACCTGATGCACAAAAACGCTCTGTTTAACCTAAGTTTGTTGTTTTGGGACTTAATGGTTATTTTTGCTAAAGTTTATTTTGACCAAACGACCTTTAAAAATTATGATTCTTGATTTATTGGAAAGTTAATTTAATTTCATGCAACTTTATTTTGTACGCCGCAGTGATTCGAAGTCTCAGTGATGGTCGTTTGGTTGCACCAATGAGGAAGCCATTCGTTAACGGCATACTTGTAATTTGTGGAGACCCCTTTCCCTCTTATAAGCATTCCCTGCATGATTTCTTCTTCATTTTTAGTTCTAGCTCTCCCATTTTCTTCCTTGTAGTATGCTCCCTTGGATTGGAAGATCGAAGCAGCGAAACATAATTCTACTCCACTAGGATGCTTCCACATATTCTCCTCTTCCTCTCCATCTCTTCCTTGTCCAAAATGGTCAAGGCAGCCCTCTCCCATGCCCATTCAAGCTTGAACAGCTTGTGTAAAGGTGAGGAACTCCACTCTCTAGCTTACCTTGGTGATTAGCATGCTTGGAACTTCAAGTTTATAAAGTGTGGTTTCATGTCATCTAGTGTAGAATAGTTTTTGAAATTCTGAGGCTCCTTGTGTTTGTATTACATTTTTAATTGGCCATAGGATTAGAGAACACCTTTAAGGAATCTCTCAATGGTTTGGAAGTGAATTTTACTAAGGCAAGTGGTTGGTTTTTGTTACCTATGTGTTCCATTCTTGCTTCAAAATTTCAATTTTCACTAATGCTCATGTATTATTTAGCAACTCTGTCAATTTTTGCTGCCGGTTCCAAGCCCGGGTAAAGGAGAAGGGTTACGTTAAGTAGGTTGACAGCCAACGTAAAAATTTGTCACAACCAAAACATAAATTCTGAGAAAATGATATTTCACTGGAGAAACAGAAATCATGTAACCGACCTCAACATGGTTGGGATAAGGCTTTGATGATGATGATAATGATGATGATGATGATGATGACTCATGTATTACTTAGCATTCTACCCATTTTGAAGCTAAAATTTATGTGGATTTTATGAATGAAATGGAGTTCAAATTAAAGGGAACAAAGTCCCTCAAAAATCCCCTTGGAACCCCTCCAAATACCCCCTTGGAAGGGGGGAAAAGAGACCCCAATCCAGCCCTCCAGCAGGCCCCCAGTCCTGTTGGATCGGCCACTACAGATTCTGCAGTGACCGGGCAGATCCATATAGGTCTGCCCAGCCTTTATGGGGCCGTTGATGGGAGCAGTTGTGGGGCCCCTCTTGGGGGCATTGTGAGGCTATATTGTGGGCCCCTTAGACCGACCATATTGTGTCCCATGTGGACCCTTTTTGTACCCTAACATTCCACATGAAACCTTAAGATTAATGTCCTTAAAACCATCATTCCATTGGAAGTGATTATAACCATTGGGATCATGTAGATTAGGGAGCTTAACTTGGCCTAAGGGCTTAAAAATCAAGACCTAATGGCCACTTGATTACCCCCAAATCCTTGTATAAATTAATGAGGGTTGCCTTATGTTTAATAGCATGAAAGCCTTAACTTGTAGTGATTAACATGAGGCTGAGAGATCCCTTGTGGGAAGTGTTGATAGCCTGAACAAGACACTATGTGATCGTGCTTAAAATGGCGTGGAAATGTGTAATGGTTTCAATGTCTGACATTCACGAACTTCAAGCGTTAAGAAGAATGTGAATTAACTACAGTTCATCATTAAGTTCCCTTTTGTTTACATGGGTTCTAATGCCCTGACCACGGGGATGCAGGTTGTTTACACGAGTTGACAAAGTTCACAACCCCTCCTTCAAGTCTTAGATGTGATCCCAATTTGGAAAGTACAAGAAAATATACATAAAGTAGGGAAAAAAATGCAAAAAAGAAGAAAAAGAATGGGGTGACCGTGACCCACGGTCACTGGCACCTGTCAGTGATTGTGAGTCACGGTCACTGACAGACAGTGACTTTGAAGTCACTGTTGTGCCACTGTTTTCACTCTGTTCGTGCTGATTCTTCTTTCAAACTTTTTTCAAGTGTTGAAACTCCCTTTTATGACATCTTGGGGTATTGAATAACCATTGAGAAGATCAAATTCGACTATGGAATCGATTAAAAACTTTATAATTCATCATTCATGTTTACGGATTGTCTTTTGTTCAAGTTCGGAAAGGGTATTGCAGGAAGCCAAAGTTGTGTCATTCTAAACCTATGGCCTTCAAGGAACAAAATGAGGCTCAAAGGGGCTTGTTTACAACCTTTGTGATGGCCAAGAAACCCATCCGAATGAGAAAAACAAAGATGACAACGTCATCCTTCGAATAGTCGTTACTGCATGAACATAGTTTGTTCTTTAGTCACCCCTCCCTTCTCCTCTTCCTCTGAACCTTCTTGCTCACCTTGGTAACTGAGAAAAAGAGAAGGTAAAGTCGTGGAATGCTGCTGTATCTCTTCCTTTGGATGCCTTTGAGTGCTTCTATTCTTGAAATTTTCTGTGTTTTCTTCTTATGTCCTCTTTTTTCTTTTCAAATCTTAGCCTTTTATAGACTCCCCCAGTAGTTTCTGGCAGTTCCAGGGAGTTAAGGGAGGTTGTGGGAGGTTACACTTTGAAAGAAAGTGGAGAAGAACCATCCAAAACAGCAGGAAGTGCCCTTTGGAGGTCCGTGACCGCAGCAGTCCAATTTTAGGATTTTGCACTTGTGACCCGTTTTTGCTTGTTTGGGGCCCGAATGATGTCCAATAGCCATGAAACTTGGAGGGATGCTTCTTGACACTATTTTGACTATGTCATAAAAGTTTCAGCTCAGTTTGACCATCTGAAGTTGGTCAACTCCCTTGATGAACAGGCTGCGGTCACGGATAACTCCCATTTTCGGACTTTTACATTTGCGACCCATTTTCACCTGTTTGGGGTCCAAACGAAGTCCAATCTTCACGAAACTTGCAGGGATGCTTCTTGACACTATTTTGAGTATATCATAGAAGTTTCAACTCGTTTTGATCATCTGAAGTTGGTCAACTCCCTAGTTGACTTTTTATGAAAGTGGGCCCTTGTCTTAACTGTTTGAGGCCCAAATGACTTCGATTTGGTTCGAAACTTGGAGGAACTGACATCAGTGATATCTTGGAGTATTCATCCAAATTTCATACAATTTGAATTTGAGGAAGTAGGATTTCGAACAGTGGCCTATTCATTGCATGTGTTAAGTCACTATTCACCCCACATTGTAGGTAGTCAGCCTGTTTTCTACCTGAACTGTTGGAAGTTGGTGGGTCTCGTGGATAGATTTTCAAAACTTTTGATCCACTTGACACAGGGATCAACTATCCATAAGACCAAAACCCAATCCAGGATGCGTTACCCTCAATCTCGTGACCATGTACAGTAAAATTCTACCAGCACTAAGCATCCAAAATAATCTACGACATGGAAGAAGTAGATCATACCTTTTGGAGATCCGCAGTGCTCTAATGGATTTCTTCAACACCTCTTAGCCTTCCACGCTATGACCCGAATTGGATTTCCTTTCTCAAGAAGAATGGTGGAATCTTCAGGAGAAATTCCACTCGAGACTCCAAGGAACTAGAAGAAAGGAGAGGAGAGTAACTCGCGCAACTCTTGCACGAAAGGGTTTTTGGCGTGAGGGAGACTCTTTTGGACGTCCAAGGATATTATATAGACTTCCAAATTTCTCCCTTGTCTAATTGAAATAGAAGTCTTACTTCCAAAGCAATTAGCAACTTTCTCCCTTCCAAACTCTTATTCTTAGAGTCCAAGTCGGATTAGTGTTTTCCAATATCTTGGGCTAGCGTGGGGACCACTAGGGATTCCTTAGAAAGCTGGCTCCAACTGGAACACCGCGACCCCACATCTCATGTGCAATCCGGGCCCACAGTTAATTGCAAATAACACCACTATATAAATGCAATTGCACTCCAGTCTTAGGAATAAATTACAATGAAGACCCTAAACTTCCCAATTACCACAAGTAGGCCTCTCTATCAATATCCGTGGATCAATTGGAATAAATTCGTCTCTTCCAATCTAAGTTCCACATCTTATTATCCTTGAGCCCCAATTAATCACAGTAATCATCAGTACCATCCAATTAACTCTTAATTGAGATGGGTGCGCACTTACTAATGACAAATCCATTAATTGGCACAAGGGGATAATAGAGATAGATTCCATCTTGATCATTCAACGTTCCCACAGTTCTACTACCACATACCCAAGACACCGAGGTGTTAACCTATAGTCGGCCTCACTCATTGGTGACTCAAAGCAAATGAATAGATAGAAACTTGAGTTCGTCAATGTCTCAGGATTGAGAGCCTATTGCAAGGGAATTATGAGAGCATACCTTATTATTGAGACGGAATACCATAAGGTGCATCTCATGGTCCTTCAATACATCCAATGTACCAGCACCATTGATCCAGAATCTTACATTCTGATGATTGAGACAAATCACACTATCTCATAGTGATCAAAGTGCTGCAACCTTATCAAATGAGATGCCCAATCTCATTACTGGTTGTGAAGCTATTTTAAGTATAAGATTTGTGACATATATCTCCCGTGTGTGGATCTCATCCATGCACATATATCACATCTAATATACTAATGGGACCCGGTTCAACTCATGAACCATTATGTCATACGTATTGGTCATGTGCATGAAGTAGTAGAATAACATTCATCTTATGAAAGTAAAGCATGATATTATTGATAAATAAAGAAATTAATCAATCAACTGATGGATTGAGTCCACAAAAACTAACAATCTCCCACTTGGGCTCAATGCCAGTCAGGGTTGCATCTCATGCCCATCCCTTCCACATGTTGCTCAAAGACTTTGGTAGTCAAAGGCTTAGTAAAGGGATCTGCTAAATTGTCTGCAGAGGCTATCTTGGTAATAGCAATATCACCTCTCTGCACAATCTCTCTGACTAAGTGATACTTCCTCTGTACATGCTTTTGGCTTTTATGGCTTCTGGGTTCCTTTGACTGAGCGACTGCCCCGCTGCTGTCACAGTAAACTGTGAGTGGCTGTCGTGCCAAAGGTACCACCCCAAGTTCCAAAAGGAATCTTTTAAGCCATACTGCTTCCTTAGCTGCTTCACAAGCGGCTACATATTCAGCTTCCGAGGTTGAATCAGCGGTACATTCTTGTTTTATACTCCTCCAGCTGATAGTTCCGCCTCCAAGCATAAATACATAACAAGAGGTGGATTTTCTAGAATCCTTATCTGACATAAAGTCAGAATCTGTGTATCCGACTGGAATCAACTCATCACTGCTACAAATCAACATGTAATCTCTAGTCCTTCTCAAGTATTTGAGAATACATTTTACAGCAGTCCAATCTTCACGAAACTTGGAGGGATGCTTCTTGACACTATTTTGAGTATATCATAGAAGTTTCAACTCGTTTTGATCATCTGAAGTTGGTCAACTCCCTAGTTGACTTTTTATGAAAGTGGGCCCTTGTCTTAACTGTTTGAGGCCCAAATGACTTCGATTTGGTTCGAAACTTGGAGGAACTGACATCAGTGATATCTTGGAGTATTCATCCAAATTTCATACAATTTGAATTTGAGGAAGTAGGATTTCGAACAGTGGCCTATTCATTGCATGTGTTAAGTCACTATTCACCCCACATTGTAGGTAGTCAGCCTGTTTTCTACCTGAACAATGTCCGATTGACTTGAAATTTTGGAGGAGTAACTTTGAGCATTCTTTGAGTATTTTTTCCACATTTCATCAGCTCTGGCCTCTTGGAAGTAAGATTTTAGTTAGTGACCTCCATAACTCGAGGTCACTATCCTCTAAACTGGCATGCAGTGAAATTCAAACCAAACGGAGTTCTTTTGACTTGAAAATTTGCAGAATATCTTCTGAGCATGACTGAGGCTTCTTACCTAAATTTCATCAATTTTGGACATCAGGGAGCAGGGTTTTGGTCAGTGACCCCATGGCTTGGGGGGGGGGGGGGGACTGACCTTAAGTTGACATGCTTGTGGCTTTTGGGTTTGATGATGTTTGTTGAACCCAAAATTTTGTGGAGCCTATCTTGGGCATCATTTGATCTTCCTTTGAGAGTTTCAGCAAATTTGATCTTCATGGGATGTCACTCTGCACAAGGACTCATAGAGCGTAGTATATGATCATCTGGACCAAGTTTGGATCCAAATGATGTCAAAATGCTCTGAATCCTTGAGGAATAGTCTTTAGATATACTTGAAAGCATTTCATTGAATAGGAGCTTCCTTCAACATGTGGAAGTGTCAAGTCTCATGGTGATTCCCAAAGAGCTGGCAGAGAGTTTCTGAAGCTGATTTGAGCCGAGATGAGGTTCAAGTGCTTAAAAAACTTTAGAAATTTATAATCCAAAGCTTATAATGTCTTCGCTGCATTATTTGCAAATTTTATGGGTCAACAAGTGCCCCCTCGAGGTGCAATGATTATAGTGTAATAATCATTGTGCATCGAAATAGCCAATCTGTGGGGATGATGAATGGCTTGATGGAAATACGGTATGTTAAGATAGGTTGTTAGGATAGGTTGTAAGTCTAAACTTGGAATTTTGAAAATTTTGATGAAAAACCATGAAGGGTTTGATGATAGAATTTGGTAAAAACATAAGAATTCCGAATTTCTTTACCCTATTTCATATATATCCAAAGTGGCATCTCTGTGGGGACTGTGGGGACACCCATAACAGGATTCCCGGGGTATTTAGAAAATTCAAAAGTTTATAAATTTTTTTTGGATTTTGGAAATACATTTGATTTTCTTTTGACCTATTTATCATAGATATCCAGAGTAGCATCTCTGTGAGGACATGGGGAACACCCACAAAAGAATCCCTTAGGTATTTAGAAAAATCAAAGTTTGAATCTAAATGGATTTGGGTTTGGAATGTTCATGGAATTTTTTTTTTGGTTTATTCTCAAAAATCAAAGTTTTGGGTTTTGACTTTGCTTGACATGAGTTGAGATGGAATGTAATTTTGAAAAAGGATTGGCTTTTGTGAGTTTTGATTCAAAATAATTCCACCCTCTTTCTTTTTGTATAATTTCCCCAAAAAAATACCCTAAACAATAGGGTCATTTTATTGTAGGGAAATTTATTTCTTTTGTAAAATATTCCACGTGGGTTTGCCTTGAGAATTTTGAATGATCACATTTGAAAAAGCTGACCACTAGTAGTAGGTCTCACTATGCAAAATCATAGTGACCGTGAGGACAAGATGATGGCGGAGGCAATGATTGTGCTCTTAGCCAAGGCATGGTTGGTGAGAGCATTAGGTCATGGATCCCTTGATTCAATTTAGCAATGTTGGTAAGCAAAGGCCGACCAGTGGTGACTATGGACTAAAGAGTAGAGTCGTGAACCCCACTGTCTCACACAGTAGTTCATGGGAAATGGAGAAGACAATGACCATGGGAGAAGGTCCTACTGCTTAAAATCATAGTGACCGTAGGTGAAGGAGGCCCAAATTCATCTAAACTTGATCAAGACGTGGGTTCCATTGATTTTGATCAAATTGTTTCAATGGGAAAGAGAGTGAGGTGTCAATGACTCAAGTATGGGCTCCACTAGTATAGGTTTGCAATGACTATGTGAATAAAAGGGGCCAACACTGATCGTGGGAGGAATGACCAACAGCAGTTGAGGGGGAATTCCCAATTTTAGACCATTCATTGACTATGGACCCCGCTGCTCTATGTGTTAGCACCAAATAGTGAGCTCCACTTAAGAATAACAGTGACCGTGGGTAAGGAGACCAGACAGGGGAGAGACCGTGGGCTTTTAAAACCCAACGTCTCTATCTTCTTTCTTTCTTTTTTTTTTTTGTTTTATTCTGCTGTTCAAACCAACAAAGAGAGAGGGAGACCAAGTTGACCGAGAAAGAGAG
The DNA here is from genome assembly GCA_037013555.1 of Sextonia rubra. NCBI lineage: Eukaryota > Viridiplantae > Streptophyta > Magnoliopsida > Laurales > Lauraceae > Sextonia > Sextonia rubra. The sequence goes on along the minus strand of JASUAD010000018.1, from coordinate 7,051,493 downwards.
AGAGAGAGAGAGAGAGAGAGACCGAACCGACTAGGGAGGAAAAGGCCAAATCGAGTGGGAAAAGGAGAGACATCACCAACTGGGAGAGGGGAAGACCGAACAGACTGGGAGAAGGAGAAACAACACTACCTGAGAGAGGGGGAGACTGAACCGACTGAAAGAGGGAGGGACAAGCCGAGACTCCAAGGATCCAAAGGCATCTATCCTCTTTGTTTCATATTGCTGCAGATTTATCGACTGAAGATCACCATGGTTGGTAAATTTTATTGTCCTCAAATTCTGTTATGGCTAGATGTATTCTTGGTCACGGCTTAAACAGTTTGAGGGAGTTCACAATCATGAGTGGTTGTGGTTCTTTTCTTCCTCTCTTCTTCCTTCTCCCCTCTCAAGAATTGATGTATGATGATTTTTTGTGAAATCACCTCAAGCTCACCAATCTGCTGACCATACAACCCATAAACCCATAATGATTTGTCACGACCACCACCTATTTGTTAAATTGTTTGTTTGAAAAGAAATTTATTTACTTTGCTGGATTCAACTAATTTTCTTGGCACATGATGATGCCCTGAATTACATTCCCTGGTGGAGTCTATATCGAGCAAGCTCTCTGCCAAAACCACTGTTGTAGTCCACGGTTGCTGGCACATACTTCTGTAGGAAGTAGGTGGGTCTCGTGGACAGATTTTCAAAAATTTTGATCCACTTGACACAGGGATCAACTATACACAAGACCAAAACCCAATCCAGGATGCGTTACCCTCAATCTCGTGACCATGTACAGTAAAAAATTCTACCAACACTAGACATCCAAAATAATCTACGACATAGAAGAAGTAGATCATACCTTTGGAGATCCGTAGTGCTCTAATGGATTTCTTCTACACCTCTTAGCCTTCCACGCTATTACCCGAATTGGATTACTTCTCTCGAGAAGAATGGTGGAATCTTCAGGAGAAAATTCCCAACTCGAAACTTCAAGGAACTAGAAGAGAGAAGGAGAGAAACTTGTGCAACTCTTGCACGAAAGGGTTTTGGGCGTGAGAAAAACTCTTTTGGACGTCCAAGGATATTTTATAGACTTCCAAATCTCTCCCTTGTCTAATTGAAATAGAAGTCTTACTTCCATAGCAATTAGCAAGTTTCTCCTTTCTTATCCTTTCTTTCTAGAGTTCGAGTCGGATTACTATTTTCCAATAACTTGGGCTAGCGTGGGGACCACTAGGGATTCCTTAGAAAGCTGGCTCCAACTGGAACACCGCGACCCCACATCTCATGTGCAATCCGGGCCCACAGTTAACTGCAAATAACACCACTATATAAATGCAATTGCACTTCAGTCTTAGGAATAAATTACAATGAAGACCCTAAACTTCCCAATTACCACAAGTAGGCCCCTCTATCAATATCCGTGGATCAATTGGAATAAACCCGTCTCTTCCAATCTAAGTTCTACATCTTATTATCCTTGAGCCCCAATTAATCACAGTAATCATCAGTACCATCCAATTAACTCTTAATTGAGATGGGTGAGCACTTACTAATGACAAATCCATTAATTGGCACAAGGGGATAATATAGATAGATTCCATCTTGATCATTCAACGTTCTCACAGTTCTACTACCATATATCCAAGACACCGAGGTATTAACCTATAGTCGGCCTCACTCATTGGTGACTCAAAGCAAATGAATAGATAGAAACTTGAGTTCGTCAATGTCTCAGGATTGAGAGCCTATTGCTAGGGAATTATGAGAGCATACCTTATTATTGAGATGGAATTCCATAAGGTGCATCTCATGGTCCTTCAATACATCCAATGTACTAGCACCGTGATCCAGAATCTTACATTCTGATGATTGAGACAAATCACACTATCTCATAGTGATCAAAGTGCTGCAACCTTATCAAATGAGATGCCCAATCTCATTACTGGTTGTGAAGCTATTTTAAGCATAAGATTTGTGACATATATCTCCCATGTGTGGATCTCATCCATGCACATATATCACATCTAATATACTAATGGGACCCGGTTCAACTCATGAACCATTATGTCATACGTATTGGTCATGTGCATGAAGTAGTAAAATAACATTCATCTCATGAAAGTAAAGCATGTTTTTATTGATAAATAAAGAAATTAATCAATTTATTACATCAACTGATGGATTGAGTCCACAAAATCTAACAACTTCTTCTTTCTTCTCCTTTTTTTGTTTCATGCTCTTAGTATGAGGATCTTGCCTAAGCTCAATTCCTTGGAAAATGGCTCAACTTGGGCATCATAATTAGGAAGTCTACAGCCACACCTGATTGAGAACAATGTTTAAAAGAGAATAGACTTCCATTATCTTTATTGCTCCTCTCCCTCCGGAAGAAATCTATATACCTGACATGGAGATGTCTAAAACGCTATTTTAATAGAATTTGAATATCCAAATTGTTTGTCCGCCCCTGTTCACCGTCACCAGCGGTACAGTCAAGGGACTTACAATCACCATTACCTGATGAAAATTCATTGTCATTGCTAATGTCAATGTCCATTCAAGATGTGATGAAATTCTTTCCATATTAAAACAACGAATAGGTTCACTATTACTGCCAGTGTTGCCTGTGAGGAACCTATAATCATTGTCAACTTGCGACGATTTTCATGAAATTCTTGTGTCTTGAACACTGTCAGAACTTCTTCATGATCACGGCCAATCCTGACTGTTTAATACTTGTTGCTGTTGTCATAGTGATTGTCACAAACTGAAATTTGCAATTCATGGTGACTGATATGAGTTGGAGTTGTCACCGGTGGGAGTTATAGGGGATTAGATTGTGGTGGTTTGCTCGGTTACCGACATGAATCCATAGAAACTCAACCGACATGAATTCATACAAACTCGATCACCATAGTCCTTGTAGAAATTGTAGTTTGAATCATTAGACCGGGTAGCTGTTAGGGGCATTCTTCTTGCTTTTGATGAGAAGGTTACTCCCCTTAAGTCTCAACAATCATGAGAAGCATAGACAACCTCGAATATGAGTGATTAATGAAGAAAACTAACGAAAATAGAACAGATCTTTCCGCCGATCACAAAATTGAATATAGTCTTGAATAAACTGTTTTACATTGTCTTTTTCTACTACAACTTCCAAGCATGAAGAACCACCGATCACACAGTTGAAAGTAGTTTTCGAATAAGACATTTTACATTGACTTTTTCTACTATAATTTCCAAGCACGATCTGCCCTTCCTTGCCTTCTTCTAACATCTTTGATTATTGATGGCAGTTGATAATCATTAAGATTAGCCATGTAAAGTAACTATAGATCCCACAAGTATGTCTAATGGTCCCATCACAGCAAATCATCACTCAGGCCTTCGCTCGTTGAGACTTAATCAAAGCACTTGTTGATTTCACTAGAATGTTTAATGGTCCCATCATAGCAAACCATCACCCGGGGCCTTGTTTGCTAAGGTTAGGCATGTGAAGACTCTCTAGCCTTGAAATGAATGTTGCCCTTTGTTGATGTTGTTGAAAATATGTCATGCACTTTTAAATATTGTTCTTTCATACATGCTTGAATTTGTTCATGCTTTATATGCTGTACACAAATGCCATTTTCGTGCTTGAACACGAACCTGTTGCCCCCTGAATAAGTCTTAAGGTGCTTGAACACCTGTTTGGATCGGGAGCCTCGGTTCTAGGACTTTAGTGTGCCTTGATGCCAATTCTTGGTCTCAGAACTAAGTATTGCCTTCTCCTTTTGGCCTTATACTAAGGAGAGATGTTGCCGATTTTTTTTTTTTGGGGAATTCCATATCATTGTTACTGATACCCATCTTTTCCTTCTTTTTATTTGCTTTGCAGATAGAAAGGGTAAAGCACCTGCAACTGTAACCGCTGGGGCACTTAAAAGTCATGCCAAAGGTAAAATCACAAGGGAGTCTAATCCAAAAGATCCAAATGAAGCATCTTATATCAACTTATGGCTCCAAAGAACTAAAGCTCTATTAACGATAAATTGGTACTTGTATTGGTGCTTGGCAAACAATACCAATTGGGAGAATAACGACATGGTGGTTTTCCCAAAACCCCGATATATATTTGGAGATGCCACAAAGGAGACCACAAAGTAACCTATTAACCATATGCAGTACCGTTACACAAATCCGGCAAGGGTCGTATGTGAATTAACCACTGTTCGATCTATTCGACAGCATCCAACTATATGTCGCTAGCTCCAACAGTCCCGGCAAGGTACGATCCTTTTTCATGGATAAGACGTCATGTCCATTTCAAGACTAGTAAATTTATGTGTCCGCCTCCATACTACTTCATAGAACATCCAAGGTCTGAGATAAAGACCCTCGAACCGTTCACTTTGAATTTAGAAGTAGGCACTATGATTTCACAGCTCAGGACGTCGGGCTTGGTATTCATTCGGGAGACAGGAGTGGTTGGCTCTGTGGGAGACATCAATCTCACGGGTGGTTTAATTGTATCGGGGATTGGCCAGGCTGGGTGATTACAATCAAACATCATTATGCAGAAGATTTAAAAACGATTAGGATTTTTTATGTTGTAAATGCTACCACACAAAGAGTCTTGTGTGAGAATAAGAATGTCTGCAGGGCCATTCTGGATTGTTTTGCCCAACGACTGGTACTTTCATTACTCCGAACATGGAGTTGTGATTTTCTCTGTGGGAAATAAGAAGATTTTTGGTTTGGCACGTTACGGCAAGATCTATGATGAAACTGTTTTGCCCGATGAAGAACTAGCCACTATGGATGACGAATTCTGAGCTGTATATTACCTCCTTTTTGCGCTTGAAGATTCCATTCAGACAACTAGCCGGAGTCGAGGTAAAGTCATTCAATCGATGAGTCAAGTGAAGAGAATCACTGATCCTTTCTTCATTAATGGAGGCGGGTTCTTTAAGTGGAAAAGGGTAATCCCGAGCGAAGATCCCAAAAAGGGTCCGACAATTGTCTTTAATGAAGATACGGACTTTCAACCCTATATTTTTGCCAAGTATCCAGATTTGAAAAGTAAATGTTGGCTCACTTCATTCTTGGAAGCATGGTTGTCCGAGGTTCTATTTCCGAGCTCTGGAAATGACCTTAGGCCGGGTTGCATACATCCAGCTCTCAGGATGGCCTTCGAATATAACCTCGCTTTAGGTCCCACCTTTGTATTTTATATGCTGACTGAGTTGAAGCTTTCAGGATTCACCATCAGAGAGGGGAAGCCTTTTAACTGATTTTATGCTGAATATTTACTATACACTTGGTTCACCTACCATTGCAACGGTCTTCATTCACACAGCGGTGCACCGGAGAACATTTTCATGGAGGGTGTAGTTGGTGGTAGTTGCCTAATTAACAACTATTCCATGACTGAACTGTGCCAACATTTGCGCAACTTTAACAATTACGTTGCTTCCCGCGACACTATACCCAATATTGAAGTTCCAACTCAGATGAGGAATGCCGTGGAGCCATCAATTGATAAAGTTGGGGAGGGTGGCCGGGATATTGGCTTGTTAGATGAAGAAAAGAGTTGGTTTTTGAGTTTAAGGCCTGCAGACCTGGTGTATAGGAAAAATACATACAACAATATTCAACCTTATATACTTGCCAAATTTTGTAGACAATTTGATTTTTATCAGGCCGTCGTAGGAGCACCGGGCCGGATTCGAGGCACTATCGGTTCCTTGCAAGATGCCCGAAATGCTTGGGAATTCTACCAGACTCTTGATACCGGGGCTTGTTTTGGCTATCCTCGCCTCCCGAATCCTAGGTACACGAGCGGTTTCGCTCAATGGTTTTGCCAAAAGCACCCTCGCCATTGTACAAGCATACATAAGCAATCCCAGAGTTAAATGCCATGTTCTGCCTACTTCTAAAAAGAAGGAAAAAGGAGAAAAAGGAGAAAAAGATCATTTCATCCCAGAGAATTTTGAAAATTGGCTACATGACGGGGACTAATGGCGAATTGGTATGATGGCTGGATCTGATATCTATCGAGCTCACCGTGGTTTAAGAGGTGAGGAAGATGAAAGCTATATGCCTCCGCCTAATGTATCCACAACGAGAATGCAACGAGCCATAGATGAAAATTTATAGGAGAGCATTAGCCTTGCTGAGATCAAGCAGATAGGCAGGGCTGCTTTGGATTTTGGATCTGCTTCCCGTTCTGTTAGAACTAAGGTGTCGGTAGGAGAGTAGACTATACATTTTGAAGAAGAGCGGTCTGTTATGCATGCAACTGCCAAGGCAGATCTTGCTCAGTGAACAAAAATTGCTGCTGATGCTCCAGTATTGACAGAGACACATGTCAGTCAAAGTCTGGTAAAGAGGGTCCAATCTACTGAAGCAGCTACGGAGGTAAGGCCACCTATCATAATGCCTTTGAACCCTCCGGCAGATCCGGTTTTACATAAGAAAATTAGAGCCACTCGCTCAAAACTAGTAACTCGAGCCCGAGCCTCAGCTAGCAAAGAGACACCTTCCCAGAAGAGAAAAGCTGAAAGTCCTCAAGCACGTCGTTCTCGAAGGCTAAAAACTGGTAACGCACATATAGTTGTTTATAATCATCTCCTCATTGATCATGTACCTCTTCTTTTGCCATTTATATTTCTTTTGGCTATTTTATCAGCTCAACCCTCAATTGCTGTAGGATCTGCGAGGCAAGTGGCTGAAGTTACTGAAGAGTATGCCTCTGATGAAAGGGGTGGGGAATTAAGCAGTTTTGATACCCCCACGACTGGTGAACGAGCCGATAATGAGATTAACATCGAGTTCGATTTTGAGAAAGATTTATTTGATCAGCTATTGACCCTTGAGTCTGGGAGAAAAGTAGCAGCAGATGTACTGACAGAATCTATCACTGCAGAGAAGTCTATTGATGATGTTGGTGCTGTTGTTACTACTGATGCTACCCTTCAAATTGGACGACAGAAGCTTCCTTTTGAGGTTGTCGAGGAACCTGCGGCCAAAGCCTTAATGGATGTTAGGGAAATTCCAGTTGTCGTCGAAGGTAATCCTCACATTAGCCTGGTTAGCATTTCAACCTTCGTGTTCTAATTCTGATCATTCCCCCTTTTTAGGTGATCGAGTCGAAAAAGGGCGTTTCTGATATACTTCCTACCGTTCCAAGGAGATCTTTTGGATCCCCCATTGAGGAGCAAGTGGAGAAAGAGCATGTCGAAGCTTCGATCGACTTGGATGATATCTCAATTCACAGTGGATACTTAAAGATATCACCAGGTAGCCCCCTGGGGAGTGATCTGCAGTGCTTCGTAGAAAGTTTATCATCGGATTCGCTGACCGAAGATATGAATGATGGTGCAGGATTGTCACCAGCTGGTACCGCTTTGCCCCATTAGTAATGAGCCAAGGGTTGATAAGACTGAGGATATTCAGACAGAGCCACATACTGAACCTATCGGTGATGCAGAAAAAGAAATGGATAGTGTCATGGTTCCAGCTGCAGAAGCCCTTATAGCGGATCCTATTATAATCAAAGCAAGCTCTTTTGTTCAACAAGCATTGGTTTTAGAAGTTGCAAGTCCCTCGGTAGATGATGCTCCTGTAACACCTGTCACTAGTAGTGTGCCTCCGGTTGCTGGCAGTTTTACACCTCCTAAAACCGTGACACCTCCGAGGGTACACTTTAGCGCAGATCAGTCATCGCCTTTTAAAAATTATTGAAGATCTTGTCATTCAAAAGATATCAGATGAGGCTTCTGCTACTGAAGGTGGAGCACCCAAAAAGCCTTATTACATGTGGCAATCACACCTCATACAATTAGGGATTATTCGGCTACTTTGTCTTTACAAGGGTCACATGATTCACCATCTGTTCGTAAAGAAGCATTGGCTATCCCTCGGGGCGTAGTAAATGTCGAGAAAGAAAGGGATAATCGCTCAGGTTCTCAGACCCAGTTAAATTCACAAGAGTGAGAATCAAACCTTTCTATCCCTAGAGAAATTGCTTGTTCGGGGACACCCCAAAGCCTCAATCTGCTATTAATTTTGCCACAAAGATCGCCATTCGCAGCATTTTGACTACTATTTTTGTAAGGTTCCGAATCCCACTAACCCTAATCTACATTAATTAAACGTGTTTTATGTTAATCAAAACTTGTTAAGCTTAATCTAGTTTAGACACGATTGGGTTTGGGTCTTGGACAGGGAATTGAACGGAGTTTGAACTTTACCTCAGTAGTTAAGGACCTTTTTGTAAATTGATCTTGCATCTTATGGACACCTCGTCAGTCACTTCTCATGTAATTTTCCGTGTGGATCATCTTTCATGTTGGGCCCAACTTGGTTTGGATCCATCTTGGGATGACCAAGGCTAGTGACTTAAATCGTAAATATTCTTAAGAGAGGGACTTGCATGCAAGGGTAGGGAAGTGATTGTTTAAAAGAAAGAAACTCACGTTCCTCTCTCCTTTCTCTTCATTTCTTCCCACGTTGGCTGCTGGAGTGGTCCTCTCTCCCTCAATCTTCACCTTTGATTCAAGATCTAGGGAACTACTAGGCTGGGGAAGGTCTTGCATATAAGGGTGGGGATTCTTCTTCTTCTCCTTCACTGTACTCCTCTCCTAGAGTATTCTCTCCTCCAAGCTAAAGCTGCATAAGGTGAAGACTCACCTTCATTTCATGCATTTGGGTTTATTAGAGTCATAAGGACTCAACTACATAACATGCATGCAAATCTAAACCCCATTCTTCAATTGTATGTTCTACTTGTAGAGAACCCATTTCCATTTGGAGGTCTTTCTTTTAGCCCACACAACAAGAAGGACTTAGGAAGGGCAAATACTGGTAAAAAGGCAAGTATTAGAGTTTATATGTATTGCATGTGTGATTAAGCTATTGATTCTTGGGGTAATCTCTAAATTCTCAATTTTAGTCATTCTCATTGTTTTAATTGATACAAATGTGGTATGGAGTGAGTTAGGATGTAAGCATATAATAGGAGGGTGTGTGGGTGTTGAACTCCATCAGGTACATTACAATCAAGTCATAGAAACCCCCCACAATGAGGTTCTATATTGATCCCGTACTGAAAATGAGCTACATAATTGACTTCAGGTTTTCTGAAGCTTACGGCGAAGCTATGGCTAAGCCGTGAGTATTTACAACTCAAAATCTAGAGAGCAACAAAACCCGGTTTTGTACTACGGCTTACACACGGCTACACCGTGAATTTCACTACGACTAAGCCGTGTCCAACCCGTACCCAAGCCGTAAGCCTTCCTACGGCGAGCTTTCCAGAGAGCTCAAAAGACCCATTTCTGCTACGGCTTACCTACAGATTCACCATGAAATAAACTGCGGCTAAGCCGTAACCCCACCGTAACTTAGCCGTAGGCTTAACACGGCTAAGCCGTAGGCTAATATACAGCTTAGCCGTAAATACGCTTGAATTTTCGGAGGAAAACCGAGCCACTCGGCTAAACCGTAGTATTTTACACGGCTAAGCCGTAAGAATCTAGTGAAATTCAGGATATTAGAAACTTTCACAACCTTGAAGGACCTTAGTATTGGCACCTTTCATACCTCCATGATGAGAATGCAAAATATCATATTTTTCTCCCTTAATATTTAGTCCTTTGTATCTATTTGTTGTCCAATTGCACTCATTAATCTTATATTTTGATTTAGGATGCAAATGGAGGCATTAAGTGCAAAACAAAGCAAATTGGGTGATTCTGAACAGTTTGGACAATGCTTAGTAATCTGGGCATAACTCTCTCATTCAAGCTCCAATTGCGATGATTCAAGATGCTGTGGAATGCCAAGAAAAAGATCTACAACTTTCATGTTTTGAGTTTTAAGAAATACTAGCTGCATCAAGGTCAAAATCGGGCTCGAAGTTACTACTTGTACCTGATGCTAAAGAGATGAAAAATCAAGATGAAGGGCATTATAGTAAATTTGAAGAAATCAGGAGTGTGTGGAAACATATCCAATGTTGGGCTCGTATTGTGCAGAATGAAAAATAGTGCAACTTTGATTCTTGGGTTGAGTCCAACAAAAGCCCAAGTGAAAAGATATGGTCAAAAAAGAAGATTTGCACTAACTTAGAAATTAAGTGATTATTATATTGATTTCCATCCCCAATTCCAACGCCACCTCATCTCTCAAAATTTTCGTTGCTTCCAATCCCACGCCCAGCCACAGTCTGTGCTTGCTCTTTTTTCTTCTCTTTTCTCTCTCTATCATCCCTAAAATTTCTCACAATGACCATGGAAGGAGATTATTTTTTCACTACATAAGAGCCGAACCTGTGAAGGAGAGGAGGACGGGACAAACACACGTTTTATCTCTTCTCACCTCTGACGAAATTCCTCTCTTTTTCCATCATTCTTCATTCTTCTTTTCTTTTATTTTTACAAGTATTTATGGCCCTGCGTGGCTAATTTTTTATTGGTCGAAGGAGATTGAAGCCTCGGAATAAATACTGTGAGATCTAATTTATTTTCATTGTTCAATTTATGCTTTGAATATGGGTCGTTCTTCTATGCTTAATTTGCTATCATAATTGTTTTGTTTAATTGCTAGGATGCATACTAGTATATTTTTCATTGCAATTTACTGCCGAATTAGAAGTCAAATCCGTAATTGTTTGATCTCTCTAATTTGCGAAGCAACTGATTTTTAATAATTTACTGCGTCAGTAATTGTTAGAAATTAGGAAGAACACCTGGCTAAATTAAATGCAACCGCGTGTGTTTGTGTTATTTAGGTTCATCGATCTCTCTAATTTTAATGCTGTTATTAAATTAAATCTATAGCGCTTGTCTTAGGTTGTTTAGTAATTAGGGTTAATTAGAGCGCGTGTTTTCTAATTAACTAATTAAGGAGATAGGAGTTTAATTACAATGATGAATTTTCAAAGTGTTAATTGATTTATTTTTGCATCAATGATCAGTTATGAATTTCCGATGGTGGATGTTGACTTTGACCAATGCTTGCTCATGTAATTGAATTCATTATTTTTTTCTTTGCTCCTTATTTGTATTTATTTATTGGTATTTTCATTTTATTTATTTATTTATTTAAAAAAAAACCATCTTTGATCACAAAGCATAAAATTTGGTTAAACACTCTTCGTGGGAACGATCCTTACTCGCACTATTACATATATTTTTTGGAGTAAAGGTTTTATTATTTTTGGGTGCATGCGACAGCACAGCCAAATTTTGGCGCCGTTGCCGGGGAGTGATTTTAGTTGATTTTTATGCTTTTTGTGATTTTCTAATTTTTTTTTAACAGCTTATGCCTATAACTCGATCGTCTAATCAAGGTGATTTGCAATACGATCCAGAAATAGAGAGAACTTTGTGCATGTTAAGGAGGGAAACTCGGAGACATTCTGAAGAAAACGCACTAGCTCTTGATTCACTATTTGTGAGCGATTCTGATCTAGAAAAGGAAGAAGTCATGGCTGGAAATCGAACTTTGAAAGAGCTCGCTGCCCCAGATTTGAACCAACAACCTTTATGCATAACTTTTCCTAACTTAGAGGCTACTACCACTTTTGAATTAAAATCTGGACTAATACATCTCTTGCCTACTTTTCATGGACTTGCAGGTGAAGATCCTCATAAACATCTTAAGGAATTTCATGTGGTATGCATAAGTATGAAACCCACGGGGGTGACTGAAGAGCAAATTAAATTAAGAGCCTTTCCATTTTCTTTGAAGGATTTGGCTAAGGATTGGCTTTATTATCTACCCTCCGGGAGCATTACAACATGGAACGAGATGAAGAAATTATTCTTGGAGAAATATTTCCCAGCCTCAAGGGCAGCCAACATTCGAAAAGAAATTTGCGGTGTAAGGCAGCACAATGGGGAGTCCCTGTATGAATACTGGGAACGTTTTAAGAAATTATGTGCAAGCTGTTAGATTTTGTGGACTCAATCCATCAGTTGATGTAATAAATTGATTAATTTCTTTATTTATCAATAAAATCATGCTTTGCTTTCATGAGATGAATGTTATTTTACTACTTCATGCACATGACCAATACGTATGACATAATGGTTCATGAGTTGAACCGGATCCCATTAGTATATTAGATGTGATATATGTGCATGGATGAGATCCACGCGCAGGAGATATATGTCACAAATCTTATACTTAAAATAGCTTCACAACCAGTAATGAGATTGGGCATCTCATTTGATAAGGTTGCAGCACTTTGATCACTATGAGATAGTGTGATTTGTCTCGATCATCAGAATGTAAGATTCTGGATCACGGTGCTGGTACATTGGATGTATTGAAGGACCATGAGATGCACCTTATGGAATTCCATCTCAATAATAAGGTATGCTCTCATAATTCCCTAGCAATAGGCTCTCAATCCTGAGACATTGACGAGCTCAAGTTTCTATCTATTCATTTGCTTTGAGTCACCAATGAGTGAGGCCGACTATAGGTTAACACCTCGGTGTCTTGGGTATGTGGTAGTAGAACTGTGGGAACGTTGAATGATCAAGATGGAATCTATCTCTATTATCCCCTTGTGCCAATTAATGGATTTGTCATTAATAAGTGCGCACCCATCTCAATTAAGAGTTAATTGGATGGTACTGATGACTACTGTGATTAATTGGGGCTCAAGGATAATAAGATGTGGAACTTAGATTGGAAGAGACGGATTTATTCCAATTGATCCACGGATATTGATAGAGGGGCCTACTTGTGGTAATTGGGAAGTTTAGGGTCTTCATTGTAATTTATTCATAAGACTGGAGTGCAATTGCATTTATATAGTGGTGTTATTTGCAGTTAACTGTGGGCCCGGATTGCACATGAGATGTGGGGTCGCGGTGTTCCAGTTGGAGCCAGCTTTCTAAGGAATCCCTAGTGGTCCCCACGCTAGCCCAAGTTATTGGAAAATAGTAATCCGACTCGAACTCTAGAAAGAAAGGAGAAACTTGCTAATTGCTTTGGAAGTAAGACTTCTATTTCAATTAGACAAGGGAGAGATTTGGAAGTCTATAAAATAGACTTGGACGTCCAAAAGACTCCCACTCACGCCAAAACCCTTTCGTGCAAGAGTTGCGCGAGTTACTCTCCTCTCCTTTCTTCTAGTTCCTTAGAGTCTCGAGTTGGGATTTTCTCCTGAAGATTCCACCGTTCTTCTTGAGAAAAGAAATCCAAATTCGGGGGTCATAGCGTGGAAGGCTAAGAGGTCTTGAAGAAGTCCATTAGAGCACTGCGGGTCTCCAAAGGTATGATCTACTTCTTCCATGTCGTAGATTATTTTGGATGTGTAGTGCTGGTATAATTTTTACTGTACATGGTCACGAGATTGAGGGTAACGCATCCTGGATTGGGTTTTGGTCTTATGGATAGTTGATCCCTGTGTCTTAAGAGCCTTTCCATTTTCTTTGAAGGATTTGGCTAAGGATTGGCTCTATTATCTACCCTCCGGGAGCATTACAACATGGAACGAGATGAAGAAATTATTCTTGGAGAAATATTTCCCAGCCTCAAGGGCGGCCAACATTCGAAAAGAAATTTGCGGTGTAAGGCAGCACAATGGGGAGTCCCTGTATGAATACTGGGAACGTTTTAAGAAATTATGTGCAAGCTGCCCCCATCATCAAATTAGTGAGCAGCTGCTTATCCAGTATTTCTATGAGGGCCTTCTACCTACTGATAGAAGCATGATTGATGCTACTAGTGGAGGAGCTTTGGTGGATAAGACTCCTGATGCCGCAAGGAACTTGATTGCAAATATGGCAGCTAATTCTCAACAATTTGGCACTAGGCTTAACCTTCCATCTCAACATGTTAATGAGGTAACTACTTCTTCACTTGAACAACAAATTGCTGGTCTAACTTCTCTTGTCCGTCAAATGGCTGTAGGTAATGTACAAACGGCGAAGGTTTGTGGAATTTGCTCGATAACAGGGCATTCAACAGATATGTGTCCAACTCTTCAAGAAGAGCCCATTGAGCAAGTAAATGTGGTTGGTGGTTTTCCTGAACAACCTCAAAGGAAGTATGATCCCTATTCGAACACATATAATCCGGGATGGAGGAATCATCCAAATCTTAGTTATGGGAATCCACAAATAAATCAACCTGCGACACAAAACCAGCCAATTTTCCATCAATACAAGCAGCCATACATCCCTAGACAACAACCAGGCCAAACTTCTAACTCAGGTATGTCTTTAGAAGATATTGTTAAATCTCTTGCCACTAATACTCTGCAATTTCAACAGGAGACTAAACAATTTCAACATGAGGCAAGGACCAGTATTCAAAATTTGGACAATCAAATGGGTCAGATGGCAACCGCAATTAGTGGTTTGGAGGCTCAAAGTTCGGGGAAATTACCTTCTCAAACGGTGGTAAATCCAAGAGAACAAGCAAATGCAATCGTTTTGAGAAGTGGTAAGGAGGTTGAAATTCCGGTGAAAGTAGCCCCTGCATTACCGGAGCAAGAAAAGGAAAAAGAAGTTCCGGCAAACAAAGAAATTCCAAAGGAAGATCACACACCTAGGAGTAAGTTTTCCTCTTTTCCTGAATACAAACCAGTACCCCCTTTTCCTCAGGCTTTAGTTGAATCTAGAAAAGATGAACAAAATAAAGATTTATATGAGACTTTTCGTAGATGCGAGGTGAATATTCCACTTTTAGATGCTATTAAACAAGTACCTCGTTATGCTAAATTCCTGAAAGAACTGTGTACAATTAAGAGGAAACAGAAACTCAAAGGCTGTGAAAAGGTGAGAGTAGGGGAAAATGTTTCTGCAGTTATTCAAAGAAAACTCCCTGCAAAATGCAAAGATCCAGGTATGTTTACTATCCCTTGTAAGATTGGTAGCACTAGATTAGAGAAGGCCATGATAGACCTAGGAGCTTCTATAAATGTCATGCCATATTCTATATATGCCTCTTTGAAACTTGGACCTTTGAATAAAACCGGTGTGGTGATTCAATTAGCTGATAGATCTAATGCATATCCTAGGGGTGTAGTCGAGGATGTTCTTGTGCAAGTTAATGATTTGGTTTTTCCTGCTGATTTTTATGTGCTTGATATGGAGAATGGGGCTGAAACCGCTCCTATTTTGCTAGGAAGACCATTCCTAAAGACATCCAAGACTAAGATAGATGTTCATAGTGGCATACTTACCATGGAAGTTGATGGTAAAACTATTAAGTTCAATATTTACGATGCAATGAACTACCCTAGCGATGACAATCCTGTTTATTCTATTGATGTGATTGATTCTTTAGCACAGGGTATTTTTGAACTGGAAGGGAAAGATGAATTGGAGGTTGCCATTAGTAAGCATCTTGGGAAAGAGAAGGAAGAGTTAACCTGGAGTACTGAATTACAAGAGACTGTTGCAGCATTGGATGATTCGCCTCAATTACAACATCCAAATAACTTCCCTTTTACTGCATTACCGATTTCTAATGAAAGGCTTTTACCCTCTGTTTTGCAGGCCCCCTTTCCAGATTTGAAACCCCTCCCTAGTCATCTCAAATACGTATTCCTGGTAGAAGGAGAAAAGTTACCAGTGATTATATCCAGTAAACTTAGCACATCGCAAGAGGAAAAACTTGTGCGAATCCTTAAGGACCATAAGACGGCTATTGGGTGGACAATTGCAGACATTAAAGGAATTAGCCCGTCTACATGCATGCATCGTATTTTACTTGAGGAGGGAGCAAAATCTTCGTGTCAACCGCAAAGAAGATTAAACCCGCCCATGATGGACGTAGTGAAGAAGGAGATCCTCAAACTTCTCGAAGTTGGTGTGATTTATCCTAGTTCGGATAGCAGTTGGGTTAGCCCGGTTCAAGTGGTTCCTAAAAAGACTGGAATAACTGTTGTGAAAAATCAGAATGATGAGTTAGTTCCTACCCGGGTTCAAAATGGGTGGCGGGTTTGTATAGATTATAGGAAATTAAATGCTGTAACCCGCAAGGACCACTTTCCTTTACCTTTTATTGATCAAATGCTTGAAAGGTTGGCTGGTCATTCTTACTATTGTTTTCTTGATGGTTATTCAGGTTACTTCCAAATTGCAATTGCACCGGAGGATCAAGAAAAGACTACTTTTACATGCCCATTCGGGACTTTTGCATATCGTCGCATGCCCTTTGGCCTTTGCAACGCCCCAGCCACTTTCCAAAGGTGTATGGTTAGTATCTTTTCAGATTATAATGAACATATCATAGAAGTCTTTATGGATGATTTCACAGTTTATGGAGACTCCTTTGATAATTGTTTGCATAACCTTACACTTGTTCTTCAAAGATGCATAGAAACTAACCTTGTGTTGAACTCTGAAAAATGTCATTTTATGGTTGAACAAGGTATAGTTTTGGGTCATGTTGTTTCTTCTAAGGGAATTGAGGTAGATAAAGCAAAAATTGATATTATTCAATCTTTACCTTATCCCACTAGTGTGCGGGAAGTTCGTTCTTTTCTTGGTCATGCAGGTTTTTACCGAAGATTCATCAAAGACTTCTCCAAAATAGCATTACCTCTGTGCAAGTTGTTACAAAAAGAGGTGGTTTTTACATTTGGTGAAGAATGTAAAAAGGCGTTTGATATGCTAAAACAACTGTTGACTTCTTCGTCAGTTATCCAGCCCCCTAACTGGGACTTTCCTTTTGAGATAATGTGCGACGCAAGTGATTATGCAGTTGGCGCTGTCTTGGGTCAAAGAATTGGAAAAGCGTCTCATGCCATTTATTATGCTTCAAGGACCTTGAATGATCCTCAGAGAAATTATTCTACTACTGAAAAAGAACTCTTATCTGTTG